>OZ005648.1:369461524-370661524 GCA_963930645.1 Salticus scenicus
AAGTGAATTAGTGCATATGCATTTTTAGTTTCTTTTCTGTTTAATAAATATTCATATATAGTTATGTAAGATGTATGACTAATATTAGAAGGATATAGAGAAAAGTCTCATTTTTTATTTTTACTTATAACAAAATATTTTTCTTCTATACTGTTCCAAAATGGAAACTAACATTCGTACGGTAAAACAGAAGGATAATCGCAAAACTGTAAGAAAACAAACTCTCATCAATCATTAAAATAAAATATTAACCCTCTGAATGGTACTAAGGGGATTTTCACAGGCAATTTTACGGTTTTATCTAAAATTATTTATTCCGATGATAACTTCTTGCGAATTTTATTTATATTTAAACACTGTTATTTATAAAAATGTGTTGCATATTTATACTCGAAATATATGTAGATTTCAAATATGTAATAAGAAAATGTAGAATTATTGCAGGGATTTTTTTTTAAGAATTGAACAGTCAGAGGATTTAAAGACATGACTCAGAAAAGAAATATCAATGTAAATTTCCAACAACGTTAAAATGTCATGATAAAATATATAAAATAAGCATGCTTCCGTTTTGGTAGCGTTAAGCGTACCATAATCAGAGTAGAAAAATATGGCGGATTATTACTCCAATGTATAGACAAGGAAGCGGATTAAAGTGTCGGTTTAACAAACAATAGCATTGTGAGATAATGAATGTATTAACCAGTAGAATATCAGTATATACCAAACGGTAGAAGTCGTAGTTTAAAATTAAGAAATTATGGATTTTATATTATACTAGTATATAACCCGTCAAAAATGAAGGAATGTGAACGATAAATCTTGAAAACAATGTTTAGATCATGATGGTTACCACGTGATCATTTAAATGTATTTTCAACTTTTGTTTATAAATCAAATGTGTTTCGATATTTTATAATTTTTGTTCTGAAATTAAAAAAAATTCTACCCGATCAATAAATATGAATGACAATAAAAAAACTGCTGGTTGACAAAACATATAGGCCCGACAACACAACAGCAACAACACATCCCAGTGTTCCATTAAGTGCTCTATACGCAAGCGAAGAGTGACGCCACTGACCGTCCGTGGATGCAAGAAATTGATTTCCTATGTTATTCGCCCATTGGATTTTTTGTAAAAAATTATTAAAAATCGAGGAAAATTATTTCCCGATTTTAATCCCCATATTTGGGTATATATATGTATTAGTTATCATGTGCATGTGTTAGATTGAGTTATTTTGCTGTCAAATTGACAAAATTTTAATTTTAAATTTCAAAACTCTGTTGTCCTTGGCGTTTTTGTATTTGGCGATCAAAAACGTACTACGAAAATATACATGCCATATGTATATTTTCGTAATATGTATTGTGCAAAATATTGTTTCATATTATTCATTACTCTCTTAATATAAGTTTTTTAAATAACCATGATTTTTGAAAGGAATTAAATTTCATTCGCCAGATAATTTGGCGCTGTATATATATATATATTTTTTTCTGCCAAGAATGACCGATATCAAATCTATTCCGCTGCAACATAATAGTACCTTATATCAGATACTTTATTTAGACATTTGAAAACAAATTTCACTTCATATTATGATAGAATATTTATCATTTTCCTTTTAATTAGTATATTAGTTGGATATTTATTGTGTAAATATCATCCTTTGAAATGAAATGTTTATGTTTTCAATGGAATATGGAAGTTTTTTTTTTTTTTTTTAATCTAGAGTTTTGAAGTTTAAAATTCAAATTTTATCAATTTTAGAACAAAAACAACTTAATCTAACGCATGCACATGATAACTAATACATATCTAAACCTAAATATGGGGATTAAAATCGGGAAATAATTTCCCTCGATTTTTAATAATTTTTTACGAAAAATCCATTGGGCGTTTAACATAGGAAATATTTTTCTTGTATCCACGAACGGCAAGTGATGTCATCATTTCGCTTGCGTATTTAAAGTCCTCATAATAAGAAAATAAATTAAAAAAAAAAAAATCTCCGACATTGTATCAACATGAAATTTCTTTATAATTGCTTTGATATAAATTATTTGCAAGAAAGCAATATAAAAATCAAAATTAACACACTTACACGCATATAAATACACACTCACATGCACAGAAAATGTCTGAATTTAATTTAGAATATTTTATTTTAATTTTACAAAACTTGGTTATTTAGATAAAATAGATTTCAATTTTTTTCTATATCACTGATAGTAACAAATCTCGATAAAAATAAATAAATAAAGTGTTGTCGTATTTTTCATCAACAATTTTATTGCGATTAAATTAAATAGTTAAATTTCACAAAAACCCCACTCGGAAACGCATTTGGCATAAAAATTAATTTTAGCTTGCTTAAAATTAAAACTATGGTCAGATTCCTAACTATACTTCGCAATAGAAGATTTACATACTTCTTGTTCAACAACATACCGAGAATGTTCACGTAAAAGGCATTCAAGATTCCTTTTTGTTTGACCTATGTAAGATAAATCGCAATTATTACAAAGGACGTTATAGATACCCCACTTAGGAATCTCGGAAACGGGATATTTAAGTGAAGGAGATATAAATTTATTAACGGTTTTAAAAATAACGTGAAAATTTAAACGTTTTAAAACTTTCACTAATTTGCAATGCGCATTATTTGTTGTATTTATTGCGCATTATTATTATTATTATTATTATTATTATTATTACTATTTATGCCACTATTTCAATTCTCATTCAGTGTATTACAATTCTGATTATGTTGTATTATTATTATTATTATTTATAACTCTATTTCAATTCTCATTCGGTGTATTACAATTCTCATTCAGTTTTTGCAATTTAATGATCATTTCGAACTACTTTTATTTGGGTGGTCTTCGTCTTTGATCAGAATAATTGTTTAAATACTGAAATTAAATCATCTTCAAATTTCAAATTTTGTCACTGATAATATTATATCTATATATCTATCTATATATATATATATATATTAAATTCAATATAAATGAAAAAAAAATTAATTTGTATAAAAAAGGCGCTCAAAGCAGCACAAAATTGTATACAAAACAATAATATATTTAAATAAGAATAAGTGATGATATGAAAGTGAAATGTTATAAACAAAATTTAAACACATCGATCAGTTTTAATTATTAAAATGTGATATCATGTCTTAATCATTACAGCTTAAATTTCCATTAATTTTATAGCATAGATTTAAATAATTAAAAATTTTAAACTTAACCTTCCTCGCTTTCATGAAGTTTTCGGACATTATTAGTGTTTTATAGCATAAAATTTTTGTTTGTGCCTGGGGGGGACTCATGTCAAAGTTGGGCCTGGGGGGGGGACTCATGTCAAAGTTGTGCCTTGGGGGGGGACTTTGACTCATGTCAAAGATTTTAAGAAAGTTGGATAGCGTTTTTCAACATATTTGTTCCATTTTTGGTAGAGTTCTACTCAAAAATCCGGAATTTGCGAAATTTCCAGTCAAAAATCAATTTCTCCCCTCCCTCCCTTTAAAAATCAAAAATTCCCAAATCGCAGATTGTGTTTTATTTGTACTTATTCTAGTCTTCGAATTTCCAATTTCTTTACTGTGAAGTAATTTGGAGCCAAGCTTACGAACGTGTTTTTGAATTTTGCCCTCCCAGGGGGAGGGAGGGAACGTAGGGGAATTTTGAAAATATTGATAGATGTAATTATAGGTTGTGTAAAGATCTAAGTTTCTGCCATGCGCCGTTGATTTCCGTCCAGGCGTTCTCAAGTGATGCCCGGTCAAAAATAGCGTTACAGACATATAGACACCATGACATACACACACACACACACACAAAATTTCTGATATCGTTTTCAGCTTTCATGGTGTGTGAAACGTGAATATATCGCAAAAAGCTTTGATTCTCACAAATTTACAGACAAAAGTCTGATTTTATTGATGTTTGCATGTTAGTAATGCTTATAACATTAACATGGTAATTTTATTCACATTCATAGTGATATCAAAGATTCTTATTTTCATATATGAACCAAATATTTTGAATAACGCTTAAATACGCTTACATAAATAAGTCTGAACATAAAGAAAAAAAAAAAGCCGAGAATTGAGATTGTAGATTAATTTCTCTTCTTATCGTAAGTCTTTAATAACAGTAAGCATTTACATAACTTCGAATGTTTTTGTCCTTTTTCGAAAGCCTATAATTTAAATTCCACGCGTTGATCCCACTTATCAGTAATGCAGATTAGAATCCCATTAAAACTGCTGATTGAGCGAAACTTCACACTCATCTGTGTTATTAAGTGCTTGTTGTTGTCAGGAAATTCTCTAAATGGAATATATCGAATATTCAGACGTGCTCAAAAAGTCATTTAACAAAGACAATGAATTTTCTTTTGTCTGTGTAAGAGTTTCGATATAATTTTGAAGCTAACATGCATTAACTCACAGGGTTTTATGCACAGTGTTTATAAATATATCTGTTATCAGAATTACAATTAGTATATATATAACGATAAATGTATTATGTTTATATATTAACAAAAAACCTGTGTTTTATATAAAGGAAAATAATTTACTTGTTTCTTTCTCTCCCTCACTCTCTTTCTTTCTTCTTTTTTTTTTTTTTTTTTTTTTTAATTATGTCTATATGTGGTACTTGCATACGTTTATTATCCTTTCATTTTTATACCATAAAGTAATTATACTACATCTTATTGTATTTATCATGTTTAGAATATTATAATAATATAATTCAATATCTTTCTAATCCAAAAGTTTAACTGCTGTACAAGTAGCACTATAAATAATGAAAGAAGTATAAGGCATTTATTCGAGACATTATTATAGTTAAAAAATTTAAATTGATCTGAAACAAAAATGAATGTTAATAATTATTATTATTAAAACTTTATTTAATAATAAGAATTTTTTTCCAATAACTTTCGAAGAATATTATTTAGTAAAAGGTTTGCAATAAGAACAAAGTAAATTAAAATTATAATTTTTTGATGAAGTCTAAATAAATTTGTCATCTCCAGATGAGAATTTTGTAAATTGTTTTGGAAAGGTTTTAAAATTATGTATGTATTTATTTATTTAATTACTATTATTTATTTATTAATAAGGAAGTAATAGTTTTTCAATATTTTTTAGCGATAATTAATTTCGATGATAAATCAAAAAATATTTTAAATAAATAATTAATATAAAATTAAATTTTACTTGAAATGATGAAATATATTAAATACATTTGCAAAATATACTTTTGCAATATATAAATAAAAGAGAATCCCATAATTACTGAATTAAAAATATAATAATGTCTGTTAACTATATTTTACAAATATATAATTCTAAGATGCATATTAGGATTTTCCCGTCAATTCAGCATATGTTAACATTATCCCAAAGAGCTGATATTTTTCTAAAAACTGTTTAGGGTCTGATAGAATAAAAAAGTTAAAGGGTATGCGTATACGATTTAAAAAAAAATAAAAAACACAGAAAGAAAAACAAAATTTTTTCCTCATTTAACGCACACTCTAATATATATTCTTTATAGTACTCTTAAATTTTTTACCGTGTGTATATGTGTGTGTATGTGTATCGGTTCGAAACCGATCGGAAACGGTTCGGAAATGGTTCGAAACCGATCATATTCTTGACTTCGATAATATAAAAGTTCTAAATTCTGGTTTTGATAATTATAAATCACGTATTTTCCTTGAGAGCTGGAACACTGCCAGGCATCTCCACACTATCAATAAAGCATGTGCACTGGCTCCTCAATATTTGGTACTTCTTTAAATTCCTTGGGTATTCATGTAATGCTTGCATATTATGTTGTAATTGATACTGATTAGGAAACCCGGACGGGTTTCGAAACGTTTAGATTTTAATTATTTTTATATGTATATTTTGTTTTTAAATGTATTTTAACTCAAGTTTTGTCTCGTAAATAAAATAGTTTTTATTTTTAATATTATGCATAATATATTTCTTACAAAACGAGCTAGTTGCATATGTATATTTAACACAGAATCTAGCTTTTCTGTCAACGGATTTAAATACCCGAATAGCAGTGCCCCTTTCGTCCGATATGCACCCAAACTGAATTATCATGGTTTAACTCATTATTCATCTCACGCAAAGTTTGGTACGTTTATATATCATAGAACCAGAGATATTGCCATCTAGTAAACGAAAATAACTTAGAGCAAAGCGTTGCCACCAATCTACTGCTATGCACGCGCGCTGAAGATGCATAGTATTGCATATTATTCATTTCATGTAGAAAGTTTGGCGCTTTTACACATTACAGAAGTTGAGATACACTGGAGGGTGGGAGTCCCACCATAGTAGCGCCACCTCTTGGATGATATATTGCAAAGGCTAATCAGCAACAATTTCTATCAAGTTTAATCAAACACAAATCTTACTTAAACTTCGTCCATTGGGTCGTGAAATACATAATTTTGTTAATGCATCATACACACGTACAAAGAGACAGTCATTTTTCTAAAAATGGACGAATTATGTTTAGGACATCTCAAAACATGTAAATTCATCAGAATCCGGAAGTCAAAAATTTTTACAAATCCAATACTTTTTTCAGTGTTCCATAATACCTTTTTCCTTTGACATAAACTATAATTAAACAATATATCGTCTCACAATTACATTTTATGTATGCAATTCGGTGCAATTTTTACGAATAGAAGCTCAGAAATAACCGTCTGAGAAACCGCAGAAAATATTAGCTGAAATACATTTTGGCCTATATATACCAAAATTCATAAGAAGAATTTTTCATAATATACATCTCACATACCATGTTTGGTGAATTTATATAGCATAATAGCTAAGATACAGTTTCCTCGTTAATGGGAAATATTGCAGAGTAGCAGCACAACTTGTCGTCTGGTATGCATCCAAAAAGAATCATCCTAGTTTTGAATAACATTCATTTTACATTCCATATTTTGTGCATTTATTTGCTATAGAATCTAAAATATAGTCTCCAAAAATAAAATTCAAATTGAACATAGCAGCGACACTTGTCGGCTGATATGCACACAAATTGAATGGACAGAAATTTACGTAATATATCTATTATACTACGTTTGGTACATTGTAGATGTTAAAACTTCCCTGAAATGAGAGGAAATCGCAACTTTGCAGCAATACCTGTTGATTAATAAATTTCAGAATATAATTAGCATTTATTCAAGTCAAAGTCCAACCAAATATCAGGTTTTGTTATATTCAGTAAGCTTGTTCATGGGGTGCAGCGTCAGCACTGTTTAATTGAAGCATACAGACAGACATTTTCGAAGAAAAAAAAATAAAATCGTTTGCAAGACATCTTGAAAGTTTGAATTATCTGGAAATCGGAAATATTCACGAATCTAAAATTTTCTTCGTATGCATGCAGCAGATAATAATAGATCTACTTAAAATAAATAAAAATAAGTAAATAAATAAATAAAAAAGAGGAGTCAATTTTATTTAAATGAAGTGCATTTATGTTTAACCTTAAAAAAAATAACTTTAAATTAAAGCTGACGTTATTTACAAAAGTAAAACGAAAATATTAATGAAATTTGAAAAAAAATACACTTTCATAATTATATTATATTTTTATTTTATTGTACATATGTTGTATAGCATAAAATTTCTACCACTCATTCACACATAAGTAATTTTATCACTTTAATGACTGTTTCCCTTTTGTACAAAAATAACTGTTGTCTAGAACATAAGAATATACCTATGAAAATATCAGTATTGAATTTTAAGAATTTGCAGGTGCAAATTTAACAAATTTTTTCCATAAGAATTTTTAATACAAAAGAATATGTGTTTAAACCAGTTTATAAAAATTAAGGATTTCTCTCTTGACAACCTAAAACAATAATTATTTTTATGTAACTCATATAAACCATATCTTTTGAACGACACTACTTCTAAGTCTGTTATTCATATGTTAAAATGTGCGACAAATTTCATGTTTGCGTAGAAATATATGAACATATAACTTTATTACATTGAGCACATATTTATATATCTATTTAATTATTGCATACATATACAGATAAATGTCGATTGTTTAGTATACGTATACAAATATCGAAATATAATATTTTCATAAGAATATGTCATATATGCGAGGAAAAATAATACAATATACTTATTTACGCTTTAATCATATAGAAAATCTAAAGTTTCAGCACTTTGTAGCATTATACAATATATATATATATATATATATATATATATATAAAGTGTTGTGAAATTAAGTTCATTCGCAGTTTAAATTGTCAATATACTATTTAATATTTACTAATTATTGTATTTCGAACGAAAAAAATATAACTGTAGCTTTTTGTTGTATACTGCAGGAGAAATGTTTTATTTAAGGCTTAAATTTTCCTTAAACTTCTTAATGGTTTTAATTAAAATCTCTTTTACATTATATAATATGAATAGAATTCGAATTAAATGGGAAGAAATGATTAAATATATTTCATTTGTTTGCATCTACTTTAATAAATTAAAGTTTTTTTATGAAATAATTTTCAATTAGAACATTAAATTGAAAAAATGAAATTTCGCATTTATACTTCAATGTACTTTTGGAACAAAAAATCTTTTGTATTATAATAGCTAATTATTTCAAATCAAATTCTTTTCTGTAACTAGCTTGGAAATAATATCCTCTCTAAGCTATTCGAATTTAAATATCTTAAAATATAGAAACAAAAGCTAATTATTTGAGATAAAATTTGTATACTAAATTAAACTGCTATTTATTTTCCGATTCTTCTTTTTATAGATGTATAACAATAGATATAGAATAAATTATATATGCAACAGTTAAGTAAAATAATTTGTTTTTTATTAAGAACGGCAATTTTGCAAATGCGCTTGCTATTGTTTAGTAAATATTTTTTAATTCTCAAATCATAAAACTTGTAACAACGTAAATACTTGTCTTATGTTTCTTACAGCTAGTAAAATAAACTATTTTTTTTCTTCACCATCGTTGAAAAATTAAAAATTTAATAATAATGAAAAGTGAAACTGAAAAAATAAGTTTCTGTTAATGGGCCAAATGGATGCAACTTTCAAAATTATCGATTTTCTGAAAAAAAAAAAAAAAAAAAAAAAAAAGAGAAAAAAAGAATATGTATATATATATATATATATATATATATATATATATATATATATATATATATATATATGTGCAATCCGATTTCACATTAATGTGATTACCTGTAAATAAACAGAAACCACCTTTCGCCTCGTGAAGTGCTCCAAGAAATGAGAGAAAATTATGCACGAGCTTTTAGAAGGTATTCACAGGTATGTGGAGCCATGCCGACTTCAGTTTTGTGTGCGGGGAAGATCTGCATCTTTGAAGATCCATACCACGACCACGCAACAATCGAGGTTGTCTGGAAGTTACTCCATTGGCTTTATGTTTGGGAAGGCTAGTGGGCTGAGATGGAGGCAAACTCATCGCACTGCTCCAGAGAACCGCGTACTTATATTTATTTAGCATGACGCACCTCGTGGTAGATACCATTTTGTTGAGAAAATCGATCTGCATGATGGGTGGTCAGTTTTCGCAAAGACATTAAGCGTGCTTCTGTTGCTCCATCGCGCTTTCCACAATAACAAGTGATCCCAGGGTCTACCATGGAAGCATACATTAAATCATCATGCTCTCTCTTCCAGCTTGGAACATTCCAGAAATTGTTGCAGTGTTTTCAGACGTTTACCAACGTATATTTTAACATCCATCTTTTCTGGCAGAATAAAGCGTGATTCATCTCAACATGTCACTGTCGCTATTCAACGGACGACAGTTGCAGTACTGGAATGCGATATCCAACTTTTTTTGCCGATGTATATCAGTCATGCTATGAAGAGTTCGAGAGGATGATCGTAATTGCTAAGGCATGTCTCTAGACTACGCCTACGAGTGAATTTCAAACGTTGCTATTTGCCCAGTGTTTAACTCTAGTGCGAACTTAAATCCACTCATCCCCAATTTAAACAGTTGGAATTTTATAAATCACTTTTAAAGCATTCTACGTTTATTAACGGATATGAAGTCGCGGTGACAGGTAGTCAAAAAACAAACAGGATAATCAGTTGAGTCGAATTCGTTGAAGAAAAAATACTAGAAATGTAAAAAAAAAAAAAAAAAAAAAAAAAAAAAAAATGAATAAATAACTAAAAATAAAAATGTATAAAATTACATTAGTAAATTTAAGTTCAATTCAAAATTAATTTATTGAGTTTCAATTAATGTTTATCTGTTTATTTATTTTAAATAAATCGTCGATTTAAAAAAAAGTTTTTCTTTTTTTGCTAAAATAAATTATTTAATGAATTATATTAAGTATTAATTAAATAAACGAGATATAAAGAAGTAATTCCAAGTACGAAATAGAAAACGTGAAATTAATTATGCACGTTATATAAGTTTATCTAATAAAAAGATTTAAAAATTTTCATAAATAAAAAGTCTTTAATTTCTTTCGTAAAAATATCTGTCTTAAGAACTTTAAGTACATTATAGCTTTAAATATATGCTCCTAATTATAATGTAATATACAATATATATATATAATTTCAATTGATTTTACCACATTTGATGATATTTTTCAAACACATTCCAAAAAATTCAATGTGCTTTCTGTTCATTTTTATTTTGCATAGATTTTTAGCTGTAAAAAGTTAAAAAATACCACAAAATTATTTTCTTAAAAGCAGCCTAAATATATCTTTTTTTTTTTTTTTCCTTTTTTTCAATTGGGAACGAGAAACAAAAATTTAAATTATTATTATATATATATATATATATATATATATATATAAATATATTTAAAAAAAAAAAAAAAAAAAAAAAAAAAAAAAAAAAACACGAAAATTTTTTTGGCTTTAAAGGAGAGTATGCTATAAACTAATTACAAAAACTCACGAACAGCAACAGCAAGAACAACAAAAATAATAATAAAAGTATCTACATATTTTGTTCCTTTTAATTTAAAAAGGAACACAATTTAATTTAAAGCGATGCATAGAGTTATAAATTCTTTAACTAGTAATTATTGCGTTTCACTTAATTTTCAAAAAAGACCAATTAAAATTAAGCTTAATTATTTTTAGTTTTGTATTTCTTCTTTCAGATTCCTTATTATGTGAGTAACATGATATATTTCTTATAATTATCACAGAATACGTTAATTACTATATTTTTTTTAAGATTTAGGTTTATTTTTTGTATATATGTATAATCATAAATGTTAAAAATATCATTTTAAAAAAAAAGCATGACTGAAATACTTTTACAAATGTGTTTTAAAGCCATAAAAAACAAATATTAAATATTAAGCCCAAAGTAAAAGTATATATTTAAAAATATTTTATAGGTGAGTGAAATTCTTGGAAGAACATAGATAAAAAGTATTATTGCTTAGATAAAAAGTATTATTTTATTTCTACACTTTTTTTTTTTAAATAAATCATAGAAATAAATAATTTTGATTATTGCAAATAATAAAGGTAAGTAATTTTTAAGATAATTTTTATTGCAAATATTTTTTACAAAAAAAAAAAAAATAAATAAAAAAATATCATAATTTTTTGGAATTTCATGAAATAAAACAATATATATACAAGTAATCCGGTTGCATCTTAATTTCATTTGTAATTCGTATTAAAAAAAAAAAAAAAAGAAAAAAAAAATGTTTCCTAAAGAATCCAAAAGAAGCCAAAAGAGGGCGCTATCACGTCATACAAGGAGGATTTATGCAAGTCAGGCTGACATGGAAGCAACTGTATGGAAATCGGTTCGTCATTCACTGCATGCTATCGTTTCGCGATCAAGCACTCGTAGATCTTTTGTTGCATTTAGAGTCACACACAAATAAACACGCGCACACACACACACACACAAATGTTCCAGATCCTACGAAATTCAAAAGAAGCCAAAAGAGGGCGCTATCACGTCATACACTGAGGATTTATGCAAGTCAAGCTGACACTGAAGCAACTGTATGGAAACTGGTTCGTCATTCACAGCATGCTATCGTTTCGCGATCAAGCACTTGTAGATTTTTGGTTGCATTTAGAGTCACACACACATAAACACACACACACACACACACACACAAAAAAAAAAAGTTCCAGATCCTAAAAATCACACTTTGTTAAATATCAGTGGTTTCTGCTATTTCGGCTTGCGACTTTTCCCCTCCCTAACCGACCAACAGCTCTCCAAGCTTCTGAATCGATTAAATGACGACATCGTACTCATCGAAATAACGCCCCACTTACTGAATGTCGATCATTCTTTTCCTTTTCCTTTTTAATTAAGTTGAAAGATAAATTCCATTTGGTGCATCTAAAGCGTCGTTTTTGACATGAAATCCTAAATTTGCATATATGACTCTCTTCTTCATTTACCGAATATATATATATATATACATATATATCGTTATTTTAAATGTGACTTACAATATCTTTTAAATGTTTTGAGCAGTATAAATATATATACACTCCTTCTCATATTTATAAGGACACTTTATATTTTGAAATAACCAATTTAAAAATAATTGTAAACAAGATTAAATAAGTGCACTTAATATATCAAGTATTCTAAAAACCAAAACTGTTATAATTTTTTAATATAAAACAAAATTAATAAAAAATAATGCAAAATGTGTTTTTCTCCACGTTTTTAGATGTTCAAATTTATAGGGACAATCCAGATTTTTTCGTTTTATTTAACTTACTATCGTATAAATTACATTTCACATGCGAATTTGTTAACTACTAGGCTAGATTAATTCATATATAAGCCTTCAACTTTTCTTGGACGGACATTACTGATAATTTCTCGAAAAAAAGAACGTTCAAGTAGTGAAGTATGATAAATGTGTTTTTAAAGTGGAAGGACAATTTCAATCCACCGAATTTCTAATGAAATTCGAAGATCTAAAATTGCTGAAGGAAATGGGGTCAAACGTTGAACTGCTGGTTCGATAGGAGAGAGATCTGATGCAAAATCAGAGTTGTGTTAAAGAGATCGAAGACTCATAATTCCTCTTACTCTTTTACTAATAATGACTGCTGCTGAATTTGCTCGTGATCTTTAACAAAAGGTTGAGGTCCACATTTATGCATATTTAAAATAATTAATAATACATTAAAATGAATAAAAAACCTGTAATAATCAATCAGCATTTAATGGGGGGGGGGGAAAGAACATCTGTGTTAAAGTTGAATAAAGACAATATTAAATGGTAAAATGTTCGGCTGAAAAATATTTTATTCTTGATTAACCAAATGGTTTTAAAAGTTACTGGCACGATCTGAAGATAACGAAAGATAGAGCAGGTTTTTTGAAGGCAGATGTAAATCGGGCATTTTAAAGGTGGATTTATGGTGCTGTGTGGAGCTGCTTCTACTGAAGGCAGAATGAATTTAGTATTTTGTTCTATTATCATGAACATCAAGAGAATGTCTGCAAATTTTAAACGTGGAATTATCAGATTTTTGTTAGATTTTGGGGGGTAATAGTATTTTTTTCAACAAGACTTACATTTTTGCTCTACTTTTAGAGCAATAGGAAATAGTTTGAAGAAAGAATCTTCTGTATTATTGCCTTTCCCATGGCCTAAAAGTTGAAAAAAACTTTAACTTATGATATTAGAAAAGTGCATGCAAGTGGAAAGCAATTTTAAATAGTTTAAATGTATTAGTAATATCATATGTGCTATATGAAATGGTATTGAAACTGAATATTAAAAAAAAAAATGTATATATATATACCAGAGAGAATGTCTGACATTTTAACCCTAAAAAGATGTCAGGTATAGCAAAGTGCTACAATTAAAACTCGCACTTTGCGGGTAAAACGTGAATCTGCTGTTTTAGGATTCGATTTGAGTAATAGAGTTAGTGCCGATCCTAAGCTAAAATTGTAAATTGAAATACGCTAATATTTTGGAAACTGAATAGTATAAAAGGAGAAAGAAGATTGCTTTTGGGAGTCAGTTGGAGAGGAATTAAAGTTAGTTGGAAGGAAGATTGTTTTGGAGAGTTGGTACGAGCGTTAGTTGGGAGGCGAGTGAGTTGATGGATGGTAGTTAGAAAGTTAGTGTGAAGGAAAGTATGAGAGTTGAGGGAGCTAGCTGTTAGCGGCTTAGGATAGAAGAGAGTAAGTCCTGTAGCATTGTAGTGTCAGGGAATCCTCCTACATGCAAAAGACTACTTGGCCTTAGAAGCTAATTTAAATAAAAGTAGTTGAGACCATTTGCGAGAAGTAAAGTAATGTAACGGAGGTTATTTATTAATATCAAAGTATTTAAGAGGGCTGCCCATTTAAACGTAGTAAATCCAACCGAAGTCCAGTGTCCCCCTTCTTATTTATGCTCAATTAAAGCTCATTTATGTTATATATTTGGGACTCTGTCATTTCTTCATAAATTAAGTATTTCATTTACAGATTCAAGTTAAAGTTAAATGAGTATGGAGAAGTTTCGTTCTCCACAAAGAGACCCCATAAAATGTTAATTTAAAGAATAACTGAAAAAAATTACTAAAATTCGAGCTGTCCTTATAATTGTGAGCACCTGAAAAATCATCTTTTTACCATATTTAACGTTTTTTAAGATATAAAAACGATAAAACTTTTTAAATATAGTCTATTAATGAAAATCAGATTAATAAGAAATATATTTGTTTAAATAATAGTGTTCAATGTTTAGTTAATATAAAAAAACGGGTGTCCTTTTAAGTATGAAAAAGAGTGTATATATATGCACAGGTTGTCCCAATAAGAACACATAAGCTCTTCACATCCAGATTCCTTGCTAGGAGTACATAAAAAGTACTTAAAGAACCATATCTTTATGATAAATATTCTTCGTTAAAATTGCTAAAGAAAAATAGTCATATTCTGTGTACGAAAGAAACTTAATTAGAAGCATTAATATCAATATTTCAATATATTTACACACAGTGGTTTTCAAAATGTCAAACACGTTGTTTTGGCACGCATACGCGCTCCGTGGAAAGGGTGAATGCACCAGTTGCATATTTAACGAGATTAAGTGCATCTTGCAATACTGAGGAACGATATATATTCCCATGCATAGATTATTGGTATCTACTACATGAAACATTTAAACGCTATCCACTGCACGTCTTGAAGCAAAGTACGTCTCAATGTGCGAAGTTGTCATTTTTAACATCTTCGTCCGAAAACCGATGTTCTCATTTCCAATATTTTTTTACTGCACCGGATATAACGGCATTCAAATTTTTTACTTTTTTTCTGAAAAACTATTTGTCGTATAGATATAGTTCATTTGGCAATTTTTATGTACTCCAAGCGAGGAATCTGGATGTGCAGAAAGAAAATTATATTCAAAATGTACTAAAAGAAAAATGGCAATTTTATTCTTTCAGTTATAATATTGGTCTTAAGTTATAATAATCTTTATCATTTCCAACATTTTTTAAAGTACATTTAAGCGAATAATTATACACTTGAAGAAAAAACAGCAAGTGTGCAAAAAATAGTTTTGAATTTTTTGTTTAATCTTGGAATGAATATTTCAAGTAGTTGGAGTACCATAGATTATTTTACTTTCAGGTTTTTTTTTTTTCGAAAATACGTGATTTCATTTCAGTTAAAAAACAATTTTGAAGAATCATAACCACTTCTTTCATCTTACTTTAATACAAAATTAATGTAAGATTATAAATCTATTATAAATCTTTGATTTTTTTAATCTTAAAAACAATATACTTTTAATTACGTGCGCTAATATCTATATCTATATATATATAACAAATAGATAAAAAAAAAAAAAAAAAAATATATATATTTTATTATTATTTCTTTTTACAAAAATAAAACAAAATAAGTGTTAAGTTTTATAGATATGAGGCCTCACACGCTGTAACGCTCAAGACGCTGTAACGCTGTGTAGAGATGTCACACTGTAAACTCTCTTGAAGGTTCATTGAGATTGAATGGTTCGACAAACAGTGGAAAGTAATTGGTTTAAATCTGTGGTAGGTGAGAAGTTCATGTGTCTCATCTGTCGAGTACTTCTTTAAAGATAATTGAAGACAAAGCTTGGGAGATGATGGTACAAGTCAAACTATTTAATTAGCGTGCTTTCCATGTCTCAGAGTTTTTATGAGAGATTGTAACAACCATTGTAGATGTTTACCTTGGAAGTGAAGCAAACATAATTGGAGTTGCTTTTCGTATGGTGAGATCATCAGCTTAACTCGGCACTAATTGCACCAGATTAGATGTACACTTGTTACAAGTGTACAAGTAATAGTTAAACAGATTACAATGAGTTGTCACTCCTCCTTTTTTTTAAGAGTTCAATTAATTGATTGGGTTTATTACTCCTTACTTCTTTATTTGTCTTTCACACAGTTCTTGCACTCAAAATGTGTGATCGTAAGGGCGTTGAGAGTAATCAAAATTTAGAAAATGTGAGTGAAAAACAGCTGTTTTTGTTTTATTTTGAAGCAATAGATCGATTATCTTTGTAATTATTTTATAGATGTAAATTTTAAAGGAGTGTGTACACAGTAAAATGGGCCGAAAATGCCTATTTTAGATAAGTAACTTCTAACGGCAAAACTGAAAAGGATTTTGGGATCCTCAAGTTGAGAAAAGTAATAAAAAAAGTTAATGTTTATGTCTTTAAGTACCGCATATGAAAAAAAAATCACAATTCAAAACATTTTTTTATTGAAATACAAATATTATTATTTTTTGTTCTAATACCATTCAAATGCTTCCTTTAAATAGTTTTTTCACATAACTTTGAAAAGAAAATATTTAGATTATTTTGCAGTTTTTAGATCGTACATATAAGCCGTAAACTTTCGTAAGATTAACAAATATTCTACCTTTTTTTTTTTAAACACATCCAACTTTCTAGAAATCCTAATGAATCGAATATTTCATTATATAATTTGGCATTTCTTCTTTTATAGTCAATGAGTGCACGTGATTGTAAAAGATAATGCATTAATTCGATAGCAAATCATCAGATTCGCATACACCGTATCTGGCGCAATCCATCGGGTGATGCGGCTTCTCTTCTCAATTTTACTCTCTGTTTTCATTCTAATATATCAATCTCCTATCAGCAGTCAATGTAATTAGATTATTACGTTTTATTGTATTAACGCACGCTTATGTTAAAATATTATGTTAAATAGTGAATTTACAATAGTGCTTAAAAAACATGATGTTTTATTTGTGTTGTTTTAATTTTAGCGTCGTTACTAATGGCGACTAACAAACAATCCAATGCGTATCCTTTTATTTGTATACCAAAAGAACTGAATACGAATAATTTGCCAAGATATGAGGAAATATTTTTATGTTGATTCAGTGAAAGGTACAAATTGTCATTATATTCTAAGAAAAAAAGTCTGTATTTTATCATATTGCCGATTGCGTTAGTTCACAAATGCAGGAGTTAAACCTGCATATGTGAGGGAGTTAAATCTGCAGTTTCAATTCCGAGTGGCTTCCATACAGAATAGTACAGTTAATAAAAGTCTATCATGATACGTATTACGAGTTGAGAAAGTCTTGTAACAGTGACGAAGTCCAAAGCAGCTTTAAAAAAAAAGTTTAATGCTTTATGGCTAATGCTAAATCAAAGTTGTTTGAAGTTACAGCATGTAAATTCATAATCACCTTTTCCTGATTTCATAGGGAAGACAAGAGTTTATGTGACTGTCCTGTAAAAACTAATTATAAATATGAAAAGGCAAAATAAATTCTTGTCATAGAACAAAACTTTTTGCATGATTAATGAACTACAACACTTATATTAGTCACACGGATAAGAACGAAACTGGTACGTTTACAAAGAAGGAACATAGAAAATTAGTAGACCAATATAGAAAAAACGGTGTAATTAGTTTATCCGATTATTTAGGTATAAATGTATCTCGTAACAAGTCATTTAAAGAAACAATAAAAAGTCGACGCATAAGTTTTTTCGACATCAAAAACTCAAATGCGAATTAAGTTACCTGTGAAAACTGTAATGTGTGACATGTTTAGAATTTCTGACAGTCCAATAGCTTCTACTGTGTCTAGAGTTTTAAAAGCTTTTAGACTGATTAGTGAGGAAATGCCTATTTTTCTAACCTTGAGAACATGTGCCCTGAGGCCATGGCAGTGGATGACAGGTAACGTATAAGGAAGTTGGCCTACAGAAAAATATTCAAGGCAAGATGTCTTGATTTAAAGATCAAACATTAGAGGACACTTTTATAGTTATAAGCAAATTATAACTATATTTTACTAATATTAAATTTTGAAGCTTCGCACTATGAACAGTTGATCGACTGGTCAATGTGCACACTTTCCCCGCCTTGAATGATGGAAAATGTGACAATCAAAGATCTTCTGTCATTTCTAGAAACTAAACAATTCTCAAAGTTTAAATTCTCATAATACCCAGATCACATTAAAGCTTTTGAAAGGATTATGAAAGGGTCAGGGAATCTATAGAATAGGTATTTGGGAAGACGCAATGGCGGAGTTATAAAAATAGGTTTATACTCGTGATCATTAATGGCAAAATTGAGTCATAAGTCCAAATCTTAATTCGAAGGTAGAAGTTTGTTAAAAATCATAGATTTATTGTAAATGTAAATATATTTTAAACATGTAAACAAAGTAAATAAATGTCTTTCATGACTGGGTTGATGGGAAGGGCAGAATGAAAGTCGAACGGCAGTCACCCTCACTTTTTAAGTTCTGGGTTATTATTAATATATATATATATATATATATATATATATATATATATGATTGCATAAAAAGCGAACAGCTAATCAGTGCACATTTATACCGTAAATTGTAAAATGCTGCAATAAATAATAAAAGCTAAAGAATACAAATTTTGGGGAATTTCACAAAATTTTATGGTTTATACGTGAACTTAAATCTGCGCAAGAATGTATATCTAAAGATACGGTAAAAGAGTATTAAAAGGAAGCACGTAAATGGTATTAGAACAAAAATTATTTTTTTTTCCACTAAAAAATGTTAATATTTTAACTTTTCTTAAACCATTTTACCAACTTTGAAGTTCACGCATGAAATACATATGTATTTGTTTTTATTACTTTTCCGAAATTAAAGATGTAAAAGTACATTTTTTTCTTGTTATTAGAAGTCGTTTATTTAAAACAATTATTTTATGGCACATCCTAATGTACAGATTAGTATTAAAGTCTTCCCCCAAATAATTCTTTCTAAAGAGACCAAACTAATATTTCTCTATAAAGAAAATTAATTAAACGTCTTAGAAAAGTATCTACAAAAAGTATTCGTGTTTTTATCAACATTCTAAACTTTTTTAAAGATATCTTTTCTGATTTAATTTTTTTCGCATAGATGAAATGACATTCATTTAAAAAAAAAAAAAAAAAGAATAAAATAAGCCTTTTAAAGCAATGAGTACGAAACTTTGATGGTGTTTATTCAAATTTTTGTACTTATTTTTGAAACAAATATCTTATGAATCGTTATTTAAGTTTTTTAATCTAATCAATAAATTTCTGATTATCCTGAAAAATTGCAATTCTGAAATACTATACTAAACTGTAAATACCTCAATTTACCAAATATTTAAGTGCAAATTTAAGTGCAAACAGATAAAAAAAAATAATAAATAAAAATAAATAAAATAAAATAAACTATATAAAGTAAAATAAAAGTTGTCTAATGTTTTTCAATTGAAAATTACAGTTATCCGCTTATGTATATACCGAGATGACAAACAGATCTCAATTATCCACCCTACAAAGACACTTATTCACAGTTCGTCCTAAAGATATCACTTTCATCCACATTACATCCTAAATATGTCTATTTCCTCCTCAAGATGTCCTATAAATGTCCTGGAAAGAAGGTGTCTTTGTAGGGCATATTATCAGGAAAATTAGATTTTTCTGGTAACTGGCACTCCACTTCATCCAAAATATTCGAAACCTGGTTTTCTTGGAAATCGCTCTAACGGTTTTGATAAAATTTTAGAGAATGATTTGAACTATTTGAATTCTATTTGAACTATTTCCTTTTACTGTAAAATGGACGTTCACTGGTATCCCACGCTCCGCTGGAAAGAATATGTGACGGAAATTGGCTTTCTTGGAAATGATTTGAGCGATTTTTATAAAAATTAAATGTAGGGGATTTTTGACATGTTAAACAGAACTGATGTATTCTGATCCTCAGGCAAATGAACTTTCGCTTGTGAATCGTGCTCATTTGTGCTAAATATAGCAGAAAAAATAATATTCTTCTTCATCTTATGTATATATGTAACGAATTCATGAGTTTAAAGATAAGAAAAACATAAAAGGAGAATTGCAAACCAATGCGCAGAATTCCTGCAAAAGGAAATGCAAAACTTAAATATAGGGATATAGATTATCCATGAATAAAATAAATTATTCCTCCCAGATGAAGACCTCAGAGTTTTTTGGGGCTTTATTTCGTTTTATTCATTGATAATTTATTTTAATCATTGATAATCTATATATATATAAGTTCTTTTATTTAATGACACTAACGATTTGTTTGAAAAATGATGGATAAGGAATTTTCCAAGTTCAATATCATTGGTTTGATTTTTTGTTGGATTTTTTGCCCAACCCTAGAAAAAAAAAAAAGAATGGGAAAAATGAAACGACTTAGACCAATTCGGTAAGAATTTTTTTTTTTTTTTTTTTCAAAGAAATAAATCCAATGAATCCCTTTCGTACCTTTAGTATATCACGAAACGTCTTAAAATGTACTTAAACATATATACAATACTTAGTAATCAATGCAGTGAACTGTTATCTCATACCACAGAAGTTTCAAACTGTACTTAATCATATATACCTAATATACTTAGAAATCAATCCAGGAAATTATTATATTATATCACTAAATATCACAAAAGGTATTTAATAATATGTACAGACTACTGTCGAACTCAACCGACATATTTATTGAGATAATATTAGTCAGCAAGACTATGAAAAATTTCCGTAGGACATAGGTTCGCAAACCTCATTTAATTGGTGAAAATCGTAAAAGTAGAATGGCTAATCGGAAGCGCGGATTAAGAGCAATGCTGTCGTAAAAAAGAAAGTCCTGTGCAAAGCAAATATCCCATTCCTATAGGGTGAAAAAATGCGAACATGTATTTAATATTAGGCAATGAAGAATTCGCGGGAGTTAAACTTCATTTAGAAATAACATATAAGATTATACAAACGATAATTGTTCTCATATGTATGATTTACACCTGAGTAGGTGACAATGGTCGCCTAGCCTACTATATAAAAGTGCAATGTATGTATCCGGGAATCGTTGTTTCAAGAGAGTGGGCATACTAAATATTTATGTATTTTTATATCTGAAGCAATAAAAAAAATACTTTTTTAAACATTTACTTGTAAAAATTAACTATTTTAATAATTTTAATTGAATTTTAAACCCACATTTTTATTTCATACATTAATCTTTGTTCACGTAAAAGAGAATACGAAGCATTTAAAATTTAATTACATTACTAGAATTCATTGAATTTCTTTTTTTAACTCTTTAACGCCCACGGTAGTTTCACTCATTTAAATTAGACTGCCACTAGAATTTCTAAACAAAATTTAAAAAGAAAATAAATGAATAACGTTTTTTACTAAATTATAAAAAGTAAAATTTGTTCAAAAAATTTCCTGGCTGAATTTTTGTAATTGAGACTTAGTAGTTATGTCCTCGCACCAAGGATACTGAGCCGGAAAATGTTAGCGCAAAATAGCTTAACATGTATACTCTGCATATAAAGCAAAGAATTAATTTGTTGGATCACCTGCGTAACTGAATTAATTTTATAATTATTGTTTGGCGTTCTTCACGGATTTAGATTCAATCTTTGATCTTACTCCATGGTGTTAGTAATACAGTCACGCTATTTATTGAAATACAACATAAATTTATTTTTCGGTTTGAATTTTTAATAAAACGAATTATGTACATAAATACTTGCCATGTTGTTTTCATTGAATTTCTTTAATTTTCCTAGTATGTAAATGAAAAATAATTATTAATCAAAAAGAAATGTTCTCTGATGTATGATACATACAGTTAGAAATCCAATCAGTAAAATAATATATCTATAATTATAATTTCGAACGTAATCCTACCTTTTAATTTACAAAGTAATTTTACAATGATATCTAAACAGACTTGGTCGTCCTGACACTAAATATATCAAAAGAAAAAAAAAAAACGACATAGTATTTAAAACATAACAATTTTAGGTGATTAATAATATAAAAATTAATAGTAATAGAATCAGTAATACTAATATTAGCATAATATTACAGAGCAGGAATTTCCGTTTTCCATCGATAGCTAACTGTTAATTTCAGTGTAATAATGCGTGTAACTTCTGTATATCTTCACAATTCATATTTCTATTAACACGAATGTTATGCATGATAGTACACAAATAGAAGAGAATGCAATATAATAGTTGCATATTAATGTGATTAAATTATTAATACTCTATAAATAATGAAATGTAAAATAGTTGTTCTTTAAACATCATAACTTCATTAATATTATTAAAAATTTGTTTATACATATATTAATTGTATTAAAATTTCATTTCTTTATTTTCAGGTTAATTTATAAATTATATACAAATATCTACATTTTAATGTGTTTTTTTTTCTAATAACAATAACAAATATATATATATATATATAAATAAAATCAGAAATTTGTCAGAATCAAAAAAATTTGGGCTATCTTCACATTTCACACACCATGAAAGCCGAAAATGACTTTAGAAAATTTTGTCTGTATGTCGGGTATTTTTGTCCGGGTATCACTGGTGAACGGCTTGACGGAATTCAACTGCGCTTGGCAGGAATTTAGGTCTTTACCCAACTTAAAATTATATTTATTAACTTTCCGGAAATCCCCCCGTTACCCCCTGGGGGGCAAATGACGAAAACACGTTTGTCTGGGTATCACTTGAGAACGGACAGACGGAATTCAACTGCGAATGGCAGGAATTTAGGTCTTTATCTAACTTAAATTTATATCAATCAACTTTCCGGAAATTCCCTCCCCCGTTCTACCCTGGGGGATAAAAGACAAAAACACGTTTGTCCGGGTATCACTTGAGAACGGCTGGACGGAATTCAACAGCGCTTCGCAGGAATTTAGGTCTTTACACAACTTAAAATAATATCTATCAACTTTTCCAAAATTACTCCCATTCTCCCCCTGGTGTAGGCAAAAGACAAAAAACACGTTTGTAAGCATAACTCGGCTCCTAATTACTTCACAGTAAAGCAATTGCACATGGGGACACTAGACATGAGTACGAAAAATACACTATCTGCATTTGGGAATTTTGGATTTTAAGGGAAGGGAGAGGGGGAATATTGAAAATTCCTGATTTTTGAGTGGACCTCTACGAAAAACGGAACAAATATGTTGAAAAAAAGCTATGCGACCTCCTTAGGATATTTCCAAAAACACATTTTTGTTTTTTGGGGGGGTTGCGCTTTTTTTTTGGTGGGGGGGGGTTACGAGGGGCAAACTCGAGTCACTCCTTTTAGCTCTAAATTTGTCCTGAGAAATCTATGTGATCTGCGATCACGAAATTTGGTGCGTAAATTGTTTATCTGTATCCGATCCTTAGTGTAACGGGATTTTGCGAAATCCCCCCCTTACCCCCTTGGTGTCGAGAGGGCTATAAAAACGTGAAAAAACACATTCTCCCGTTTGAATTTGCCTTAAATTATCTTAGATTGGCGAACTTTGGTGTGTGGATGTTTATTAGGTGTACGCATTATGTACTTTGTCGAGATTTCGCAAAACTTCGCACTTAGGCACTGTGTAAGGGGGAGTAAGAATCGGGTAAGTTGCTGCAGAATTCAGTGGGAACACGGACTCCTCACGTTGCGAGCTAGAAAAATCTCTGCCGAGCGGGAACAAGGTTACATAATAATGATATAGTATTTTGACAACTCATTTCAGTATTGTGTCCAGCGAAGCGGCCAAAGCCTGCTAGTATATATATATATATATATATATATTACCGCTAAAGTACAGAAATATGTTAATCTGCAGATTAGCTAGGTAATCTGCACATTAACTAGGGTGATCCGTAAAAGTGTGGAAAATTGTTTCATTTCTCAAATTACCTACGTAATCTGCGAATTACCTAGATAATCTGCACATTACCTACTAGGCACTCATTAAAGTGAAAATAAGATCTCTGGTGGTGTAATTTTACAGAACGCAGTGTTGTATTTGTTTTTTTCATTCGGGAAAGAAAAATTAGTTCTTTTTCTTTCTTTCTTTGCTTATTTTAATCGGTATGTGTTTTAATTTTTAGGTCTTTTAAAGTTACACACACACACACACACATATATATATATATATATATATATATATATATATTTATATATATATATATTTTCATCTTTTTTATTCTGTCAATATAAGTTTGAAGATGTTATGCATTTTTAATCTATAGATATAATAAAATAAGATGTTTGTGTGTGTGTGTGTCATTGTGTATGTATTTCCAGAGCTTTAGGAAAACGGCTGATGGCTGAGCTACACAAATTTGCATGGAGGTTCGTAATGACCTCTCCTGATGCACCTCGAAGCCCGATTTTCGAATTTTTGATTAGTTTTCTTTTAATTAATTAAAATGTGAAAATAATAACCTTCTAATTTCTGATAAATTACCCATTTTAATTTTATCTATAGTTTAATTGTTCCCATTTTTTTTCGACAGAATAAAAAAAAAAAGTACGTTTACTTAAAACGAGGAAAATAAATTAGAAAAATTAGAAAATCTTTATTGTATTGGCAATGTTTGTGTGTTTGTGGACAGCGTAGCGCAAAGACGGTAGCTCGGGCAGTCACGTGTTTCGACATGAAGGTGCCCTCCGAGGGGTCCTTGTGCACCTCAAAGCCCGATTTTCGTATTTTTGATTTGTTTTATTTTAATTAATTAAAATATGAAAATGTTAACTTCATAATACCTGCAAAAACAGTTATTAAAAAATTTTTCTTAATTTAATTGTTGCCAAAAAAAATTTACGAGTTCGTTTTTTTTTTTTTCTTTTCGTTAGGAAAAAAAATACGTTTACGTTCAGTATCACTTAAATTTTATACACATTGATGAAGTGTTAATATAGTTTATGATACTATTATATGTTGTTCTACTTTTTTTCTTTAATTATTGTAGATTTTTACTGTCAAATTGTTATTTAAAAAAAAAAAAACTGCCCATGACGTCACATTTGACTGCGTAGCTTTTCTTTACTACAATAAACTCTATGAACTATAAATTTATTTTATCAGTTTTATTTATAGCTTATACTGGGTGATTTTTAAATTTTGAAGTTGAAATAAACCGAATGTTTTTTGCCAAGACGTTTAATTTAGCAATAGCCATTTAAAGAAATTAAACCGAAATAGTATCGAAAGTTCTCGTAGTATATTTCTCATTCAGGCCCCGGACATCAGAACTGAACGCGTCGGCTACCCCGGACGCGGTATCATTCACAAAATAACTTGAATGATCTCCCATGGAAAAATGGTTGCCATTGCCTCCAAGGAGGTAACACCAATTGGAAGAAATTGAGAAACTATACAAGATATGTACTCTACAGTGGATCCCCGCGCATGTCGGCATCCCTGGAAACGAAGAGGCAGATCAACTTGCCAAGAAAGGGAGAAATCTCAATAATGAAAATATCGCCAAGGTTACTCTTGACGTTTGAGAGAAAACACCATTAAAAAAGACTCACAGATTTGTGACATAAATGCTAACAGAGACCTTACCAAAACTATCACCCGACTTTGAACTGGTCATTATCGAGGTATGAAGATCCTGAGAGGTTGCAATAGAACCTACCGTCTCTGCAGCAACTGTGATGATGTTCCACTAACACCAAAACATATTTTTGACTGCCCAGCCATTTTAAGATCCCTGGCTCAGCTTGGGGAATTCTCCCCCTTTGACATCGAGAGTCTGTACTCCGATAACATCAAGGAGTTGGCCGGCTGTGTTTTGCACACTCATGGTTATATATAGTTCTCCCCATGGACACGACACCAACCAACCAACCAAACCGAAATAGTAGTCACATAAATGATCTATAATACATACTATAATAAACTATAGAAATAAGTGGAGAGAACATTTAGAACGAATGCCAAATGACCGTATACCAAGGGCAGCTCTAAAATACAGGCCAAGGGGGAGAAGAGGTAGAGGAAGACCCCGTAAAAGATGGATTGAGGCCGGAACAGGCTTATAGCCTTCAACCGTGTTGGACATGATGATGACGATGATAAATGATCTATTTTTCTCTGAATAGATAATTTTATAAGGGGGGGGGGATGTAGTTTTAAAAATAGAAAATTTATTTCAAGCACTATTTTCAGATTAAAAACCGTTAAAAATATAAACAGAATATGAAGACTTCATACAAATTAGCGAAAAGATATCCGATAAAAGTATCACCAAAATACGATTCCCCCTTTTATACAAGAAATTATATTAAAGAAAAAAATCATCACTAATATGGTGACAAAAATTCAAAAGCCGCCAAGGGAGAGATTCAATAAAGTTGTGTAGCACGGTAATGTTTATAGAATATTTATTTATTTTTTTATATACCAATCACTACGCTAATTTATAATACAAATATGCGAGCTGCTGTGTATGACTGTACCTGCACGCTGTCCGGCAGAAATATTTGTTTGATTTAAATTAATACTTAAATAAATAAATAAAAAAAAGAATACGAATACGTTTAATGGGAAATATATATAACCATAAAAATATTAGTTGTCTAAAATGCGGCAGAAATGGTGCTCATAGCATATTGTTATCAGGGAATACTTATTTGCCCCGCATTATTAGCACTGTTGCAATGAAAGCAGTTTTACAGGCGAAGTAAAAATAAAAGAGCAGTTCATTCAATCACTTTCAGTTGTGTCAGCCTTGGCGACAAACTTGGGGAGTGGGTAACCAAATTTGGTGAGAGGGCAACCAAGTTTGATGAAAAATGGTACTTAAGAATTCCTCAAGTTTCGAAGATCTCCGACACATGGGAGCACAGATCTCGAGCTTTCCGACTCGATGGAATCATCGGGGATAGGATTCTCGATGGAATCATGGCAAAAAGTTATAAATAGGAGTGAGTTGATTTATGCGAGAGAGTATGTACTCACTGCGAATCAGAGTTATTCAGGGACCAATTCTGATTGATTGCACTTTAAGTATTGAGCTCTAAGCGAATGAACATTTTTCTTGAGATTGCGAAGATTTATGTTCCGGAGTATTTGATGTTATTTGCTTTACTCCTGTGGAACAAGTGACTGTTTTTCAGAGTATACCAGAACTTTCATCGAATAGTGAATTTTGCTATATGAGTAACAGCTTCAACTGTCTCCAGAATAGTCGAAGAATAAGCTTTAATATTGGACTGTTTTCGAGAATATTCTTTTTAATAATAGTTTTGTTGTATAGATTCGAGAAGCTAAAAAAATATTTAATATCACTGAGGAGATTCCATACTAAAGCTGTGGCGAAAATTGTCACCAATCGAATTATATTTACTTAAATGTTTCAATTATTCAATTAAAAAGAAATCATTTTAATATAGTGACCAGCGAAGCGGGCAATCCTGCTTGTATGAAATATAATAACTTTAATAGCTTTCAATAAATTCCATTTTATAAATGAATGATAGAATTGTAATACAGTAACGATTTCTTTTCAAAATAAAAATATTTAACCATTTAAATAAAAAAAATGTTTTATTAACAACTTATTGCTATTACTATTTTTAAAAAAAGTTATGCACCAGTTTTTAATTCGCTAAAGAAATATTAAATTAGACAAATCAGAAGCATTTTTTAAGAAGTTTTTCATATAATTAAAACTGATTTAATAATTTTTTGAACGCATGAAAATTAAAATGACAGTTTTTCAATGCTTTATTAAACTATATTTTGCAGCATATCTGTACAAAATTAGCAAATTAATTTTACAAAAAAAAAAAAAAAAAAATTATTAACACATTTTGTGTGATAAACTACGGCGAAATTATCTGAAAAAGTGAACAAAAATAAAAATATAATCATGATATGTAAAATATATAAAGGAAACTTGAAATTGAAGAAACAAAAAAAAAAAAAAAAAAAAAAATGTAATGAAATGCTAAAAAATGCATAAAAACTTCATATTAAGTATTTATTAAATAATGCCATAATATTGAATGCCATATTTTTCAGAGTTAAAAATTAATACATCTGTTTTCTTTTCTTTTTTTTTTTCAGTATGTAATAGTAATTTAAATCAATTTGAAAATAAATTAATTTTAAAAAGTTGTGGTTTAATAGTTTTATTTCGGGAGAAAATACTTACTGTGCTGTAAATTTAACATTCACAATTCAAAATGTAGTTTCACGAGAGAGAGCTCTTAATTAAGATTAGATTTCATTCATAAATTGCAGACCCTTATCAAACTTATATTGACAGAATTAAAAAAAGAGAAGAAATAAAATCAAAACAATTATAACTTACTTGTTACTTAAAATTTTGTGTTGACCATAATAAGAAACCTAATATCATAGCTTCGATGCTCCACGTTTTGCGTTTACAGTTTATCATAGCGAAGCGAAAGGGTAAAAGTTTTAGTTTGTGTTTGAAGGTCAATCGCGTCACAGACTAATCTGTGTTTCGCGTATTTGTATCACATGACTGTTTGACGTCATAGTGAATGTAAAAAAACTAAGGCTCGAAACAAACATTTGAACTTTAACGATACAGAAGCCGCTAATGTGCAGATTACCTAGTTAAAATGCGGAAAACTCTTGATTGCGCACTTTAACGGGTCATTTTAGTTAATCTGCAGATTAACGAGGTAATCTGCACAGTAACGGATTTCGAGCTGTAACGGTAACATATATATAAATTAAATTGGAAAATATATCTAAAATATCTAAACAACAAATATTTTCACTCATAAGGAATATTATGTATAATTTTAACACGCTGAAAGTTCTTTTTTTTTTTTTTTTTATTGTAAAAAATCATTTAACCCTTTAGCGTTCATTGGTTTCGCAGCGAAACCAAACATTTGACATAATTTAACCATTCTTATGCAGCAGTTTTTTAACATTTCCCCCTTGTTTTATTCAGGTTTTAAACTTTGTTCCTTTTCTGTTCGGTAGATAGCAGCATTATTCCAGAATTTAACAAATAATGATTCAAAGGAAGCTAAATGCATACGTCGCTTGAAGTTTCTTAGTGTGCGCGAGTGAGAATTGCTGGTTTGATGATGCACTCATGTCAAGTTGTTTTCATTTAATGAAGAGCTGGACTATTATTTTCACCTGAAACAACTTTTACGAGTTTTGTAGTCGATAATGTTTACTTACAAAGTGTTTTATTTGTTAAATTTAATATTATTTTAATTTAATAAGGTTAAATTATAGATGTTTCGAACCAAAAATTTCTCGAAAAAGAACAATGCTATTTTTTAATTTTTTAAATATTTATGATCAGCTATGTGTCTAAAAGACAAGACATTTTTAAAATTAGTTTAGTAATTTTTAAAATAAATTAACTAGTGAACGTGAAAGGGTTAATCGGTTTTATAAGTCCTACATGATGAATCGATATGGGAACGATAATTGTATTCTAATACACATATATCACTATATCTTGTAAATATAAGCAATGAATTTATTGAAATGATTATTAATTCTCGATCTCAAAGAACTAAGTTCTTTGATGTGTATTTTGAGGATCAAAAGAAAAGAATCGTTTTAGCAATTTGATTTCTAGATCTTTTTTCCCATAGAATAAATAGCTTTGAATCTAATTTGGCAATCAATCTGGTATTTAAGAGAAGTTTGATAAATCTTTAATTATACAAACATAACTTTTTTCTTTTTTTTTGAGGCGTTGTTAATTTTAAAGAATTATTCCAAATTGTTAAAATTATACAAATAAATAAATTATGTATTTTTTCTAAAAAAGAGCTTCTTCAGCGTTTTCGATACCGTCCGTTTCGATACTAATTATTATTAACCTTCTTTTTTTTTTTCTTTTTCTAAAAAAAAAAAAAAAATGATTTTGATGAAATTATGGCAAAAACAAAATTTAGTTTAGTACGGAGAACTATTAGTTTTCTTTTTTTATTTTATTTTTTATATTGTAACATAACTTTCAAATTACTCAATTACATATTCGATAAATTTTCGATTTCGGTAAATGTCCAACCATCGTAAAACTGGCGACAACATTTTATCCGTAGATTGAGAGTCCTCCCTACTAAAAAAAACTACGTAGTCCTCCCTACTAAAAAAAAAAAAAAAAAAAAAAAAATACCAACTCAAATTCAAACTTAATTATCTTGTTTTATTTCTTGTTTAATTTTTTCTTTTAATTTCCTAATTCAAAATTATTAAAAAAAAATTTTCTATACTGTCCATTTTGAAACTGATTATTAGTAATTTTCTTTTCTTTTCTTTCAAAAAAAAACGCTTTCAAATTATTCAATTATATTTTCGATAAATTTTCGATTTCGATAAATGTCCAAACATCGTAAAACTGTTATCGTAAAAATCCATAGATTGAGACTAATAGTCTTCAGCCCTTAAAAAAAAAAAAAATTCTGCAGTACAAGCAAATCTGGAAAATTTTCTAGTTTAATTCGAGACATTGTTAGTACACGTCTTTCTTTGCACCCCTTTATTTGTGGAGTGATTTTCTATAATATTTATTTTGATTTGAATAAGATGAAAATTATTCTTCAAGAAAAATTGGGTAAAAAAGGTGGATACAAAAGGAATAAATTAGAAATATTACCAGCTTTGTATAAATTAAAAAAGTTTTGCTTACGGATATATATATATATGCAATAGCGTTATTACTACTGAAAATTATATTTATTTTTAATTGAGTAAGTTATTTTGAAAGCAACCTAAGTACATTTTCCAAAAAAAAAATAAAATAAGTAAAATAAATAAATAAAAATAAATAAACTAGCTTTTTCATAATGTACGTTTCAACTTTATCTTTTTATTTTGAAGCAAACTGTAACTAATATATTTAAAATCATTAAAATTTTGGAAAGCGAAAACTTGCTGATTGAGGAAATAACATACTGTTTACTCGGAAAGTGACTTAAACCCTTCACTAAAGCTTCCCAGAGTAAGCTTACTCACATAATGTTAAAAAAATGTCGTAAAATAAACTCGACGTCAGCGCTTCCGGTCGTGCAGTGGCTGCGGTACCCAGATAAAAGCTGTGAAAAACTCACCTCCACCCTTATTGTGCTCTCTTAAAAAATGTTATATCTTATGTTTTTAATGAAAACAATAATGAATTATCACTCTAAATGAACATTGACGTTATTTGCTTGAAATTATTAGCGTATATTTGATTTTAAATGCAAAATTCGTTAGATGTTCGCTAAAAATTTCAAGTAAATAATCACATCTACAGTGTTCACTTAGCGCCAGAATTAATTATATTAGTGTAAAATATAATCGATCTTCTGTTATAAATTGTATTGTAAATACGAAAAAAATCATGTATTGGTAATTTAAGAAAAAAATGTTAATGTACGCAATTTTCGAAATTAAAATTTTGGTAAAAAAATTGAATTAAAATTTTGGAAAAGGAATCGCTTATAAAATATGACTTTATAATTATTTCTTTTATTAAAATAAACGTTATGTAATGTTTCATTAAATCAATCAAACGCAGATGTAATCATTCGCAAAAACTTTATGATCTAAAGAAAATGTGTTTGTAATCACTTTAAACCAAATCTACAACTAAAATAACATTAAGGAATGATTAAATAACGTTTAGGAATAAACAAATATAATATACACTAACTTGTTCCAACATCATAAAAAATCAAAGCATCAGAATTCAAAATTTCATAGATTTTCTCTACATCCGAAATGAATGAAAAATTTAAGAAATTAAGATTTCAATAATCATATAAATTGTAAAAATTATTGTAAAAACTATTAGCATCGCGCGAGTAAACAAATTCTATTCGAGCATTCACAGTTTCAGCCTGAGTAGTTTAGGTATCGCCAACACCAGATGGCTTTATCATCGATCAGTAACGTAACTATGACGTAATCATGACGTACTACGTTACCTAAGGCTCCTATACACGGATCCGTGCTCCTATAATGCGAGGTGACCCACAGCCGACCATTGTTGCCCAGTGGAAATATAACTTGGCGACGTTTAGTTGCAGACGCATTACTCGGCATCTTTATTGCCTGAAATGGCGAGTTTGCCTAAACAGGATAGCGAATTATTGTTTGCACTTGATAAAGTTGGCAGTAATATTTGGCGAAATTTTCTCATAACCCTAGTAAAAAGTAAACTTTACTGCTACTGTTAAATTAATTAATTTTAAATATTTGTACAAGTTGAAAAGTAGTGTATATTGTAAGATACAACATTTAGATAATCAAACAGCAATAAAATCAAATAATTGATACAAAAAATGCAAGAAAACCTATCATAATTACACTGCATATTTGTGATTGAAAGCTAGGTTTATAATTTTCTCTTGGACAATTAACAGTCCATTTCTTTCGTCTTTCTTTATTGTTGGAAATCTAAACATTCTAAAAGCAGTTCTGGTATGATATGATCAATTTTTGACTGCACAGCCCCCATTTTATATGATTTGTTAACGCTTGAAATTCTTACCGCGTGGGCAACAATCCCAGAGTGGGAAACAAAATGCATGATGTGTCAACCTGTATTAAGGGAGCTCTAACACTTCCTATTGCTCCATTGTGGTTTATACGCTTACTAGTATTCGCTTTGCTCTTAACGCGCGGTGTCCTCGCCGTGAGGACGCAATTATTAAGTCCCAACATCAAAAAATCATTCCAAAAGTTTCTTAGCAAAAATTTTCATTTATAATACTATAGGGAAACGGCTACAGACCAGTATAACATTAACAACATTTATTTAAAACATAAAGGGGACATCACATAACTATTAAATTTTAAAACGAAACATTGGTTTACATATAAGCGAGAACGTCTGTCCCTCGAACAACGGTTAAACATCTCTGATTAAAACAGGTGCGCCTCTAGGTGCGTGCGCATACAGTGAAAAGGATGAAACAAACAGTGACGTAGTAACATGTGATAGCTGCGTACACAGTGACATCAAAAAATGGATATGATAGCTGAGAAATACAATTTCCCATATCGGCCATCATGACCAAGTAGGCGGCCTCGCCTGAAGGTTATCAAACACAACAAGAGAAAAAAAAATTAAATTAAATTAAACAAAATAAATAAAAATAAACAATAAACAATATACAATACTACATAATAGAATTATAGATACAGTAATAATATAGCTGCATTAACAAAAAAAAAAAAATGTATACATTACCAAATGGAAAATTGTACAATTAATACAGGTAAAACCTGAATCATATCATCAAAATACTAAAATAAAATAAGATGAGATGTTAATAACATACAAGTAGAAAATAAAATAGGTACATAATTTTCACCAAAAGAAAAAAATAATATGGCAGGAATTTTATAGAATGTTAATGAAAGTTCAAAAATGTCTCTTATTTTTCAAGTTCAAGTTCAACGTGTGATGTTTAAAAAAAAAGTTTAAATTTGCACAAAAAATGTCCAAGGAAGAGTTCTTTTTAACAAAAATAAAAAGTCTTGAAGAAATATGTCAATTAAGTTAAAAAAAAAAAATAAAAAGTCCTGAAGAAATATGTCAATTAAGTGTTTTAAAAGTGTCGGTCCAAGGTTTCAGGAATTCAGCGCATGTGCTGGTCTTGAATGGGCCTTCTACAAAGTCACACTTGACGACGTCATATGTGTCGTTTGGTTTAAGTTTGGTTATCTTATATGGACCTAAAAATTTCTGTTTTAGTTTTAGGCCTGGCCCGAACTGGGTGCGTTTAACTGCGACTAAATCGTTGAGTTGGAATTTAGCAGCTGGTCGTCTTCGAAGGTTATACTGTCTGCGATTTACTTCTTGCACTATTCGAATCTGTTTTTTGGTGTCGATACGTGTCTCTTCTCGTTGCCTCTGGAATGTGTTAGTAGATTCGTCGTTGAGAAGCTCCAGGATCTTGATGTCATCTTTATTTTTCATCTTGGTACGAAAAAGTAATTCAAATGGTGTCGTCTTTATACTTCTTTGAAATGTCGAGTTGAGGATTTGTTGGAGAGCAGGCACATGGGAAAACCACTTTTCGGGGTTTTCGGATGATAATTTTGACAATACTGCGATGATAGTAGAATTTTTATTTTCAACTTGACCATTCGATCTTGGTAAACCTGCTGTAATTGGTATGTGAGTTATATTTTGGTCGTGGCAATAGTCTTGAAATGCAGTGCAAGTGAATGCTGTGTAATCTGTGATAATTCTGGCGGGGTTTCCGAAGATTGATCGTTGGTTTTCTAGTCGGCTGATAACTTCTGCGGCGTCTGTAGATTTTGTTGGGTACAGCCAGGTAAACTTAGAAAACGCATCAACGACAACCATAATGTGTTTGTATTTCTTTGATGTAGTAGCTAGGGGACCAAGGTGATCAGCATGGTATGCAGGGGTGCAGGGGTGCATCGTCTTTATCAATTGGGTGGAGGAAACCATCTTGTTTGCCTCGTTTTCGATTGTACAGTATGCACTTTATACAATTTTTGATGCAACTTTCGATTTTGTCTTTGAGGTCAGGGATACAAAAATCTTTGTTTATTAACTCTTGGGTACGGAGTGCTGCAAAATGTCCACGCTCGTGTGCTTCTTTAATTATGCTATTCTGCAAGTCTGTAGGGACGACGAGTAAATCGACACCGTTCACTGTTTTATAGAGGAGGTTGTGTTTTATAATGTAATTATGATGGGGTGTGAACTGCAGAAGCGTTTTTAATGTCTGAACTTCTTCATCAGATTGCTGAGCTTTCAAAAGTTTTACATGAAGGCTATCTTGGATGATGAAACACTGTGGAGCTCGACTTCCCTAGTAGCACATAACGTTGTTATAGCGTTGCAAATAAGTCTGAACAGTGAAAAATTAGTTGTAACAACGTTAAAACAAAGTTATATGCTACTGGTGTTAGAGCGTCCACATGCACCATGCGGGAACCTGTGCGATGCTCAATACTGTAGTGGAATTCTTGAAGGTACAGAACCCATCATGCAATGCGGGAATTTATTTCTTTTTTATTAAGTACCTTGACGAACGCGTCACAGGAACGCGTTTGTTCCTAGGAGGTAGATTCTAAACTTTTTGAGGGCTTCCACCACAGCCAGAACTTCAAGTTCAAAGCTAGTGCATTTTCTTTCGTTATCAGATGTTTTCTTCGAAAAATAAAAGACTGGATGGAATTTATTATCATTGATGTTTTTCTGCAACAGGAATGCCCCCAAGCCATCTATAGACGCGTCTGTATGTACCTCAATAGGGGAATTTTGATTAAAAATATTGAGAACTGGTTCTTGGGAAAGTAAATATTTTAATTTTTGAAATGCGGCTTTTTGTTCATTTTGAAATTGAAAAGGGGTGTCCTTACGCAGAAGATCACTTAAGGGTTTTGCAATGTTAGAAAAATGAGTGATAAATTTCCTAAAATATCCTGTAAAGCCAAGAAATCTACGTACGTCCTTAACATTTTTAAGGTATGGGTAATTTAAAACAGCTTTAGTTTTGGAAGGGGATGGCAAAAGTTTACCATTTTCTATTATGTGACTGAGGAAATCTATTTTGGTATGTAAAAATTGGCATTTGTTAAAATTTATGTCGAGTCCGTACTCGCTAGCTGTTTGAAGAACAGTTTTTAGACGTTCTACGGCCTCAAGTTCGTTACTCGCGGGAATTACAAGATCATCCATATAAGGGAGTACTATGCCGGCAGCAATCAGGTCTCTAAAAACAGCGTTTATATATCTCATGAACACTGAAGGGCAGGAGCTAAGTCCGAAAGGCATGTAGCGGAATTGGAATTGACCGTTATGGGTTACAAAACTAGTGAAAGGGCGGCTCTGTTTGTTTACGGGTAGATGAAAAAATCCATTACGTAGGTCTAACGTACTAAAAGTTTTTGCATGTTGAAGTCGATCTAAAATATCATCAATTAGGGGGAGGGGGTAGTGATCTTTAACTAACTTACGATTGAGCTTCCTGTAATCGATGCAAACTCTGTGTTTACCATCTTTTTTTCGAACGACTACCACTTGGCTGGCATATGGGGAGAACACTGGTTCGATAATACCATTTTTAAGCCATTCAGAGACTTGTGTGTCTACAATGTCTCGTTCGGTAAAGGGTAGACGTCGGGGTGTGTGAAAAATAGGTGTATCGTCATTTAAAGTGATGTTAAGTTCAATGTTCGCAGTTTTGATTTTATTAGGTTTATAGGTCGACAACAGTTTGTTAATGTCGTTACGAATATGTCGTGAAATATTAGGACCAATTTCAAATTTGGGACTATCGTCAGTGATCGTCATGATCTGCGGTACACTCATTTTGTTGTGAAAAACTAGAAAAAGTAACACCGGTGGGTGAAATGCTAATGTTGGCTTGTTGGATGACGTCAAATTTAATTATAAGGTCATAAAATGTGGACACGCCGGGTACAACTGAAATAGTTGCTGAAAACTCTTGATCGTCTATAGTAATAAAAGAATTAAAAGTACCGATAACATGTATACGCGCAAAGCCAAAACCAGTTAAGGATTTATTAATTTTTGGCAACGGTGGGGAACCTATTTTTAACTGTGCGGAATGTTTCAAAAGGGTTAACTGACTACCAGTATCAACCAAACCAGTTAATTCATTACCACTAATTTTAACTTGTTTACACATATGAGAAGCATGCGATTCATGTACAGTGTTAACTCTATCTCTGAAAGGAGGTCCTTCATTTGCAGCGGTTCAGCGGCAATCGGTAGACTTGTGTCCAAAAAGACCACATGCAAGGCATCTAGGGCCACGAGAACGGTTAGGACAAAATTTAGATAAGTGACCGATATCGTTACAATTGAAACAACGTAATTTATTTTGCGATGCCGGACCAATATTAAATTTGGATTCGCGAGTGAAAGCTGGTTGTGTGTGACCAGTACTGCGTTTTCGACTGTCATATGTTTGTTTATAATTAACTGAATTTCGTTGATTTAAGTGTATTGTATTAAGAGCAGTTTCATAAATACGCAATTTTTCTTTAAATTTTGCAAAAGATTTTGCTCCACAGAGAAGAATTTTTTCAGAGAGGTTGCCCTGTATACCTTGAATGGTGTACTGAATTACTGAAGAATCGTCAATAAAAGCATTACCGCGGTTAGCAATTTCGCGCATCGCGAGAAAATATTGCGTAGCAGTACCACAAGGACGCATTTTCCTGTTGTCTAGTTGTTTATGTATTTCAATGGATGGTATTGTATCCAAAAATTCAGAAATTAACGCGGCTTTTAATGACTCGTAAGTATTAAAGATTTCGTTGCAAAAATAAAAATGTTTTAGCAGAATCATTAATTAAACGTTTAGCAAAAATAAGTTTTTGTTGATCGGTAAGACTGGGAAATAAACAGAATTGCTCTTCAATGTCATTAAAGAAATTACGTATAGAATATGAATCATTTCCAGAAAAAGTTCTGCACGTGCTAGCTAGATCTCGGAGAAGAAACCAGAAATGATTACTCAAATCCGACATCGCGTCTGCAGCTTCATTCGGAGAACGATTTCGAACTTCTGAAGGAAAAATTTCGGTTTGGGTTTGAAAAACAGAAGTCGTTGGAACAATCGAAGGGGCTTCAAGAGAATGATTATTTACACTGAGATAGTCTTCGTCTGACAAAAAACTAGTATCTAATGTTTCTGAAACTCAGATAAATTAGTAAGTGCATTAAAAATTCCTTTACATAAATTTTCCTTACTACCGACTGGTTCTAAGTGTAGTGAATTAGCGATTGATATAAAATCAGACAAATTAAATGTTTTTAAAATCTGTTCTTGATGTTTATTAATGTCGAAATCGGCAGTAAAACCGCTAAAATTTCGCATACGTTTACGCGATTGAAGATCAAAAGTTGGGTATCCTAATAGCGTGTTAAGTAATTTTATAGTATTTGTTTTAGAATATTTCAAAGAATTTGCAACTAGCGGAAGGTCGCCTAATTTAAGGGCCATTTTTAGGATGCAAGAAAAATAAAATAAGGGAACCGAAGTAAATAAAAAAAAAATGTTCTTTTTTTTTCTTTAAGTAAATATTGAAAAAAAAATGGTTTAAAACCAGAACATATATATTTTTAGGAACAATAAATAAATATTGGGGAACAGAATATCCCTTTATTGAGGGAAAATAATTAAATATGGGGGAAGAAAATGCTTCAGCTATACAAAAATGAACAAACAAATAATTTTAAAACGGCAAGAAACGAGTTTCCAATCAAAAATTAAACTACAAATGATTTTTTTTTTTTTTTTTTTTTTTTTAATATACACTGATGGAAAAAAAAATCCCAACACCAGGAAGGAGCTGTGCTAGATAAACGAAATTTGGTAGGCGTGTTTATACATCTGAAAGATGACGTCGATTCAAATTTCGAGCTACGCGCATAAGTGTGGCGCTAGTAGCGACACTATGAACATGCAAATAAAGGTTTGCTTTAAATAAGCGCTGTAACGTTCGTGATCGTTATTTACAGTTGAGATTTGACGTAGTGGGTTAATGTTAGTCAACGATGCCTCTAAGAAGACGAAGAAGCCATTATCAACAGCTCACTGAGTTTGAACGAGGTCGTGTAGTAGGGTTACGAGAAGGTGGGTTTTCTTTCCGCGATATTGCAGAAAGACTTGGCAGGAATGTATCCACTGTGCATGAGTGTTGGCAGCAGTGGTCAAGGGAAGGTACTGCCTCAAGAAGACCGGGTTCCGTGCGGCCACGTGGCACTACTGAGAGGGAAGACCGCCGTGTTCGGCGTATGGCTGTGGCTAATTGTACTGCGTCTGCAGCTGAAATTCGAGCTACAGTTGGCACCACAGTGACACAATGAACTGTTACAAATCGGTTACTTCAAGGACAGCTCCGAGCCAGACGCCCTGTAGCGTGCATTCCACTGATTCCAAACCACTGCCGTTTGCGACGTGAGTGGTGTCAAGCTAGAGCTCATTGGAGGACGGAGTGGAGATCTGTTGTGTTTTCTGATGAAAGCCAGTTCTGCCTTGGTCGCAGTGATAGCCGTGTGTTGGTTAGAAGGAGGCCAGGTGAACGCCTGCTAGCGACTTGTCTGCGGCCTAGACACACAGGGCCTACTCCTGGAGTTATGGTTTGGGGAGTAATTTCGTATGACAGCAGGAGCACTCTCCTGGTTATCACACGCACCCTGACTGCAAATTTGTACGTCAGTCTAGTGATACAACCTGTTGTGCTGCCATTCATGAACAGCATTCAAGGGGGTGTTTTACAACAGGATAACGCTCGCCCTCATACCGCTGTTGTAACCCAACATGCTCCACAGAGTGTCGACATGTTGCCTTGGCCTGCTAGATCACCAGATCTTTCTCCAATCAAGCACGTATGGGACATCATTGGACGAAAACTCCAGCGTCATCCACAACCAGCATTAACCGTCCCTGCATTGACAGCCCAAGTGCAACAGGCATGGAACTCCATCCCACAAACTGATATCCGACACCTGCACGACACAATGCATGCACGTTTGCATGCTTGCATTCAAAATTCTGGCGGTTACACCGGTTACTATTGTACCAACATTTCACATTTGAAATGGCTCTTCTCGCCAATGGCTCTACCTGTGATCTTGAAACTTTAATCAATTAAATATGTTACCTAGACAAATGTATTGCTGAAATTTCATTACTGTAGAGTCAGCCAAAAAAAAAACGCCACCCCCCCACCTAATTTCGCCGTAAATTATCGTAGAAACATTTGACTGGTACTGATCGATTTGTAATAACGTCTAGTTTATAACGGTATAGTTACATTTTGCCTAGGGGGTCGTCTACGTATTAAAACTGGCATTAACTTCATTTTCTTCAAAGGCAACCCCTATTTTTGACTTCATATTAAGATTTCTGAGATCAAGGCGGTTCGGAAAACATACCTATTTATATACTTTAAATCAATTCTAAATAGAGTTACACGTGAAAATGTATTAGGGGTCCGTCTATAAATTTAGAAAGTATAAATCATGATCTACCACCCAGTATACATTATTTATTAAGTTTCACACCGGAAAAAAATTCAGAAATGTTAATTATAAAATAAAAAGTGACAGAACTCTCTGAGTTAGTTTATGAATTAAAAGATTTTTATTGGTTTCTATTGATTAAACATCAAATAGTTCAGGTCATACGAAGAAAATTTAATAGCTTGAATAGATATTAAAATATTTATCAAAATAATGAAAAAAAAAAAAAAAAAAGGTAAATGGTTTTAAATTTGTTTGAAAATTCAAAATTATTTTAACTCAAGCTGCCGTATAATTGTCTGATACGGTGGCACTCAACCTGGTTCCCACGGCCGTTTCACAGTGACAATGGGAGTTTGTTCTGATACTGCAGTACTTTCATTTTCTTTAATTTAATTGACTTTTTTTTATTTTATTTATTTATTTTTTTTAATTAATTATTATTTTTTTCATGATATTATTAAAAACATTTACATAAATCTCCACGATATTCTTTTGCTTTTATATTTTATAATGTGTAACAAATTAATATGCAAAATAATAAATCCTACTACTTAATGGGATGTTCTAAAATTCTACTCTTAACACAGATACCGAAGTGGAGGGTGGGTGTAGAAAGGCTGACTACCCTTAATCTAAATCTTCAGTTGAAAAGGTCAAAATGTTACATTACTCTATTTTTAAAAAAAAAAAATAATAGTGGGCTAAAAATACCCCGGAATAAATTAAAATGTTGTTTATTCTGGTTTTAGTCAGGTGATATCACTTGTGCTAAATAGCTGGATCCGCCCTCTCTTTAGCTCAGGTTCAGCTCATCATTAAAATATTGTTTTTAATATCTGCCGCACCAAAATGTTCAAAACACAAATGCCAATTTTCATATATTTTGAAATCTTCCTGTTACAACTTTAAAAGCATTCAGATTAATTTATTTTATTTTCAATTTTTAAATTTAGACGATTGAAGTCTTTTAAATGAAATTTCAGGATTCTGTAAGATCAATATCTATATATTTGAAAGTAATAAGATTATTCCTTTGTTTTAATTTTTATTCCATTATAACTGTGACTTTGATTTCGTGATTAGGAAATTGAAAATAAATACTATTGAGCTATGTTCCAATAATAGATCTTATAAACTTAAAAAAAAGAAAAAGAAAATCACTATTTGATTCTGTATTAAAAAACTTTTAATAGAAATTTGATATTTTATTATGTTACATTATGGGATAAATTTTAAATAACACAAAGCTTACAACCGGTACAGTAACCAAATGCAAATATGTCACAACAAAATTTAAACAGAAAATTCATGGTAAAAAATCTTTTTAAAATTATTAAATATTCATAATAATAATAATAAAACGATTGTCGAATGCATAATTGTTGTTTCATGCAATCAGTTTCGCTGTACCGTGTTTTCTAAACATTATATTTAACTAGAGGTGTACGTACTCTTGAATATTGAAATGCGAAAAAAAAGTGTAACAGGGTTAAAATAGAATTTTAGCAGTGAAAAACTAGAAAAAGATATTTAATACTTATGAAGAAAGACTTAACATATTAGGATCGGATATATTCATCTCTTGTAACGTAAGCCACGCCTTTTCACAAATTTTCTAAAACTTTATAATATAAAACAAAATAATTTTGCATATTTGTAATTAAATCATTTAAGTTTTGTCTTCTATAATCGATGTAGTAAATACCATTGTGATTTATGCATATCAGCGTCACATATAGAGTCAAATAGGAATATGCAAATTAGTCTTTTTTTTTAAATAGTGTTTCAGCGAATCAGAGGCTTTTCTTTTGAAATTCTTTCACATCCTCGCCTACATTGTGATAACTTTACAAAAATATGCCAATTTGTATAATAAACTTCGAAATATTGCTTAGGAAATAATAAAAATAACATAAAGGTAAATTAAAATAGTTTTCCGTCAAATTATATACAAACATTTACTTATAGAGGATGCAGATTATAACAAGTGACGGCCCCGTAACAGGAATAAAAAGTGAAATATCACTGTAACTCAAAAAATAATGTTTGGAACGAGCTGTAAATTTGGAAACCCATGTTTTTGATGATGCCCGTTCTATTCGTGCAAAAATTAACATAGGTCATAATTCATAATTTTTTCAAATATGAATTTATTAATAATTTTCATAATTCAAAAAATGTTTTTTTAGCAAAAATTTGCATGGAATATGTTTGGGTCACTTCATTCTAACGAATAAAAAAAACAGAATTTAAATATCATAATTACTTCGGAAGATATGATTTAATGTTTGTCACATCCATTTAACATTAGCATCCCCAAACTTTGACAGCTTATAACTCTATAAAAAATTGAGCGAAATATATTAACTATACCATTTTCCGTGATGATTTGATCCAAAGAATTGAAATAAATTATAAAAAAGGGGGTTACCATTGAAAAAAATGAAGTTGATGTCAGTTTTAATATGTAGACGACCCCCTAAGTAAAATCTAACTATAACATTATAAACTAGACGTTATTACAAACTGATCGGTACCAGTCGCATATTTCTACGATAATTTACGGCGAAATTAGGTGAGGGGGGGGGGGTGGCGTTTTTTTTTTTTGTTTTTTTTTGGCTGACTGTACAATAATTTTTTCTTGGTGTTGGGATTTTTTTTTCCATCAGTGTATATACTATCATGCAAAGAGAAAAAAAAAATGCATGCTCCTACCTGACATTAAGGGCAGTTCGATGAAGCGATGGTGAACGTCCAGAAAAGAAGAACAATTGGAGATTAATTGAAGAACACTAGAAATTCATAAAAAAAAAAAAAAAAAAATAGCTTCTTCGAATACGAACGAAATATTCAGTAGATACGAAGGTAGGAAAAAAATATCATCAGCAGGAACAAAACTTGAATCATATTGAAATGAAGTATTATAGTAAAGAACGTCATGAAAAATGCTGATATTTCATACTGAAAAACATGAATTTACGTCATAATATAGAACAACGTTCAGTAGATGAAACGAAGAACAATTGAAGAACACTTGAAATCAGAAAAAAATAGCTTCGTAAGAAATATCCAGTACGTGATGGAAGTATAAAACGTCTATTAAATATCAGCGAGACATCTTATCGAATAGAGAATACTGCGTCAGTCATTTTATTAAGAAAAAATAAATGAAACATTCGTCTTCACGCTACTGTTTTTGAAAACAAAAGTAGCGTCTTTCGTGATGCTAGGGGTATTTCCGGATAGGTCGAGCCCCCATAAATATAGGAAAATGGCTACAGACCAGTATAACATTAACAACATTTATTTAAAACATAAAGGGGACATCACATAACTATTAAATTTTAAAACGAAACATTGGTTTACATATAAGCGGGAACGTCTTTCCCTCGAACAACGGTTAAACATCTCTGATTAAAACAGGTGCGCATACAGTGAAAAGGATGAAACAAACAGTGACGTAGTAACATGTGATAGCTGCGTACACAGTGACGTCACACAACGGATATGATAGCTGAGAAATACAATTTCCCATAATACAGCTGAAATAATCATTTATTTCTTGTAATTTAATTCTGTTTGTAAATTTTGGTGGCAGTCTAATTTAATTGAGCGTAATTGCCTTGTGTGTGTATGCTTTGACGAGGAAGAGTATCTCTTTTCAGATAGGAAAGGCATTGCACTCGAACGGGTTAACTTGTGGCAGATGGTTTCACGATATCTGCACCTTTTACAACAATACGTGCAACGATTGTGGACAACAAGAGATTCGGTTAGCAAATAAGATACTATTCAAAGTGAAAGGAAATGTACTAATTTTACGTTAAGGTACTAATTTTACCTAATGTTGACCGCAGCCTTATCCCATGCTATTCTATGAAGAAATTTGTTTTCAGAATCACTCATCACCTACTCAATAATAACTCATCACCCTTTTAAATTCTGTTTTCACATTAGAAAATTCACAACTGTTAGATTGGGATTACTTTATTTATATTAGTATAACAGCAGAAACAGAAGAATATAAAAATAAGAACGTGCCTAAGAAATTAAATTTAAAAATAAGTGTTATTAAATATCACTTACATAAATTCTAGTGCATTAACTACAGATCCTACTACAGATTAATTTGACATTATTGTTGACTTTACACATTTAATCAATGTTTACATAGCAATAACAGTATCTTATAAAAAAGATTTGATATAAAAAAAAAGTATTTGCTTTGATTGTGATTAAGCAAATATTTAATTTTCGCCTGTTATTTTTATTCTATTTCGCTTTTTCTCATTTAAATTTTTTATATACCTGTTACTTATTGGAAATTTTAAATTAAGTGCTTTATTGCATAGTATTTGTTTGTTCAACAGTGTTTTCAGAAATAAATATTTCATTTTATATGAGATAAATTGACTATGCTTTTTTCAAATTGAATTTAAGGTACTATTAACATAAATATAAATAATTAAGAGCTAGATAGTAATAAGTAAAATTTCATATATCCAATAACAAAAATAAATACATGTTCATTGTTCATTTGAATATTAGAAGAATATTTTTCATAAAATGTTGCTACTGTAGGTATCGAATACATATGAATAACTAATGCAACAAAATTCGTGACCGCATCTATCATAGATTTCCCAGAACAAAAATGAAGACGTGTTACTGTTTTTAACCTCTTTTGTATAATTTTTGTTTGCGTTCTAATTAAAAATCCAGAATTTGCGAAAATTTCCCCTTCCTCCTTTAAAATCAAAAATTCGAAAATCGCAGATATTTTTTTCTTTTTGTCCTGAAGACTAGTCTCCCCATGCGCGATTTCTTCACCGTGAAATAATTTGGAGCCGATTTTTGCTTTCAAACGCATTTTTTGCCTCCTGCCACCATGGGGGAACAGGGGAATTTTGCCAAATTTGATAGATATAATGTTAAGTTGGTACAGACATAAATATGTGCCATGTGTCGTTGATTTCCTTCCAGTTGATCTCACGTGGTATAAAAACATACAGACACAACATTACAGACATACAGACACAATGACACCCCCCCCCTCCTCCCCACCCACACATACAAAAAGTTTTGTGAAGACTTTTTTGGCTTTCAAGATGTGTGGAAAGTGATAATATCGCAATGATTTTTGATTCTATAAAACTTACAAACAAATGTCTGATTTTATTAATATAGATATCTTTTTAACTTGATACAAAAAAATGTACAAAAATTGCAATAAATAAATAAATAAATAACTGGTTTATCTTAAAATATGAAATTGCATTCCTTAGCAACAGTTACTGTATTAATATTTTAAAATTTTTCTTACCAGTTTTATGTCAATTTTTATTTAACCCTTTTCCCGCGAGGCTATTGGCACAGTTCAAGACGATTTCAAGAACAAGGAGCTCGTGACGGTTTTCTGCATATTTGGTGAATTACTTACCATTAACATAAAATAATTTCACACAAAATTCAATATTTAAAACTGTTTATTAAAAACCATTTTATGTAGATTCATCTTTCAAAAAAACATTTGAAAAAATATCAAACGTTACTGTATCAAAATAGGTGTTGCCAAAAGTCACTTCTCTAATAAAATGTTTGATATTTTTTTAACTTGTTGCTAAACAAACAAACAACAACAACAACAAAGAAAAAGAAAAAAAAAAAAAATCTATCCAGATTTATCCAAGATGAAACACAGCATATCATGATAATGGAAAATATCTGATTGAAGCCAGTAGTCCTGTAGCACTAAAAATAAATAAATAAATTTAAAACGAAACCTATCTTTGTTTTGTAAGTTGTAAATATCTACTAGACTTTCACTTGTGTGAGAAATACTATGAGGGGCCAGTCGTCGGAGAAATTCAAACAATTCGTTTGAAAAGTTAAACTCACTTTTCACCTGATTCAAACAACATAGATTTCTTCTCATTTTGCAACGATATCCAGTGTAAAATAAAACACTAAAGAAAAATTCTAGAACCCTAGTGAGCCGGGAGCAGTGAAATTAAGCCTCCTTTTCAAAGAATTCGGCCTATGTTAACAAAAGAGAATCATCCTTATGTCCATTTAACCCGAACCTGAGTTGAAATTTTTTAGGATAAAAGATTAAAAGTGGATAGTTGCGTTTTCCGGTGCTAGTGAAAGGGACTCCAAGACCTATTTTAGGTTGGGCTGTTGTTGTTTTTTTACGTCGCACTAGTGCTGCACAATGTACAATTGGCGATGGTCTGGGACTCACCCCTACAGGTGGCACCCCATTTTAGGATTGATGGTATTCCTCTTACGTTGCTCTCAGCTGGACTTAGTAGATTTTTATGAACATTAAAAAAGAAAAAAAAAATCGACGAGTATTGAAAAACATCCCATAATATGAACTATATTTTTAACGCCTTTTTTTTTACTGTATATAGTCATATAGGGAAGAATAACTTTATTATTGAAAAATATGCATATTTGGAAAATAAATCATTTTGTTGTTTTTGTCAATTCACTTTTTGAGTGATTATTTATTCTAAGAGAACACGTCACCATAATAAAGGTTGATACCTGCTATTGAATTCATATATATTATGTTCTTTTACCATCGACTTTTCAATAATGTACTATTCTCTTCTCTATTTTTTCCCACCAGTCTTTTTTTAGAGTACTTTTCTTCTTATTTAATCGCAAATATATTTGAAGAGAATTACTCTAAAAATTAAGTGGCGTATAAAAAGAGGCGGAAACTAACTATCTTCCGGGTTAGGTTGGCAAATCGTTTGCCCCGATTCTGTGATTGAGAGAGTAACGGATTCATCATCTTCCAGCCAATACCCCTATTCCTAGAAATATTTCCTTGACGAAAATTTGGAATTAAGTTGAATATTGATTTTATATTTATGTAAGTTTATTCACGATTATTTTCCTGACGCATAAAATTATAAACCGAAAATTTTGAAAATTAGATGTACTCATCAGCGATGCGAAATTTAGGGACGTTTTTATTCAATAATCAGCAATAATTTTAAGGAATGATATTTGATATAGTTGATAGAGAAAAATCTTCGAAATTATTGGGCAACTGTTATAATTAAATATTACTTTTATATATTGAATAAAGAAGTCCCTAAATTTGGCAACAATGACGCTGCCAATGTTTTGAATACTACCAATTTATTTGGTGCCTACAAAATCGGAAAGTAATGAACATTTAAATTTAAAAGATAAGAAAATTCCCTTATTTTCATGAATGTAATATTGGTTTATAAAGAATAATAAAAAAAATAATAGTATTATTACTATGGTAAAAGTACGTACGAATGTGAGAAAATAGAAATGAAACGAATTTCATTTATAAACTTATTTGCAAGGCTAATGAGTAAAATATTAAATTTATATCCAATTTCTGATTAAATTTTCAAAAACTGAAGAACTAAATGTATGATATGCGATAAGCATGATTATTTAAAGAAATTAGATAATAAAATAGATACTTATATCACTGAAGCAAATAAATATGAAAATAAGTAAAATCATTGAAGAATATAATGAAAAAATATTATGTTGCAAATTGGAATTTCTATTTAAAAGAGATATGATGCAAAAATGGATAATGATACACGTAATGATAGGCTGTCTAATTCAGTTCAATGTGTTGAGAATTCTTACTATGTCTTAGAAATCCTGAACTTATAATTATAGAATCAAAAGCTTTAAAAAATATGTTATAGTTACGGAAATTAATTTCTCTCCAAATTTTTGTGAAAACATAAAAATTATAATAAATTGTAATTTGAAAGCCCTATAAACTTTTATAAACAAAACTTTATAAATATCATTTTTTATTTTAAAATAAAAATTAATTTTGACAAAATGTAATAAACATTTTAAATTCAGTAATTTTATTAACTAATAAAATAAATAAATTTTAACAGAAGGCTTAGAAAACATAAATGTTTTTGTTTATAAACTGTTTCACGTTAACAAGTTCAAATTCTAACATTTATTTAAACAAATTTTTAAAACTATCCAGGAATATATCTCCCTTGTAAAAGAAATCTGAAAACTGTGCCACGGTGGAACATAAATAGATGAATGACGCAAATGTTTAGAATCATTTCTAAAAAATGAACTTTTTTAACAGTTTTGACCATCTATGTTTAAACCCTTTATCTACTGCATTAAGAAACACACAAAAATTGTATTTGAAACATGTTTTGTAAATTACTTAATAAAACTGCTCTGCATGAAAATTGCCCCAACACCATTTTTGCAAATTCTTATGTAAAATGAACTGCTGAATCTGAATATGACGCCCATTTTGCCCTATCATCAACCGTATTTTAGGGACAGCCTCTTATTCTTATCACTTTTTGGCAATTTTATGGCTATAAATTTGATTTTTAGGGGAGGGGGGGGGGGGAGAATATTTTATCTGTTAAATACCTTCTGAGGGCTACAGAGTTGGAAAATTCTAAAACATGAACATTTTTGGCATGAAGAAACTTAGGGGAGATTTCCCACTGAAATTATATATTACATTTCTTATGTATGTATTTTTAAATCAATTATTAATGTTATTTATTAAACATTATTTATTTTTGTTTTTAAGTGTTAAATTAATTCTTTTTCATTCTCCAAATCAAATTCATGGATATCAAATTACCGAACAGTAATAAAAATTGGGGGAGTGGGCGGTGTCCCGAAAATACGGTTGGTGAATGGGCAAAATGGGAGTCATATTCGGATTCAGGAGGTCATTTTACATAAAAATATGCAAGAATAGTATCAAGGCTTTTTTTATTTTCTTTTTCAGCGTAGTGTAATTTTTTTTTAAAGATAAACACAATAAAATTCATGTCTATCGCCTCATTATAGTAATTAATGAGGATTTAATGAGGTAGCACTTCAGTGTGCCATTGGTACATAAATGTCGAAAAAGATATCAGAATCATAAAAATGGGTAAAAAAGTAGTTCTTTTATGCTCTTTATATTTTTTTAAATTAATATTGATGGTATATTTATGAGGTAATATAGGAATTGTAACACACATGGAATTTATGATAAATGCCAAGCAAAAACAGCTACAACACTCAAATTAATTCTGTCAACAAATATTCCAAGCATTTATTTTAAAGTAGCAATTAAATGAGAATAAATTATTTTAAATTAGTTTAGAGCAGCCAAATATTTTTTGGTGATAATTATAATAAATTATGCCGTGAAAATATATTTTAATTGTTTAGTGTGTATTAATAAATATTCTACAAGCGCTTAGAGGAATATATGTGTTCCGTTTAAATTTGGATTCATATTATGTTACGTGATTGTCTGCATCACAAATGATGCTTAGTGAACCATATTCTACATGCAAATTTTCACTAGAGATAACACGAAGCTCATAAATTTACACTCGTTTCGTGTAGTTTTAACTTTATAGGTTAGTATATAAATAAGAATTGTTATTTCAATATTATTACAATATTTAAGAGGACAATTTAACTATCATTGTTAACGATCACTGGCATAAAACTAAAAATAAATAAAATTTTTATTTATTTGTATTTATAACAAGAATTTTTCAACATGTTTTCTTGTTTTAATCGAATGTTAAACTTTTGTTTATTCTTTGTTTGATAGATAGCAACACTATACTAAAGTTTAACATACGATGTTTTAGAGGTAGCCAAATGCAGAAGTATCTTTGAATTTTTTATTCGGCGCGAATAAGTAATTCCTGTTTAACTAATAAATTCGTGCGCAGTTTTTTTTTTGTTTTTTGGCTGATTAAGGACCATTTTACTATTTTGGACGTAAAATAATTGTTGTGAGTATTTTTTAATTTATAATGTTTATTTGTAAAGCTATTTATTTATTTGTTTATTTATTTATTATTGGAATTTAATCAGGTTAACAAATGTACGATTTAAAGAATATAATAAAAATGTTTTTTAATTAAAAATGTTAATTTTATCATTTATGTTTATCCCCAGCCAGGTGTCCAATAGCCATCTTTAAAATTACTTAAGCAATTTTGAATAAAAAGTAAAGAATGAAAGTTTAATGGTTAAGATTCGATTTAATATGGCGATTAAACACGCCAAATAAATTACTAAAATGTGTTCGTTATTATGTTAGGAAAGTGAAAAACAAATTATTTCGAAAGCTATGAAGAATTAGGAATGTTTTATAAATACACTGTAAAAGAAATTCTGTGTCTGACATCTAAAAACTAAATTGTCACTGTGGTAAAAATAGTTCCATGTCACCTTTATAAATTCCAGTCCCCTCTGCCAGCAAATTTTAAAAACTCGTATAAAAATTCTAGAGTTATCTTATATTATCGAGGTCATTCTCATTAACAAACCTCTGAAAAAGTTTGCGAGCACAAGAGGCAAGTGTATGTAACTATAATCTTGGTTTATGGCTTAATTCTAAGAATTCAAGCGAGAATTTCTCGTAATAAAAATTATTCATAATATCCATAATAGTCACTATATTGTTTGACCCTCCAGAAAAGTATAGAGTAGAAATTCTCGATCATTTTGTCTGTCCAGATTATTTGTTTACCTTATATGCATAACTCATAAATCTATATTCCTATTATTGGGTTTTAGAAAATGACTACTTATTCATTTTAAATGAAGGCGGTAATTTCTTTTTTCTAAGTGTAAAAAAGAAATAAATATATAACTTTCTTTACCTTTTATGTTTAAATAAAAATTTTGTATATTGAAAACATGTATCTAAATCAATGTAAATTTATTTTTTTAAAGTATATGTAACTATACATATATATATCTTTGGACTTATTAAAAATTTAAGAAAATTGTTATATTTTTATTCTTATGTCTGCATTTTAAGACATAAAAACAAAAACAGTGAAAAAGAAAAATTAATTACCTATAAATTTAAATTAAATAATTTTACTTGTATAATAATAATTTATACCTCTAGAATTTTAATGGTAGTTTAACAATTTCTTTTGCACATCCTGATAAATCAATAAAATAATATAATTACTATTATTAAAAAAGAAATTAAAATAAGTAGATAACTTATTAAACAATTTTCTATGTCAGTAGGACATTAGTAGAAAAATTTATCTAATGTTCTCATTAGTGTGTAGTCAATCTCGATGTTTCATACATCAAATTGTCTTTACTAAAGCAATTATTTAATATTTGTTTATATTACTTTTTTTTAACTTTTGAATAATAATATTTTTAATCTAATTCTAATTGTTTTCATATATAATATGATCTAAATTACAGGAGTTTTAAATAAGTGGCAAAAACATTTTATGAAACACGTCTTTCGCAGCATTTCTAAAATTTCACGCTAGTTTTATCATCACCACTGTCTTATAGCAATCTCTTTCTAAATAATATTATAGTCTTAAAACCTTAAAAAAATGACTTTTTAAAAATAGTAGAGACAACGTAATAAAATTTACGTAAAATTTTAGTACAGTTGCGAACTCTGATAACGTCGAATTAGACACTCAAATATTATGATTGTAGCGAATATTATTAAAACGTTTTGGAAAATAAAATATTAGAATACATCTAAAAAATACAAGCATATAATTAAATGCTTGAAGTTTGAAAATAAGTTTAGATAATGCTGCTTTCTTTAGAATATTTGTAAAACATAATTTAAAGTTAAAAAACTAACATTTGCAAAATCTATGCATATGCTTAAAATTGAACTTCAAAACATGCATTTTCAGAATGTTTCCGTCAACAATTATAAATATTTTTTAACTTTTATTTGTGTACGTGAAAAAGAAAAGAAGTTAGAATATAAATGGAGTATCTTAAAGATTTTTTTTTTTTTACAAAAAGTATAAAATTTTCTTTAAATATATTTGAAGGTAATTAAAATTATACGATTGAAATAAGTGTACCCACTTTTTAAATTAATGTAAATGTTTATATTGTGAATGTAATAATTTTTAAATTGTCTAAATTTATAAAGAATAGGGTTCGGTGCGATCACTTTTTTGAATACCACTTTTCTTTTTAATAGAAAAACTTAGTAATCGTTTGCAAAAGTTAACTTCGATTGAATAATATAAAAATTCTTTATAAAATCAGCGGTATTAAAAAATGTGACTGTGCAAATTCCTGAAAGAGGTAAAAATTTAAATAAAAACAATTTATTAGGACTGGGGGCCTATTAGTCTCAATCTGGGATTTTTGCGTTGTCGTTTTCGATAGTTGGACATTTGTCGAAATCATTTTTCGATAGTTGGACATTTATCGAAATCTAAAATTTATCGAAAATATAATTGAGTAATTTGAAAGAGATGTTATAATTGGAAAGAAAAAAAAACTAATAGTCCTCCGTCCTAAACTAAATTCTGCTTTTGCCAGAATTTCATCAAAATCATTTTTTTTAAGGAAAAAAAAAAAAGAAATTTTATACAGTATCGTTACAAACGATATCGAAAAAGATTTTTTTAAATAGTTTTGAATCAGGAAATAAGAAGTGCGCTAGCAATATGAAATAAAAATAAGTAAAAAAATGAATTTAATGATTTAAATTTTTTATAAAACATGATCGCATGCTATCATTAAAAGTAGATGTAAAATTTAAAGTTTAATTTTTTTGGCAACAATTATAAATTAAAATAAATAATTTAATAAAAGTTTAGAAGTTAGAATTTCTCTCTCTCTATATATATATATATATTAAATATATAATATTTGAAACGTTTAAATAAATACATTTCAATTGGCGACTCTTTTCAGCAAATAAAAACTATAGCCAAGTACTGAGATGTACAGCCGTTAATGAAATGTAAATGACATTTAATTATTTCAATTTCATCATGTTAGTTTGAAACACGGTTAATTTAAAACAAACTGAATATTCACTCATATTAGGGAACAACTTTAGTATAGGACCCCTTGGCTAAATTTGAAATTTTTACCGCAATAGCTGGCATGTTTTTGCCGTCGCCAAGGTCTTTACTTACGTAGTTGCGACAACCTTTTCAATTCATCGTCAAAATCCCCCCTCCCCCCCCTCAAAGAAAAAAAAGTCGCCAAGGGGATTCTGTATTAAAGCTGTACTCAAAATACTTTGCAAACGATAAAATCAAGAAAAAAAAATGTACGACATTTGAATAACTGAAATAAAATTTTAAAAGTAAATAAATAAAAATAATTTATTATTATTATAATTATTATTATTAATATTATTATTTTCAAAGTATAACATCGCTTTGAAATTATTCAATTATATTTTTTTATTCAAATATTCTTGACACATGATGAATAAAGATTTTTTGCAAGTTGAATAGCGTAACGAGAATACCCACATAAAAATTGATTAAATATTGTTGTAAAGAACCAATTCCTGTTTAATTATCAGAAATGTTGTTGTAGAAAAAATAGACTTGAAGGCACAAGGGAAATAAAAGTGCTTTGTTGATTTAAGTGGCGTTTGAACTTGGTGAAAAACTTGACAACTTGACATTCAGTTACTTGCGACAAAATTTGGCGGAAATTGTTAGTCTAGGTCTGCCAAAGTTTGAAAAAACAATCTCGATTAAGAACGGATTTTCATATGTATACCTAATGCTCTCGCACTGAACCATCGTGAACCATCCCTTCTTTCAACATCATTTGAACGTTCTTCAAAACGAATAGGAACATACCCGTCCTCATACCAAGTTATTATAGTTTGTATTCAGACAAGGGAGCTGATTATCCATAACCGAGAGAATGTCTGGTAAACACGTCATCGTTAATTCTGAACCAGCGGCTTTCAGCTCTGCAGTATGTCGCTTTTTATTGTTCGTTGTTGGTACGAGTAACAATTTAATGGATGATGTCAAGAAAATTCGATTAGTAATATGTCGACTATAACTTGCTTCATTATTTACGATCAACATTGTATAAGCAAGATTGAGAAATTTTCATTTTTAAAACATTTTTAATGTTAACTCTGTTTTTTCGTCACAGATTGAAGCAAAGAACTATTATTTAAATATATAGGTTAAATGTAACAAATACTAACAATTTAAAGGAGAAATATCGCAATATTAGGATTAAGGCGTTCGACACAAAAAAGAATGGTACATCTCATAATAATATACAACTTCTATGTTTTCATCAAGCATGCAGATTCATTTTATAAATTTAAGAATAATAATCATTAAACCATGAATGAAAGTGAAAAATTAAAATTAATATTTAAGGCATCACAATGCAATAAGATTGTTAATTAAATCGTATGTTGTTTTCCCATAATTTGTTAAAGAAAAAGGCTTTTACTAGAGTTATTAATGTTGTGACAATGACTTGTGGTAATTACTTCATTAGACACACATAAAAAATCTTATATGCTACTAAAAATTTAAACAATTACACGATAAATTTATTTTGAAAACTTGTTTTAGTAAAATGAAGCATAAGATACAAAAAATCAACTTTAAATAAGAAAATGCAACTTACGCAAAAGTCGTCGCACCATATTCCAAATAATAAGAAATAACAATAATATGGTTAGAAGGACAATCTGTTTATTGTAGTTAAATTAATACTATTCTATAAATCTTGTCTAGAACAATGGTCAAGGCATTTAATGCTGAAAGTGGTGAGTTTATGCACAGAACAGAAAGCCTATCTTTAGAGTTTAAAATTAACTTTATATTTGTCACGGTTAGTTAGAAGCAATATAAGTTTTTAGTGGTTTTTATTTGATATCTACATCCCTATATGCCTTTTATTTGGTACTGTTTCTATTATTAAATATGAAAACAGAGAGCAGCAGACATATATTTTCTTATTTTGTTCGTATGCCGCTAGATGACAATACATGTGCAGTCTTCCGAGGCAAATTTTCCCCCATTTCTCAATTAACGAGATTAAAGTGTCTATTCCGGATACAGTTATACTATTGTTAATATTACCATACTTCTTGTTAAAATTTTCCTATAGATAAATTATACAGTGTGTTTCTGAATGCCACGTACGAATTTGAAGGGTAAAGAAAGTATCAATAGGAATTAGAATCATTTAAGAAAGCAGGGTCCCAAATGTCATTCTCAAATGATGAAGAAACATATTGGCAAAAAAGATCGCAATACAGAGAACAGTATTAAGTGCTTCATTAAACAAAAAAAAAAAAAAGCACAATAATTAGAAAATCCACAGCAGATGATCACAATTCCGTCCATCAGCATTTATGCACGATTGATATTTACGATGCATGGATTAACGAACATTTTCAAAAATACCGAATGTTTCGCGGATCGTAGCGATGACGATTCTTCTAACAAGCTCTGCTTTAGAATCTATTGGCGTTTCGGATACAATGGCATTCATGGCATTCTACATATAAAAATCAAGAGGCGATATATCATTTGATCTTGGAGGCCATTTGACGGGACACCATGTTAAATGCACCTACCTTATAGTTGCAATGTGAAATCCGTGAGTGCCGATCTCGAGAGCTTGCTTTCAGTGCCACCTATCCATTCGGACCTTCTTGTAATCTATTCATACTGATGTTTTCTACGTCCCCCCCCCCCCAGGTTTGTACGTGGAGTTCTAAAACACCCTTTATTTACAAGATAAAATGTATAACGCAAATGGCATGTTGTATTTAATAAGGTAAAAAAAGTAATCAATTAAATATTTGAATCAGCTAGAATACTAAAAACAAACAAATTTGAAGAATTAGTGGAATCGGCGCGTATTATCAAATCATTTTCGGAGCTGCAAACATTTTAAATTTATTCCGTTGCGTTATTAATATACGCTTTTTTTTATGTCACATTTTCAGTAGCCAGTGATTTTCTCTCCGATGTAAATATAATTTAAAAAAAGTAATCACTTTGACGGATTTTTATTAATATTTTTTTATTTATTTTATTTATTTTTTTTTTTACAAAAATAAACAAATAGTAAAGATATTGTAACTATTCTTTAACCGCATTTCTTGTGATCATGCAAGTGTCTACGCCAGTTCGAACTCAGCGAGTCCATTGTTAAAATAGGGGTGATAACCCTTGTCGTTTAGACAAAAAAAGCGATAAGTGAACACCAAATGACTAGATGTTAACCAACTCCTAACCTGTCGTTAAATTTGACACCCCTCCAAGAATTTGGTATCGCCCTCACTGTCAATCTTCAGAAATGTGGTTACACTATGCAACGTTACGCTTATTTCTATAATGATAAAATCGTGAGATTGATAAAAGAATGCTAAAAAATATATAGAAATAAAAAAAAATATATATATATATATATATATATATATATATATATATATACTTATTTTATTTTAAATATTCCATAAAATGTTTGTTGCATTAAAAGTTTAATAGTTAATATCATTTACAATTTTATTTATAGGTCAATTAATATTATAAATCGGTATTGAAAATGTGTAACCAGAAATATTTTCTTATATTATAAAAAATGTAAAAATATTCTGTTAAAAACACATTTATCTTAATGCTTAAAGAAAAAAAAATTTAAAAAATCCATTCACAACCTTTTATTTTTATAAATAGATTGTCCTATATCACTGTTTTTTCTCGATTCATGTTTTTGATTATACTTTGTAAGTAAGACTGAAGAATACTGAAAAGAAGTACATCAAATTAGGACACCAAATCAATAAAGAAAAAGTGTAATTTATTAAGGAAGTACTTTTTCCCTTAATTGCTATTTCCCATTTGAGAAATGTTTCTTTTTTAGATTAATTACAAAAAGCAATTTCTTTGATTGTTTAAATTGACTTTTTCTTCTTGTATATTATTAAAATTTATAAAAATAACACTGAAAATTTTTGTAATGATATAAATTAAATCAATATTATTTTTTGTAAATTATAAATTTCTTTATTGAACGTAAAAAAAGATGTTTTTAATTTACTATTTTATTAAAAATGAAAAAAAAAAAATCGACTTTGATATATACATACATATATATAAATATACATATATAAATATATATATATATATATATTGTATTTATATATTGTGAGAATCCCTGTTTTTGCTATTTTTATAAGGATGTATGTATGTGAATCTGTGAAGACGATAGTGGCTAAACGCTAACTTCGAATGAGTTGAAAGTCGGTATGTATGGTATAGACCACTGTAACATGAATTGTATAAGGTTTTGCGAATTATAGAAAAATTCCTTATAATTATAGCCTATGGTATAAAATTATTTAAAGTGTAATAGCGTCTAAATATCTCATTCGATTAATCTGAAAATTTATATATATGTTATAGGTCGCCGTTGCCCGAAATGTATGGATTTTAATGAATTTAGCTCTTATACTCCTTCTTGTTTTTTTTTCAGGAATACAGAAAAATTCTTTATCATTATTGCTTCCAAACTGCCTTGAACTCAGAAATTTGAATATAGAGTTCAAAAGTTCAAAATGGGGGTTGACAAAAAAAAGATGCCAGTTTTAATATGTAGACGAGTCCCTAATCAAAACCTAACTACACCGTTATAAACTAGACGTTATTCCTAATCAGTTGGCACCAGTCGCATATTTATAGGACGATTTGCGACAAAATTAGTCCTTTTTTTTTTTCTTTCGCCAACTGTACATGGTCTATATAAAGGTCTCAACCAAGTTTCTTAATCTACTTAATCCGACATGAATCAATTTCATTCAACTCGACAGCACCTGAAAATTCGTCATTCTGATATTTTATACGTAATACTCAATCAATCCAATATAAAATTCTACAATATATTTATCTTTGGCTTATCTTGGATGAGTTTGCTCGGCAACTTGATCAGCCATTTTGTTTTGAAATGGTGGTTTATAGATTATTTCAAAATCCCATCCTAAAAATGTTTTTATGTACAGATTTCGTTAAAACTGGATGTACGCATAGCGCATAGGGGATTTGAATCCATTTTTCTTCCGCCATTTTTGATCTGCCCTTTATATCAAAATTGCAGCCATTTGAAATTAGGCGGCAATTAAAGTTTTGTCATTGGGATAACTTTCGAAATTCTGAATCAATTCGAAACAAATATGGTCAGTAGACAAATTTTTAAAATACTTGTGAAAATTTCATCTGTCAACTTGACCCCCATGATTGTATTTTAATAAAAATAAAATCAGCTATTTGAAAATTCCCTTTCTAAAAGAGATGTCGTTTTTATTTTTCCTTGCTAAAACAGAGTTCCACAGATTTTCTCTTGAAAAATTGTATTCGGACGGTGATGAAGATGAGCGAACAATAAAGCCGATGAATTTTTCTAAATTATCTGTCGTACTTAATACTTATGGCTTACGACGAATAATATTTATTAGTAAATGACATGCTAAGAAGATACACCCACTTAGTTCTTCTAAGTATTAATGATATCTTCAAGTTATCATGGCTCTGTATTAAGTCATGAACTTTTGCAAGATCACAAAGCAATGTTTCGTCATTTTTAAAATGGATTTTTCATTTCCTCATATTAATTCACCGTACTTATTGTTTTCTGTGAATTGGTGTTGAAACAAATAGGATTTAAATGACTACGTGAAGTCATACGGTAAGTATTATATATTATATTTAATTCTATTTTTATGTGCAATCAACAAACTTCGAAATTCATTATACTGCTTCAAACTTCTAAATGTCATGGTACGAAAGTATGGCACATAATATATTTCAATGAGCACACTGCTTAATTAAACCATTACAAAACTCCCTAAATAACTTCTTTAAGTATTATTTTGAAAATTCCAGTTAAAATATTAGTTTGATGCAGTCAAAAGTTTCTGTAGTTATTATATTATCATAATCCTAGATAATCTGACATTACATATTCTATTTTAAGTATGAACCAAAATAATCTGTAGTGACTCTACTCAACATTCTAAACATTAAATAATTAGCAGTTATATAAATAATTTAAAGTAAGACAAGTTATTTAATAAGCAAAAGTGAAAATTATAATAGGGTGTTCGAGTACTTTTCTCCATTGTTTGATTTTTTTCTATTGCACTTCAAATAATTTGAGCCCATAGATTAGAATGATAAAGAATACTTTGCTATGTCCCCGTAAAAGTCTATAGGGGCTAGATCCACGAAAATTAACAAAACTAGTGCGACAGCGACCTATAACATGCGTATAAATTTTCAGCTCAATCGCATAAGGCGTTTAGACGGTATTGCACTTTAAAAAATTTGGACACATAGGCAATAATGATGAAGTATTTTTCTTTGTGTCCCGGTCAAAAACTATAAGTGATAAAATCACCAAAATCTATACAATTCATGCGAAGGTATCTTATAATATGTGTATAAATTTTCATCTCAAATGACTGAGGTTTTAATACGATATTGCTCTTTAAATAGTTTGTGTCCATAGGTCATAATGATAAAGAATTTTTTTTTTTTTTTGTATCCCTATGAAATATATATATATATATTCATGCTATATTCACTAAAATAAATACACCCCGTGCGACTGTTATTTATAATATGTGCATAAATTTTCAGCTCAATCGAATAAGGCGTTTGGACGCTATCGCCCTTTAAAAAATTTGGGCTCATAGGCCAAAATAATAAGAGTTTTTCTTTATTTCCCAGTAAAAAAAAAAAAAAAAAAAAAAAAAGTCTTAAATTTACTAAAGTATATAGGATTCGTGCTATGGTTACCTATAACATACATACCAATTTTCAACGCATTGTAACAAGGCGTTTAGACGCCATCGTATTCACTCAAATATATACATACACACCTACATACATACCTATACATCATCGTAAAAATAGCAAAAATGAGCTCATTCGACGTCAAAACATATAGAAACACCAAAATCTGAAAGTCAGATTTTTTACATGATTACAATACTTTCTGCAGATATGTATGTTCGGAAAGTAAAAATAATAAATTTTACAAAGAAAGAAGAAAAAAAATTATGAAATTATATTTATAAATTAACATTGATATTACAGTATAGATAATATTCTATAACGAACTTACATTTCTGTTGTTTAGAATCAATATAGTTATTATTATTTTTTTTATGTTTTAAATTCTTATCGTATTATTTATTGTAATAAATTCATATCGAAATAGTCACTACAAAAACTAATTGACATCAGCCTCTACTCATTACGAATATTAGTAAACCGCCTTGTTGATATTTTATGCAATCTACACAAGAGTATATTTTTAATTTTTAATTGTAGATCATATCACTTTTTTTGTATAAAAGTTAAATTTACACATTGATTTTTTAGATACCGTTTACTGAAAAGTAACTGTTCTCAAACTAATAATTATTATTATTATTATTTTTTTTACTCTTTTGTACAATTTATATCTTATACATGCATTACATCTGCGAATATTTTACAGTATTTACGAACAAATTCATGATTCTAGTATGATAAAAAAAAAAAAAAAAAATGCTTAAAAAAAAAAAAAAAAAGACTAAATTTCAAAAATGAGAATGCACGTGACATTTCAAGAAGTCAAAGGTGACACCTCGATTTGTATTCCAAAACGTCTGATAGCTACACTGAATACAAAAGTATGGTTGGTATTGCTACACGAATTTGTCAGAAGTTTAGAATTGTCAAAATATTTTATGAATATATTTTTGAACATTTCAGCATAATATATGCTATATAAATAGATACATACATACATATATATATATATATATATATATATATATATATATATATATATATATATATATATATATATATATACATATATATATATATATGTGTGTGTGTGTGTGTGTGTGTGTGTGTAAATTATAGAGAAAAAAGAATGTAAAAATAATAATAATAATAATAATAATAATAAAAGCAATATTAAGGCAACAAAGGCCCATGTTCAATGCGCGTGAAAATTCAGCAAATAGAAGATCATTAGAAGAAATTGTCATAGTCTTCAAATTACATTTCGAAATTTGTTCAATACCGCAAAATCAAATGGTTATCCATCTTATATTGTAAATGCTATCCGTAACTGTTGAAATATTGTACAGTCGGCTGCAAAATTATTCGAGCACTAGCAATAATCCTTGCCAAAAAAAGTACACTTAATACAGCTTTGTTAAATAAATCCTTGTCGAGTCATGTTCTTAATCAGTCTAAGAACATGATTCGGCAAGGATTTACTTAGCAAAACAGTCTTAAGTGTACCTTTAAAATATAGGAATTATTGGCTAGTGCTCGAATAATTTTGCAGCCGACTGTATATATTTTTCATTCATATTTTTCCATGTTTAAGTTTTTTACTCGAGATATGACGTTTGTAGATAGCGATTTTTTTTTTTAAATACCTGTATAAATTTTTATATTTGTAAACATTAATATTCAGAAATATAAAATAAATATTTACGCAACGTTGAAAACGCCAATATAAAAAACATTAAATAAGCAAACTGTTTTGGTACAATTAAGCGTACCGTCATAATTGCAGAATAACAAGGCCGATTATTGCACGTATATGTAAGTAGAGAAGTGGATTCTATAATCAGAATATTGTATGCTAATATTAATTAATATCCCTAACCTAGAATCCGCTTCCCTATCTACATATAAGAGGAATAATACATCTTGTCATTCTGCACTGATGACGATATGTTAAATGCTACCGAACAGTTCATTTAATGCTTACTTAATGTATTTTTACATTGGCATTTTCAGCGTTGTGTAAATATTTATCTTATATTTCTGTTCAATGTCAAGTCTAGTTATATGTATCATTATGTAAGTTTAAATTTTTTCTTTTGTATTTAGAACTGCTGTCGTTAAGGTCTTTATTCCTTGGTAAGATTCGTGGAGCTAATCTATTTCTTTTTTCCTGGTAGCTTTTGACACATCCTACTATTTGTACCCTGAATTGAGGGGTTTCGCTGATGAAGGTCTGAATTTGGGTTAATTAATATTTTCTTCCTAGTTACATTTTTTACGTTTTTAATTAAATTTATTAATTTTCAAAAATTTTATATTATACGTATATATATATATATATATATATATATATATATATATATAAACTAACAGGCGTTGTCCGCTTCGCTGGTCGTTATATTTAAATTAATTCTCAAAATTACATATAACTTATCAATCTAAAAATCTTTCAAAATAAATAATAATAATAATTATTATTATAAATTAATTGAAAATGGTCAGAAAATGGTCTTTTTTCCACCCCTCTCCGCCACAAATGGGGTGTGTACAAAATTAACGACAAAATATTATTTCTCAACGGACATTTAAATGGAATTTAATGTAAACTAAATGAAAAAAATCTGGTGTGAAACAACCACACGACCTCCATTACCTTCCATTATATGCACGTTTTGGAGATAATGTTACCAGAAGACATAGAAATGACCTAATGAAATAGACAGTTAAAACGTTTCTGGTAAGAAAAAGATAATACACGTGTAAAAACATAAAACAGTTTACACGGCATTTTTTTTTTTTTTTTTTTTTTTTTTAAGAAAAAGAAATGAAAATTGGTAGAGATTTTCATTTACTTATTTATTTTTGAAACACCAATTTCCTAGATCTAAAATTGATCTATCTGATCAGGATGACTGTTAATTTTCCTGAGGAAACCAAGTAAAACACGAGAAAGGATACATAAAATGGGTTTATGTAAAGATTTTTAAGAAAATCGTTAGAGCCGTTTTCGAGATACCGACTTTTACCAAAGCTTGGCATAATTAATTTTTGACCAGAAAACAACATCTACATACATAAAGATTTAAAAAAAAGAGTGTTAATTTGGCATGTTTGAAAAAAAAAAAAAATCATACAGCCGCTTTGAAAGGAATGCACTTGCAGGACCTGAAATTCAGCAATTTATACAGGACGCCTATCAATTTTCCTGAAATAACCCACTATATCATTCGAGATGATATCTAATACAGCGATTAGTATATTCAGCGATTTTGAAGACAATCGTTAAAGCCGTTTTTGAGATACGGACTTACGGCCCCACATCCGGTTTCGGATGTCCCACTTCTTGTTTTCCAATTTATACCAAAATTTGGAAAATTTATGTGTACACCAGACTTGTTTCAATTCTAAAGTTTCGTAGTTCTATCTTTATTAGTTTTTGAGATATAATAGATAGAAGATTCCTCACATACATACACACACACATAAACACTGACCAATTGCCAAAAAACATTTCTTTTTACTCGGGAGACCGTGAAACATGTAAATCAGATGAAATCTCGATATCGAATTTTTGGACCGAATACAGTACTTCCATTTCCTACGGTAGTCGGGTTATGAAAGTAATATATACAAAATACAATATATACAATATATACAATACACGCATACAAAAGAAAATATTTAAAGAGGTTTTGGATTTCGACATAATTTACGTTTGTTATCCAGTATTATTTAAGATATTATAGATTCCTTTATAATATTAGTTATTATCCACATGTTATTTCAGATGGTTTTATTTTTAGTTCTTCATAGTGAGGTAGTTATTATGTAACCGCATCTTAGTCTCGTTATTATTCTACAGCTATAAAAAAGATAATATTTTTTTTCTCTTGTAACATGTGATCATCCTCTAGTGGCGCGCATGCGTCAACAAGGTAGATTCACGAAATTCATTTATAGTTTTTTTGGACACGTAACTAACTCATACATAAAAAAAAACGCATTCCTAAGAAAATTTAGCACAGAGTTTCTATTGGAAAAGTGTTTTTTGCCTCTACGGGTCCCAAAGGGAATTTCGCAAAATCACTTCATAATGCATGTTGGGTACACATAGAACAACCTCATAACAACACTTAGCTGCGATAATTGTAATTGGAAACGCGTTATGAAAACGTGTATTTCCCCCCTCCCCTCAAAAGAAAAAAAAACTGGGTAGTAAGAAAATTTTACAAAATCCATTTATAGAGTGTTTTTTGCACACATAACCAAACAAACACTTTCTGAGATAAACTAGAAAAATGGTACAATTGGAAACATAATCTGTACCCTTTCCCTCCAATCCGAAAGGAAGAAGATATGCCACTTCGCAAAATCCCTTCATAGGGCGTATTGGGTACACATAGAACAAAGAGATACAAAAGAAAAAAAGTCAACCTGCGATAATATGGGACAGCTTGAAAACCTATTTCTTGCTCTTCCCCTCACCTCCATACGGGGAAAAAAGGGGGAATTTCGCAAAATCCCATCAGTGTTGTTGTTTCAAATATTTAACCACTCGCACACCAAAATTTGTGAATAGAGGTCACATAGATTCTCCAGGACAAATTTATCATAAAAAAAGGGCTCTCGATTCTGTCTCGCCGTAACCCCTCGCCCGAAAAAAAAAAAAAAATCGAAAAACCAATAATAAAAAAAATTAAATCAAAAGTCTCAAAACACCAAAATTGATTTTAGAAATGCACTTCATAAGGTGAACAGCTAATTTCGACTTCTATATGCATATTTTTTGAAAAAATTCTACTGCAAAGTCCAGATTTTGCAAATCTCTCCCCCCTCCCCCCCCCCCAAAAAAAAAAAAAAATATATATATATATATATCCTTCTTTTTTCAAAATCGAAAATATTATTACTATAATAATTTCTTTCTTATTTTTTTCCCAACAAAATTCATGGTCATGTACCACACAGAATCACCACAGCAGTGTTGACTCAATGGTGGATGTACTCATTTATATGTATAGATGAAGGGGTTTGTGAAATTGACCCCTTGATTGTTTGTGAAATTGTGTTTTTGACCCCTACCCTTGGTGGCCAAATTTCCAGAAATTGGTTTTTAGGTGTTTGCTATATTTACAAACAAAATCATATCGATATCTGCGCTTTTATTTGAGATATAAAGGGTTACGCGAAATGATGTTTTGCTCATCGGAAATCACGTTTTGCCTCTTCCTTTTGGGACGAATTTCTAAAATTCTAGAAATTGATTTTTAGATGTTTTTGTTTGCTCCTTTAAAAAGCAAAACTTTTACGGGTATATGTTTTTTCTTTGAAATATGAAGGTTTTTAATGAAATCACGTTTTGTCCCCTCCTTGGGTGGCTTATTTTATAAAATCGCTTCTTACAGAACGTCTACGTCACAAAAGAAATGTTTTCCCAAAGTTTCATGTTTCTAAATATAGGGCTTGGGGCGGGACAATGATAAATCAATCGCTCTCTCACTCAGTCAGGAAAACGATTTTATATGTATTTATTTATGTATATGTATTCAGACTAACAATAAATAAGCACCGCATTTCGATATTATCATATTAAGAAAACCTATATATTATTTGTGAAAGCATTATGATTAAAATATGCTAATATGAAATTTATTTTGTGAATGCTCTTGTTTATTGTTTACATTTTTTCCATTATCAAAGAACAATGTACATTTAAATACTAACATATCTGTTACATACAAAAATTGGGATTAACTGGCCCCAAAATGTTATGAGTTTAATTCAGGCCACTCATTTTTTTTTGGGGGGGGGGGGAGGGGGGGTACTTCTTAAAGATACAATTAATGTAAAATAAATCCATTATTTTTAGTTAGAGATTAGCGATTCACGGACTATTGGAAACAAAATATTTGTCAACAATTATTTTTACAATTCATAATTTTTATATTTACTTGCATCATGCGTCTGCACTTGACAGTATATACTTGAGATATATTAAAATTTGAAGTTTTATTTTTTTTTCTTTTTACAATTTAAATAATATTTTTGATAATATAAGAGAAAAAAAAATATTCTTACGTTTTATATAATTTATTATGCAATTAATTTTCAAAATATTACCACAGAATAATTGAAATAACCATCTGAAATGCAGAATTCTTTCTCATCGCATTGTATATCCCATCTAATCATAAGTAAGTCTTTTCGGAAACTTCTGTAAACTTAAATTAATGGCTCTCATTATCCATCCAGCCAGTGCAAGATTTATCATAATCCAGAAAAGTTATTTCCCAGAAAGTTTAAATTAACCATTCGAAAAATAATATCGGCTTAACTTAATCCAAAGTTCAGATAATCCCATGAGCATGAACTGCATAACACGGCTAAATCTTTTGTTATTTAAATAATTAAAACTCTACTTTATTATGGTAGAGTAAATGGACAAGATAAAATAATATATACTGGAATTTAATCTAATAAAATAATCAATACACTGAGATTTAATATAATGATAGAACAATGCATAATAAAAATATTATTTATACTTCCGTTATCCAACTTCTGTAAACGCGCATCGAATCTTTGATTATGATTTATACGATAACATAAAGTTAAGACAGTTTTCGCACAATTCAAAGAATGATATAAAAATTCCGAATATTAGTTGCTTAACTATTGCTGAATACTTCTGAATTCATTTGTATTCGATGAATTTCTATTACTATTTTGTTATTATGGTATACATCAATAATTATTGCACTTAAATGACATTATTGTAAGACTTTTGTAAAGAACTAGGGGGCCCTGCTTCCTGTTCGCTCCGCTCACCAACCCCCGAGGAAAGCTTCGCCTCCTCCCGACTCGCTTCACTTATTAACCCCTGCGTCGCTCGCCCTTTCGCTGAATAGGAATTGCTGATATTCGCTTCTTTACCTTTCACTGAATAGGAAAATTAATACAGCATTTAAAAAAAAAAAAAAAAAAAAAAAAAAAAAGGAAATACCCATATTTAATGTCAAATTGAAATACATAATATATATATATTTTTTTTTATTTTTTTTTTTTTTTTAATGGAATAATGTGCTAAGGATCAGTATTTTCTTTTTTTTTTTTTTCGGAAAAGAAACAAATGGAATCTTCCCACCTGACGTCAGAGATCACATGATAGGTGAAAAACAAACAACAGACGAAGTCTTCTATATCTATAGCGATTTCTGAAATAACATATTTTCTATTCTTATTTTTGATCAATCGTATTTAATCTGTGTTATTTTTTTATACATCATCATTTTTAATCCATTTTATATCATTATTCCTCATCTTTTGTTTGCTGTATACATTTGCAATTATCATTTAGTTTATATTTGTTATTGATGGAGAACATGTTAAATACTCTGATTTTTGGTACTGAAATAATTGACAGTGCAACATCGTACGGTGTAAAGCCATTTAGACCAGTAACTAAGTTAATTAATTTGTTGTAACACCTTTCTGCAATAATATATAGTAATCCTACCTTTCTTTTTGCTTTAAGTTAAATTCCACAAAGGATATAGTAGAATTTTTTCTTTACCAGACAGGATAATAGTCCTAATCGCGATCCGCTCGAAAACGTTTCGTCTATAAAAAGGCGGGGGACAGGGGAGAGGATTTGAAATTTGCAGCCTACAACTCTGCCAGAACTAGAAATATATATTTGTGATATTTGGCACATTGAAATTTCTGAGATTTATATTGAAACGCTGTACAGTACTATACTATTGCGCATTACAGCAGTAATTCCATATAAAGGTGGAATTAACCCAATGCAGAATACATATTTTTAATAAAAAATTGCTTAGACCTAACAAATAAATAGTTTTATTTCATATATTAAAATATAACTTCTTTTTTTTTTCACATAAAAAATCATAACAGAACACAAAGTGTATGGTTATTGCATTATGTTTATAAAGAAAGTTTTATGGAGATTTTTATAAAGTACGTCGTAGTGTGTAATAAAGTGAATTATTAAATCGAAAATGTGCATTACAGGGGTCTGTTCAGAGGCAAACCTGGGTCCGTTAAATGACCTTTCACAAAATTATTTGTCGTAAAACAGGACTCTTCACAAAATTATTTATCCTAAAACAGGACTCTTCAAAAATTTTTTTATCCTAAAACAGGACTCTTCAAAAAATATTTTATCCTAAAACAGGACCCTTCACAAAATTTTTATCATAAAAAAGAATCCTTCACAAAATTTTTCTTCTTAGACCTTCGATAAGTCTCTCATTTTCAAAATTAATCCTCAGTAGAACGAACGCAGACTGCCTGAATAATCGGACGTTTTTGTCGTATTTCTCCCGAAAAGCTGATATTCAATTTCTAATTTATAAAGGACTTCTATGCATATGTGTGAGTTTAGTTCTATAAAACTGTACTGTCATTGTCCAAAATGAAACCTTAATTGTAATTTTATTTTTCAAAATTACATTTTTCCAAATTTTAAAAAAAAGAGGACCCTAGCCGAAAAGTTTGGAACTTTATTTTGACACTAAATTTAGATTCATAAAATTAAGTGTAGAAATTTTTACAATTTCACAAAAAGAGGACCCTGTGTGAAAAGTCTGGACAGACCCCTGGCATTGGTGTCATTTCATCCCTTTGGTATTATGCAAACAAGACAGTTTTATTTGTTTCAACCATTCATTTCCTAGAATTAGATTAACTTATTGTTACGTTAAAAATCAATTATTTTCTAGAATTTGATGAAATAAATTTCCATATCACCGTACATAAAAGCCATTCCATAATTAATAAATGTACCTACAAAATGAATAAAAATAATAAAAAGGTAAAACGTTCATTGTGTTTATAATCAATGATAAATAATGTATATATACGCGCTTCGTATGGTGTAACCAATTAAATAACATCTTACGTCACTATCGTATCATTTTGACAGAATATAATCGTAACTGGTCCACGTTAGTGACATATTATATAAATGTTCTATTTTAGTGGTCATTAAAATCACGACCTTATGATTTAAATTGAAAGAATATATGCTTCGATAAATATTAGCTTAATCACAGTTACGTAAATATTCATCATCTTAAGATGGTAAACAACGGAAAATTTCCTGGAATTCTTTAGAATTTTATGTAAACATGAAATTTTCTAGAAACGTTGATTAAGATTCTATTTAAGGATGTAGTTTGACTCTCTTTAATTAATCACTTTGATTTATTATGTTTGAATAAGATCTTCTTACTCAAGTTCGGGGAATGTAAATCAGATAATATTCTTTGATAATATTCGCTCCTATATTTAACAACTCAGTGAACATAACATACTGTAATCCGTACTATATAAACATTTTTAAGCTGAAATAAAAGTTTGCAAATTTTCGTAATTTCAGAGAACATTTTGTTATAAATAAAGTGTAGTGTTTTTTTTTTTTTTTTTTTTTTCCCTGAAAATTTAACAAAACATGGAAAAATACATTAAATTATAAAAATCTTAAAGATTGCTTTAAGTTATATATATTTTAGAAGAGTAATATTAATATTGCTTTCTCTTAATCATATAATGGTTATGATCCTTATTTTAGAATTAGATTTTTTTTTTTTATATTTATATGTTTTCAGGTGACCTGAATACGAGCATTAGGTTATTATCGGTTAGTTTGTCTGTCTGTCTGTGAGCTCGCTAACAGCCTAAACCAAAAACAAATATTATCAAGGAATTTAAATTCGGTATTTTAAATAGGTATCAGATTGGGGCGATACTTGAAACCTTTTTTTAATCGGAGAAATGTTTCGCGTTTTCAAAAGTTTTCAAACACATCTTACTTCTTTGAGCAACCTTTATAGTAGGCACATATTTTGAACGCACTAAGCAAAACGAATTTAATATAAATTCTTTATATACGCAAAGTAATGCTTAACATACATCATGTTAGGAACAATGCTTAACATACGTTGTTATTTATTCGTTTGCAATACTATGCAAATGAATTACCAGATGTTAATGTTATGTTTAGATTAAGCTCAAAATCCATTTCAAGTTCTGTCATTATTATTACCATTTTTTATTTATTTATTTACTTATTTATTTATTTATTTTGTGGAACTAAGTTTAAGTACATAATTTGGTTGTGCATACTTTATGCATAATATACAGAGCTACTCGAAACTAGTCCAATAAATTTTGAAGAGTGGATTTTTGCAGCAATTCTTAGAAGGATTTGAAGTAAAATTTAAAATTTACTAAAAGCCTTAAATACGTAAGAATGTAGCTACGATATTACGAAGTGATTAAGAGACTGGTAGACACCCTCACTTAGAAATAAATGAAATTATTCAAATAAAGTATTTTTGAAAAGTTTTTAATCACATGTTCCACTTTAAATTGTAATAATAGTTCTATAGTCTTTTAGGATAAAATAAAGTATATTGATTTCAATAACAGAATATTTTTTGCTTTAACTAAAACTTATATAAGCTAAAGCTAGGTGGTATCACGCGACAGAGGAGATTGTGAACATAGCTGATCAGCGGAAAAGATTACAGTGGGCGAGTTGCGACTTCAGGTGTTTGAAAAAAAAAAAAAATAGTGCAGTGCCGACTTCAATATGCATGTCGATTGCTTTAAGAATATAAAATAAAACGTAGGTATTTTGTCTCCTTTTCAAAAATAAATACTTGAGTTTTCTTAAACCTTCCTAGGAATTTCTATAGAATTGTAGTAGATCAACATATTTTTAATTTAAACAATTTCTCATAAGCTGCAAACCTAGACTTACGGTACGTGCACCATGAATCTCTCTAAAAGCGAATAATTATTTAATAAAAGTCTGTTAAATCTCCTATAAGTAAATGTGAGAGTTTGCACTTTTGCTATCTAGGAGAGACTGCGCATTGAGTTTATAAAGTTCGACACAAGTATGGATTTCACAGCTTTTTGATAATGACAAGGCAATGAGGATGAGTATATTGAATGTCTGGGAATGTACCAGGAAATAACTTTGGCAACAAACTGGACTAGTTCATCCTAGAGAGCCTACAATAAGGAGAGGCTTTTCTGTCTATCATTTACATTTTAAAGTGTTTTGAATGACTGTAAAGCACTGTGCTCAAAACTATAGTTGGAATAAAGGATAATTACCAAAATCAACGATATCTGTAAATTTTTTGTTGTTTGATATTCAAGAGAGAAGGATTTGAATTTTTTTTACCAAAACCCAATTTGATAGAAAATAAAATGTCTGCTATGAGTATGTGCAGCGTAATTTATCATTTATAATCTCTCCATAGAAACTCTGGACAAACAAACAAGAATCGAAATTAATGAAAACATGATAAAAAGTACCGTGATTTTCGGCGTATAATTTGGTCATAATAAGGTCATATAAGCCAGTTTTGCACCAGAATTAAAACAATAAAGTTTTATTTGTACTAGCTGTTTTTTCGTAAAAAATCTATAGATTTTTCTAATAAATAAAATTTCTGGTGGCCGAATGACGGATTTTATTTGCAGATTATACGCCGAAAATTACGGAAGTAGAAATGCATAGAAAAAGGATCAATTCAAAATTTTGCACGAATAGTTCAGCAAAAAATTAATATTTTGATTTCTTATATTGTTCTGTTGAATTGTGCACAAACTCTCCTAGCTTTATCTTATAAATTCATAAAATGTTTCGTAATTTATTTTTAATGAGCTGAGTATTTATATATCATATATTAGTTCATACAATGTCGAATTATTCATAAAACCAAGAATATGTTTATGTAATTTTAATATTTAAAAATGAAGTTTTAAAGATATATTTATTGCAAGAAACTACTATTAGTGTTCAATTAAGAAGAATGCAAATGTATTATTACTCCTTAACAGTGCTGCTAAGTGTGCTAACTGTTTAAATAATTCCATAGCATTGTCAGCACCCTCCATTTTGCCCTACCATTTTTTTTTTTTTTTTTTTTTGCAAAGTATGTTTCTTTACTACGATGTAATTACAGTTAAATAAGAAGGAAATTGCACTTCAAATAAAGTGGTGTGAAAAAAAAAAAAAAAAAAAAAAAAAAATAAGAAAATAAATAATAAATAAATAAATAAAATAAATAAATAAATAAATAAATAAAAAATATAATGCAATGGAATAAATTAAAATGTTGGCAGATTTGTTATAGTAATAAACGCAACAGAGGTATAAATATAACATTAAAGAGCACTTTTTAAATGCATATTATGAATAAATATCCAAGTATTCCATTACTTACTAATTGATCTTCTTATTATATTGGTTTTGATGACTTTAACGCTAATACTATATTTCTAATACTCATCATTTCAATAACGCTAATACTCATAATTTCCATGCAGAATTGAACGTACACACGTCAAAATTTTGGAAAATATCAACGCTTGCTGCATTGACATTTTAGAAAATTTTCAACCAGTTTCTGTTGAAGGAATGTTGTTGACGATTAGAAGGAGAAATATTAACACAAATTAGCCAAACTGATATGTTCGAAAACATAAAAATCTTTGCCATGCTGTAATCCGGACAATCAAAATCCGAAGTGTCACTAGTTCTTTATGTATTTATTTACGTGAGTAATATTAGTCTAAAACAGAAATACTAGCGACGTACATTTTTCACACCACTATTTTTTGTCAACAATCATAGCCTTGTTCAAACGCCAAATTTCAGCGTCTAAATAAAAGAAACTTTATTTAAAAAAATAAGGTTGGTTGGTTGGAGGATTAAGGCCGATTGACTCCTTATGTGTCCTAGGCCTATAGGGGGAATGCCCTCCGTGGGGGTCTTTCTAAGGGGTCCTAGCCCGTATTTACGCGAGTTTCGGAGGAAACCACGGAAAACTCCGAACGGCTAGGTCGATGAGCGCGACCTGGGATCGAACCCGGCACCTCCCATCTACCAGCTTTGAGCGCAGAACCGCTCGGCCGCTGGTGGGCCCTTAAAAAAATAAGGATATGAAAAAAATAGGACACTATGACTTCTGCTACTTGCAATAGTAATAGTCGCAACTATTCACGAAAATCTAAATATTTTAATAATTGGATAAAAACCGCTAAGGTGTAAAGATTTCCCCATAAAATATTTCGAAGTGAACTTATCGTATCTCTGTTAGGTTGCCAATACCGTGAATTTCTCTCACTTCTGGGAGCAAATTCGGTCATTTTAAATTGTTTAGACCATCGCTGCACTGCAGTTTAAGGCAATGGGTACATGCGATATTAAGTTATTAATATATTTGTTTGAACACAGTTTTTCTTAAATATTAATTTGGAAATAACGTGAAAATTCTTGTGCTCCAGGAAATATCAAGTGACGGTATTTTTTATTGACGTTAGCAAGCGCCATTTTGGACTGCCGCATAATTCTCTATATCATTGATGAGAACCAACTTATACCAAAAGGATGTTCTTAAGCCTTCTTTAGAAATCTTAATATGACTAAAGACTTTACTTCTTGTGATAATGCACCTTATCACCATGAAGCGTTGTTTAGATATTTCTTTGAAGCGGAAAATATTGAGTTTTTATGCAATAAACCTAGAATACTGTGTGGTCATTGCGCGTCAAATCGACCAGGAATTTTAGAAAATGAAATCTACCGTCACAGATTTTGATCATATTTGGTACACTTTTTGAACTTTTTAAGCTAATTCTAGAAATGTCACTTATTTTGATATTAATCAAGAAGTTTTCAAGTTATAAGCTTGGATATATATGCCAAAATGGCCGATTTGCCACCATTTGGAATGCTGATCGTAGGGATATAAATGTTTATAAATTCTTTTACTTTTGATATAGAATTATTGTTTTTTTTTTGTTTGTTTGTTTGTTTGGAAGAAAGTAAGCTTTAATTTATTGAATATTTTATATTGCTGAAAAAAATAAATCTATTTATAACAATGTTTTTTATTATAACTGTACGTGCGACATTCAAAATGTTGGCAAATCTGCCATTTAGGCTTTAAAAGATTATAACCTGAAAATTACTTGATTGATCTCAAGATATTGTCATTTATAAAACAGCATGAAACGTTCTATAAGTATACCATTCTATAAGTAATCAGTGCCAGTCGGTGTCATACCTTTGACATGGAACGACCATGTAGTGTATTGCACACTCAAAAAGTTTTATCTTTCGCTGGCTCTATAATTACTGTTTACTGTTATAATATCTTTTTCTTTTGTTATTTTCACAAAGACTGATTAAAAATTATTTACTCTCTGTACATTAATTCGATATTTCGCCCTATGCTTCAATATTAAAAATTAGAATATATTAAGATGACACTACACATTTTTGAGCGATATTTACCCATTTATGTAAAGATGCAACTAAAATTATCTTTTTCAAATTACAATACTGAGCGTTAATTTTCGGACTATAATTGATAGATTTCTTTTCCACACAAAGATAAATGGTCAGATATTTTCTAAGACAATTCCTGTTCAGGATATTTTAAAGCATATATATCCTTTGAATAACGGATGCCGAAATTTTTTATAAATTCAATACTTTTTACGTTCTTCTGTATTCAGTAGAAGATTGTATTGGATTCTTAAAAGTTTTCGAATTTCATTTTTCAGTGAATTTACGCATTTTAAGAGGTCCAGAACAAGATTTGACCATTTTTAGAAAATGTGTGTCTGTCCGTCTGTCTGTCTCTGTGTGTGTGATAAAATTTGTATGGCGACTGTACCTCAGGAACTGCTGCATAGAATTGCATATAAATTTATGTGTAGATGCGTCTTGAGTTATTTTAGTACCTACAAACTTTTGTGCCAATGCTCAACACGTGGCTCTGCTCTACTTTGATTTCTCTTATTTAAAGAAAGGCTATATCTTAGATTATATTGCGTATAATCAAGTGAAACTCAATATATGAGAAGGTCATTACGAAACATTATGCTGATTCAATTCGGATGCATATCGATCTATGAGCTATTATACTGTACTTTTTCTTGAGAACGGAAAGGCTATATCTCAGATTCTACTGTATATAATTGCACAAAACGTCATTTATGAGAGGACCATTATGAAACATCATGCTGATTTAATTTTGATATATATAAGCAAACAGGTGGCGCTGCTATGTTACAATTTACCCTTTAAATAAGAAGGTTATACTTAAACTTTTATGGCATATAAATGCACGAAACTTGATAAGTGAGATAACCATTATGAAAACGAATTTAACTAAATTTAGGTGTATATCGGCCAACAGATGGAGCTTCTATTGTGAGTTTTTACATGGCTACATCTCAGCATTTGTTGAATAAATACTATATTCAAAATATTTATTGTGAAGTAGCTATGGTTAAACGTTTAGACTTAATAAACAGTAAGTGGCGGTGTTACATAGAATGATATAAAATAAAGTTTTTTGATTGTCATAACATACTGGTTTCTATTGAATATAGAAGAAAGTAAATGAATAAATAAATAAATAAAAAACTTTTTCTATTACGTTGATTCGCACTATAACGTACGGAAATTTAAAATGAAGTGCTGCCTCCAAAATTTCCTACTTTAGTTAATTTAAAAAAATCTAATTGTCGTGTGGAAAAATTGTTTGCACCCCTGGGTTCAGAAAAATCGCCCCTTTCATTTAATACCGAATTTGTAACGAAACACGTAATTTTTAAAATGACTGAAAGGAATTAAGGTGAAGTGTTGCTATTTAAATTTCCTACTTTAGGTAATTAAAAAAAAAAATCTAATTGTCGTGTCAAAAAAAAAAAAAAACTGTTTGCACCCCTCGATTAAAACTAATCGTCCCTTTCATTTGGTACCGAATTTGCAACGATAGAACTTATATTTCTAATTTATTTTCCTTATCTTCCGTTTTTAACCCGGATTCAGCAGAAGGTTTATGACAGAGAATGTGAGCTAAGAAAATGTTTTTAATAATAACATGTAACTAAACGTACAATTTAGTTTTACAATTACTTCTGAAAAAAAAAAAATATATATATATATAGGTATATATTATAATGTATTATGCAATGCAAAAACTAATCGAAGAATGTTCTAAATTTATATAGAGAATATTCTTTTTGACTTAAAATAGGTGTTTATTTTGCAATCTATATTTTACATTTTGTTTTCCTATATTAGTTGTTCTGATTCGAGTTTCAAAAATACGTTTTCATTGCAGAATAACACAACATAATCACTAAAGTAACTTAATACAACTACACAAAATATAACTTTAAATATCATATTTCTTTAGCGCTTACTAGTCCTTTTTAACATGTCTTTTTATTCTAAAATTCATTAATGTACATATTGATTGCGCTTAATAATTTAAAATACGACATTATTGATTTCTTTTTAAATTAGGAGAGAATTTTTTTTTTTTTTTTTTGCCAGGTATCATACGTTTAAAGTAATAGGTTAACCCTATTTTAATTACGTTTTTCCTAAATTATTTTACGATACACATTGTAGTTCTTAATGTATTTAAAAGACAGTACCCACTTTTAATAACCTACAATTTTTCTAACTTTTTTTTTTTTCTAAAGAATGAAGTGTTTTTTTTTTTTTTTTTCTTTTTTCTCCTAATAGCATTCTTCACTCATAGCGCTTTGAATGTAGAGCGACATTCTTCATCTTAATTATTATAAACAAATAAACAAAATTACGGCTGAAAGCAAGGGAATTAGTGTAATTTATATAATATATTTTATGATAAATTACCAGATAGAATGCTATTTTTTATTTTTCTGTTAATGGAGAAAAGTTGCGACTAATTAAACATGCTCTTAATTGCATCACAAATACCTAAAATGCACGAATGTTTTAAACAGTATGAATAATTAGAAAAGTTTACAATTTGGCGTTTTATAAATTATAAATGAAGTAAAAATGGGAGAGTAATTACTATTTTTATCTTTCGGCTTATTTTTTCTCTTTAAAATATCGAATATATGATTCAATATAAAACATTAATTTAACAATGCTATTTATTTCCCTCGTTTATTATTATTATTATTTTTTTTATATTGTAAAAAAGAATTTTAATATCGCTTTATAAATAAAAACTATGATAAACCTCTCTTCTTGTATCCACTGCCTGCAGGAACATATTTCTCGGGCCACTAAATTTAAGAATTTATTGCCGGCAGGTGGAACTGCTCTTATTCAAGAAATACGCTTTTAAAGATGATCGTATATCAATATCTATTAACTATTTTAGTTTTTGCGCCTGGACCACACATTTTCTAATATTAAATCTCATTATTACGCTCATCAGTGCCTGACTTAAGTGATTTCCTTAAAAGATTTTCTTAACAGATTTACTTAGACATTGTGTGTGAAAGCAAGTTGCCATCAACTTTTCATACTTTAATTAATTTTAAAAATCTAAATGTCCGATCGAGCTGTTTAATCCGATGGATTCAGAAGTAAAATTCCAAACTCGGTATTCTGAATGTGAATCATATAGGGATACTACAGTAAGCTTTTCGTTGAGATAAAAAAAATGGTTTATGTACAGGGACACTCAAAAGTATTCAAATACATTACGTCAATGGGGAAATTGCAGGTAAGTAGAGTTTAACATCTATAGACTTCACTAAACCAAATGAAAAGAATATGCGTATTTTTGTAATAGAGATAGTCAACTGGGAAAAAAAAATTGTATATGTAGGACCCTCGCCTTCCCCCTGGGGAAGAAGTCCCCCTCGAGGGGATTAAATTTTCATGATGGGTATCTTTCAAAAGAGCTCGCCAATACCTTTAAAACGAATAGTTCAACCATCGATCTGCGATAATTTAAAGTAAAGATATCATTTTTTTTTTCGCTTTTAACAAAAAAAAAAAAAAAAAGGAAAGAAAGAAAGAAAAAATGTAATATTGAGAATAAGTTCCTTTTTTTTTTGTTAGTGTTATACTACTTCTCTTATATCGAAATCTTCTGCATTATCATAAAAGATAATTTTTTAAAATAATAATTTTAATAAATTATTTTTTTTTAAAACAGAATTATATTTTAATAACCAAATTAAATTCTACATAAATGTAGGTGCATTAACGAAACGGGGGGTTGAGGGGGCGGCAGCCCCCCTCACACAGAACTAATTATCATATAAATCTCTTCCGAAGCCCAATTTGAATTGTTTATCACATGTTTACATAACAGTACTCGTTATCTTACCTCTTAATCTGCAACCTGTATTTGTAGTATTAAATTTCAGGGTATGAGAAAGTCGTGTGAGTGACAGACCAAATTATTTTTTTTATTATTATTATTTAATGCTTTTCATTTTTATTTGGAGATGTTTAATTTTTTTAGATGTTAAGTAGAGTCATTTGGTGATTTTAATACACAGAGGTGTTTTGGTTGGTCTTTGGTGGGGTTTAACGTCGCACTAGTACTGCGCAATGAGTAATTTTCCTCGATCTGGGAATCCACGATCATAATTATTATACACATTAATAAAACCTATGCAACCTATTCCATGTAGCTTATGAATGTTTGTTTTATATTTGACATAATTTGAATGCTTACGTGATATTGTCGGAACGCCTTTGTAGTCCTTATAATTGATTATTGAACCTAAGGACACATTTTTAAACAGAAAACCTCCTTTTACGCATCTGAATAATGGGTATTATTTTTATTTTGTTGAATGCAATATAACCATTATAATATGCGCTTAAGCAAAATTTATTTTGGGGAATTCAGTGTAACTATTTTTAATGTGGGCTTAAACGAAATTCGCTCCGTAGGTCGTAATGATAAGAAAAAATTTAGAGTGTTCCTCTGCAAGAACCACAAACAAAAGATACAATCAAAATTTTACAGTTAATTTCACGTGGCTCATGAACATGTGTACCAATTTGCAAATCATTTGGATGATTTTTGTGATAGCTATCATGAGACAGAATATTCTGTCCATAAACCGTAACAGTTTTGACGCGTCCCTGTGCAAAAACCAAAAAATATATACATATAGAGCTAATTTTGTGTGGCTGCGCATGTGAATAGAGTGTTAACCGATATAATACGCTACAAGGCATAAAAACAAACACACCAAAATCTTTTTGAGTCTACATATGGAGGCCTCCACTAACGTTTCCGTAATAATCTGCCGCGAAACACAAGATAAAAATAAATAAATAAAAAAATAAAATGTGGAAATTAAAACCGTACATTTCTTGAATGAAAAAACAAACAAACAAAGTATATACATATATATCTATATATATTCACGTAGATAGAGATAGAGAGAGAGAGAGAGAGAGAGAGAGAGATTAGAAATTTGCAGTTAATTGCTCTTTTTATGATGTACAATACGAAAAAATGCCTACAAGAAAAAATTTCTAAAATTTTCTTATTTATTCAATTTTCAAGAAGGAATTTGATGCAAAATATTGATTATAGCAGTGTTTTGAGTACGCTGTGATATAGCTATGATATGATAAAATAATTAAAGTTTCACCGTTTGCTATCGTTAAACCGTTTGTAGTTCCACTTTTCTTCAATGCGTTCTTAATGTCAACTAAAAACTAAAACTATCAAACACTAAAAAATAGCTATTATCACACTTTCATTCTTACATTATATTATTTCACATTTTCGCACATTATTCCTTATGTTTTCCTTTTTGTAAAATAAATATTTTGTATTTAAAACTTGTGTTTAAAATAATAATAATAATAATTTTATTTCATGTATTTTTAGTTTATGTTTCACATATTTATATACTGTCACATTTTCTAATCTAACTTACATGAAAAATAAAAAAAAATAATAATAAATCGCAAATAAATTTGTATTTTTATTTTTTTTCTAAGTAATTGTCCAACAGAAAGAAGGTACATCATTATTACTTCATCTTTTACTATGCACTGTCATTACGACAAAAAAAATGCTAGCCCCCCCCCCTCCCCCCCGCGCTCAAAAAAAAAAAAAAAATATTAATAATAATTTATTTTGACATTTATGACAATCTTAGAAAGAAAACCTATGGCGTCATTAGGCTGAGACCAGAAAATCTCATAAACATTTATTTCTATGAATCGCGACGTTCAGACTAACACACCATACATGTATATATCTATATATATTATAAATACGCACCGCACCGATGATAAATATATTCTCATAAAAAAATACTCCATAAGAACTAATCTGGTTAAATGTACAAAATCTCAGCATTTTTACTTTATGAGTTAGTTAAATCATTTATAAAAATGTTTAAGTTACAAATAAAGTATTGCGTAGGATGAAATGCAGTGCTATTTATTTATGATAAGTAAATTTTTATTTCATTGCACTTAACGAATCTGTTAATTGTATTATGATGATTGGTTTATAGAACTACAATTTTCCCTCTACTTATAAAAATATATTGTTATTAATGTTACAGCAATGAGTATATTAAAATGTACTTATATGAAAAATAAATGTCTTCATTTAATGACAAACTATTATTTAATACTAGACATTAAATTGTCAATTAAAATATAATTAATAAAATACTTTTTTTAAATTTCAAATGCACGTCACTTAATCTTTTTTATTTAAAAAAAACAGATGTTGACTCGGCTTCATTATACCTTCATTGAAATATACATATTTTTACAAAAACAATGACTTTTTCGTGCGTTGTAAGTGATTCGTAAATGAAAGGTAGGTTCAAGTCTAAGAATATTCTTGAAAACAAGTCAATAAAATTATTACTAGAACCACAAAATCCACGATAAGATTATATATACAGCAAATCAAGAATATGGCTTGATCAGAAATAATATTTAACAGCTTATTACAGAACTAGCAGGCTACGCCCGCTTCGCTGGTCCCTATTTTTAAATGAATCACAATAATTAATGAATTATCAAAATTGCTTTAATTTTTATCATGTGATAAAAAAAGAGAAAAAAAATTTCTGATCGGGAAAAATATCGCAACGGGTCCCCACTGCCTTCGGCAGCGTAGACCCATGCGCTGCGCGCACGTATTCCTTCACCATCCTTATGACTTCCCAAAATTCCATGTTATTACTCATAAACTTTCATTCTTAAGAAAAGGAATTAAAAAATATATCATTTAGCATCGGGTAAAAATTCACACCGGGACCCCACTGCCTTCGGCATCGCAGGCGATGTCTTTAAGCATATATATTTTTTTTTCTACACAAATTTGATTTTTGTTAAATAACACGAATATTTTTTTTTAACAAACATTTTCAAGCGTGTTACTTATTATTTACTTTTTGAGTTAGTTCATTTAAAATGTAATTTAATTCCCATTGTTTTCAGTGTTTTTTTTTTTTTTTTTTTTTTTTTTTTTAATTTAATAATTTTTATAATTTAAGTTCTTTTAATATAAAGTTTAAAACAAAATAAAATTGTGTCTTCCATTATGGAACCCGGATACGTTTTAACAAGCATTTCCAAATGTGTTATTTATAGATTTCTTTTAAAATATGCTTCTATTAAAAAGAAATAAACGACATCTTACTTTACGTATCTTTATATGCCTAACGTGTAGCTTTAGAAAGAGCATCTCTTTCAATATTCGAATATAAACTGACAGCTGCTGGAAGAAAAGGGAAAACTTTCGGAATATTGTTTTTTTCTTACTCGATAAAACGTCAGGTTTAATTTAAGTCTCTAATATTTTCAAATTTAAATTTAGAAAGTTTGGAAATAATAACATTTCTGAAAAATTGTTTAAAATGATTACAGAGTTATATCAATGCCTGCACTCAGTATTTTTTTAAAGCATTATTTTTAGATCTAAGATATGTAAAAAAATAGTTTGTTTTTGTAGACTTTTAAGAAGCTTTTAATATGTTTTCACTCTCATATAAAATATGTAAAGTGCCGGCAAAAAAATCTACATTTGAGCGAAAAAAAAAAAAAAAAAAACTTTACATGTCAATTGCCGTTTCCGTTATAATAATGTGTCGAACCCTGACACGTGGTATTAGTCGATCGCAGACGACCTTTCCCTCTCCTATCAACACTCAGTTCGCCTGCTGGACTTTTAGAGTAAGGCTGTATGTTCTTTGCTCCCTCCAGCCAGTATTTCATTCATCTGTTAAAAGTTTGAGAACCTACATCGGTATTCCCACTCCACATAGTTGATCTGATTAAGCTAAAAATGAAAGTGAAATCTTATGTCTTGACTCTTCTAGAGAAGGGAATATCTGTGATTGATGTAGCCAGAGATCTGGCAGAACCTTCTAGATGTAGACAGTTGTAGCCATCCGGCAAATGTATCCAGAGATCCTTTCCTATACGGCTGCATTTGATAATTAAATGTAAATGTGAAATGAAAAAATACTGACTGCAATGCGATATTTAGAATAAACGACAAGTACGTTAAGATTTTGTCTTAAATGTTTACATTTTATTGACCTTGTAAAGAGTTTATACATCTGGCTACATCTAGAATGATCTATCAGATCTGTAACAACAATAATCACAGAGATTCCCTTCTCTAGCAGAGACAAGGCATGAGATTTCTCTTCCATTTTTAGCTTTTTCTGACCCATTTTGTGGAGAGGGAATACCGATGTATGCTCTCAAACTTTTGGCAAATAAACAAAATATTGGCCGACGGGAGCAAAAGGCATACAGCCTTAATCTGAAAGCCTACGAGGCGAAGTGAGTGACGATAGGACAGGGAAAGGTCATTTGTGGCCGACTAAAGCCACGTGTCATCACTGGGTTAAACACATTTTTACGGCGGGAATAACGACTGACATGCAAAGTTTTTTTTTTTTTTTTTTTTTTTTTTTTGCCGCTTAAGTGTAAAGATTTTTTTTTTTTTTTTGCCGGCACTGTAATTGTTTTGAGAAATAATAATGGCATCTAAATTAATTCCCAGATCTAATTACAATTTGATGATATATTTTAGTAGAAATGTGATTTTCTGGATATTATACTATTCTTTTTTTTTTTTTTTTTTCAAAAAGTAAAATTCTTACATTATTAGAATACGGTGTAAAATAAACTATTTAACAGGGAATAATCGAAAAGAAAGTACAACTGCTTGATTAAATTTAATTGTTGATTAACATTATCAAAATATAATAGTTATAAAAATAGCTATTAAACTAATTGGCATTGATGGCCTCTGCTTAGTTCCCCGTCATTTTTGCTTGCAAATTATTAGTATATTACATACTAGATATAGCGATGTTAAAGAAAATAATTTATATTAATCATTTGGCACGCTTGCAAAATGAAATACTCCATACATGAGGGTAATTCCTTTCTTTTTCCATACAATTATTTTATCTCAATCTGTTGTTTAATTTTATAGGTGTAAGTTTCATATTTCCGTTTTCATGCAAACTTTCCATGTATGCATTTCATTTCTAATCCAATAATCTCCATAACGCAAGTGTTTGATAAATATTGCTCTATTCAACCATGTCGAAAAAATTGCAAATTTGAAATAACTTTCAAAGTATACGAAGTAGAGGAATTACAGTCAATGATGTTCACGCCAATAAATTAAATGCTATTTTAAAAATGTTTCAATATTTTACGATAAAATTAATCCTTATAATACACATTTGTGTGGAATTTTGCTTTAATCTCAACTGCAACTGCATACAACAACCATAAATTATTCAAAATTGCAATTTCTAAATAATTTCTAAAGTTTACGAAGTAGATCGTTCACAATCAGTGATGTTAATCCCAGTATTCTAGTATTATATGTTATTTTAAAGTAGATCATTGACACAGAAATCATTTTTCGCAGTAAATGGTATTTTGAAACCAGTCCAATATATTTGCGATAAAAGTAAACTTTATTATACACGTAATTACTTCATAATATGCATACAATATTTTTACCTATTGTTCCAGTTAAGAAAATCGTAAATTTATAATAATATACGAAGGTTTTATATTGCAACGTATGAATCGTATGGTTAGTTTAACTGTCATAAATATTCTAAATCTGGTCTAACCTCTTTAGGATTATTTGTTCTTGAGATATACTGTAAGTATACAAACTGACAAATTAACTAACACTCTAATAGAGATATAAACTAAAAAAGTCAATTTGAAATGCACGTCTAGTATTTTCTATGTATAACCCTGATACATGCAAATTATTTTTCGTGGCTATGTAAACGAATGGCCAACGGTTTTCATAGCATATTCTACTTGGATCATGCTTTTATGCTATGCATATAAAAAAAAAAAAAAAAAAAAAAAAAAATGTTTATGTTATTTTATTTACTGTAATCTAAAGGTGTTAAATTGTACCCACCAGACATTTTGCCAATAGAGGTTATGCATTAGAATTTTCTTGGATGTCTCTGCACACGAAAAATTGGCTCGATATTAATAAAGAGTTTCAAGTAGCACCTTCTTATGATATACATTTAATATACTCAGTTTAGACTTCCTGATAATATTTCTTCTTTAGTTACGTTCATAATAGTGACGCTGCATATGTTCTTAAGTTATTATGATAATGGACATAAAGACACACAGAAAGGCCCAATCATACACATACACACGCATAAACAGATCATTTGCAAAAAAAAAAAAAAAAAAAAAAAAAAAAAAAACTGATTATCGGACTGCGAACTCAAAAACAGTAAATGTAACAAAAACTGAATTTCGATAATCGGGCTCCAAAAATTGTTTTTTGTACAAGTATATGGGTAAGAGAAAGTAAAAAAAAAAAAAATAATAATTAATAATAATATTATTATTAAATTAAAAATTTGATAGTTTAATATATAAGCCAACTAACAAAAACTCCTTGCGAAATATCATGAAAAATTCAGTGAGACATATAAAAAAATATGACATATTTTAAATCAGCGAATTAAATTAATCTTTACGTAGTAGGATATAATAAAATTGCTGATATCATTATGTCTATGGAATAATATACTTAACTAGACGACTTCTTTTTTTCTTTCTTTTTTTTTTTTTTTTTTTTTTTTTTGTACTTTAAATGCACGTACATATTTATAAATCAAAAGAAATACGTCACTTATATTTTAGTAAATTGAATTAAATACCTATATTACATTACAAGAACATTTTGTAGAATTTATTAAATAAATGTTCTTTTAAAATGAACCAGACGTCTGAAAGTTCAACTGGTTCGTCAATTTTTTAAATTCGTTTTATAGCAAACTTTTTCTATGTTGTGGCCGAGCCGCTGTCATCCCAGTGTGTTCTTTTAAACGATTGTGACATTAAAAAACTACCAATTTGTTCAAAACCCGTGAACATCCTGATTGCATTAAACTCACGTACGCCGTTGTCTGCGACGTTTTCTCCATTTCACAGATATCAACAGCCACTTCGTGTCCTGTAAAAAATTCGACCCCCCCCCCCCACACACACACCACCACCACCCTTTGGAGCTCTTAACGCTATTAATTGCATTTAAAACCGAGTTTACTTACTACTTGATATGGAATACGATAAGCAAAAATTACTTATCATCGTCAATGTCGAAAAATAAATTGTAATTGTCGAAAATTATTCTATACATAACGTTTGAAATAAATAATCGCAAACAAACAAATATTTCTGTTTCAAATACAGGAAAAATTTCACAAAAATATTTTTTTATGTTAAAATTTTACTGATAATAACAGGATATAGCAGTGAGTAATCCTTGAGTGAAAATGTAATATGCAAAGCTTTTACAAGGTCACCGCACCTTAAAATGTAGAAAACAAGGGGAAAAAGTTGAATAGAAGCACGGAAAAAAAGAGTCAAAATTCCATAGAAAAATGCATGGGACGAAAACAAAAAAACTCATAATGTCAAGCGTGAAAAAAAAAAAAAAAAAAAGCTGACACCGGAAAGGATAACAGGACAGATTTGGCTAGAAAAAGTCATCGAAGAGAGGGAACGGGCGGGCTGGAGCGTTCAATATATCGCCGGGGAATACGTTTCGCCTAGCATAAGACTGCAAGCAAGTGAAGACAGGCTAAAATGTCTTTGTATGCGTTTTGTATTTCTTACTGAGTATTTTCACGGTGAAAGTATTGGGTTTATACTATACTCGATAGTAATACTACACCGTGCAATATACTATATGGGAAGCGCATTGGGTAATATTGGTTCTCTTACCACGGCATAACTGAAAGGTCGCTTTTTCTCTAGATTTAAATTTCTGAAATTTCTTTTTGTCGAATTATTTGGAGAGTAAAAATAAAAATATCTGAAGCATACGTAAAGAGTGGTGCTCAAATTCTGTATAACAATTTTTGAGTTGCAATGCATTGTTTTCAAATACTGAAACGATTTCATTGAAATAATTCCATTAAAAATGCGTGCTATACATGCAACCGAAGTTAATTAACGTAAAATAATAACTCATCTAGTAATATAGTTTATTTATGCGTCAGACCGTCCACATTTTTTAAACAACTATAAAATTAAAATATAAGCATGGATTATTATTTACTAAAATGTAGATAAACAATGTTGTTCTAATAATATACAATACGCACGTTACTCATGATAGATGAACTCATATAATTTCCATACTTTAAATAAATACATTTTGGATTACAGATAAACAAGCCTCTAAGTGGTTGATTTCAAATTTTCCATCGTTTATGTAAATAAATATTTAAGTTTTCGTAAATAGATGTATCAAATGTTTCATTGTATTGTAAACATTTACTTAATAAACATCTTACGATCTAAAATGGTTTCCAAATATATTATTCTAAAATTTAGAAAGCAAATATTTTGATTTTGTTAAATAATTGAAAGCAATTTGTCATAAAAAAATAAATTATATTTTTCAGTTTAATTTTAAATTTTTAAACATAATTATAAACATATTGAAACTTTTTTTTTCTCACATTTATAAGTAAACAAAGAAAATAACCTTTTTTAAATAAATACATTAATTAATGGTAGGTAATATTTATCGATATATTAATACGCAAACATGCAATTTTTTTTGTATGTTTTTAACATATTATTTATAGGAGTAGAGAATTGAATGTAGTGTCGTTCGAAAAACATTGTTAACGTGGATTACAGAAATAAGCGATTATTCTCATATGATATTAAGAAAGCATTCAAAAATACCTTATTTTTTACGCATTTTTTTATTTTACACACGCAATCATTTGTATTAAAAAGTCCTACAGAATAAAGTTGTTAAATCTGGCAATTTCTTAAAATTCATAGAAATTCGTAGAACCATAGACATAGCAATTCGTATTGATGTAGCGTCCTTCGGCTACAGATATTTCATTGTAAGAGGCAACATCCATTTAAGTGATAGAAAAGTTTATTGAGTGAATGAGTGGTAGATCGAAATTTTGTACTACTGAACATGTTAATAATAAGTAATAAGCACAAAATATGAATAAAAACCATAAAATTCAAGAACTCTGCAAGAACAATTCTTTTGGCACTGCAATGCAAACAAAGTGGCAACACGCCTGCGTTTCTGCTTTGTTTGCATTGCAGCACTTGTGCCTACTTTGTTCGCTTTACGAAGGCTGGTATTTTCTTTAGACCCGAAAAATATGTTGCGAGTTCGTGCATATTATGGTGTTTATTCAAAGTTTTGTACTTATTACTTTTAAATGCCAGCTATCTGTGGTGCTTTTTTGGTTGTTGTGTGGTGCTCATATTGTTGCGACGGATTATTCTTTTCCCTAGCACGTTTTTCCTGCATGAAAAAATGAGCAGTTCATTCCCTTTCAGTTTGTTCAGAATTGGCGACTCTGCGACCAAATTTGGCAAAAAATAGTAGTTTATAGTTCCTGACGTTTCGAAGTTCTACGATGGACGGGAGCCGATATCTAGAAAATTACATGAAATTCTGGATAAAAGTACCGCCATACCTTTTTTCCAAAAGTTATAAATAGGAGGGAGTTCACATCAACCGGTAGAGTGTGTAATCACTCTGATTCACAGTTGTTCAGAGAGCTATTCTGAGCGATTACACGTTGGAGACTGTGTTCTAAGCGACTAAACATTATTCGTGAGCGAGTGAAAATTTCTGCTTCGAAATATTTGACGTTATTTGCTTTACTTTTGTTAAACGAATGGTTGTTTATTTTTGGACTAGTCTGGAACATTCGTCAAATAGTGAGTTTTTCAGAACGAACGATAGATTCATTGGAATGCTGCCAGAATATCCGATGAATCAACAGTACTATTGAACTATTTCGGGAATAACCGCTGTGTAATCGCACTTTTGTTGTACTGATTTGAAATGTTATGCTGAATAAAGAAAATTCCTCGACAAGTTCTCTACGAACTACTTTCTTGCACAAGAAAGTCGACAAGTCTTTCGATTCAATATAGGCAAATTATAAAAGGATTTGATTTATGAAAGTTCAAACACTTTTTTATTTCTAATTTATTTAAGATAAAATTTCTTTGTTTGTGATTTACGTCAGCTTTAATTTGAGATATCTTAATTTCTCTTACTCATATATATGGTACAGAAAGTTTTTTTTTTTTTTTTTTTTTTTTTTTAGTGAAATTTTCGAAATTGAGTTTTTGTAATATTTACAAGTTTTGAGGGTCGGAAATCCGAGAACGATGTTTTTAGAGGTTGGTTTGTGTGTCTGTTATCAGCATATCTCCAGAAAAGATAACAGCAGGAAGTTCAAACTGAGTATCCTAAATCTATATCACACGCTATATATCAATAAGTATTTAGACACTTTCGAATTTAGACGTTTTGTCAAATATCTAGAAACGTTCTGCAGGAATTAACTTGAAATTTTGAGAGTGTAAAGAACGCCTAATACCTCATACATTTGATCTAAAGTTTTGTAATACAGAGTAAAAGCAAAAAAAAAAAAAAAAAACTAAACAAAAATCAAAATGTTTTGAATCACATTGTAAAAATTCACGCTTGAAATGCATTTTGGCATATGATTACATTTTTTTTTTTTTTTTTTTTTTTTTAATTATCTGTATAAATTTTTATTGTGTACCACATACATTCGTGGAGATAAAACGGTTTCTTTAAAAACTTGCAAAAACATTTTCTAATTTTTAAATAATAGAACCAGTGCAAAGCCATTTTACGGAGACCTGGCGGACAACATTAGACATAGCATCCTGCAAATGAAATGTAAAAATGTTAAATATCTTACGAAATATGAGCATTTTTTTTCTAATTAATTTTTAACTATGCATGCGCAAGCTTTTAAAAATATTAATTTGGATAATTTAGTAGCCAACAGTATTGAGCTACTTATATGAGAAATCCAAACAAATATCCTGTAAATTCAAAGAGTTATGAGTTATAGAATGAAAGGAATTTCTGTTTCTATGAGATTCTATTCATCCTATCAGTCATAACCTTTTGAATTTAGACAATATTTATTTAGGACTTTCAAATAAGTATTTCGATTGTTTTAGTTAATAAATTATGTAAATCTAATCTTGCACATGCATAGTTAAAAATTATTTGATAAAAATATTCATATATTGTAAAATAGTTAAAATTTTTTCATTTCAGTTGCAGTAGGCTGTGTCTAATGTTGTATGCCTAGATTCAAAAAATGACTTTACGCTGAGTGAAATACCCTAAGTGTTATAATTTAAAAAGTGATTTTTTTTCCATTTTATTAAAGAAACCGTTATATCCCTATGAATATATGTGATAGCCCTATAAAAATTTATACAGATAATAAGAAGAAACACATTCTACAGCCAAAACACATTTCAAGAATTACATTTTACCGAGTGAACCAAAACATTTTGATTACTGTTGAATTTTTTACTGGTCCCTCCTTTCCTTTCCAGGACAAGACTTTTGATAAACTATTTAAGATATAGCATGTTCTTCATACTCTTAAAGTTTCAAGATAATTTGTAAATAATTTTTGTACATATTTGACAAAACGTCTAAATTCGAAAGTGTCCAATTAATTATTGGTAGATAATGGATAAGGATGCTACACTAAACCTTTCGTACTCTATATTTATACTATTATATTTCAGATCAAGCAAATCGATCGTATACAGGAACACCCAGAGAATTCAAATACGATACGTCTATGACGTAAATTGCTGTTAAGTATGAGTTTTATGTCTAAAGGTTTTATATCTATTTATTTTTTTTAAAGGGATTTTTTCTGTGTATATAAACTGCATATACAAGAAAAAAATGTTAAATTAAAAAAAAAATCAATTTCCGGTTTTTGATGAATTTAAACATCTGGCTCTATGATTTAGGAAAACAGTGCACTATACCACATGAACCAATGAAAATTTTAACTAAACTTACTATTTGGTTGAACCTTGGATTAAATTAGTGCTGATTAGCTTTTGACCTATATCACCCAACACGTGGCGCTGCCACGCTGCGATGTATTCTTATTCAAGAGAGGCTCATCATCGCCAGTGCACCAAACTTTGTATATAAGAAGTATATACATATTATAAAAATCTGCTGATTCAGTTTAAGTGAATATCGGCCAGCTGGTGGCACTGCAGTGTTACAATTCAATACCATTTTCGGGAAGACTATATCTAAGCTGAGTTCAAATGTACAAAACTTGTCATGTGACATGGGTATTAGGTGAACTCTGCTTATTGATACTGGATGCATATCGGATGACAGGTGGCACTACAATTCTGTTATTTTTTATTTAAGTGAAATCTACATTTCAACTTATATGATTTATAAATCACCTAACAATGTATTTGATATATATCATGAAAATAAAATCTTATTTAATTTTGGTGTATATAAACCGAAAAGTGGCACTGTTGCTATTTTCTACGGTTTCTCAGATAACTATATCTACACAACTATTAGTAAAAGTTGGACAGAATATCATAACTAAATTGTGATTGTGAGAAAATATATTGATTAAAATTTTTTTTGTATTAGCCGGTAAGTGGCGCTGCTATATTAAATGATATCGAAAAAATATTGGATCAGCCACCAGTTTTATATAAATTTACGCGTTGTAAGATGCCCTAAACATAATTAATCCATTTTTAGAAAATTACAGTCTTGTGTGTGCACGATTTGTATGAAAACTTTGTACCTCACTGACCAATCAATGGAATTTATGTAAAATTAATATTAAGATCTTGATATAATTATCTCGACAAAAATTGGTGTGATTTAGCTTTTAGAATATATCATCAAATAGGTGACTTTGGCTGTGATTGACCAATTTAAGTGAGGACTGTATCTCGACTTCTGTACTTCTGTAGTGTATAAACTCTTCAAGCTTGGTGTATAAGATGGGTATTATGTAAAATTATGTTGTTTCATCTGGATGCAAATTGACAGACACATGGCGATGCTGTGCTGCAGTTTCATTCTGTTTTCGAAAACGCAATATCTCAACATTTATGATACATAAATGCAACAAAATTCGTATGTGAGATGGATAAAGCCATGCTTATGGCTTTTGGGTGCAAATCGGATAAAAGGTGGCGCTGCTATGCCGCAATTAATTTCCATTTACAGAAAAGCTATGCCTCATCTTCTGTGTCATATGTATACAACAAATCCGCGATGTAATTTTTTTTTTTTTTTTTTAGGATGCAGACAAAGAGCATCCGAGAGTACACGGGAATTCTGAATTTCTTTTTTTAATTAATTATATTTTTACTCAAACTTGTAGTGAAATTTTGACCACTGGGCATATTTATTAAAAGAGGATGCTGGTTTTTTATTAAAAGAGGAAAATATATAACATTTTTGGAAGAAAAATTATCCATTTTAATATTTGTAACATTTCCTTTACTCCTAAATCAGTCTCTCCTAGTATCAGTATATTTTAACCTTAATTCCTCAAATAAAGTTTTGACATAACTAAAGTTCTCAAGCCGTATGATTTTTAAATATTTTTTCGCCTTTAAATGAACTCACCCTTTTTCAGTTAAAAGATCCTATAGATATCCATGACTTTTAAGATATATATATATTATTTCCTGCAAAGGGGCTTTATCATATATTGATGAACGTAAACGCAGTCTTAAATTTCTGTTTAAAAGAACATATCAGTTACTTCCAGAAACAAGAAACTAATAAATCGGCCATTTCTAAACAATGCGAGGAGAAAAATTATAATTTAGCATTTCATAGCACCAAAATAGTTTGCAGGCCTAAATTTAAAAATGGAAAACGACTTTTTTTAAAACTTCTTATATTTATAAGAGTATTAAAATAATTTTTTATTGTGATTTAGCTATAACCCCTTTGTCTGATTTTTTAATTATTTTATTTTCAAATCGCACTTCCTGATTTTTTTCTAAGTTTTTCAAGATTACAGCTTCTGAATTTTCTATCGGCTGAGGTCACCCCACTTTCCTATGTCCGGCATTCTAACTCATAAACCATAGGGACTTGTCTCTCCAGATTGGCAACAGCGCTTCGACCAAGATCCTTTTAAGAATCTGGCAACAGAAAAAAAATTGGAAATACCCGCTGTATAAATCGGCAGGGTGTAAGTTGAGCTAGGGAGGAGAGAAGGCTAATTCTGTTTTGCAGCTGCGTGCTGCGTGCTGCCTGATATTATTAATATTCTGAGCTATTTAAACATTAATTATCTGATTTAGAGCCCCTCTGTAGTTAAACCGACCTCTTATTCAATAAAATAATATTTAATCTACTAAGCCTCCTCCTTCCTTTACCTTCCGAGTACTGTTAGTTCCACCTTTGTTTCATACCACTTTCATTTTGAGAAATTTTATCCGATATGTAATTACAATAAAATAAGAAGAAAAGTATTTTAAAAATTGGTGTGAAAAAAAGGGCGAGCCTAACAGTACTCCTAAATAATTTATAAATGTTGCCACATATCATATTAAAGCAAAATTTAATAAATAAATAGTTAAAAAGACCACTTACGGAACTCTGAAGATTAATATATTACGTATATACACACACTTTACCTTTGGATTAAAAGTAAGTATTAGTGGCTTTGTATATTATTTTTTATTTTAAACTCAAAAATAAACACTCTTTTTATGTTTATAATTAAAAAAAGAGTATTAGTAAGTATAAATCTACATATGTATATTAAAAATCTCTTATAAAAATTATAATTATTTCCTGTCATGAATTAAAAAAACTTTTGAAATATGTTCCGAAGAGCAATCAATGTGTCTTATGTTTAATCAATGCAAATGTATACATACATATATATATATTAATTTCTTTAAGATTCTTATTCAATGACACATTTAGTCGACAATAAATTGTATCTTATGTATTCAAAATTTTCTGAAAATAAAAGGATTTTGTCTCTGAACATATTCACTATTTATAACTTTAAAAAATGGAGAAATTGAATATATCTTTCAATTTGTCATATGCCTTTTGGGACATCGTTGCTGAAATATATATTTTTTTCATACCTCGTTTCACCTGAACGATGAAAATTTTTCAAAACAGAAAGGTAGATAAAATTATAAATTTCTCTTTTTAAGAAAATTATTTTGTATTCTAAAAGCCGTATCTATGAAACATTTGTATACACATTTTAACAATATATATATATATATATATATATATATATATATACTAAATATTTTAAATAATATGTGGAATAAATAAAATAAATCTATACATTTAGTTAAAATAATTAATTTAATAAATAACTTTCACTGGGTTTAAATTTTAAATTTAAACTAAATAATTAGAAGATAAAAAGAACTTTTTATATACCACGTTTTTAAAATTTCTGTTGAATTATATAAACTAGACAATTCTATGCATTAATAAATACTTTTTTAAAAAACCTTTTTGATGAATTATCCCATTAACTTGAAAAAAAATTGTTAAATGCGTAATAAAGAGAGCAATTATAAGAAATTTTCAAACATTTATTAATTGAATAAAATTATTAAAAGAATATATTATCTAATGTTCTGAGTTATTCGAAAAGTTTTAAATGTCTTCCTAGTCAGGAAGTTAGTTAAAAATCGGTTGAAACATTTGTACGGAACAAATAAACAAGAATGTAAGTTAATAAAATCATGGTAATAAAATAAATGTGAAATAGTTTGATTTTATATTTAAAGTCATAAAACATGTATAAAACAAATATCCCAAGGGAAAAAATATATAGACTATTTGTACGCGATATTACGAAACAATACATCGTTAAATAAGTATGAATAAATTCTAAAATGAACACTTTATTGTGTATTTAATTTAAAAAAAATATATATATTTAATACATAAAAATAAATAAATAAATAAATAAATAATAATAACTTTATCACCAATGCTTATATTTTTTTTATTTATAATCCGTAGGAAAATTATTAAATTATGTTTTCACTAATGGAAAACATTGTAAATTTTTATTTTGTTTTCCCCCCTTTGCCGAACATTTTACATTTAATGCATCCTTTAATAAATTTTATAACTTGTTTCTCTATAATTATATTAAAAGCACTTTAAACACACGTAAAATTAAATTTTATTTAAATGATGTTAAAAAAAGTTATCCGAAGCTTTTCGCTTTAATATTAAAGCATCATCAGGGATTTTTATTATTTGTTTCTAATGAGCAGTTTTTAAATAATTTTTCTTTCACAGTCAACAGTTAAGTCTTTCAATAACGTGAATATCAGCAAAGTCAATTTGAAGTCCGGTAAAGGTTGGATCAAGGAGCTAAGAAAAATATTGAAATATCACACGAGGCTATTGTAGGAGAGAAAAAAATAAGTACATCATGAATTAACAGAAATAAACTATCTATTTTATAATATTGTGCCAAATTATTGGCAAACTTGCAATATCTTTGGAATTTATTGTATTTTTGCATTTAATTATATTAATAGCTTCGGAAATAAGAAGTTCTTGGATAGTAGATGGTGCTGTAATAATTTTGGCTTTATGCCATATAGGGTTAGCGTTTGCATTGGCACAAATGAAGTCGACTAGAGTAGAACTATATTTCTTTCTTTGATATTTCGTATATGTTCTTGTATTATTTTCTTTAAAGTCCTCTTAGTCTGTCCAAAGTAAAAGAAAAGTTCTTTATTGTTTTCGATGGGAATTTGATAGACTGCTCCAGTGGGTCCATTTAAGTCGTAGTCATGAAGGGTTAATTGTTTAATAGTTATAGGAGAACATGAAGAAGCCATCATCTGTGTCTTGAGTTCTCCTATAACTATTAAACAATTAACACAAAGATGCTGCAGGTTTGCCAATAATTTGGCACAATATTATAAAATAGATAGTTTATTTCTGCTAATTCATGATGTACTTTTTTTTTTCTCCTACAATAGCCTCGTGTGATATTTCAATATTTTTCTTAGCTCCTTGATCCAACCATTACCTTACTTCAAATCGACTTTGCTGATATTCACATTATTGAAAGACTTAACTGTTGACTGTGAAAAGAAAAATTATTTCAAAACTGCTTATTAGAAACAAATAATAAAAATCCCTGATGATAATTACTATTAAAGAGTAAAGCTTCGGATAAATTTATTTAAAATCATTTAAATAAAATTTAATTTTACGCGTGTTTAAAGTGTTTTTAATATAATTAACAGATGAAACGGGTTCAATTTAACTCCTTTTTTAGAGATTATATATGTTTCTCTATAATTGTTTCGCAGTTCCCTATGAGCTAATCCCCGATATTTAGCCTTTCTGTTGTTTGAAAAACAGTTAGATTCTTTCCGACAACTCGGTTCTTTCTTATGTATAAGGGCACTTTCCTTTCGTTTTGTAATGCTCTGCAGATGGTACACTAAACGCTAAAGAAATAGCTGTCTGATTTTTATTTTTTTCCCTTTGGCTTTACTATATGTTAAAGTATTTCCCTGTGTCATATTGAAATAAGGTAATCTCATAATAATATTAGAATAAGTAACAAACGGTCTGCGATCGCTACGCTGTTAACAAAATTCAAGAGAATCGCTTTTCTTTTCTTTCTTTCTTTCTTTCATTTTTTTTTTTTTTTTTTTTTTTTTTTAATAAACCTTAGAAAAGAAAATTATTTCGAAATTTGTCAATTTCTGTTCGAAAAACAAACGAATTTGGAAAGTAATCTTCCGGATTCCGTCGTATTTTACTGTACTACATGCACTGGAATATTTTATAGCATTTAAATTAAAATAGGACAGGAAAAAATCGACAGTTTACTAAAACTCTTCATTTCTCACCTTTATCTCGCATTACTTCTAGCGCACACCATTACCTTATTAATCCCTGGTTTTGCATAAGTATTGCTTAACTTTTATTACCCATGGAAATTGGCAGCTTTTAAACCAAAAAGCATTAGTTTTGTTCATCTGCGATGAAATATTCCAGTATTTTAAAAAATAAGCTATGTAAGCAAATATTTTCTTAATTAACAGTGAAATAATTGTGCATTTCTTCAATGAGTAGTGCAAAAATAAAATAAAATAAAGAAATAAATATTTTCTTCCCCACAATTCACCGCGATTAAATTTAAATCAAAGGACACGGTGCCAACATGAATCCGTATTGTAAAAATCAGCTGGGAAAAAAAAAAAAAAAAAAAAAAAACGTATTTTAGCAACTAGTTTTTAAAGAAAGCAAGAATTTTCTTTTTTTAGTTATTCATAGTGAATTAAATCATGTATTTTGTGATAGATTTTTTTTTTCAGATAAAAAATTCTTATTTAGAGATAAAATAACTATTCGTCACATTTGGTCCCTACTACATTTTATTATTAATCCCTCATTGAATACTCAATTCATATTTCAAGTAATTGTCACAGATATATATATTCATATATTAATTCTTACGCTTTCAGTTTAGAAATATTTTTGGACGTTTCAAATGATATCACACATTACCTGCATCAAAACCAATATTAGATTGTAAGTGCTATTAATTTGTTTTTCTTGTTTTGAAGAAGATTTTTTTAATTTCTATTTCTTTTTTAATTTTGTAGTTTGAATTGGTAATTATTTTCCCTGACCTGCACTTTCATTTTTCCATATTGTAAAAAAATTTTTTGTAATTGGTTTTAAGTTAGGATTCTCGAACATTTGTCATGATTTGTGAAAATCTGAATCCCATACATATATATAAAGAACATTCATAAATGCACATAAAAAATAATAAAATGTTACTCATTATTCTAATTAAAGAACGTTCCTATATTTAACTGTTATTTATAAAAAGAGATTTATCGTAAAATATTTGTTATCTATATTTGGGAAAGAACAAGGACAAAAAATCAAGCGGTTTGCATTGATCATTAACACTTTCTTACTACTTTAGGTACTCGTTTGATCGTTTAACATTCGACGTACATTTCTATGTGATAACACAACGAACAGATAAGTTTATAGAAATACTGACAAACAGACTAATTTAATTCATAATGACTCTTAAACATTGTTATACAAAATTAAAATATTTTAATACAAGCGAAAATGCAATTCTAGAAATTTCCAATGGTCGCCCTTAATGTACTGAATATTTTAATGTAGTTCTGTAAATCATAGCGGTAAAGATACTGTGCTGTATAATAAACAACTTTTTGTGCATATGTAAAGTAAATCTCAGTTTCATATTTTTGTATAAATGGAGTTATTAAAAGTGGTTTGTAAAAATACCTTTTATAGAAAGTATCGCTTTGGAATCCATTTGAGTGCCCCTGTACACGTACCAATAGTGGGATTTTCCCTCAATTTCAATAAGGAACATAGTACAGCAACATTGTACTCAACAACATATATAACATATTATCACTTAATTCTGAAAATATTTAAGGATGCTACATGCGCATAGTCCTCGAAATGGATAGACGGAGAATCAGTGGAGCAGCAAAACAGACAAATAGACTAATAGACTAATTCAAATCCTAATCACTCTTAAATATTATGAGAAAGTTACAAAAAAGTTTTCTAAAAAAGAATATGGAACTTCAACAATTTCCAATAATGGTTCTTAATGTATCTGAATATTTTAGTGTGACACTGAAAATCTTGATTCTATATATATTTCATTTTAAATAAAATATTTTTTTAAACATTCGGATAATAAATATCAATTTTATTATGATCTCAGTCAAATAAAGTAATAAAATATGGCTTTCAGAAATGCTCCTCACAAAACATGACGCTTTGGAATTCTTATAGGTGACTTTGTACGCAAACCAATGGTGATATTTATGTTATTTTTCAATAGCAAACATTTGAATAATACATATTAATTTCAAGGAATTCTATGAGTATTTACGGGAGTTAGAGTGCAGACAGACGAACAGACAAACGTAAAAACCGAAACCATAAACACTTTACAAGTTTGTCGGAAAGCGTCAAAAATGACTAAAAATATCTCATATTTTTCAAACGTTTCTATCTATCTCTCTTTTGTTTTATATTTAATATATTCTATGTGATTTAAAACTTTACTATTCCCTTTACTTGCTACCAAAGAATTACCATTACCAATTACAAACTTTCATTACATTTAATAAAAAGTGATAACATATGTATAATATACTATAGAGAATTAAATCCTATGCTATATTTTCAAATTATATAAGATATGCATATTTTTTTTTAAATAATTAAAATAATTATTATTATTCGTTACGTAAACATTTAAAAAAATCTCAATATCGAAATTAAGAAATTTTAGCTAATTTAAAATACTTCTAGATAAGTAACTTAAAACATTTCTTCGTTTGAACATAAAATATCTCATTAAATGCTTAAAGATATATATTCCGTAATTACAGTTGTAAATATCGAATAAAATTTAAACAGTTAAAAGGGAAGACAATTTAAAATGTTACTGAAATTTCTGAAAATCTATTTAAGAAAACTTTTCTTATAAAATATTTCATGCTAGAATTTCCTTTATAATTTTGAAATAAATGAAATCATTCTAAACAAATATTTGTATTATTTTAATAATGGCATAAGGTATTAAAACTTTTTAAATAGAAATTTTGATGTTTAGTAACAATATTTGTAAAATTGTTAAGTAGGTAGCTTTCTTCTAACTATGTCTTCCGGAATATTCTACATTACTTCTAATTCCTATTTCTTGTTTAAAAGGTTTTGTAATTGATACATATATATGTATGTATAAATAATGATTGTCACAAAGAATTTGAGTAATTAAGTATATTGTTAAACGTGCTATATTTTTGTTTCATTATTTTTAAACTGACAAATACAAATTTAAAAACGTCCTTCCAAAATCTATTTTTTTTTAAATAATGAAATATCCTGAGTTTTCCTAAAAAATCTTTTTCAAGCATTTCCGTCAATAGCCTACAATGTATCTGAAGCCTTTGTGTTTCAGTACACATGAAATAGAATTGCTGTTCTTATTACTTTTTATAGAAGGCGTGATTTTGAGCATCTTATATTTTAGTTACAATAGATTTATTTATCATGTCATTCTGATTATAAAACAAAGGATTCACTTATTTTGCTATTTTTGACCATCTGTGTTTGTCAAAGCAAGAAATTTAAACGGTTTAGACATAATTCGAATAGGTAAAGTTTAGTAATAGGCCTTTCTACCAATCGAATTTTATGCACTAGAGGTCTTGACGAGCCCAAAGCTTGTGCCTAGGTCGGCTCAGGAAAACAGATGTGAATATTTAAACATTCCAGTAATGCACAGATGAAATTTTTTATTCGAAGTCTTTAAATATAAATCGTTTTTTTTTTTTTTTTTTTTTTATTTTTTTTTTTTTTTAAGGTAAAAGTTAGAATTTTTTTGTATATATAGAAATTTCGTAAGTTGAAAATGAAAAAAAAGTATTTCTCGCATATAGTGTACATCATATTACTTAACATAAATATAAATCTTTTTTATTCAACTAAATTGTACGATTTCTTATCCTTAAATGTTTGTTGAAATAATTGTAAAATAGTTTAATGGTTTTATGTTTTATATGTACATCAGTACTTTGGTAAATTATAATACATCAATATATTTGTAAAGTAATTATGAATCAATATTTTCAGTAGCACATAACGTTGTTATAACTAATTTTCTACTGTTCAGACGTATTTTCAACGCTATAACAACGTTATGTGCTACCTGGGATATTGGTAAAATAATTATACATCAAAGGCAAAAATAAAATCCACATATTTCATTTTAGGTATGATTAAGTGAACTATCATCAACGCAGAATAGAGGCATTATTGCTGCTATTTATAAACAGGGAAGCGGATTTTTATGTCGGATATACATGCAAAAAAAAAAGTTATGATGGAGTCCAATAGAACTGCGGATGGTGCCGCAATTTTTTTTTGGCTGCTAATCTGGTTGTAGTTTAGTTCCCATAGTTCCCTTAGTTCTGGCTGTAGCTTAGTTCCCATACATATAAAATTCGCTTAGAAGTTTATATGCATGTGAAATTTGTTTTAAATTTAGTCGTTTTAAATTTTGATGAATAGTTGCCTTACTGTATATGTTTAGCAAAAAGTCAAAGTTTCACATATTAGGCGAGTATTTTAATTACGTATGTGTATTTATTCGAGAAGTATTAATGATATTAATGTTTTATCATTATTGAGAATAAATAATAAATAAGAGTTTTGGGAACTGATAATTATGCACAGATATAACGTGATTTAAGAGAAATAAGTTAGCCATGGATGAAAGGAAAGATATATTTTGGTACAAAAGGAAAATAAAACCACTATTTGTCTACAAAGAAATAATTAAATATGTGCATTTTCTAGACAGAAAATGTATTTTAAAAGGTTGCTAAGGTTTTCCTATACTGACAACCATTTCGATCAAAGGTTAGACGTACAGTCCGTCAGAATATCGATGTGGGATTGGTATGTTCAATCCCACATTTACAGACGAATAACAGTCGACGTCCATGGATATTGAATTATCCCTTATCCTTTTAGCGTAAGGGAGTATATAAGACTTAAGTGATTCGTATAGATCAGTTTTCTATATATGACTGAGTTGTCAGAAATACATTGCTAATGATGTGGCTGTAGGTGTGACACTAAATTATTAATTGAGATACTAAATAAGACAAAAATTCTCCTACCTCCAAAGGTGATTTTTCAGTGTACGAATGAGGGATTGCGTTTAGTGCCACGTACATTCCTTCAGAAAGAAAATGCACGTGTTGTACGAATGCAGTTATAACAAGACTCTTTGCAGAAGACGGTATTGCTTCATTCATCTCTTTTCCAAATGGCCTGCTATACTGCCATCATTTATAGAGCTTTAACGACACATATACAACGACTCACATAACTAGCACACATACACATACATGTGTACGAGCATGCAGACATCCAATTTTAAGCCGGTTTCAGATTAACAGTGAGGAGGTGCCGCTTACCACTCCAAGAGTGGTGTCGAGCGCTTCTAGCTATGCTAGACCCCTCCTCCGGAACGTTTATTAAACAAAAAAAATTACAAGGGCCGCCGATTTCAGATTATTGGACTCTAAACTATAGTGACAGTAACCGAAGAAAGTTCATGTTAGAGAACAATGGCATTCATCATTTAATTTTTTCCGATGGTCAGCTTTAAGCGTTGTTCTTATTTGGCATTCTAACTCTCTAGTTCTTTAGATTGAATCTTTTGCAAACTCCAAAAAAATATTTAAAATCCTTGAAATCACACTTTGTGATACTTCCATTGATTGTGCAACATTGGGATGTTTTTGGCCTCTTTTAAGCGATCAATGATTTTCCAGACTTCTAATTTCTTTGAGACATTAATCCCCTTAATAAGAAACACACAAAGCAAGCGTATGATTTCTTTTCCACTTTTTCTTTAAGTACTTCGAGAGATTATTTTCATTCGCTGTCGTTCACTCATTATTCAGCCAATTTTTCTACATTTCTGACATATCTACACTTTGGAATTCATATTTCTATATTTCTACATTTGAACATTATAAAATTTGCCTTAATATCATGTTTTCACGTTGCAAAAAGTTTTCTTCTTATACTATGTTTAAACAGAAAATTTCAGCTTATAATTAATTAAATAATTATTTTTTGATTACTTATTTTATTGGTTTAGATTAAATGTTATTATAGAAATATAAATAGAGATATTAACTGAAATATAGAAATAAGAAAATATATCATACATAACTTATATAATGTTTGTAAAAAATAATAAAATTAAAACTAAAATATAAATTAGTTGATGAAGTATTTCAACTTTAATTCTCGTTTTTCGTGTTTACGAATCTCCGGACACAACATTTTAATCCTGATATAAAGGTGACATGTAAGGAAAATGCAAAATCCTCATTTATGAATTCTTGAAGTAAATTTGAGTTTGTTTCGAAAATTGCCATCTGACTGGAGCGATTAATGAGCTACCTTTTGTAAAAGAACTGCGATATCCTCTTGATTTTGTGAGAATAAATCTTTAAAAATTAAAAATTAATCGTAAAATAATTGTAAATAAATTTTTATGTAAGCATCGCTTTATTTTATTTTATTTTTTATTCTTTGTAAGTTGTCATATTTTAAAGTAAGTTATCAAATGTTTTAGTAAAAATGCTTAAAATGTTAATTCTAAATAAGTTTAATGTTTGCAGTATCATATACAGGGTGTTTCAAAACTCATGGGCAAAAATTTAAGGGGCGGTAGTAAACATCTTAACAAGCCATTTTCACCGTACAGTGTATGGGCGGAGAGCAAGCGGTGACCGCTGGAGAGCGCTGTAATGGAAAGTATAAAGCACGCATTTTCTTACACATCATCATTTTTACCGTGGATTTTAGCAGGCATGGTGACATACAGTAATCAGGATATGCATTTTATGTATGGTCTGGCGAATGGGAATGCTCTGGAAGCCACAAGACTGCACAGGCAGCGTTTCCCGAGAAGATATGTGCCAGACCGAAAAATACCACAACCGTTTTGTGGATTCCAGAGCATTCCCATTCGCCAGACCATACATTAAATGCATGTTTGCCTTTTCCTGATTACTGTATGTCTCCATTCCTGCTGAAATCCACGGCAGAAATGACAACGTGTAAGAAAACGCGCACTTTATACTTTCCATTACAGCACCCTCTAGTGGTCACCGCTTGCTCTCCGCCCATGCATTTTATGGTGAAAAGGGCTTGTTTAGATGTTTTCTACCACCCCTTAAATTTCCTCCATGAGTATTGAAATACCCTGTATTTCAAATACAAATCGTGTAAACTTATTAATATTACTGTAAATTCGCAATTTAGTATTTAAAATTCTGTAGAATGAATAAATAAATATAACCATAAAAATAGTAACTAAAATTTAGAAACACATGTATTTTTGCATTGATAACAAAGCCATAATATTTTTGCTTTAAAAAAATTTATTTCCTTTCACATATAACTCATTTTCGAATAGTTAAACCTTGCTTCATTTTATTTTGATAGGCCAAGGTACATAGAGTAGAAGTTTAACCTTAATCAAAACACCCCATCACGCTTTCATACGTTATCACCATCCTTTTTTTAAATAAACAACTAGATAAAATCACGCGATTAGCATTGATTATTAACAATTTTCAATTGTACGTACTCGTTGAAAGGAGATATAGACGAACCGAAAGGCAAACAGACAGACTGGCTGAGTTTATAATCACACTTAAATATTATTTGAAATTGTTTAAAATGTTTAACACAAAACAAAATGCTACTACAGCAATTTCTAATTCTAGTCTTTAATGTACCTGAATATTTTTGTGTAGAAATAGGAATTTCAACACTAAATATATCGCAATGTATACGAAACATTGCTTTAGAATGTTCACAATAAATCTCAGTTTCGTTTCGATTTTTTTAACAGAAAGTTACATAAAATTGTTTTAAATAACACTTTCTCATAAACCCCGAAATTCCAATGATTTTTTTTTGTGTGTGTGTTTGTGTCCCTGTACACAAACCATTTGTATAGAGTCAGTCAATGACATATTAAATAGGGAATGTTCCATAGTGAACTGTATAACATATATCATTTAAGGAAATTATTAAAATATTTACATTAACTGAAAGCAGGCAGACAGAGAGAGAGACACACAAATTAATTCAATTCATATTCACTCTTAAACTTTGTTATAAAGTATTAAAATACTTAATGAAAATGGAAATCCAATTTCAGATATTTCTTGTTATAACACTTAATATATCTTAAAATTTTCTGCGGCCCTGTAAATCTTAATGCTAATCGCACTATATACTATATAAAGCAATCTTTTGTGCATATGAGTAACACAATTCAATTTCATTAAGAGTTGTGTAGAGTAAAGTTATTAAAATATGGTTTATAGAAATGCATGTGGTAGAACACAATATTTTGGAATAATTTTGGGTGTTCTGTACTCAAACCAGTAGCAGAAAGTACTCCATTTTCATTTGGAAACATCCGATTATGAACTTGAATAACATAGAGCGCGGACAGACAGAAAAAACGAAATCATAAACATATTTTAAATTTCTTGAAAAGTGTTGTTAAAAAGAAAAACGTTTATAATAATGTACGAATTGTATAATTAGTTTAGTTATAACATCATTTTTTTTTCTTTCTTTTTTTTTTACAAAATAAAAACCAAATCATAACTTTGATTTTTAATTCTGCTTGAAACATATTTAAAACTTATAATGAAATTTTAAACATGAAATGTACTTATATTGTAATATTATACCAAAATTAAATACGTTATTCCATCTACTTTTGAAAATTCTAATTCAGATTTTTTATTTATTTATTTATCTATTTATTTTTAAAGCATCATAATTCATAATAAGAAAAATCTCTCAAGAAATCTACGCTATATGTTTATTAATTTTAAATTAACATGGAACTGCATACTCGTTCATTCCAGCATAACTAGAAACACGAAAACAATAAATAGAAAAAATAGAAATATCGGAGAACAACAGTGAGAATAATTCCATATCATGATTTAGACGAGAAACAAAAAAACAATTTATGAGCAATATTTCGCAAAAGTTCCAAGTGATAAAGAAAATAAAAGAGAGAGAGAGAGAGAGAGAGAGAGAGAGAATGTGTCATAAAAATGTGTTTGGTAATAAATAAAAATTTTGGCAAAGTATGACTTAAAAATTATTAGTTGAGAAAATATTTGTTAAAAAGAAGATATAAAAGAAAATATTCTAAAGTAAATATATATAATCGTTATTTAACGTAATATACATTATAAATACGTACTAAAAGCTAATATTGTTTAGATAAAAACGTCTTTTGTAAATATAAATATTTATTTATTATATATAAAAATAAACGTATTAAAACATACTTTTTTTTATATGTAAAAATAAAAATAATACTAAAAAGTGAAAATTTTTATTTATTAAATAAAATATTTATAAATAAAATATCTGCAATTAATTTGCAAAGATATGAAAATTTTATTTAAACTTAGCTAATTTTGACTAGAATTTGAATATCTATTAAAGCTTTTTTTTTCTCAATTTCTTAACAAATACTTATTACATTGAGTGTATATTTTAAAACAGTACTAAAAACTCCAAGCATTTTTTACAAAAGACATATAATTACATCCAACATATTTTTTTTTTCAATAGGAATATACAATAGATTTATCAATGTGTATATATATATATATATTAGCATAAAATATTTATAGTGTTTTCCAGTTAATTCAATATAAATTAACCGGAATTTATATAATGTTTTCTGATGACTAAATGTGATTGAAAATAATTTTAAAATTTCGTGCAGCAGAAGTCTATAGTCGGCAGCAAAATTATTGAAGCACTAGCAATAATTCCTACTTAAAAGATGGGCGCCTAATACTGTTTTGTTAAGTAAATATTTATCGAGTTATGATCTTAGTCTTATACTGATTATAAAAAAGTAAGTTGATTGTAAAAATTAGCGATCAAACTAAAATAAAAATATATGAAAGGTGTGTATGTGGGCTTCAATAATTTTGCTGCCGACTGTAGTTCATCAGTAAATCAAGGTTTTTTGGGAGATTTTTTTTTTTTTTTTTCAATAAGAGTATTTCGACTGATTACTTTTTTCTGTTGATAAAACATATATTTGAAGAAATATATTGTATTGGGAGTTTTTTTCAAAATTCACAAAATTATTATAACTCAAACTTTTTATGTTTGAAAAAAGTTGGCAAATATAGAACTTGTGATCATATCGTTGGATTTATAAATATAACAACAACACTTTTTTCACAGAAATAATATTATATATTATAATATGTATCATATATTAAAACCTTCATCATTTTCATATACATAAATATATATATATATATATATATATATATATATTAAGCAGTTTCGTTATCAATCAGCAGATTATTTTATGGTCAACGAAAGCATTATTATATTTTTATCTCATTATGTTCTAACATATATCATATAAATAAATAAATTACTTATAATTCTGTGGTTTAATAATGTGTATATTCTGCATAATTTTGATAAAAAATCGTCATAATATTTTTTTTTTTTTTTTGATTAATTTTCAGTGTCAGGTTGTCATCTTGAGTAATTTTATATTAAATCTTTTTTAAAGAAACTCTTGTGCTCAAAAAAAAAAAAAAAAAAAAAAAAAAAACACCTCTTTTAACACTTTCAAATAAAGTTTAAAAGTATTTATGGCTTCGGTTTGTCTGTATCTCTGTCTGTTTCTGTATCTGTCTGTCTGTCTGTGCTTTTACTTGCGTAAATGTTAATAGAATGTCTTGAAACTGATATACTTTATTCAAGTTCACTATCAGATGTTGAAAATGAAGAAAGTATTTCTAGTTTGTGTATAGGGACATCCAAACGTATTCCAATACAATACATTCTTTGAGAAGTATTTCTATAAACCATATTATCACATCTTTATTTTGCAGAAATCTTAATAAAATTGAAATATGTTATTCCAGGTTATTTTTGGATGTTCCCTAATGTATTAAATAACAACACTGGTTTGTATACAGGGGCACACGAAGGTATTTCAAAGCACTGCGTTCTATGAGAGTTATTCCTATAAACCATATTTTAATGTATTTTCTTTGTACAAACATTAATGAAATTCAAATATGTTATTCAAAATGACTATCGGATATTAAATATTGATAATGTCACCAATGGTTTCTGTACAGTGACACCGTAAAATATTCCAAAGCATTGCGTACTGTGAATGCAAAGCATTGCGTTCTGTTTCTATAAATCCTATTTTACTACCTTTACTTTACATAAATGTTGATGAAAATGAAATTTATTTTTTAAATTCACTATCCGATGTTCTTTATTGAAAATAGAGTAAATATTATTACTTGTTTGTATACAGGGACGCCCAAAAGTATATCAAACCACTGCATTCTATGAGAGGTATTTCTATAAACCATATTTTAATAACTTTACTTACCACAAATCGTAATGTAAATGAAATAATTTATTCATATGCTCAAAAGCTTTATATATAACTTAGCTTTATATAAAATATTGTATATTTAGCATCAAGATTTACAGGTCGTACAAATATGTATACTTACACTCACGGCTATTATTGGAAATTTGCTTGAGTTACATTTTGGTTTATATTAAGCGTTTTTAACACTAACTATTTTTAAGAGTGAATATGACTTTAATTAGTTTTATAAGTCCATATGACTGTAAGTCTTTCTATTTGCCCGTCTGCAGTCCTCGAACGTCAATAAATGTTTTCAGAATGTCTTTAAATTGGTGTATGTTATTCAAATTCGCTATTGGCCGTATTCACCATTAACTTAACTCCCAGTTCAACGTAAAAACTTGAAAAGTATCTAAAGACAGAGTTCAGCTTTCCAGCAAAATTTGGCACGCTGTTTCTGCGATCTAGTGTCGAGGATTTCATATATTCTCTGGTTGGTTATTTTCACCCAAACAATCTGAAAATAACTATACCGCTAGATGGCTGAAACAATGCGTCAAAATTTAATGAAAATTTACACACCGCATTTATACGCTTTTCAAATTTACGTGTTCAACCGTTAGTTGAAGTTATTGGTGAATACCAACCAATGTAATGTTCCTTATTTAACATGACATTGATAAAATTTGTACAACTGGTTTTTGTACGGAACTACCGAAAAAAAAAAAAAATGCGTTGCGTTGCGTTGAGTTTTAGAATAGACATTTTTATTAGTTACATATAAATAACATTCTACAGCAAATATCATAATGAAATTGACATTTTTTGCTAATATGCTAAAATAATATTTTGTATAGATTATAATATGCATAGCGTTCAGATCAATAGGGCTACACTAAAATATTCGGATGAATGAGGGCTATAATTGGATATTGTTATAATTGCATTTCCTTTGGTGCATTTGCGCACTGTGGCTGGCAAGTATAGCAAGCCCTAGTGGGCTCTCGAAGAGGTTTAGCTTTGCGTTTCGAATCGAGCGGTAGTAAGTGCGCCACCCTAGCATTCTAAAGAGGGTCATCCCGGCGACCCTAACCAAGCAGTAACAGCTGCAAATCGGGGACTTCTGAGACCCGACGGCTAGCAGGACTCTCTGTGGGAGAAGTTCGAGGGCTCCATTAAACAGACCTAGACAACAGCGATGTCTTGTGTGCCCTCATTCTGTGTAATCACTGGTCGAGCGCCAGCATCCAACAGAACCGTTGGACACGAACTTTGTTATCTACAGTTGGGGGAAACTACTTCGCCCTAGTGGGAAGTTTTTCCCGGCCAATACCATCTGGCCATCCCTTCTGTCCCTTTGTTGGCACCCGTCTATCGTTGTGTTGTGTCTGGGCAGCTGAACCAGGTGTTTGAGGCTTTCATATCGGAGAGATTTCTCCTTTTGGGGACCACAATTTAAGGACAGTATAGGCTACTTAACAAGCCTGGGTCATTTGGTGGTACGGCGCAAGCGCCGATTTCCATTTCCATTTGAGTTAAGCATTTTTAAAACATTCAGACAATTTTTTAGAGTGAATACAATTAGTCTATCTGTATGCCTTTCAATCATTGTATAAGTTTAAATGGTGCCACGAATAGGTACAAAAAGCGTTAATCAATGCGTATGCATCATTGGTTTTGTCCTTGTTTAATAATTAGCGTACACAAGTATTTTGCCTACAATTTTATTCAATAACAGATGATGATGTAATGAATTGTGAATAATCAAGAGTAATTAGTGGTCGGACTTCTACCCTTTCAAAACGCTTTCACTGATTAGAAGTGGCCGACATTTCTGCTACCATTATTCCATAGAAAAATTCCAACCGATAAAAAATCGCAAATTTTTACAAATAACCGTCATATACATTTTCGCCGAAAATTCCCCTACACATGACAGTATTTCAGGATTTTATACTGTGGCGTCATCTGTTACCATATAAAACATATATATTCCTAAAATTATTCTTTTCCATTCCTTATAAGAAAAAAAAACTTTTAAAATTAACAAATTCTCAGAGTTTATTGTTCTTTAAAAATTAATTTTTATCACTTGAAAACTTCGTTTATTAATATATATGTTTTATATGGTTACAGATGGCGCCAAAGTATAAAATCCTGAAATTCTGTCATGTGTAAAGAAATTTTCGACGAAAATGCACATGACAGTAACCGATAAGAATTCACCAATTGGTTTATTTTAATATACTGCCTTGGAAAGTATCAATCAACGAATTAATCGTGTGAATTATTTTTATGATTGAGCTTTAATTAAGCGTCTGCCACAGACATGTAATATATTTCTGTCGTCTGCGCGAACTCTATCATCGGTATTCGTATTGCACTGCATAAAGAGAAAGGCATTTTCCCGTTCCGAATTGGCTCAAAATTTCATCGCGCATTCCCAGATCGTACGGTTTTGGTCTGACAGAAAGTGGTTTGTCTTATAATATTATAGATATTCCTAAAATTATTATTTTCCATTCCTTAAAAGAAAAGAAAATCTTTTAAAATTAACAAAGTCTCAGAGTTTATTGTGCTTTAAAAATTAATTTTTATCACTTGAAAACTTCGGTTAAAAATGATGGAGTTTTTTTTTTTTTTTTTTTTTTTTTTTTTTTAAATCTAATTATTATAAATTCCGATATTTCAGTTCCATAATATATTATAGAAAAAATAATTTAGAAAGAATAACCTTAAAATACTGATATTTCATACGAGTAAAAATTTACATAGTATAATATAAGATATTTACAAATATTAGATTCATTCTTATTTTTTATTTATTTATTTAACAGTATACTTTTATTGAAATATACTATTTTGATAGAATAAAGTGTTAAAAATAAATGTTGTTAATCATTTATTTTTAAGTAACATAGTCTATTTCTAAGTGTAAATAAAATTATAATTATAGAATATAAAGAAAACACAAAACATTATTAAAATTTATTTTAAATTAAATTATTTTGATTTATATATATGTATATATAAATGTGTGTGTGTGTATTTATGATTTTAAAAGAATTCTATGCTAAGAAATTTTTCTAACTGAAAATTACGCTATAATATGTAAGTCTTTGATAATATATAAAATCTTTGTTATATATGCATATACACAACCTTTCCATAAATGGCCGACCCTTTCGATTTTAAACGCTTTGTGAAGTATGTGGAAACGTTGTTGACAAATTATTCTGAAAGTTTGAGCATATAAAGACATGTTATACTTTATATATTTTAACAAATATTTTTGATCCGGAAGCATAAAAGGAACCAGTAAAAAGTTAGAGAAGAAACAATATGTTTTAGATTACACTATAAAAGTAATGCGTAAAATGCGTAATGGCTGCATCATATGATTATTGGTGTTTCTTATTTTATCTATGTTCATTAATATGTGATTGGTGAATAAATTCATGCAGATATAAAGGTTCCATTTAAAAACTAAAAACTAAATAAATTAATTAAAATAACCACTTTTATATTAACCCAGATTATTAAACCCAGTGCAATACCTCGTTTAGGAAACTTGATAGACTATATTAAACACAATATACTGTAATCCTAACATAAAACTATAAAATGCTTAATACAATATGAGCATTTTTACAAAATAAGATTTAACTGGTCCTATGCAAGCTTAAAAAATTATTTGCATAATTTATTATACTGAGAAAAAAAATAACACCTTCCTCTTGAGAAACCCCTTCCTCTAAAATGAATAAGTGGTCATTTTCTAAATATTTTAACTAGAAATGTAGATTTTTCGAGCTATGCGCATAAGGCGCACCAATAAATTTAATTGACGAAATGATCGAGAATTTCTAGTCTACACATTTCTAGACCGAGAGACAATACTCTGAATATTCTGGATGTACTGAATCTTTTGTATTGCGAGAAATTCTCACTTGATTTTCTAGAATTGGGTAATAAAAAAAGATTATAGTTACTGAAACCCGCCTCTTGTATTCACATTTATTTGCAGAGAATTTTAAGGAACTTTATTCTCGAGAATATAGGCAAACGCTCTAGAATGCTAACAGGGGTTTCTAGAACTTGCTTTCAAAGGGGATTAGAATTTATAAGGATGACATGAAACTATTTTTTTAGAGCCACAATTTAGATTCTAGTTACAAAATTTTTTCTCAGTGTAGTCAACAGCATTAAATTACTTATATGAAAATCCAATTCTTATAAGAAAATTGAAAAAGCATGTATATCTTTCGCTTTTTAAATTGTCTCAATAATTTAAATAATCTTCGAAAGATATAGTACAAAAATATTATTTGAAAACATTTGGTACTATATTAAAAAATGGCCCAGTTTAAGATGCGATGTTATGGACAAATAATGTTCAAAATTAAAACAGACAAATAAAACTCGAATGACTGCATAAAACATTATTTAAAAATTTCTCCCCTTCCTTAAATTTTAAATTAAGAATAATGTAAAATGTTCTTTTCCAATCTCAATGAAAACTTTCTGAATCAATACATTCCACAATTTTAAAATAACATGATTAAGCTTTCAACTAAATTATGCACTTTCAGTGTATCTGAGGAAACAATAACCTTTTACCATTTATAAAAGTATTTACTTATGACATTGTTAAATAGTGTAAGTCTTAAAATAAGTCTCAATTAAATTATTCATTTTGTACCTGAATGAGCTGGGTAAGAAGATGAACAAAGAAGAATTGATTAAAACAGACTGATAAGTTACTTAGAAAAGGCTTTTTAATGTAATAAATACAAGCTAAACTCAAAAGCCAAAAAGCTTTGTTCTTGTAAAGAAAATAACTTCAATTACTTTTAAGATAATCATTATATATTTTATATTTTACTGTTTCTCATCATCAAGGTCAGAAATATATTTATATATTTGAAAGATATATTGGCTGAATATTTGTATACATGCAAACATACAATTACTATTTATAAATTCCCTAAATATTTTTAATAAAAAAGCACCACAAAACGGGCGTTGTAAAAAATATTACTTACAGACTTTGAATAAACACCATAAAATGCAATAAACTCGCAACAATTGTTTCGGGTCGAAAAAACACACGACCCTTCATCAGGCGAATAAAGTAAGCACGAGTGCTGCAGTCAAAGCGGCAACGCACTGACTGCTTACCGCTTTGACGTTCCTATCTGGTTTTCCTATCTTGGAAACGGTTCAAGAAAAGGGAAAAAAGGGATTTATAAAATTGCAGAGCATCATCGATTTAGTACGAAAAGTTAGTTTAGACATTAATGATAAAAACAGAATGCTAAAAACGTGCATTGTTTTGTTCACAATTTCCTTTTTTGTACACACTTGAACGACATTGCATATGTTGAAGCGTAGCGGGTGACATTTATGCTATGTAAAATTCAAAGTATTGTTATTGTAAGCGGTCACATCGATTAACGCACAGACGTTTTAAACCGACTTCATAAAGGAAGAGGTTCTCAATACAAACCATGTTTCTTATTGTTGTTATTGTTGTTGAAATTTGTTAGCTTATAATTTCGTAAGAGATGATTTAATTTTAATACTTTTTTTGTTGTCGTAATGATATTGGCCTGAAATAGGTCTCATTATGATTTCATTAATGTATAAACAAATTACAGGATACTCACAAAAGTCTGTTCTCTCTCTAACTGCTGTACACAAGCAGCTAAACTAGTAAAAGCAGTATATAAATATCGATGTTGAAACTTCTGTCCGTCATCTGCAATGCATATTTTGTTTGTTGAACTTTACGCTCTCTTGTTGTACGCTTCTCTTGTTGAACTTTACGAACTCTTTGTTTGAACTTTACTCTGCGCAATTTCCAGCGCAGCGGGTGACACGTATTCACTGTAAAGTTCAATATATATGCCTAACAGAATTTTTGGTTACGAATACAGCGTATCCGTTTTTTACATTTCTAAAGACATTTTAATTTAACAGATGTTCATTCAATAGATAGTTTCTTGCTCATATCCGATGAAGGCAAGAAAAGTGACACAACTTAAAAATGCAGCACTTGAGAAAAATCAACTTAGAAACAACATCACTAGAATAAAACTGGCACAACTGTTTCTCGAGAGGATACTTTCTAGATGGAGATGTAACTTTTTTGTTCACATTGTTTGCATTTCATGTATTTTTCAGTGCCATTTTTTGAGTTATGTCACTTTTCTTGGAAGTTGTGATTTGTGAAACTGCCGTGGAACGTCTCCTAATGTTCAGCTATATGAATACGTTTTCACTGAAAAGAGAAAAATAAAATCTTTTTGTAAAAAAAATAGAACCGACTCCAAAAAACAACTGCTATTCAAACAACTAAAAAAAAAAAAAATTGGTATGAAATGAAACTGTAAAATGCGCCTAAAAGTATAATATATTTTCCTTCGTCAAACAACCTGTAGCACTTCAATTAATCATAACTTTTGATGTCGGCGCAAAATTAAATAATAAAACCTTTTTGTAAAAAAAATAGAACCGACTCCAAAAAGGAACTACTATTCAAACAACTAAAAATGAAATAAAATTGGCAGAAAATGGAACTGTAAAGTGCGCCTAAAAGTATAAAATAATTTCCATCGCCAAACAACCTATAACAGGACAATTAATCGTAACTTTTGAAGTCGGCGCAAAATTAAATAAAGTTTAATTAGTTTTTAAAGGTTTGTCTTTAGATCGGTAGCAACAAATGCTGTTGTTGTCTCGAATGATCCATTTTTATGTTTCCTTTATTATTTCATCACAGTATACAATTGATCCATTAGTATAGTAGCATCTACATAGAACAGTGAACATTCTTCACAATGTGGTATTTATGTTTCTACGAAGTTAGAGTTTCCTTTGCAAATTTGTTATAACTTTGATAACTATCATCCTTGATGGCTTTTGGATTTGGCGATCAAAACATAAAGCTAAAATATACACGCAAGATGTATATTTTCATAATATATATTGTACGATGTGTTATGTCATATTCTTGATTACCCTCTGGATATACCTTATCAAGATAATCATGATATCAAAAAGAAATTAAACATGTTTGACAGATAATTTTGCGATTTTTCTTTCATCGAGTACGTCAGATACCAGCATTGTCACCAACTTTTGCTGCTTACGAAATCTTATTTTTTTTCTTAAATCAAAGTAGTTTTCGGCTGCGTTTTGCAGGTAATAATGTGAGATGTGTATTTTGAATAGGATTTTATTTTTGTATTGAATAGAGGTATCAATTTTTATTTAATTTTGATCCGACTTCAAAAGTTATGATCAAATGTAGTGTTATAGGTTGTTTGGCGAAGGAAATTAATTATTTTATATTTTTAGGCGCAATTTACAGTTTCATTTCATACCAATTTTTTTTTTTTTTTTTTTTTTTAGTTGTTTGAATAGCAGTTCCTTTTTGGAGACGGTTATATTTTTTTACAAAAATATTTTATTTTTCTCTTTTCAGTGGAAACATATTTATATGCAGAGCATCAGAAGGCGTTCGATGTAAGTTTCATAAATCACAACTTCCAAGAAAAGTGACATAACTCAAAAAATGGTTTATGTCACTGAAAAATACATGAAATGCACCCAATGTGAACAAAAAAGTTACATCTCTATCTAGAAAGTTATCCACTCGAGAGGCAGTTGTGCCTGTTTTATTCTAGTCAAGTTATTTTTAAGTTGATTTTTCTCAAATGCTGCATTTTAAAGTTGTGTCACTTCTCTTGCCTTTATCGGATATGAGCAAAAAACTATCTATTGAACGAACATACGTTAAATTAAAAAGTCTTTAGAAATGTAAAGAACGAATACGCTGTATTCGTAACCGAAAATTCTGTTAGGCATATATATTGAACTTTACAGTGAATACGTGTCACCCGCTGCGCTGGAAACTGCGCAGCGAAAAATTCAAACAAAGAGCAAAATATGCGTTACAACTGACGGACAGAAGTTTCAACATCGATACTTACATACTGCTTTTACCAGTGTAGCTGCTTCTGTTCAGCAGTTAGAGTGAGAACAGACTTTTGTGAGTATCCTGTAATTTGTTTATATATTAATGAAATCATAATGAAACCTATTCCAGGCCATTATCATTACGATAACAAAAAAATAATAAAATTAAATCATCTCTTACGAAGTTATAAGCTAACAAATTTCCGCCACAACAACGAAAAATATGGTTTATATTGCGAACCTCTTCCTTTCTGAAGTTGGTTGAAAACGACTTTGCGCTAATCGATTTAACCGCTTACTGTAACAGTACTTTGAACCACATAGTATACGTGTCAACCGCTACGCTGCAAAGTGTGCAACATAGTTCAAGTGTGCACAGTGAGGAAAATTGCGAACAAACAACTGCACGTTTTAAGCGTTCTATATTTAGCAATAATGTCTAAAAAATATCTTTTCGTAGTAAATCGATGATGCTCTACAACTTTGTAATTAGCTTTTCTCTCATCTTGAACCTTTTTTGAGATATGAGCTCTAATTCCGCTGTTTTTCACCAGATGGCGCTTTATATTGTTTAGATTGTAAAGATGTCATAATGGGACCTACTTCAGACCAAGATCTCTACAACAAAACAAAAAGTATTAAGTAACCATATTTTGAACTATATAGCGTATGTCTCACCAGCTACGCTACAACGTAAGCAATGTAGCTCAAGTGTGTATAGTATAAGAAATTGCGAACAAAAAAATGCAAGTTTTTAGCCTTGTATTTTTAGCAACTGTCTTTTTCTACAAAATCGATGATGCTCTGCAATTTTATAATTCACTCCCCCCCCCCGGTCTTGAACCGTTTCCGAGATAGGAACGTTATCATGAATGTCTAAACTATATTTTTGTACTAAATCGGTGATACTATTCAGTTTTGTAATTGACTTTTTCTTTAGAACCGTTTTCGAGACAGGAACACTGACTCCGCTATTTTCCACCAGCTGGCGCTACAAACGGTTTAACCTTGTACTGCACGGCCACTTTTCTATACTTCCATACCATTTTTATCACTATAGCTGCAGGCGTTTAGCAGTTAAAAGAGTTGGGACTGATTTTTTTGGGCACCCTGTATTATTTTTTTTTAGATTATAAAGATATTACAATGGGACTATTTTAGACCAATACCTTTTAAACGAAACAAAAAGTATCAAAATCGGAACATCCGAGTACAAAAAGATAGTTTATTACAAAAAAATAGTTTAGACATTCATGCTAGCGTTCCTATGTCGGAAATGGTTCAAAGAGGGGGGAAAAAAGTGAATTATAACATTCCAGAGCATCATCGATTTAGTACGAAAAGATAGTTTAAACATTAATGCTAAAAACAGAACGCTTAAAACGTGCATTTGTTTGTTCAAACCTATTTTGTGCACAATTGAACGACATTGCATATGTTGTAGTGTAGCTGGTGACATTTATGCTATGTAAATTTCAAAGTATGGTTATTGTAAGCGGTCACATCAATAAACGCATATACGTTTTAAATCGATTTCAAAAAGGAAGATGTTTTCAATACAAACCATGTTTCTCATTGTTGTTGTTGAAATTTGTTAGCTTATAATTTCGTAAGAGATGATTTAATTTTAATCCTTTTTTTTTTTGTTGTTGTCGTAATGATCTTGATCTGAAATAGGTTTCGTTATGATTTCATTACGATATAAACAAATTACAGGATACTCACAAAAGTCTGTTCTCACTCTAATTGCTGAACGCATGCAGCTACACTGGTAAAAGCAGTATGTAAGTATCGATGTTGTAACTTCTGTCCGTCAACTGCAATGCATATTTTGCTCTTTGTTTGAACTTTACGCTACGCAGTTTCCAGCGCAGCGGGTGACACGTATTTACTGTAAAGTTCGATATATATGCCTAACAAAATTTTTGGTTACAAATACAGCGTTTCCGTTCTTTACATTTCTAAACACTTTTTAATTTATGGTATGTTTATTCAATAGATAGTTTTTTTGCTCATATCCGATAAAGGAAAGAAAAGTGACACAACTTAAAAATGCAGCATTTGATAAAAATCAATTTTAAAATAACTTGTCTAGAATAAAACTGGCACAACTGTCTCTCGAGTGGCTAAATTTCTAGATGAAGATGCAACATTTTTGTTCAGATTGGGTGCATTTCATATATTTTTCAGTGACATAAACCATTTTTTGAGTTATGTCACTATTCTTGGAAGTTGTGATTTGTGAAACAACGGTCGAACGTCTTTTGATGTTCTGCTATATGATTAAGTTTTCACTGAAAAGGGAAAAATAAAATCTTTTTGTAAAAAAATAGAACCGACTCCAAAAAGCAACTACTATTAAAAAAACTAAAAAAAAATTGGCATGAAGTAAAACTGCAAATTGCGCCTAAAAGTATAAAATAATTTCCTTCATCAATCAACCAATAACACTACAATTAATCATAACTTTTGATGTCGGCGCAAAATTAAATAAATATTAATGCCTTTAGACAATATAAAAATCAAATCCTATTCAAAATACACATCTCACATTGTCACCTGCAAAACGCAGCCGAAAACTACTATGACTTAAGAAAACAAATAAGATTTCGTTAGCAGCAAAAGTTGGCGAAGATGCTGGTATCTGACGTCCTTGATGAAAGGAAAATCGCAAAATTATCTGGCACACACATTTAATTTCTGTGGGGTATCATGATTTTTTTATAAGGTATATTAACAGAGTAATCAAGAATATTAAACAATACTTCGTACGATATATTTTATGAAAATATACATTTTGCGTGTATATTTTTGGATTACGTTTTGATCGCCAAATCCAAAATCCACCAAGGATGGCAGTTATCAAAGTTACACCAAATTTGCAAAAGAAACTAACTTCGTAGAAACATAAATACCGCATTGTGAAGAATGTTCACTGTTCTATGTAGATGCTACTAATGGACCAATTGTATACAGTGATAAATTAATAAAGGAAACATGAAAATGGATCATTCCAAACAACAGCAATTGTTGCTACCGATCAAAAAACAAACCTTTAAAAACTAATTAAACTTTATTTAATTTTGCGCTTACATAAAAAGTTATGATTAATTGTAGTTTTATTGGTTGTTTGGCGAAGGGAATTATTTTATACTTTTAGGCACAATTTACAGTTTCACTTCATACCTTTTTTTTTTTTTTATTAGTATTTGCTTTATGGAGTCGGTTCTATTTTTTTACAAAAAGATTTTATTTAGAAAAAGATTTTTTTTTTTTTTTTTAATTTAACTATTTATTTTTATGAGTATAGGTACTATATTTAAACGGCGGTTTGAGGGGAGCAATAGTCTTCTCACGCACAAATATATATGAAATAAAACTTTTAAAAAACTACCAACAGGCTGACCGTCCTCCTGAAACTGAGATTATGCAAGTATTTCAAAATTTAAAATTAAATTTCGGCTTACTTTGAAATTTGATTAGTTATATATGTCAATACTTAATATTGTTAGATTAAAGCAATATGTTTAGTTATTATAATTTGAACTTATGCTATACTCTTACAGGAATATTTTGAATAAAATTAGGGTATATGTTAGCTTGACATATTTTCTCAAAACTCTTCTTATTACTCTATTTCTTTGAATTTGCAGCATATCCACCTGCTGATAAAGATGATACTGCTGCTATTAAACTTTTGGCTTGAATAAATTTCAAATTAAATTAACATTTTTTTAAAATTCTTTATTACTACTTTTGATAAAATATTTAATATTTTTACAATCCACTGTCATTTTTCAAAGAATTTAGAGCTGCTTTCATTGCCTATATCACACAAATTTAATTTATGATTGTTCATAGTTTAATTTATATATATGTATATATATATATAGTAAGGAAAGATAGAGAAGGAAATAATTTACAACACATATGTATTTTTTCAGTAACATAATTTCTGTTGCTTTATTTGGTTTTCAATCTTTATTTCATATTTTAAACCGATATCAAAAAATTAATTAAATCGATAAAAGTATGTTAATATAGAATACCATACCTATTTGAACTCGCCATAATAATCTAATGTATTTTAGATCATCGTGGATTCGACGGCTTTATGTTACAAAAAATATGGCTGATGGGAAGTACAAAATACCCCAATTTTTTAAATGGATAAGATGGAGTAGTGTATTATTTTTGCAAAATGTCATGAAAAAATTACTATATAAACATTTTACTTCTAAAATATTACTGAAAATAAACTGTATTGTAAAGATTATCAATATTTAAGTTGTACAAAAATCGCAATTTTTTATGAAAAATTTAGTATTCTATATTACATGAATTGCCATTTTGAGAATAAATTACACTCAACGGTCTGTTGGTAGAATTAAGTTCATGTGAATCAGACGAATAACTAACTCAAATCCCGTAAGGGAAATAAACTTGGTTTTTACTCATTTTACCGCTTAATTAATAGATTACTGAATTCGTAATATTAACCTTCAAAAATTTATGAATCTTGATAAATCATACAAGTTGTATTACACAAAAACTGTTCTTTTCAGTGACGTAAGGTGAACTACCGTTTATATTTGAAATCCACTGAAAGTATTTGACGTGCTTGCGACTGTTGTAGTTTGTGCAGGTTAAATATAACGGTATTTATCTTGAATATTGTTCTATTTTTTATTATTTCATGCATATTTTTTTCTATTTCAAAGTCATTTAAGATTTATTAAAAAATGTATATATATATATATATATGTGTGTGGTTTTCAGTGGGTTGTGGGCGTTTAAGAATTTTAAGAACAATACTAATTCTATTATTTACTAATTACTCAAAAATTTAATAAAGAATTAATATTTACAAGTATTTACATAAATGCTAATGAGCATTAAAATTGATTATCAAAAGTTATTTTAATAGTACGTCAAATTGTTCATATCTCGTCACATAGATAAATCACTTGGTTCACTAAATGCGTCAAACGTGAAAACCAAAGTTTTTATGAACAAGTCCTGCACCTCTTGTGTGCAGCTTCGTCAAACTTTCCGTGGAAACTCAAAAAACAAAGTTATTACTACAGGCATTGCATCCGTCGAGTATACAAGCTCCGTCGAAACTGGACCTCATTCCTCCAACGCTCTTAGCCGCAGCCCGTTCAGGAAGTAGCGCCATTTACGTCATGAGCACGCATTTCCTTTAATATTCTGAGTACGGGAAACAGAAACTAACTGTGTAGCCTTGGGTTCGGCAGTTGCGGCAAGCAAGGTGAGGGGAAAAGAAAGATCTTGCTACTATATATATATATTTAATATTTAAAAAGAATCTCTTATAATTTGTAAGAACTCTTTTATTTGGTAAGAAAATAAATGGTGCTTTTATTTTATTTTATTTTATACTTTATTCAGTAATATGTCACAGGGACAAAATAGATTTTTCCTGAAATTTTACTGCACTGGAAATTTACGGAGTCTCAATAATGAAAAACAATTTAATTAACTCATCTATGAGGAAATTAAATAAAAACATATTTGTATATTTATAAAGAAGACTTAATTAAGGCTTTCAGATGTTATTTTGAAGTTTTTGGTGTTATAATATATTAAATTGAAACCTTGACACAATTGCTTAAATATGTTTAATTAACTTTTAAAATGACACTTTAAAAACTCTGTCTTAAAATTTCTGTTAAAATAATAATAATAATAATAAAATTAAATTAAAGAATTCAATTTTCCATAAACTGTTTTTTTTTTTCGTATGAAATGAAGATTTTTTGTTAAGTTTCATAATTTAGTGCATTAAGTGTGTTGTACATGCGTAACTTCTTATGCATGTCTACTGAATGATATAAATCTAGGTATTCTAAATTGGCTGTGGATTAAATTTTGAGATCAATTACAGTAACCTATGGTGTCAAAAATGCGGTTAAATCTCTTTTGTCAAAGTAAGATATATGTGCAGAAAATTAATTAAAATTTGTCTCAAGGCCTCGACTTAAATTAAATAAACTTTGACCACAACAATTCTATGAACAGGACATATAAAATGCATGTTTCTTTGATCGCGATTTCTCGAGCTTGGGAAGTTAAAAAACGCACATAAAAGGAGACCATTTTAGAGATTTCTGGGGCATGAAGGCTTTAAAAAAGGATCCCAGTCCTTTTAACTGACTTACGTCATTGTTTTATTTGTGGGTCGAAAATGTATTTTTTTTTTCTTTTGGTCGCATTTTTTATATTCCTGGTTTTTAAATTCTCGACAAAACATGTATGTATTTTACTTGAAATACTTGCAATTGTTTTGCCTTAACTTTTCTTTTGCTAATGTATAGTTGATGGAGTATATCTGTGGGATTTGCACTTCGTCCCTTCTCTCATACCGTGCTCAAGACAAAACACTAACTGCCACCAGGTGACTACTAATATATTAATTTTAACCTTTAATGTATAAAATCACTTTAGTGTAGCATGACACCTTCTTAAAGGCAAAAATTATGGCCGTTCTAAGGTTTAGGTAAAAAAGCGACTTTAATCGATAGAATATATGTAATATTCATATTCGTATCGTGTTTATCATAAAACCTATATGCATCTAAAAAGGAAATATGTGCATTTTCGCAGTTTTACTCAGTAACCATGAAAATGTTTTATCAGGAATTTTTTTTTTTTTTAAATCTTTTTATTATTATTATTATTTTTTTTTTAATAAAGCATTTTCTAATATAATTACTTCATTAAATTAAACCCTTCATACAAATCAAAATTACTATGAAAATAACAAATGGCACACAATTAAGACGCAGATATTTGGATCGAAGATCGTAAATTTTGAAAATTAACAACATAAAATACCTGTTTTATCATTATTTCTTTGAACGTGTTTACGTATGTATTTAATCCTTTAATAAACGTTAGAATATGCGTTATCTCCTTTTAGGACATGTCACGGTTATCTTAAATGCTCTTTTAAATGCCTTCCCAATTAACTTAGTTGAAATGAGTTTATGATCTACGGCCATTTTAATAGAAGGTGAAATGTGTTAAAGTTAATTTACATATTTCTAATGATTTTTTCTTCAAGTATAAATAATTAATTTTCTAAAACAGATCTGATATTTATAAAATATTTTTAAAAATAGATTTATTTATTTATTTATTTATTCCGTGCTCTGCTGTCAATTTCAATCTATCTCTATCAGCATGCATTTAGAATACATTGTGACACCATTAAATCATATATCAGCTATTTCATAGAATAATTATTTTATACTAAGCATTAGCTAACCAAATCTATTAAAATGAGTAACATATTAAAAAAAATCTGGAGTGACTCTACTCCACTTTTGGAACATTGAGTAATTAACGGTTTTGTATATAAAGTAAAGAAAGAGGAATTGTTAAATAAACAAAAGAGAAAATTATAATATGATGATTGAGTATTTTTCTTTATATAGTACATGATGTTTATTTTAACGCTATTTTACCGAACACGTTGATCATAATGATAAAGAATATTTCGTTGGGCCCTTGTAAAACATACAAATGCTAGATTCAACAAAATGATAATAATTAGTGCAACAGTGCTTTATAATATTTATATAAATTTTCAGCTTCATCTGATAAGGCATTAGACGCTATCGCAGTTTAAAGTTTGAGCCCATATGCTACAGTGATAAAGAAATTTGCATTTTGTACCTGTAAAAAGAACCATAACTGCTAGATTCTCTAAAGGTCATAATGTTCGTGTGATGGTGACGTATAATGTATATATAAATTTTCAGTTCATTTAAATAAGGCGTTTAGTCGCTGTCGCACTTTAAACAATTTGAGCCTATAGGTCTTAATGATAAACAACTTTTATTTGAGTCCCTGTAAAACTCTTTAAGCGTTAGAGTCACCGAAATCTGTAAGGATTCTGTGATGGTGACCTATAACTCGTATATAAATTTTCCACTCAAACGGATTAGACATTTAGATGCTATCGCACTTTAAATAATTTCACTCTATAGACCATAATGATACAGAATTATTTGTTGTGTTCCTGTAAAATAACTAGTGCTAGATTCACCAAAACCCATACAGATCGTGAAATTGTGACCTATAATATGTGTATATTTTTTTTGTTCAATTACATAAGGCGTTTAGACGCTATCGCTCTTTTTAAAATTTGGTCCCATAGGCCATAAGAGTAAAGCGTTTTTCTTTGTGTCCCTGTAAATAAAACTATAAGTGCTAGATTCACCAAAATCTATGCAGTTCATGAAACTATTACCTATAATATGTGTATAAATTGTTTGCTCAGTTTAATAAGGCGTTTAGACGCTATCGCATTTCTTAAAATTTGGTCCCATAGGCCTTAATGATAAAGAATTTTTCTTTGTGTCCCTGTAAAAAGCTATAAGTGCCAAATTCTCCAAAATCTATGCAAACTGAATATATTTGACCTATAATATGTGTATAAATTTTTTGCTCAATTGAATAATTTATCGCAGTTTTAAGATTTCTGTCCCATAGGCTATAATGACAAAGAATGTTTTTTGTATCCTTGTAAAAAAACTATAAGTGCCAGATTCACCAAAATCAATAGGGTCGTTCTATGGTGACTTGCATCATGAGTACCAACTTACAACTCATTCGAAGAAAGTGTTTAGACGTTAGCGTGTTCACTCACACACATGCACACACACATACACACTTACATACACACATACATACACACTCACTTACATACATTATCGTAAAAGTATTGAAAACGGACTCAGGGGACCTCAAATCGTATAGAAACAACAAAATCTCGAATTCGGGTTTTTGACATGATTGCAATACTTTCCTTACATATGTATCTTCGGAAAGTAATAATACGTTATGCATAGTTATTCGATAGAATAACTTGTTTTTCGAAAGTGAACGAAAAATTAAATGTTAAAATGAGAAATAAACAATTTGACATTAAAATAATTTTTGTTTATAAATTAATTGTTGATTAATAATTTAAATCTCACGAAGGATTAATTTCATATTACAAGTTGACTGACGGATTGATACAAAACACGTATATAATATAGTATTATTTCTAGATTTATTAAACATTATCAGAGAATATCACAACATAATGCATCATTAATTATACTCAGATTTTTAGAACTTATGTAAATTATTGGGTTAACCATCGCACTCTAGATTAAAAAAACTGGGGAGAAATGTTTGTCAAAAATGCATAGAAAATAGTATGAGCTGAAAGTACAACAAGGTAAATACCTATCGAAAAAGTTGTTTATTTTATTTGTTTTTTTTAAATTCAGTTGTCAAGTTACAATTTCTCTATTCAAGAAAAGCTAGTTTCGAATTACAGCTTTCCTGTTATTTGTGTACTTCTGAATCAATTTCGTCTACCTATATCAATAATATCGAATATTTTTAATATTGTTAATCAATAGAAATTTCAAAACAATTTTTACACCTAACAACAAATTTGTCTTTCCAAAAGTAATTACATTACACTGCAAAAAGATTTGTATGCATGTCCACCAAAAATGATTGCTAATACTTTACACCCAACATCGTATATTGTAAGTTTTTGGTGTAATGAAAAAGAAATAATTTTTGACTAGAAGAACACCAAATGTTATTTTTGCTATTATTTAAAATACCTCAAAAGGGAATATATAACATATTCTTCCGAGTTTAATTTCAGATATATATATATATATATATATTTCACTGTTGAGGATTTATGTATATTTTCAGTTTTATGTAGTTCAATATGTTTTTTTTAAATGATATTCATACAAAGTTTGCAAATTATAAGCAAACTGCATATTTTCATTCCTTAAAGTAAAAAAGGAATTAAAAAATAAAATATTCCGCATTAAAGTTGAGATATATTCACACGTTTAATCCTTGTTGTTGGAAACGAATGAAATGAATTTGTAAAATGATTTAATGTTACAATATTTAATTTACAGAGTATAGTGAGGAATATCATTTTGAAAATGAAGATCCTAACAACTACTAAAATATCTGAATTCTACTACATTCTCTATAATAAATAAAGGGCGTTTAAAATATTCCATCATTTTGAATGTTCTGGATTTAATGACGTCGGAATATAAGCAGAATTACAGTAGAAGAGAATTATGGATTATAGAAACGGGAGAGTATTATGGTATTGTGGTATTATATCATACTTAACAGCACAATGCTAGGAATTGTGATGTGTTATCATGAATATTAGGGCTTAAATCATAATCTCAGATTTGAATGCATAATAACTTACGAATTATCTGGAGAAGTTTGAACTATGCATATTTCTCATAAGTCTCAAAAACTATTTTCCAATAAAATTAAATACCGTAAATATGAAAGTATCAAAGAAATGACATCGATCGTGCTATTTTCGCATAAAATATGCAATGGTAATAAGAATTTATATAAAATGATTACATAATATAGGTAAATTAGGAAGAATTTTAATAATTATAATAATAATAATAATAATAATAATAATAATAATAAACACTACTATAAAAAAGAAATTACTGTGTGTATATACATTATTAAGTTTTTGCGTAGAAAGAGCGGACTTGGATTTTTAAAATTTTGTAAATACATGTATTTTTAAATCTCATGGTATACAAGACAAATTTTCAGTTTTCTTTTTGATTAATGTTATGTTTTTATCAAAATCTGGGGAAAATTACGTTATGGCTCATATGAAAAGGGTCTTCCTACATCGCTGACTGGGTTGTCCTGAACCTCCCGGATTCTTCTGAAGAACGGACGTGTTTGGGAAATCTGAGAGAAAATCTAATTTGATATTTCTAGGAATGATTTGACAGAGGTAGTTCTCGGGAACTACGGCGGAGCTACGAAACAACGACGTTCCTAAGGAGGCCGCTACGGTGAAAATTTTGCATTCCTACGGAATATAGTGGGAGGAATATGGGAAATCCGGGACTTACCGTTGGAGCTCCTACGGAAGAATTTTTGCTGTATAGGGGTTAATAAGCAATAAACTTATTTACGTGTGAAAAATTAATCGGGAGAAATATTTTGTAAAAGTAGCGCATCAAATTAACAATAACAACAACAACAAAAAAAAATTCTTATTTATAATAATTTTATTTCAGGTTGTAAGTTTTGTAATGAACAGTTTGATACTATTTAGAAATTTTACTATTATTTTTTCTTCTATTTCCCGTAAGTTTTGTCAAATCATTTTCATCTACAGTTTATATAATAATCTCAAAATTATTTCTTTTTATTTTTTTCTTACAAAACTAATACATTTTATTCTTTAAATGAAAGAAGTATTGTTAAATGTTTCTAACAAATGCATTTATGAAAACAAAGTAGACTAATTTTATCTTCAGCATCTTTTATCTCTGTATTTATCCGCAATTTTGCTAATCGCAAATCTAATTTAGATAATGACATACTTTCATTTGCTTGTGACAGTTGTCAGTTAGGATAATTTAGTTTGTAATATCCATACATCAAGCGTGTTTAAATGCTCTAATAACCAATGATACGTCCATGAATATTAATTTCCAGCTACGAAACAGCATTTAATCACTTACTATAGTAAATATTCTATTTATTGATAAAAGGGGATTTTGTAAGTTTTTAATAAGACCAAAATAAATCTTCTTTTTTTTTTCTATAGTTTTATCAATCTTAATATTTTTCTACAAAAAAGTGAAAAAAAAAAAAAAAATCCTATGGAAGGTTATTATTATTATTATTATTGTTATTAGTAGTAGTAGTAATAGTAACATGGGAACAATTTGATAAATATGAAGTGAATTTATAGTTCATTGAAGTTTTATAATAATCTAAAATCCTTTCCTTATATTAAATGAGTTAATCACGTGATTTCTTAATATATCTCTCTCACATACGCACACGCATATATATATACACAACCACACACACACACACACACACACACACACATATATATATATGTGTGTGTGTGTGTGTGTGTGTCCTGGATTTCTGGGAAGCGGTTCTAAAGATTTTAATACAAATTTGGGGTTAGGGTTTTTTGGGATCAAATCCTATCTGACTTATCCCAATCATCAGGAAAATTTGCGTTTGCTGTAACAAAGAAATTGATTTGACGATTTTAATAAAAAGTTGGTGATCAAGGTTTTTTGAGAAGAAAAACCAACCTGACTTTTCCTCATTTTCAGAAAAATCAGCATACATTCTCAACCCCCACTCTATCCGTTATAAAATTTGACTGAAACTTGTTTTTTGTAAGAAATGTCTCTAACGATTTTGAATAAATCTGTGAGTTCAGGGTTTTTTAGATGACACGTAAATCTGACTTACCTTCATCTTTACGAAAATCAGCAGTTGTTGCTTGCTAACCCTCACTTTACCATTTGCAAAATCTGGAAAAATTGCTGTTTCCTCATAAATGATTCAAACGATATTTTACAATGATTTTTTGAGATGACAAATCTACTTGTTTTATATTCATTTTCACAAAAACTGGCATTTGAAGCTGTGTCAACTCTTATTCAGCGCGTGGCAAAATAAGTCAGAAACATGATTTTCTTCGAAATACTCGACATTTTTTGATAAAATTCTAATGTTTGGTGTATCTTAAAATAACCATTCGATCTGAATTAGTATCATATACAGGAAAATCAGCAGTCATATTTAGCATTCACTCCACCGCTGACAAAATAAGGCAGAAAATTGGTTATTACAGAAATGCAACCTTTAATGATTGCAATAAAATCTTAGAATTAAAGGATTTTTGTGATGACAAACCCATCTGACTTATCCTCATATTCTTGAAAATAGAATAGTGCTTGCAATTAACCTCTAAACTGTCATTGCAAATTCTGGCAGAAAACCGATTTTCCCTATTGATCTATAAATAGATACTTGTGCTTAAAAAAATAATAAAATTAAGGTATTTTCAGGTGACAAACCTATTTGATTTGTCTTCATTCTTAAATTAGCATTCATTATTAACCCTCAAACCTAACATGTCAATATATGGCTGAGACCTGTTTTTTGTGAAAATTATTTGAACGATATTGATAAAATTCTAGAAAATTAGCATTGAATGCTAATTTGCACTTCGTCCAGAGTTATATGGCAGAAACTTAGTTTTCTTCAAAATTACTTTAATGATTTATATAAAAATTTAGAGTTAGTGTATCTTTGAAATAACAATTCAATAAGAATTAACCACATCTTAAGAATAAAAACGATATCTGATATTTCACGCATTACCTGGTAAAAAATACGGCAAAAACATGTCTTTCTTGGAAACTGCTGTGACGGTATTGAAAACAAACTATGGATAGGAGTTTTTCAGATAAAAATACTGATATGAATTATCTTCTTTTTGAGGGAAATTATCACTCACTTCTTACTTGTAAAAATGGAAGAGAAACTTGTCTTTATAGGAAACTACTCTAAAAGCTTTCATAAAAATTTAGAATTAGGGGAGTATTGAGATCGCAATTCAATCTGGATTATCCTTATTAAAAAATAAATAAATAAATAAATAAATCAGCGTTCATTGGTAACCCGTCCTCCACATAGGTCAACCAAACTTCAATTATATTTCTAAAAAGAAATTACTGCTAAGAATGGCTGTTACAGTGAGTCCGAGTGAAATTCGGTCATCCTGGTGTTATATATGAATTATAAACAATATATATATATATATATATATATATATATATATATATTTGCTACATACTACTACATCACATATAATGTTTTCTTTTTTTATTAGAGTTCTTTTGATAAGTTTCTTTAATTAAACAAGTGTAATTTCTCAATTTTATTAAAAAAAAAAAAAAAAAAGAAAGAAAAGAAAAGAAAACTTTGAAACAAGGCTTTCAATAACTAAGTTTGGTCGAAAGAATCGCTGAATTAGAGTTACTTGATTCGTTACAAATTTTACATATCCGTGTCTACTAACAATTCGCAAAATAAAAGGGCATTATATAAATAACAAAACGGGCTTATTTTCAAAAAAAAAAAAAAAAAAAATCTAAAATATATAAAGATTAATTGACATCTTTTTGAAAATAGTACTTGAATATCGGGGAAAAAAAAAAAAAAAAAAAAAAAAAGGACACTTATTTCTTCATGATTTTATTCTTATGCAACCTGGAACACTGAATGTTCCACGGATATCACAATGTATTCCTTTATTACTTATATGTAATTCGACGTCTTTACTCTGTCAAGCAAAAACATTATGACCCTACCCATATTTTTCAATGAAGTCTCACAGGGTGAGCCCATGATAATTTGGGAATAGTATCAAACTGCTGCTGAAGAAGGTAAGGATTCCTTGCACTTGGATTTGCGAGTGTTGGGAAAGGGTTCTGACCTAAACGAGTTTGATAGAGAGCAGATCGCAATAGTCCAAAGACTAGGAACGAGTATCTCGAAAATTGCACGACTAGTTTGTTTATAATCTGCTTTTGTTAGTATTTATGAAAAGTGCATAAATGGTAATGAAACCAGAAGTAGACGCCAAAGTGTTGTACGTCCACCCTTCATCAAAGAAAAAGGACGATTTTGCCATTTGGTAATGCCGAATTGGTGCCAGACAGTGTCTCATCAGACAGCTCAATACCATGCAGGTCCAAATGCAAGTGTTTCAGAACATACAGTTCAGCGGACATTGTTGGATGATGTCTGGGCAGCAGACGTCCCACTCGCATGCCTGTGTCGACTACGCCTACAGTGCTTCCAGAACTTCGAGACTAGATCATTGATAAGTTGAAAGGAGTTGCCTACTCTTAAGAATCACGATTTCTCCTTCAACACGTCGACAGGCATGACGGGGTCTTCCAAGAGAACAGTTGCTCTCGGCAGTTGATCTGCCTGTACAGCAGGTCATACACAAAGTGGTAGGGGCAGTATTATGCATTGGGGGATGCTTTCAGGGGTGGTTCGGTTACACTTAGTTGGGGTAGAACAGAAAACAAAAACTGCAGAGGATCAGTTGCATCCTTATATGGCATCTGCCTTCCCAACTAATAATGGAATCTTTCAGTAGGAGAACGCTTTTTGTCACAAGACTCGAATTCAGTTGGAGTGGTTCGAGGAGAATAAGAAAAAATTCCAATTATTTTCCTTACCACCTAACTTGCCGGATCTCAGTTCAATAGAGCACACTTGGAATGTCATGGAGTTGCATCTCAGAGCTCAAACACCACCATGATGGAATATTGGAGGAAGAAATATTGATGGGACGACGTATTGTAACTTTGCGTTACCGCTGCTAGAACATTTGATATAACCTTTCTCAAATCATCTACCATGAATTTGTGGCATCCATTCGAAGGCGAGTTGCAGCTGTTTTGCAGGTTAATAGTGCCGCAACACGTTATTCAGTAGTCGGGGGTTTTGGCTCTTTAATGTATATTGTTAAATTCCTATGATCAAGTATTTAACAGTCCTTTCCCTCCTCAGTTGGGGGGGGGGGAGTTGCCAAGTTGATAGAGCGCCGAGCTCGTGATTGGAAGATTAAGGGTTCGATACTCGGGCCGGCTAAAGGCCGTCGTGTACACTGGTGGCTGGTGCACGTAAAATTCGTCATGGCCGCAATGCCTTCCATGTTCCTATCCAGAATTTACCTCTGGGGTGTCACTGAAACGGCGGAGACGTCCCCTCCATAGACGATCAAATTGTGATGTAATGTCTCCGGATCATCCTTAGGGGTGCGTCCCTGATCGTCGCCAATTACCCATAATGCAGTAGAGTGCGACGTTAAAAACCCAACCAACTAAACACTCGGCCTACCCAACCAACTAATCAATCAAGTTTGTATGATTTATGAACTTGAACTGCAATTTAAATATCTCATCATCCTTTATTGTTTCCACAGTATTCTTTATAAATTGATTACCATTAATCGATGTGATAGTGTATGTGAATTTCCATTTTTTACAGTGTTATTTTGGCAATAAATAAAACAGAAAAGTAAATAAAACTCACTTTTACACAGGCTGTCAACTCTTTCTGAAAGAATTAATAATAATGCAAAAGTTATGTTATATTAGAAAATAAGTGTCTAAAAATTTATAACTTACATAAATTAAATAGTGTTTTTGTATGTAAATGCATTCATATGCTTTGCAAATAAAACATACTTCTATTTTAAAGTATTTTAATCAATTGAATACCATATATTAAGTTAAATTCCTGAACCTGTTTTCAGTAATTGAATTTCAGTATTGCTCTCCTTGATACAAACTCGACACAATTGAAGGTCATGATTTTAGTTTCTATCAATAAGTTAAAATTAGAAACTTAAACCGGCTTTAAAACGAACTTTATTTGCGAAATTGATTAATTTTCACGACGCACAGTATGTTATTTAGAATTGAATGTCGTCAAATAAATAGATTTTGTGCATTTAAATTTAATATTGCATTAACATATTTATAGTTATAAACTCAGAAAAGCTATTTCACAACTAAAGTCAGCTTAAAAAGAATGAAAATGAATACAAAAGAAAAGGATCCGTTAATAAAAATTAATTATTTTATAAAGGATACTACTTGTAAAGAAACGCCATAACTTTCAAAAATATTAACCAGTATTTCGAGTCGATAAAATAGTAGAATATTAGGGATATAAGTGGGCACAAGTGCGATAAGAATACGACAACGCACTGTACAATATGCTGTTTGCTTACAAAGTTTTATATTCATCATTTTTCAACGCCTATTTTTGGTACATTTTGCGTAAAATAATAGTATCCGTTGGTAAATATGTTATAGGAAAATACATATCGATGCATTATACACTATTTATAATCCATCCTTGTAGATTTTAAAAGAAAGTATTAAACTATATTTAATTTTCTTTTTCTTGTTGTATATTCATTAAAGTAAAACAATTTTAATAACCCAAATAATTAATATATATATATATATATATATATATATATATTACTTTTTGTGTAACCATTATGTAAGGAAAGTTTTACAACCATGAAAAATGCAACTATGAGAATTTGGTATTTTTATACATTAATTTTCAATTTTGTCATTTCTACAATGATGTATGAATGTGCAGGTGTGTGTGTGTGTGCGTATGTATTATTATGTATCATTGTATGTACGTGAGTGAACACGATAACCACTAAATGCTGAAATTTTGTAATTATATTATGAGGCACCCTCACACGAACTATATAGATTTTAGTGAGTGCAAGGACTACAGTATTACAGGGACAAATAGAAATCTTTTTATTATTGCAGCTAAATGACTCATATTATTTAAAGTACGATAGGTTCTAAATGACGTTTTCGGTATAACAGAAAGTTGATTGGTATGTTATAAGTCACTGTCGCAAAAGATGTATAGATTTTTATGAGTTTTAATATTTTTTTTTTTTTTTTTTTTAAGGGACAAAAGAAATATTTATCACTATTCCCGATTGACTCAAAATATTTAATTTAGGATAGTGTTCTGATTCATATAAAAGTTAGCAGGTATGTTATAAGGCACCGTCCCGCGAATTGCGTAAATTCTGATGAGGGTAGGACTGATAATAATTGCGACCTGGTGTCGAACTTGTCTATTGCCGTCTTCCACTTTTGAGATAAAAGCATCTCGGCCACTGATAGACCTGAAATATTTTGGGAGTAGAAAATGTAAAAATGGAATTTGGTAAAAAGTGCATTTGAGTTTAAAAAATAAAAGCTTATAAGTTTAAATTTAAGGCACAATTACAGTAAATGAATAAATAAATAAATAAAATAAATATATATATATCTTTTTTTTTTCAAGAGAAAAAATAAACGATAAAAACATTTGTATTATATTTGAAATTAGAAAGATTCTACAAATAGCTAATAATTAATTTAACCTTTAAAAATTCCCTTTAAGCTTGTGCTACAGATAAGTCGTTTTTTAGATTTTTTTTTCGGTTAATTATGTATTCATTCAAAATAAAAGTATTTGATTTATATTGTTTCGAGTGTGTAAATAGTAGTAGCTATTTTATGCAATTTAATACAGATTATTAGGTTATAAAATGTTAAATATCTGCATTTCTACCTTGTTTTAGCATTAAAATCCTTTAAAAATCAGTTAAAAAGCTTCAAAGGAGCAGAATTTGCTTTAGAGGGGAATTTGGCGCCATGTTCATGAGTTTATCGCCCCTTCGTGATTTGTTTGGCTACTTTGGCGAAAAGATCCTTATTATTGATATGTCGATTATCTAAGCTCTAAATCGAATATTTCATGAAATACCAGGAAAGTTCCCGAAGTAGGTATAAGATTATAAATAAGATTACATTCCGGCAATCAGTTGGTATAAGCCAAGTCATTAAATGCTAAGAGCTGCCTTACTGAGCCCCAGATTACCGCTAATGCTGTGTGTTATGCTATTAATTATAGCTTATGCTGTGATTTTAGTGTTGTCAGCTGTTATTTAAGCTGTCTTTTCTGGTGAAACTGAAGCTGATTATCTGTAACAGACCTATAATCTTCTGGCATACTCTGTAAAAAAAATTAAGCCTTTGCAAGACCGTTTATTCATTCCCGGACATATCGAAACCCCGAGTACACAACAATTCTGTTGTCAAAAGTGGGATTGTCTGCTGAATGGTCATAAGTAGAGGTATGGAGCAAAAAATAAACATCTGCAAGCTTTATTCGTCCAGTCGAGCTATTTAAAAACGGTATTGAGCGAAGACGTGAAAGCAGGAAAAGAAAAAATGGAAACTAGATTGATCGAAAAAATGGGAACTGTGCAAGAAGAGATGAAAGACAGTTTAGGTAATGAAATTAAATCTATTCAATAAAAAGTCGACGCTGTACAGGAAGAGATGATATCTGTGAAAGAAGTATTAGAGAATAAATTATCAGTTATGGAATACAGAATGGATTGAATGAAAGCTATATTTACGAAGATAGAAGATATAGTTAAAACAATAGAAGAGAGTTTTGAAGAGAATTTAAAAGAAAATATTTATCAAGAGATGAAAGTAAAATTTTCATAAATAGAAAGTAAATTTAAGAAGATAGAGGAAGAATTTGAGAAAAAAATGGAAGAAGGGTGCAATAGGTGATTGATAGGAAAATTTGAGTAGACATTTGAAGAAATATGAAATGCAAATGAAGATTCAGAATTCGGAAGAAAAGTTAGAATTGATTCCATGAAAAAATGTGGAATCGAGAATCAATAAAGCTTTCTACTTTTGATGGCAGATGCTCTCACAGATATATAAGACACAGTTTTCCAACGTAGATGAAGTTAATGGATTGGGCCCTACTGCCAAGACAGTCCATTTAGCAGCATCATTACGGGGCGACGTAGATGACATACTGGAAACTTTTTCGAAGGAACAGCGAAATTAATTTGAGATTCTGAAAACCGCACTAGAGCTGCTATTTTGAGAAAAATTATAGAAGGAAGAAAGTTGTCTTTAGTTAAATTCCTATTATCAAACGCAGGTGAAGGTTTAGAAGAACTGGTAGCAGATATTGAGACACTATCACATTTGGCTTCTCAGACTGCTACGCTGAAAATCATGATGATTTGGCAATCTAATATTTCATTGTTGCCATTTGAGTCTCAGACATTCAGGAAACATTTAAACTCGCCATTGCCAAGGATGTTCGACCAGCTTTGGTGTATTCTCTGAAGATGGAGGAATCCCAACAAACTTCCCTTAAATTCAACCACAGCATCACAGCAGTTTCTCTGGATGAGGCTCAAACTGATCTAAGGAATATAAAGAAAGATCTATCAGACCTCACTACGAAATTCCGCAGTTTGGAAAGCAACAAAGAAGAGAGTTAATGATACTCCATGTGGTGTGATTACCAATACTGGATCTAACGTGACAATTGTTCGAACAGATGTAGATAAAGAATTTTAAAAAAGATTATCTGGACACCGCACTGCGTTAACTCTAGGCTGTCACTGGCGATGACATTAAAATTCACGGAAAAATGAACTCGACTATCACATTTGGAAATGCCAACTACCAACATTCTGCCCTATTAGCGAATATAAGTGGTCTTTTAATTCTTGAACTTGATTTCTTGAGGAAATATAACTTTAAGTTGGGTTTTTAGAAAAATGAAATGCATTCAAGTTCAAAAGACATAGCTGTGTTTAACATTTGAAAATCCGAACTTTGTGCCATTTAGATTATGAAGCGCACCTGAAACAAACGAACTCCTGGTGGAGACGGAAATAGGAGGAGACGGTCTTAAAAAGAAATTCCTATAAAGTCTGCCTGGTGTACCTTTACGATGTTGTTATTTTGGGGCTTACTTTTGAAGAACATTTAAGAAACATCCGAAAGTTGCTAGAAAAGCTTAGAATTAGCCATTAAATTGAATCTTAACAAGTGAAACTTGTTCAGTCGTGAAGTAAGTTATCTAGGCCATATAATTTTCACTGAAGGCGTGAGTACTCATCCGGAGGAAAACTCTGCAATCGAGAACAAGAATTGTGCTGAAAAATTTCCTTCATTTGGGTAGTTTCCCTGTATTATGTACACATAACAGGAATTTCGTGAAGGATTTTTCAAGTATTGACAGACTTCTACACAAGCTGACGGAAGCTAATTAAAAGTTCCTGTGAACATAAGAATGCGAAATGCATTCAAGAGACTTAAAGTGCGTTTAACATTTATTGGTGCAAGACGAGAGAGGATATTTAGAAATGGTGAAAATCATTTCAGGCTTTTGCCAAATAAAAGGAAGAAGAAACGAAGCCGAAGAAGATTACTTTGGTATAATGTGAGAGCACCATTTCAGTAGATCGCTCTCGATATCTTGGGTTTTTTGCCACATTCTTCAAAAGCAATAAGTAAATCCTCGTTTTGATGAACAATTTCATCAAGTTACCTGAAGGTATATCTTTCCCGATCAAGAGGCATGCAAAGTATGAGAAGTTCTTGTGCAGAAATGGAAGTCAAGGTACAGCGCACGCCTACAGATTCATACTGATCAAGGTACAAACTTCACTTTTGCTGAATTTAAAGGACTGTGTCAGGTAATCGGCATAGAAAAAACGCAGACAACGCCTTACATCCCCAATCGCATGACATAGTTAAAAGTTTTAAACGAATCATCGCAATAACCTTACTCTTTTAGTATCAAGAAATCAGCAATATCGGATTTTGAAGCTGTCTGCATTTCTTCTAGCTTATCGAAACTACTGGCTATATATCAGCTCAGATGCTTTTCGGATGTGAGATTCGTCTTCCGTGTGATCTCCTCTGGAATCTTTCCACTGTGATCTCCTCTGATTCTTTCCACTGTTTGGTTGCGTACCAGATGCGTCTTTATTCCCAGATGAGTACATCCGAGACCTCCAACTGGATTTGAAGATATCCATAACTTTGTTCGGGAGCGGATTTATATAGTGATGTAGAGAATGAAGACCTCTGTATTTATAATAGTTACGCACAAACAGTTGCTTATACAAAATAGTTTTTCATTTGTACCATTTTAACAAAAGAATGCTATAGTAAACTTACATAACATATGCCCGTTTCATGGCATTCTTAAAACAATTACTGAAAATAAAGTGAGGTCATTGAAACAGTTGGACAGACCCACGGACTGATTGATGACAAAATATTTTCAATTGCACTGAGAATCTGGTAATATCTAATTTAATAAAACACCTTAACTTTTTACAAAATATCTAATTTTATAACTTTTGTTTTTCTTTCCACTTTATGATTTTGAGATAAAATATTTCCACGATTCCTAGAACATAACATGAATTATTTATCTCTTTGAGATATATGAATAAAAGGAACTTTAGCATTCATTTTTCTGAACAAAATTAGTTCGTTAAAAGAATTCCTACAAGATTTTATTTATAAGAATAAATGTTCTATTTTATTCTCGCCATTTTTCATCTATAATTCTATCAATGTCAAACCTGATGTATGTAATTACATAATTTCATTTGGAGTCTGAAACTTGTTAATTATGTTAATTTACTCAGTAATATTCATATGTGTAGAGAAATTACATAGTTGGATGAGCTACATTAGAAATTGTTTTCTGAAAAATAGTAGCAAGTAAGTGATGAATAATTTGTAGCTTTTAACTCGTTATTGACATACAGAAAATACAATGTGTTTAAGGGGAAATTTCTAATTTCTATTAAATAGCGTACGTTATTAATAGATTTAATACGTATTGGATAGTGATATTTTATATATAGAAATATCATGTAAAATAATACTACTGTTTAATAATTTTTACATTTTTAATTAAAATTATTTTTTAAACTACACAATGAATGTAAAAAAAAATAAATTTATACATTTTTCTTTGTTTATAAAGTAAATATATATATATATATATATATATATATATATATACTAGTAGTCTTTGCCTGCTTCGCTGGTCACTATATTTAAATTAAAAAAAAAAAAAAGGAAAGGAAAGAGAAAGAATTATCAATTTACAAATAGAAATGAAAAATAAAATACATTGAAATTGCTGAAAAACTTAGCTTAGTGTCCTGTTTGCCTTCGCCAGAGACTTCCTCACCGCAACATCTCATGTCGTTGTCTCTGGTGCCTGCGACATTTGTACCCGTGAATTTGGGGGCTTACTCAATCACAGTATTGAAACGAAGAGTATCGAATAATATCGAAGTAGATTTTTACATTTAGATAAAGTTTAAGCATTAATTCTTAGAGTTAAAAAAACTCTAGAGTTAAATAGAGTTAAATAACCAAAAATCCGATTAGTTCCACTACCGGGGCTCGGACTTTCCGAGTGGCATACGACAACAACAACAACAACAACAACAAATAAATTACATAATTAGAAAAATAAATACTTTTAAAGTTATAATGAAGTCAAATTTACCGTGCAAATTTAAATTTTCAATTTTAATTTCATTTACTTGCAAAGGCAAACATATTTCTTTTCTTTTCACGTCAAAACTTTTTAAAAAGAAAATGAACATGTAAAATTTTGTTTTATATTGCCAGCAAATAAAAATTTTTAATATTTCATTATTTCATGTCTTTTATGGGAACTTTAATTAAAATATCTACTGAAATTTTAAACTAAAAAACTAATTTTATCAAAATTAAATATAGCCTATAGCACTCAGAGATATTGTAGCTGTTGATCAGTGAAAGAAGTTTTTAAATCTGTTCAGTAGTTCTAGAGATTACCCTCCACATACCAAAAAAAGTTTCCTCTTTATATAATAGTATATATATACATATATACATACATATATATATTTCACAGGAATAATCTAATAGTATATTCTGGATTTCAAAATAAAATATATTAATTCAAACAACTGAACAACGGATTTAAAAACAATGGTTTTAATACTGAAGTATAAACTGAAATAACATCAAATGAGATCTACCAGTTTAATAATGTAATGCTATTTCTCGATTTTAATGAAAATCACTATATTAAGAGGAAGATATTGAATGAAATAACTTATATACCGAAAAACATTAAATATCATATTTGTAAAATGAATTTCGATAGTTAAAATATAATACTTAAGAAAATTTTATTTCGTAAGATATTCCATTGGCTTTCAAAGAATTAGTGCAATAAGATTATATTATAAAATTATCCATACCGATTTCGTCTGGAAAAAAGGAATGATTATTTTAGTAGAACCAGGTGAATATACAAAATTTGACTTCTATTTAAATGATATATATATATATTACTATATATATTGAAATATATATTACTTGGTATAACTGGTGATCAATAAAAATCCGCAATAAATTTAACAGCATTCAAATTGTCAATAAATGATACAAATTGCTAAAATTTTATTGTGAATTATTACTTAACCTTACTTGTTACTGTAGACATATTCACATTTGCAAAATATTTTCTTTTTTTCAGGTAATATGACTTCGAATGAAGACAATCTGCGATCTCATGTGTACGAGTTCTATTCAGAAAATATTTCGTCAGGTAAATCTTTTACTGTGAAGCATTTTATGAAAGAAAAAATACCACAACGAACTATTTATGACATTTTGAAACGTTATGAAAGGGGTTTGAGTGCTTTTCGCCAATCTGCCTCTGAAAGAGTTGCAAAACTCTTCACACATAAAAAAAATTGGAAATTTGAAAAAGGATTTTGATCACAAAGACCAAATTTCTCAGCGTCAAGCAGCAAAAAAGTACAAATGTTCACAATCAATGATTATTTATGTCCTTAAGAAAGCAAAGATAAGTTGCCGAAAGAAGAAAACCATTCCACAAAGAAATGAAAAGCAACAAATTTCAGCAAAAACAAAGTGTGGACGTCTCTATCGAAAATTTTCAAAAAGATCTTGGATTCTTGATGATGAATCATATTTTACACTTTCGAATTCCTCAGTAAATGGCGATAATAGTTTCTATTCTTCCAATATATCAGATACACCCCCAGATGTTAAATATTCAATGAAAAAAAAGTTTCAAAGCAAAGTTCTGGTATGGATTGCCATTGGTCCAAAAGGAATGAGCAAGCCTTTCATTCGAAGTTCAAATATGGCGATCAATCAAGATGTTTATCTTGAGGAATGTACCAAAAAGCGTCTAAATCCCTATATTCGAGCTAATTACTAAATAAATTAAATATTTTGGCCAGACTTGGCCAGTTCTCATTATGCTAAAAAAGTGACCAATTATCTCCTTCAAGAATCAATTGACTTTGTGGTTAAAAAAGATAATCCCGCTAATGTTCCAGAGGCAAGATCAATTGAGGACTTTTGGTCAATTTTAAAAGGAAAAGTTTATGCAAAGGCTTGGCGGGCAGAAAATGTCGATCATCTTGTGAATCGCATCAGATATTGCATAAAACAAATTAATTTAGACCTTGTACAGAAGCTTGCAGTCGATAGAAAGAAAAGAATTGATTATATCCGCAGAAATGGCGTAATAGAACAAAGATAAAACTATCAGTATTTAGTATTTACCCACTCTTATAATTAGCATGTGTTTATTTGTATCATAATTGCGTTTAATAAAAAATGTAATAAAGGTAACATATTGCGGATTTTTATCGATCACCCGTTAGTTTATTTACAACCAAAGGGAAAAAAAATCTGGTGCGAAGCAACCACGCGACTTCCATTACCCACTATTACACTCATTATATGTACACTGCTCGACATTGAAAATGCAAAACCAAGAAGGAATGATAATAAAGGAATGAATTTTGTTGGACACATACAATATAGTAGGAAGAACAATTAATTAAAATTTCAGGAAATTTGGAGTAATATGTACTGAAAAAACAGTACATAAAGCAGCGACCTCTGTGAGTAATAACAGCACATATCTGTCAGAGCACTGAATCAAACAGCAATTGGATGGCATGTGCGGGTAGAGCACTTCATGAAGTTACAACACCATTCCACAATTCATCGATCGAAGTTACTGGTGAGTGGTGGGGGGCCAGTCGCTTTTCAATGATTAAACATTCATTTTCATTGGTGCGAGGTCAGGAGACCGCGCTGGCCAGAGCAACAGTGGAACACATTCCGTATCAAAGAAGGTCCGGAAAATACAAAAAACTTGCGGTCGTGCATTATCTTGCTTAAATTTTGCGCTAAGTAGGCCTCGAATACAGGGCAGAGGGGCGGACCTTAACTCATCAGATATTTAATAGCCGCTGTTCAGAGTTCCAGAAATACGAATATGAAGTAATCGAGAAGTGTAACCAATGGGAACACATAATACCATTGCAAATGGTGGACAGTACGATGATGTCGAATCCCAGCTGGCTGAGTCACCACCTGGACTGATGGTATGTTGTATCATTGGATACACGTCCCGATCACCTCTTGTTTTCATTCCCGCCCGTCTGAATACCAGCCATTACATTTCTGACGAGTTAAAACCCATAGCTCTGTCCTATGTTCAAGGCCTTCGAAGCGCAACATTTAAGCAGGACAATGTAAACCGCAAGTTGCCCGGACCTTCATTGATGCCGAATGTGTTCGACTGTTGCTCTGGCCTGCGCGTTCTCCTAAATCTCACAGCAATGAAAATGACTGTTTAATCGTTGAAAAGCGACTGCCCCCCCACCACTCACCAGTAACTTCCATTGATGAATTGTGGCATCGTGTTAAAACTTCATGAAGTGCTCTACCCGTACATGTCATGCAATCGCTGTTCGATTCAATGCCTAGGCAGATATGTGCTGTTATTGCTCACAGAAGTCGCTGCTTTATGTACTGTTTTCTCAGTACATATTACTCCAAATTTCCTGAAATTTTAATCAATTGTTCTTCCTACTTTAATGTATGTGTCTAACAAATTTCATTCCGTTATTATCATTTCTTCTTGGTGTTGCATTTTCAATGTCGAGCAGTGTATATATATTTCGAGATATTATACGCATTTTTTTTTTTAATTTTCCAATAACGGGAACTTAATACACGTGTAAAGACATATAAAACAGAGTTTACGTATCGAGTTAAAAAATAAGAGAAAAAAATGTTAGAGTTAATTTTTTAACACCAATTTTCAAGATATAAAACTGACCTCCCTAAGGAGGATAACCGTTATTTTCATGTAGTGTCCACATAATACATGGGAAACGGTATCTAAAATGAATTTATGCAACAATAGTTACAGCCATTTTTGAGATACCAAATCAATTATTAGCCAGTAAACAATAATCACACACAAAAGGAAATTTAAAAGTGGGTTACTATGGCGAGTTCGAAAAAAAAATGTACAGCCGTTTTTTATGAACACCACTTGCGATGCCTGAATTGAGCTATTTATCCAGGACGTCTATCAATTTTTCTAAACTAACCAACTATATCATTTGAAATGATATCTAATTTATACAGCAACTTTGAAGAAAATTGTTAGAGGCGTTTTTGAGATACGGATTTACGGTCTCACTTCCGGTTTCAAATGATACACTTCTGTTTTTCCAATTTTCACAAAAATCTGGTAAATTCATCTGTACACCAGACCTGTATTAGTTCCAATGTTTCGTAGTTCTATTTTTATTAGTTTCGGAGATATGGTAGCCAGAAGATTCCATACATACGTACACTATCACACTGACCAATTGCCAAAAACTACTTTTTTGGACTCAAGAGCCCTTAAAACGTGTAAATCAGGTGAAAACTCGATACCGAATTTTTGGACCGAATACAGTACTTCCATTACCTACGGTAGTAGGGTAATGGAAATCCTAGATGATTATAAAGAAGTAAGTTAACGATGTGTATACGTCGTCCCAAAGCATTAAAATTTTGAGACCTACATTAATAAATTTAAATTTTATTTATTTTTTCTCCCAACATTCTTCTTTTTTTTTCTTTCTTCACGATTAACCTATTTAATTACACTAGTATCGCCCAGGTTTAGAAACTCAAGCATCTAAAAATTTAAGTAAGCATCTAAATAATATATACAGAATTTCAAAATCACCGTATACAGAATGTTCTTAATAATTATTTTGTCCTTAAAAAAATAAATAAATAAAATAAATAAAAATAATGACAATCCTAAAAATAATTTCTACCTTGATTATTATCAAGCAAATATGTTAAAAATTAGGGGGAGAGGCCAATCAAGTAAGTAAAATTATTTTAGCAAATAGATAAATTTATGCTCGTACCCTTACCCCAATAATATTTACAGGGCTTTTTATTTTGAGCATTTACATAGCGTGTTAAAAAAAAAAAAAAAAAAAAAAAAAGCATGGTCAAACAGAATCCTTTATTGTTGAATATTTCCAGAAAAATACTGGTAATCATTTATCTTAAGTCTTATGTAAAATTATAGAGAAAAATAAGCGGCAATGTTAAAAAATGTATTTTATATAGGCATTTTTAAGAATAATATTAATTTAAATATTTATTGACGAGACTAAATATGTGTCTTATTAATAAAGTAGAAACATTCGCCTTTAGTTTTCATTGAAAAAATTATTAATAAAAAATATTTATTAAAAAATATAGAATAATAAAGATTGAGAATCTCCAATATTTAGTTTTAACTGAGAATTCTTGTAAATTTACTGAGACTCTTGATAAACATTCCAGTAAAATTAAAGATATTTTTCCTAAATGTAAAAAAAATGTAAAAAAAGATCAATTAAAAAAAAAAAAAAAAATATTTTTTCTCCATAATGGAGAAAAAATTATGTATTTTTCTGCTCAAGTTTATTCATTTTTTCTTTTCTTTCACTTCATATACTACATCATTACGACTTTAAGTTATTACACAAGGAGCAAGAGGAATTGTGATTAGGGAAATAAAGAAAATGAATAAAAGAAGAGTAACATAAAAATAAATTAAAATAGTTTTCCGTCAGATTATACACTGATATTTGTTTATAGATGATACAAATGATAACATGTGATGGCTCCCTGACAGCAATAAAAAAAAAAAAAAATAAATAAATAAATAAATATCACAGTAACTCGAAAAGTAATGTTAAAAATGATCCGTAAATTTGGGGACCCATATAGTTCATGACGCCTGCCTGCTCTATTTGTGCAATAATTAATATAGGTCATAATTCGCAATTTTTTTTTCCAATATGAATTTATTAATAATTTTCATAACTCAAAAATTTTTTTTTCATCAAATATGTGCATGGAATATGATTGCAGAGCTGGCAACGTAATTCGGAGGATTAATAGTACCGTCCGTTTTCCCACGCCAGTCTTTTTTTACAGTATTTTTCTTCTTAATTCATCGTAAATGCATTTGAAGAGAATCACTCTAAAAATTATGTGGTGTGTAAAAAAGGGTGGCACTATCAATCCTCCGGATTTGGTTGGTAGCTCTGTGTTTGAGTCACTTCATCCCAACGCATAATAATAATAATAAATAATAATAATAATAATAATATGATACATTTTCGGGATGATATGAATTAAGGTTTGTCAGATTCGTTTAACAGTAGCATTCCAATAGTTTGACAGCTTATATCTGTATGAAAAATTGAGCGAAATATATAAACTATACCATTTACCACGATAATTTGATCAAAATATGTAATAATAATAATAATAATAATAATAACAAAATCAAAAATGGGAGTTATCATAAAAAAAGAAGCTGATGCAAGTTTTAATATGTTGAAGGCACCCTAAGCAAAATCTAACTGTATCATTACAAACTAGATGATATTACAAATCGATCGGTACCATCTGGATGTTTCTACAATAATTTACAGCGAAATCAGTGGAGGAGTGGCGTTTTATAATCTCCCGACTAATACCATTCCATTGGAAATACCTGCCGGATTTCGGTTTCCAAGTACCAGGGGAATCGGATTGCATTCACCTATCACAGACAAGGATTATTTCATACTGACCGCCACATTCCATCGGTATTTTTAAAAAATAAGCATAATTCCCTGCGAGTGTGAATAACGTTAACGTGTTTTTTGTTTTATTTAATAAGAGAAGAGTATCTCCTCCTCATTTATTTATAAATACCACATGTATTTTCTATGTCTGCTCGAGTTATCACTCAAACTGATTTTTTACCAGTTACTAGCATTTTTAAAGCAGTATATGCAAATGTTTTTCTACTTTGAAGTGTTAGTTGTGCATTTATCATAAATACAACCTACAATGGGTTAAGGATAAATTTTTAATACTTACCTCTAAAAAAACAAATTCTGAATCTTGATAAATCAAAGAAACTGAAGGACACAAAAATTGTTCTTCTCACTGACACAAGGTGAAGAACCACTCATATTTGAGGCGCCCAGTGATGACTTTTGACGCTCTTCCAATAGGTAACAGGTGAGATATATCAGTATACCATTTTCGAATGCGAAATAGGGTAACTAATACATTTACAAATACTCCAAGGCGTAGGTAAATTTACAGCTTTTAAAATATAACATTTGAGATATCACAAATTTCAGATCGTTTGTTTTAATATGCCATACAAAAAATAATACAATTAATTAGAATATTATTTCCACATTAAATTAATAAACTGTGACGTTCTACTTATAGAATTACATGATTCTTTGTATTACTATTATCACTTATATTCGGTTTAGCAAAAGTAAAATTATCGTACAGTCGGTAACAAAAGTGTCCGAACACTAGCAAAAATTCCTATGTGAAAAAAGTGCACTTCATATGGTTTTATTAAATAGATATTTATCGAATCATGTTCTTACACTGGCTAAGAATAGGATTCGATATAGAATTATATAACAATACCGTGTGAAGTGTACACTTTTTACATAGGAATTTTTCTAGTGTTCGGACACTTTTGTTACCGACTGTATATACACCACAACACTATCATGAATATAATAATCATAATTTTAAGTAATAAAACTATCATTTTTATGTTATGGTTACTTTTTATGTTGGTTTACATAAAATGTTTCCGTTGTTCCTCATTTTCTCTTACTTATTCTTTTAGAGTTATTAATTGTGACAAATTTATTGCAACATCAATTTAAATTTCTCGTTTCAATTTTAAAAAATATGTCTCAACTTTCATTGTACATTGCTTATACTCAAACTAGTTCTTTATTATCTTGGAATGTAACAATGTTGTTAAGAAGTTTTATTTTCTAGAAAATTGAGAAAGCCTCATATTTATTTAAAATTTAGATTGCAATATTTTTAGTCATTTGTACTAAGCATTGCTTTAGTTTTTCAGCTCTTATTACTTTGTTATAATTTTGATTGTCTTTCTTTGTGCGAGTGTTCTGAGTCTTAATCATTAATAATTAATTATAATAAATAGGCGTTACTATCTCATATATTTTTATTTATTTAAATATTTGTATCCCAAATAATGAAACCATTAGAATATATTTTAAATTTTCATTTTCTATACAGTAATCCCACAGTGCTATTTTTTATTAATTATTTCCTTCATTCTTATTGTATGAGTCATATTTTCTATTTCATAATAATACTTCTTTAGCACAAATTCTACTAGGAATATCATTACTAATTGCATTAAATAGTACTTAAATATTTACTCAAATTAGCAATTTTAATTTAAGTTGAATGCTTTGTGTTCTGAACTAAATAATAAGCTTCTACTTTACTGAAAACGTTTCTCTAGACTTAAATATTAAAATTCATTAAATGCTTCTCTATTTATATTTTATGGAAAATACATAAATATCTCCGTTTGCAATTTAATATTTCTGGAAAACGTAATCTCTGAAAATATATTTACTTCAAATTTCAAAGACATACGAGTAATTCGTATGGTCGATTTTACACAAGGTATTAACAATTTTTTGAATATCCAATTTTATTTTCCCAATTTTATCTTTGAACAAACTACACATTTTAAATTAAATACTAAATAAATGTCAGCGAATTATACATTTTTTTATTAATGCATTTTCTTAGGTTATATTTTAAATTTTAAATTTAATAAAAATTATAACGCATTTTTAAATGTTTGTTCTATGTACCGAAAATTAATGTTATAGTATTTGATTTATAAAGAACATCAGCGTTTTATAAATAAGAATTTTCATTAGCAGCTAACTACATAAGGAAATCAAAAAATCATGAACTAAAAATTAAAATTGCTAAAGAGATTTTTCATTTATGCATATTGTCGTAATATATGTATCTTACGAAATATGCATATATGTATATATATATATATATGTATGTATGAATAATAAATGAATATATATAGGAATATACATATGAATAATATATATATATATATATATGAATAATAAATGAATCTCCAACATACTTTTAAAATAGTATTTGTCTTTTTGTTTATCAAACAAGAATAGAATATTAGATGAACTTTTGAAAAATCTATTTTCAAATTATTGACAGTAAAACACACGTGAACTCTATTCTTAACTGTGATTCATGGCGTTGTTAGAATATGTTTCCTTCCAAAAATACATGTTCATGAATTTTATTCCAAGAGTTAGTGTCAAAGTTCTACAAAACGCTATTTGTAACTGCAAGGGAAAATAAATGTCTTTAAAATATTCAAGAAAAGAAATGCAACTAAAAGGTTAAAAGTATTATACCAAGAAAAAAAGTGATACTTTATGTGTGCTTAAATATATATATATATATAACGCTTCGAAATCTAACTTAAAAAAATGTTTTTTAAAGAAAAAATGAAGCTATTAATAACAGAAAGAACAAGTAAATATTTTTGTTTCATAGGCAGTTTTCCTTGCTACAAGCTATTTATTCTTAATAATCTATCTTTATATGTCAATATGTCTACACCAATACCTTATGTATACAGAGTGTAACAATAAAAATCAAACTGATTAAAAACATACAGATCTAAAAGTTAAAAAAAAAAAAAAAAAAAAAAAAAAAAAGTATTTAAAGTGTGTGTTCCAACTTCAAAATGTCAAATAAGAACTTATTTTTTATTGAAGGTTTGCATTTACTAAAAAAAAAAAAAAAAAATCACGCTAATTACACTTATACATTTCCCCCCTCTACTAAAATGAATGAAAATGAAAGAGGAAAATGAATCTTCGAAAATATTTGAAACTTTCGGCTCGAAATCATGAAGAAAAATGCATTTGTAATATATTTTAATAAAGCTGTCCAATTACGAAAAACGTAGAGATTTCTTTTTTTTTCAGCAAGGCAGAAGAAAACAGAAAAAAAAAATAAATAAATAAAAAAAAAAAAAAAAAAAAACAGTTTTTATTGCTGACCTAGATGTTTCAACTATGGTTGCTCATTCATGAATCGTGCAATTTTTCCGAAAGATGATAGGAACAGGGGAGAAATGGAATGACCAGTTCTCTCTCCTGTTTCAGTGCCTCTAAACTTATTTTAGAATTACATATACAACGGTGTCTACCGAAAAAAAATAGAATACAATAGATTATTCGAAATATTATTTAACAAGTACAAATCATTTAGACCATAATCCCGATAAATGCATAACTTTCATGGAATGGTGCATTGTTAGGATAAATAATGGGCGTACTGTGGTGTAAAAATTGAGTTGAAAACGCAAAAAAACTAAATATGTAATACAAAACGGACATTTCTCATTTAAGAATATTTATTTAGCCCCACCAGCAGAAATGAGAATAAGAAATTTACTAGCATTGGATAGATTTTTAAAGCATATTACATATGTTTATTTTATTTATTTTCTTTTTGTGCTGAAGAGAGGACTATTTTTTTTTTTTTTTTTTTAATTTTTAAAGTTTTGTACGTCTTTTTTGTTTTTAATAGTCGTAGCGTCAACATTGAAAATGGAGGAATGGTACGAATGATACATGCATTCCATAATTTTTTTTATAGATATTCTTTATCTCCAATAAAAAGTACAGATTTCCAAATGAAATTTTAAAGTTACCATTCCTCCAAAATCCATTAAAAACTACAGATATTTAGATCAACTTATTTATACAAAAAATACAAAAAAAGCTTTTAAAAAACATTGATTGTAATGTTTGATACGCTTAAATCCCAGTAGTTTAAAAATATATCTTTTAATTAAAAAAAAAAAAAAAAAAAGTCTGTATTATGAGTGCTGTAAATTCTCTAAAAACTAGGAATTTTATATTCTTTGGATATATAATTTTTTAAGAGTAATTTCTAGATCCAGAAATTGTTCTTATATATATATATATATATATATATATATATATATATATAGAGAGAGAGAGAGAGAGAGAGAGAGATGAGAGGAGGCTATTATGGAATTGTCGGGAAATATGGAATGCCGAGGTTTCGGCTCTGATTAGTGCTGCTATCTCTTCAAAATATTATGAATTACTCAAGAAAGATTCCCATGAAATAATAAAGTAAGAAGCAACCGCTTGTTGCTGTCGTACCATTCTCTATAGAACAAAGTATGTTTTGTGATTTTTAAAAGTTTTTGCAGGTAAGTTTTCAAACATTTAAACTTACTCGTACACATGTGATTTGAACATTGATGCTAAGCATAATGTATGCTCAAAGAATTGTGTTTTGATATACTACATTGGTTGTTTTTAGCTGAAAATATTTTGTACATTAATTTAAAAGTTCATTTTTAAAGATGGCGTGTCGGGTATTATGGAAAACTAGGTGTTTCATAGTATCATCTGAAATTGACTTCATGTATTAAACTAAAGAAACAGAAAATGAAGATGTCGAATGTATCTTCTGTCACAGAAAATTCTCTGAAGATGATTTTGTGAAGTCTAATTAGTTTTCTATGGCTTAAACAGTTTAAACCACCTACTTCATTTTACTCGACTATTTCATATTAACCTCCCTTTGTAACTTTTTATAACAATTTTTTTTTTTTTTTTTAATTGACAATTCATTACAAATAATTACACTATGTACTCATCAGGATTTTGGGGATTTTTATTAAAAACAAGTAAAATTATTTTAAGAAATGTAAATGGTATTCCATAATACCCTCCTCTCATCTATATTAATAAAATCAGAGTTTTGTCTGTAAATTTGTCGCAATCGAAAAATTTTGCGATATCTTAACGTTTCACACCCCATGAAAGCCGAAAATGACTTCAGAAAATTTTGCCTGTGTGTGTGTGTGTGTGTGTATGTGTGTGTGTCATCGTGTCCGAATGTCGCTTTCTTTGTCCGGGCATCACTTGAGAATGGCTGGACGGAATTCAACGGCGCGTGGCAGAAATTTAGGTCTTCACCCAACTTAAAATTATATCTATCAACTTTTCAGAAATTCCGCCCCGTTCCCCCCCCTAGGGGGTAAAAGACTAAAACACGTTTGTCCGGGCATCACTCGAGAACGGCTGGACGGAATTCAACGGCGCTTGGCAGAAACTTACGGCTTCACCCAACTTGAAATTATATCTATAGAAATTTTCAAAATTATGATTAGTGTTTAAATTGTGTGTAAAAAACGCCTGCGCATGCGCCATAAATATTTTTTCACTTAAATGCTTTGAATGAAAAAATAAAATATAAAAATAAATTTTCAAAATAAAGACTTTTGTATTCGCGTGATTTTCACTACAAATTATGAAAAGATTGAAATGAAGTGTTGCCATCTAAGTTTCATACTTTAGTTAATTTTATAAAATCTAATTGTCGTATCGAAAAACTGTTTACACCCCAGGATACATAAAAATCACCTCTTTCATTTGGTACTGAATTTGTAATGATAGGTCTGATATTTCTAATTTATTTGTCCCTTTATCCGTTTTTCCGTTGCCACTTAAATTTCATACTTTAGTTATTTTTTAAAAATCTAATTGTCGCATCGAAAAACTGTTTGAACCCCTGGATTCAGCAAAATCGCCCCTTTCATTCGGTATCAAATTTATAAATATAGGTCTGATATTTCTAATTTATTTTACCCTTTTTCCGTTTTCAACCCAGATTCGATATGGAACAGCTTTAGTATTGGATCCCTTTGGCAAAATTTAAAATTCGGCACCGAAGTAGCTCGGACGTTTCTCGCCAAGATCTTTAATTGCACAATTGAGATAGCCAATTCAGTTCATCGCAAAAATGGCTTAAAATATTTAAAGTCACCAAAGGGTTCCTATACTTAAGCTGTGCTTTTTGTATTTATTTATTTATAATACTGTCTATTAAAGACTTCTGTGGTCACGAAATTTGGTGCGTAAATTGCTTGTATGTATCCGGCACTTATTGTAACTGCATGTCACGAAATTCGAAATCCCCCCCCCCCTTCTCGGAGTCGGAGGGCAATAAACATGTGTGAAAACATGTTTTTCCGTTTAAATTCGCTTTGAATTATCTTAGAATGGCGAATTTTGGTGTGTGGATATTGATTAAGTATACGCATTATGTACATTAGTGGGATTTTGCAAAACTTCGAATTCACCCGCTGAGGGTGGGGAAGTAAGAAGTGGGTAAGTTGTGCCGAAGACCGTGGGGACCCAGACTCCTCACATTGGGAGCGAGAAAACCTCTACCAATCACAGCGAGAACTTAGGTTATTAATAAAGATATGGCATTTTGACAACTCATTTAAGTTTAATGTCCAGCGAAGCAGGCAAAGCCCGCTAGTGAATTATAAAATCTAAAGGGTTAGTTGTTTAAGAATTGAAATATTTGTTACTGTTATTTCCTTTCCCTTTTTATTTTGGGAACGATCAATTATAACAATAGGTAGTTCCATAAATATAATTCATTAAGATCTTTCATTTAAAGTTAACTAATTTCTTTTTCCCACTTAAGATGGGGACTTTGCTTATTTTTGGGTATTCATACGTGCAAATTTATCACATATCATATTTTGGCCTGCTGATTCTAAGCTTGTAATAAAAATTTTCCCACATAGGTTGGGGTCTATGTGAAAAGTATTGAATTTACATATGCTAGGGCAGGTTTCCTTTTTTAGGTTTCTTTACATAATAACAATAGTAACTTTTCAAGACATGTAACTTAAATTAGTTTTCATACGTGTCCACCAATTTTACTAATCACACAAGCCTACTCAATCTTCTAATCACACAAACCTACTATCTTGAAGCCTACTCAATTTATTTTATTTTGTTTTATTTATTTATTTATTTATTGTACCAGCATATTTGTAATTCTCAACTGAAAATTCCAGAAAATTCCCCTACCCTCACTTTTAGTTTAGTTTCGCTCCTCTCATTTCCTTTCCCTACTCCTTCCCCCCTCCCTCGACTTTTGGTTTCATCAGTGTCTGGTCGTCGCCGGTTGCTTTTATTTCTCATAATTATAAACTACTAGCAGGCTTTGCCCGCTTCGCTGGACGTTAAACTTAAATGATTTGTCAAAATGCCATATCTTTATTAATAACCTAAGTTCTCGCTGTGATTGGTAGAGGTTTTCTCGCTCCCAATGTTAGGAGTCTGGGTCCCCACTGTCTTCGGCACAACTTACCCACTTCTTACTTCCTCACCCTCAGCGGATGAGTTCGAAGTTTTGCAAAATCCCACTAATGTACATAATGCGTACACTTAATCAATATCCACACACCAAAATTCGCCATTCTAAGATAATTCAAAGCGAATTCAAACGGAAAAACATGTTTTTACACATGTTTATTGCCCTCCGACTCCGAGAAGGGGGGGGGGATTTCGAATTTCGTGAAATGCAGTTACAATAAGTGCCGGATGCATACAAACAATTTACACACCAAATTTCGTGACCACAGAAGTCTTTAATAGACAGTATTATAAATAAATAAATACAAAAAGCACAGCTTAAGTATCGGAGCCCTTTGGTTACTTTAAATATTTTAAGCCGATTTTGCGATGAACTGAATTGGCTATCTCAATTGTGCAATTAAAGATCTTGGCGAGAAACGTCCGAGCTACTTCGGTGCCGAATTTCAAATTTTGCCAAAGGGATCCAATACTAAAGCTGTTCCATATCGAATCTGGGTTGAAAACGGAAAAAGTGTAAAATAAATTAGAAATATCAGACCTATATTTATAAATTTGATACCGAATGAAAGGGGCGATTTTGCTGAATCCAGGGGTTCAAACAGTTTTTCGATGCGACAATTAGATTTTTAAAAAATGACTAAAGTATGAAATTTAAGTGGCAACGGAAAAGCAGATAAAGGGAAAAATAAATTAGAAATATCAGACCTATCATTACAAATTCAGTACCAAATGAAACAGGTGATTTTTCTGAATCCTGGGGTGTAAACAATTTTTCGATACGACAATTAGATTTTATAAAATTAACTAAAGTATGAAACTTAGATGGCAGCACTTCATTTCAATCTTTTCATAATTTGTAGTGCGAATCACGCGAATACAAAAATCTTTAACTTAAAAAATTATTTTTATATTTTATTTTTCCATTCAAAGCATTTTATTGAAAAAATATTTATGGCGCATGCGCAGTGGTATTACACCCACAATTTAAACACTAATCATAATTTTGAAAATTTCTATAGATATAATTTCAAGTTGGTTGAAGACCTAAGTTTCTGCCAAGCGCCGTTGAATTCCGTCCAGCCGTTCTCGAGTGATGCCCGGACAAACGTGTTTTAGTCTTTTACCCCCTAGGGGGGGAACGGGGGGGAATTTCTGAAAAGTTGATAGATATCATTTTAAGTTGGGTGAAGACCTAAATTCCTGCCAAGCGCCGTTGAATTCCGTCCAGCCGTTCTCAAGTGATGCACGGACAAAAAAAGCGACATTCGGACACGATGACACACACACAGACACACACACACACACACACACACACAGGCAAAATTTTCTGAAGTCATTTTCGGCTTTCATGGGCTGTAAAACGTGAAGATATCGCAAATTTTTTTTATTCCGACAAATTTACAGACAAAACTCTGATTTTATTAATATAGATAACTAGCTGACCCGTCCGGCTTCGCACTGATGAACAAATTTTAGTTAAAGATGGATTGATATGTAAAAAATCAAGAAATATATCAGTTTATACGTTATAGTCAGGCAATATTATTAACTGGAAAGTCAAAATATAATTTTACAATTATTATTTTTAATTAGTTGTTAAATGTTGGCAATTTTTACTTAATGCTATTTATTTATTTATTTATTTATTTCATAAAAAGAAACATTTCTTTACTCATGAATAAAAAATATTGAAAAATAAACCTATGACATGAAAATGTTTTTGATAAAATTGACGTCCTAATAGCTTTAATTATTATTTATTTTTTCATTTCGCAAATATATTTAATTTTTTCCATAATTGATTATTATTTTAATAATGTATATTAAAGGAGAAATCAATAATATGAAACAATATTCGTACAATATATACTATTACAGAATCTGGTGTGAAACAACCACACGACTTCCATTACCCACTATTACACGTAATATATACAATTTTTTGGAGATATTACTTGCATTTTTTGAGATTTTCGAGTAAGAGAAACTTGATACACGTATAAAGACACACACAACAGAGTTTGCATAGCGAGTTAAAAAATAAGGGAAAAAAAATAGATAGTTATTTTTTTAAACACGAATTTCCGAGATCTAAAACTGAACTACCTAATCAGGATGACCGTTAATATTCCTGTAATAAGCACGTAATACTTGAGAAAGGTTATCTAAATTGGATTAAAGAAAAAATTTTCAAGAATACGTTAGAGCCGTTTTTAAGATACCAACTTTTACCAAAACTTAACATACTCAATTATTGACCTAAAAACAATAATTACATACAAAAGGATATTTAATAGAAAGTTAACATGGCGAGTTTGAAAAAAATCCGAACAGGCGTTTTTAAAGGAACGCACTTGCGAAGTCTGAAATTGAGCTGTTTATAGAGGACGCCTATCAATTTTCCTGAACTAAGCAACTTTTCAATCGAAAGGGCATCTAATATATTATTTATATAGCAACTTTAAAGAAAATCATTAGAGGTGTTTTTGAATATGGGCTTAGGGTCCCATTTCTGGTTTTCGATGACCCAATTCCGGTTTTTCAATTTTCACGAAAATTTGGAAAATTTATCTGTACACCAGACCTGAATCACTTGTGAAGTTTAGTAGTTCTATTTTTATTAGTTTTGGAGATATGACAGCCAGAAGATTACACACACACGTGCACATATACACACACACTGACCAATTGCCAAAACCTATACAATACTTCCACTACCTACGGTAGTAGGGTAATTGAAGTAAACACATACATCTCGTATTTACTACGATAATATACAGATTTTCGTATTACGTTTTCGATCGCCAAATACAAAAATCGCCAATGACGATAGATATCAAATCTATGCTTTGTTTTCAATTAAAATATTGAAACTTTTAATTAAAAATTTATTTTACCAAAATTTATTATAGCTTCTAGCACTTAGAGAGAGACAGTGTAACTTTTGATTATTGAAAGAAAAAAAAAATAAAAATAATAATCGGCTTTTTAGTTCTAGGGATCGTTCTCTACATATGCATATAAACCTTTCTTCTTTTTATATTAGTATAGCTATAGAGCATAGGTATATTAAATAAGTTTCCAATCAACATAATGTAACTCAAATAATTAAATGCTATTTACATTTCAGTAATGGCTGTATGCGCTATGTATATTGAGCTACTTGCCATAACTGTTAGTTGCTAAAAATATTCGCCAAATAAATTTAAACATCTCAATACGCAAGCGAAGTGTGACATCACTGACCGCCCGTGGATGCAAGAAAAAATTTTCCATGTTAATCGCTCATTGGATTTTTTTTTTTTTTTTTTTTAATTCTAGAAGAATTATTTCCCGATTTTAATCCTCATATTTGGGTATAGATATGTATTAGTTATTGTATGCATGCTTTAGATTGAGTTATTTTGCTGTCAAATTGACAAAATTTTAATTTTAAATTTCAAAACTGTCACCCTTGGCGTTTTTTGTATTTGGCAATCAAAAACGTAATACGAAAATATACATGCCAGATGTATATTTTCGTAATATGTATTGTACGAAATATTGTTTCATATTATTCGTTACACTCTTAATGTAAGTTTTTAAAATAACCATGATTTTTGAAAGGAATTAAATTATATTCGCCAGATAATTTGGCGATATTTTTTTTTTTTTCTGCCAAGGATGACGGATATCAAATCTATTCCGCTGCAACATATTAGTACATTATATCAGATACTTTATTTAGACATTTGAAAACAAATTTGACTTCAAATTATGATAGAATATTTATCCTTTCCCTTTTAATTAGTTTATTAGTTGGATGTTTATTGTGTAAATATCATCCTTTGAAATGAAATGTTTATGTTTTCAATCGAATATGGAAATTTGCCATTTTTTTTTCTAGAGTTTTGAAATTTAAAATTCCAATTTTATCAATTTTACAACAAAAACAATTTAATCTAACGGATGCACATGATAACTAATACATATCTATATCCAAATATGGGGATTAAAATGGGGAAATAATTTTCCTCGATCTTTATTATTTTTTTACAAAAAATCCAGTTCACTTTTTATATTATTGTTAGCGTGAAAATATATTTTATTATATGTCTAAAAATAAATTAATTCGTAAATCTTTTTGGCAACAATTATAAATTAAAATAAATAATATTATAAAATCCGCGATTGTAATGATCGATAGATGGCGCTTTCTCAACACTGCAGTTGTTAGTAAACATTATAGCCACGTGTGTTCCATTAGTGTTCTTTTTGCTATTCTACTTAATATTCGTACTATAATTTCTCCGCCATTACATTATGGAAAATTGATTGCTTTTGGAAAAAACACTTCAGTTTATTCAAAGTTCGATCGGAAGTAGATTTTTAACTGAAGTTCAACAAATATTAGTTTCAAATCATCTGATTAATTCTTTACTTCCATTAGCCGAAGCAACTGAAATTTTAAATTTGTCATTTGGAAATAAATGGAAGCTCATTTCTGGATTTCTTGATCCTTTGGAGTTAGATTGTAGCACACAACAGTATGTGTTATCTTTTTTACCGTATTTATTCATTTTTATTCAATAAATATATGTGAAACTAAATATCGGCAAGCAATGGCGGCTGTATGGAATTCGAATTAAACCATGTTTATTGTAATTTCACCTTAGCCCACCAGAGGGCGAGCATTTCATTACAATCGCGTATAGAATTTCTTATTTTATTTTATTTTATTTATTTATTTATTTTTAAATTCCAATTTCGTTTACACACATCAGTTTAAACCACGGAGTAATAAAGACTCCGTGGTTTAAACATTGATGCTTAGATATTATATCATATCATACCAAATTAAATTATTAGAAAAATAAACACTTTTAATTCTATAATGACGTCAGATTTAACGTGTAAGTTTAACAATTAAAAAAGCTTTATATGAATTTCAATTTAATGCACGTGCAAATATATTTCTTTTCTTTTCACGTCAAGATATTTTAAAAACGAAATGAATATGTAAATGTTTCTTTTATGTTGGCAGCAGCTAATTTTTTTAATATTTCATTATTTCCATTTCTATTACGGCTTCTATGGGGATTTTAATTAAAATGCTCAGATTTTAAACTAAAATTTATTTTATCAAAATTAAATATAGCCTATAACAATATGGCATACTGTAGCTTTCGGTCAGTGAAAGAAGTTTTTAAATCGGTTCAGTAGTTTCAGAGATTACCCTCCACAAACAAACAATTTTTTGCGCTTTATATAATGACTAGCTGACCCGTCCGGCTTCGCACTGATGAACAAATTTTAGTTAAAGATGGATTGATATGTAAAAAATCAAGAAATATATCAGTTTATATGTTATAGTCAGGCAATATTATTAACTGGAAAGTCAAAATATAATTTTACAATTATTTTTTTTAATTAGTTGTTAAATGTTGGCAATTTTTACTTAATGCTATTTATTTATTTATTTCATAAAAAGAAACATTTCTTTACTCATGAATAAAAAATATTGAAAAATAAACCTATGACATGAAAATGTTTTTGATAAAATTGACGTCATAATAGCTTTAATTATTATTTATTTGTTCATCTCGCAAATATATTTAATTATTTCCATAATTGATTATTATTTTAATAATGTATATTAAAGCAGAAATCAATAATATGAAACAATATTCGTACAATATATACTATTACAGAATCTGGTGTGAAACAACCACACGACTTAAATTACCCACTATTACACGTAATATATACAATTTTTTGGAGATATTACTTGCATTTTTTGAGATTTTCGAGTAAGAGAAACTTGATACACGTATAAAGACACATACAACAGAGTTTGCATAGCGAGTTAAAAAATAAGGGGAAAAAAATAGATAGTTATTTTTTTAAACACGAATTTCCGAGATCTAAAACTGAACTACCTAATCAGGATGACCGTTAATATTCCTGTAATAAGCACGTAATACTTGAGAAAGGTTATCTAAATTGGATTAAAGAAAAAAATTTCAAGAATACGTTAGAGCCGTTTTTGAGATACCAACTTTTACCAAAACTTAGCATACTCAATTATTGACCTAAAAACAATAATTACATACAAAAGGATATTTAATAGGAAGTTAACATGGCGAGTTTGAAAAAAATACGTACAGGCGTTTTTAAAGGAACGCACTTGCGAAGTCTGAAATTGAGCTGTTTATAGAGGACGCCTATCAATTTTCCTGAACTAAGCAACTTTTCAATCGAAAGGGCATCTAATATATTATTTATACAGCAACTTTGAAGAAAATCATTAGAGATGTTTTTGAATATGGGCTTACGGTCCCATTTCTGGTTTTCGATGACCCAATTCCGGTTTTTCAATTTTCACGAAAATTTGGAAAGTTTATCTGTACACCAGACCTGAATCACTTGTGAAGTTTAGTAGTTCTATTTTTATTAGTTTTGGAGATATGACAGCCAGAAGATTACACACACACGTGCACATATACACACACACTGACCAATTGCCAAAACCTATACAATACTTCCACTACCTACGGTAGTAGGGTAATTGAAGTAAACACATACATCTCGTATTTACTACGATAATATACAGATTTTCGTATTACGTTTTCGATCGCCAAATACAAAAATAGCCAATGACGATAGATATCAAATCTATGCTTTGTTTTCAATTAAAATATTGAAACTTTTAATTAAAAATTTATTTTACCAAAATTTATTATAGCTTCTAGCACTTAGAGAGAGACAGTGTAACTTTTGATTATTGAAAGAAAAAAAAAAAAAAAAAAGCAATCGGCTTTTTAGTTCTAGCGATCGTTCTCTACATATGCATATAAACCTTTCTTCTTTTTATATTAGTATAGCTATAGAGCATAGGTATATTAAATAGGTTTCCAATCAACATAATGTAACTCAAATAATTAAATGCTATTTACATTTCAGTAATGGCTGTATGCGCTATGTATATTGAGCTACTTGCCATAACTGTTAGTTGCTAAAAATAGTCGCCAAATAAATTTAAACATCTCAATACGCAAGCGAAGTGTGACATCACTGACCGCCCGTGGATGCAAGAAAAAGATTTTCCATGTTAATCGCTCATTGGATTTTTTTTTTTTTTTTTTAATTAAAATTCTAGAAGAATTATTTCCCGATTTTAATCCTCATATTTGGATATAGATATGTATTAGTTATTGTATGCATGCGTTAGATTGAGTTATTTTGCTGTCAAATTGACAAAATTTTAATTTTAAATTTCAAAACTGTCACCCTTGGCGTTTTTTGTATTTGGCGATCAAAAAGTAATACGAAAATATACATCCCAGATGTATATTTTCGTAATATGTATTGTACGAAATATTGTTTCATATTATTCGTTACACTCTTAATGTAAGTTTTTAAAATAACCATGATTTTTGAAAGGAATTAAATTATATTCGCCAGATAATTTGGCGATATTTTTTTTTTTCTGCCAAGGATGACGGATATCAAATCTATTCCGCTGCAACATATTAGTATATTATATCAGATACTTTATTTAGACATTTGAAAACAAATTTGACTTCAAATTATGATAGAATATTTACCCTTTCCCTTTTAATTAGTTTATTAGTTGGATGTTTATTGTGTAAATATCATCCTTTGAAATGAAATGTTTATGTTTTCAATCGAATATGGAAATTTGCCATTTTTTTTTCTAGAGTTTTGAAATTTAAAATTCCAATTTTATCAATTTTACAACAAAAACAATTTAATCTAACGGATGCACATGATAACTAATACATATCTATATCCAAATATGGGGATTAAAACGGGGAAATAATTTTCCTCGATCTTTATTATTTTTTTACAAAAAATCCAGTTCACTTTTTATATTATTGTTCGCGTGAAAATATATTTTATTATATGTCTAAAAATAAATTAATTCGTAAATCTTTTTGGCAACAATTATAAATTAAAATAAATAATATTATAAAATAGAATTTCTTATTTTATTTTATTTTATTTATTTATTTATTTTTAAATTCCAATTTCGTTTACACACATCAGTTTAAACCACGGAGTAATAAAGACTCCGTGGTTTAAACATTGATGCTTAGATCATTATATTATATCATATCATATCAAATTAAATTATTAGAAAAATAAACACTTTTAATTCTATAATGACGTCAGATTTAACGTCTAAGTTTAACAATTAAAAAAGCTTTATATGAATTTCAATTTAATGCACGTGCAAATATATTTCTTTTCTTTTCACGTCAAGATATTTTAAAAACGAAATGAATATGTAAATGTTTCTTTTATGTTGGCAGCAGCTAATTTTTTTAATATTTCATTATTTCCATTTCTATTACGGCTTCTATGGGGATTTTAATTAAAATGCTCAGATTTTAAACTAAAATTTATTTTATCAAAATTAAATATAGCCTATAACAATATGGCATACTGTAGCTTTCGGTCAGTGAAAGAAGTTTTTAAATCGGTTCAGTAGTTTCAGAGATTACCCTCCACAAACAAACAATTTTTTGCGCTTTATATAATGATATAGATATAGACTAGCAGGCTTTGCCCGCTTCGCTGAACGTTAAACTTAAATGATTTGTCAAAATGCCATATCTTTATTAATAACCTAAGTTCTCGCTGTGATTGGTAGAGGTTTTCTCGCTCCCAATGTTAGGAGTCTGGGTCCCCACTGTCTTCGGCACAACTTACCCACTTCTTACTTCCCCACACTCAGCGGGTGACTTCGAAGTTTTGCAAAATCCCACGAATGTACATAATGCGTACACTGAATCAATATCCACACACCAAAATTCGCCATTCTAAGATAATTCAAAGCGAATTCAAACGGAAAAACATGTTTTTACACAGGTTTATTGCCCTCCGACTCCGAGAAGGGGGGGGGGGGATTTCGAATTTCGTGAAATGCAGTTACAATAAGTGCCGGATGCATACAAACAATTTACACACCAAATTTCGTGACCACAGAAGTCTTTAATAGACAGTATTATAAATAAATAAATGCAAAAAGCACAGCTTAAGTATCGGAACCCTTTGGTGACTTTAAATAATTTAAGCCATTTTTGCGATGAACTGAATTGGCTATCTCAATTGTGCAATTAAAGATCTTGGCGAGAAACGTGCGAGCTACTTCGGTGCCTAATTTCAAATTTTGCCAAAGGGATCCAATACTAAAGCTGTTACATATCAAATCTGGGTTGAAAACGGAAAAAGGGTAAAATAAATTAGAAATATCAGACCTATATTTATAAATTTGATACCGAATGAAAGGGGCGATTTTGCTGAATCCAGGGGTTCAAACAGTTTATCGATGCGACAATTAGATTTTTAAAAAATAATTAAAGTATGAAATTAAAGTGGCAACGGAAAAACGAATAAAGGGAAAAATAAATTAGAAATATCAGACCTATCATTACAAATTCAGTACCAAATGAAAGAGGTGAGTTTTCTGAATCCTGGGGTGTAAACAGTATTTCGATACGACAATTAGATTTTATAAAATTAACTAAAGTATGAAAATTAGATGGCAACACTTCATTTCAATCTTTTCATAATTTGTAGTGAAAATCACGCGAATATAAAAGTCTTTAACTTAAAAATTTATTTTTATATTTTATTTTTTCATTCAAAGCATTTTAGTGAAAAAATATTTATGGCGCATGCGCAGGCGTTTTTTACACACAATTTAAACACTAATCATAATTTTGAAAATTTCTATAGATATAATTTCAAGTTGGATGAAGACCTAAGTTTCTGCCAAGCGCCGTTGAATTCCGTCCAGCCGTTCTCGAGTGACGCCCGGACAAACGTGTTTCAGTCTTTTACCCCCTAGGGGGGAACGGGGGGGAATTTCTGAAAAGTTGATAGATATAATTTTAAGTTGGGTGAAGACCTAAATTCTTGCCAAGCGCCGTTGAACTCCGTCCAGCCGTTCTCAAGTGATGCCCGGACAAAAAAAGCGACATTCGGACACGATGACACACACACACACACACACACACACACACACGCAGGCAAAATTTTCTGAAGTCATTTTCGGCTTTCATGGGGTGTGAAACGTGAAGATATCGCAAAATTTTTCGATTCCGACAAATTTACAGACAAAACTCTGATTTTATTAATATAGATTAATTATTATCATTATTGTTTTTTAAGGATTGTTATGAGAGTTTCAATCAATAAGAGATAAAAAACAAAAATAATAATTGATTTTAAATAAAGCTATGCTAACTATAGAGTTTCGTACTTAAAAGTTTAATACAATTTTTTTTCTGTCTTCTTTTTCCTTTATTAATAGTAAAAATAATTATAAATAATCTGGTGTGTCACTCACACGACTTTCTCTTGCCCTGAAATTTAAAACTATAAATACAGGTTGCAGATTAAGAGGTACGAGAACGAGAACTGTCATATAAACCTATGCTAAACAATTCAAATTAGGCTTCAGAAGAGTTTTATACGATAATTAGTTCTGTGTGAGGGGGCTACCGCCCCCCTCAACCCCCCGTTTCATTAATGCACCTACATTTATATAGAATTTAATTCGGTTATTAAAAAATAATTTATTAAATTTTTTTTTTATGATAATGCAGACGATTTCCATATTAGAGAGGTAGTGTAACACTAAATATCCAAAAAAGGACATTTTACTCTCAATATTAAAAAAAAAAAAATAAATAAATAAATAAAATAAAAATACGATTTTTTTTCTAAGTTTTTTTTTTCGTTAAAAATAAAAAAATCTATAACTTTGTTTTAAATTATCACATATTTATAGTTCAACCATTCGTTTTAAAGGTATTCGCAAGCTCTTTTGAATGATACCCATCATGAAAATTTACTCTTCTCGAGGGGGGACTTCCCCCCCAGGGGGGGAGGCGAGGCTCCTACATACACAAAATTTTTTTCCCAGTTAACTATCTCTATTACAAAAAATATATGTTCGTTTCATTTGGTTTAGTGCAGTTTATAGACGTTAAACTCTACTTACCTGCAATTTCCCCCATAGACGTAATGTATTAGAATTCTCTTGATTGTCCCTGTACACGAACCATTCGCTTGATCTTAACAAAAAGTTTACTGTAGCATCCCTATATGATACACATTTAGAATACCAAGTTTGAACTTTCTGCCATAGTTTGTTTTTGAGATATGCTGATAACAGACAGACACACACACAGACACACAGACACACACACAGACACACAGACACACAGACACACAGACCATTTGCTAAAAACATGATTTTCGTATTCAGGGGACCTCAAAACGTGTAAATATAACAAAATCTCGCGTTCGAAAATTTGACCCAAAAACAATACTTTCTCTACCTTATGGGTAAGAGAAAGTAAAAATAAAATAATATTATGCTTCATTAATTACAAAATCTAAAGTTAGTTGTTAAATAATTGAAATATCTGTTAAATACTGGAATTTTCATTTGAGAATTAAGAATATGCTGGTTAAAAAAAAAAAAAAAAAAAAAAATTGAAAATGTAGGTTTTAACCTATGTGTGATTAGTAAAAGTGGAGTAAACTTATGAAAAGTAGTCTATATATAAGATCGTTAAAATCTAACTTTTTTTTTTTTTTTTTTTTGAACAATAGTTACGAAAATGGTTTTTTTATAATGTATTTTTTCATAACATTGTGTTGAGTCTTTTAACCAGATATAATCTTATAAAAGCTTAAAATATTTGAAGATCCTTAATAAAAATGGATACTTCTATCGCCAGCTTTAATGTTGTTATAAATTCAAGTGTTTTCATAACAATACGCTGCAGTTTCTTAAACTACGAAATGTATCTCTAAAAAAATTTTAGTACAACATAAGATTCGAAGCCTAACACTTCTTACACAGAACTGAAGAACTGACATAAGCTGATACTGACTTTTTCATAGATATCTGTCTAAAATATAGCATTGAAATCAAATGAACAACTTGTAAATATTCAAACATATTTCAATGTCCTGTTTAATTTTTTTTTATCATTATGATGCTACATATGTTTAACAAGAACGAAAAATCATGCGGGACGCATTGATTCTCAACACTTTCCAAATGTACGTATTTAATGTGTAGTGTAACTATCAAAATTCATTGTTTACGTTATCGCTGATTGGACAGACTGAAAGGCATATATAAACAGTCAAATTGTATTTATAATCTCACTTAAACATTTTTGGAAAGTGTTAAAGATGCTTAACGCAAAAGGAAATGTAGCCCTAAGTTTCTAATTGCAGCCCATAATGTATCTATATATTTCAGTGTAGCCCTGTAAATCTGAGAAGTTCATATTCTTTACAAAACATTATTTTAGAATATTAACAATAGATGTCGATTTCTTTGTGATTTTTGCGGTAGAAAGTCATTTCAATGTGACAGAAAAATGTGTGCCCTAAAATGCAATGCATTGGAATTTTTTGGCTGTCCCTGTACACAAACCAGTTGTACACGACCTAATAATGCCATTTTAAATAGGAAACATTTCATAGTGAGCTTGAATAATATATATTAATTTTTAAAAATTCTGAAAATATTTAAGGACACCGAGGGCGGGCAGATGAACAGGTAGAAAGATAAACAGTCGGACAGACATCCACACAAATTGGAAATTTATTAACAGTTAAAAATTGTTAGAAAGTGTTAAAAACGTTTAATTTAAACAAAAATGCAGTTTCAGCAAATTTCCAATAATAGCCCTTAATGTAAAACAGGAATAAACTATTACGTCAGAAACGCCAAAGAAATATTATTGAGGTGCATACAGCTGTTTCGGTAGCCTAAAGCGTACCGTCTTCAGTGCAAAAAGAAACTTCTTTTTGCACTGAAGACGGTACGCTTTAGGCTACCGAAACAGCTGTATGCACCTCAATAATTTTTTCTTTGGCGTTTCTGACGTAGTAGTTTATTCCTGTTTTAATATTCCAACGCCAAGTCTCCTGCTATTATAGCCCTTAATGTACCTGAATATTTGTGTGTGTCCCTGTAAGTCAAATACTAATCGTACTATATCCTTAGAAAGCATCCATTTGTGCATATTAATAATGTATTTCAACTTCATTAAGACTTGTGTAAAATAAAGTTATTAAAATTTAGTTTATCGAACCTTTCTCATAGAACACAATGCTTTGGAATAATTTTGTGTGTCCCTGTACACAAATCAGTAGAGGTATTCACTTCATTTTCAATAGGGAACATTCGATAGTGAAATTGAATAACATATTTCAAATTCATTTGTGTCAAGTGCAGGTATTAAAATAGAGTTTATAGGAATCTCTCTTATAGAACACAATCTTTGGAAAATTTTCGAGTGTTCCTATACACAAACTAGTTGAGGTATTCACACACTTTTCAATGGGGCACGACCGATACTGAACACGTAAATAAAATATATTAGTTTCAAGAAATTCTACGAATATTTACGTGAGTTAGATCGCGGACAGCAGACAGACAGACAGACAAATCGAAGTCATAAACACTTTTCAACCTTGTTGGAAATTACTAAAAATGAATATGTATATGTGTATATAAAACACACTTTATTTAACAATTTTACTGCCATAACCCTACTACCGTAACTAATTTAAATTATATTAGGTAAAAAATGTCGATATCGAGTTTTCACCTGATTTGTATGTTCAATGCCTCCTGAATCCAAAAAAGTGGTTTTTGATAGCCAGCAAGAACGTAAGTGTCTACGTGTGTGAAGAATCTTCTAATGATCATATCTCCAAACCTAATAAAGATAAAATGACGAATTATTAGAATTAACACCAGTGTACTGTACAGACGGTTTTGCTAACTTCTGGTAAGAATTGAAATACGAGAAGTAAGACGTAGGCCAGTATCTCAATAGTGACTAGAGTGACTTTTAACAAAGTTGCTAAATATATACTATTTTGAATTTCTTTTCGTATGTATTAGTTGGTTAGTGAAATTTACACATAGTGAAATTCACACATAGTAGTGAAATTCACACATGTCCCGTATAAATAGTTCAATAATTCTTGCAAGTATGCCTGTTTAAAAACGGGTGTACAGATTTTCTTCTAACTCACCATTTTAACTCTTTTTACTTTCTCTAACCCATAAGGTAGAGAAAATATTGTTTTGGGGACAAATTTTCGAAAGCGAGATTTTGTTATATTTACACTTTTTGAGGTCCCCTGAATACGAAAACCATATTTTTAGCAAATGGTCTGTGTGTGTGTCTGTCTGTTATCAGCATATCTCAAAAACAAATTCTGGCAGAAAGTTCAAACTTGGTATTCTGAATGTATATCATATAGGTATGCTACAGTAAGCTTTTCTTTAAGATCAAGCAAATGGTCCGTGTACAGGGACAATCAAGAGAATTTTAATACATTACGTCTATGGGGGAAATTGCAGGTAAGTAGAGTTTAGCGTCTATAGATTGCACTAAAACAAATGAAACGAATAAATATTTTTTTTAAATAGAGATAGTTAACTGGGAAAATTTTTTTGTGTATGTAGGAGTCTCGCCTCCCCCCCTGGGGAAAGTCCCCCCTCGAGGGGAGTAAATTTTCATGATGGGTATCTTTCAAAAGAGTTCGCTAATATCTTTAAAATGAATGGTTGAACCATCGATCTGCGATAATTTAAAACAAAGTTATCGATTTTCTTTTTACTTTTAACGAAAAAAAAAAAAAAAAACTTAGAAAAAAATCGTATTTTTTTTTTTTTTTTTAATATTGAGAATACAATGGACTTTTTTTGGATATTTTGTGTTATACTACTTCTCCAATATGGAAATCGTCTGCATTATCATAAAATATAATTTTTTTTAAAAATAATTTTAATAAATTATTTTTTAAAAACAGAATTATTTTTTAATAACCGAATTAAATTCTATATAAATGTAGGTGCATTAATGAAACGGGGGTTAAGGGGGCGGCAGCCCCCCTCACACAGAACTAATTATCATACAAAACTCTTCAGAAGCCTAATATGAATTGTTTAACATAGGTTTACATAACAGTACTCGTTATCTTACCTATTAATCTGCAACCTGTATTTATAGTATCAAATTTCAGGGTAAGAGAAAGTCGTGTGAGTGACACACCAGATTATTTAGATATCCTTTCGTATATAAATGTTAGTTTACGGTAAGCAAAGTTGACTTTCTACAAATTTGCTACATAAACTCCTTTTTAGATGTCCTTCGGTTTGTATTTCTTCCTTACTATTGTTCAGTTGACAGGTGCCCTGATTAAGCAGTTCTGTTATAGATCTCGTACATGTGTGTGTTTTAAAAAATGGCTCTATTGATATTTTTGCTAAACATGCTATGTATACTCGCTTTTATATGTATTGACGACGTATGTATGATTTTGTTCTTACCATTTTTTTTTTTTTTTTTTTTTTTTTTTTTTTGTGTGTATTTAATTTTTTAAATTAACTTTATGGTATCTGACGACATTTTTTTCCAAAAATAAAATATAATGCACTGAAGGACTGAAGAAAAGGACGCACCAAGAAAGAGTTATTCGAATAAGAGAAAAATCGGTAGATATATTATACATGTAGAGAAAAAGGGAAAGAGTTTTACAAATTGAGCAAGTCAATAGAGCGTTGGTTCACTTGTTGCCCTAATGCTCACGTGTTGCCCTTCACTTGTTACCTAATGTTGACCTTGATTGATACATTTGGTTCATGTCATTCTGTAAAATATCATGTTAAATTCTATTCAATTTGTGTGTTAGATCGTCATAATCCCTTCGGCAATGCATATATTAAAATTGGAGCATGGTATAAGGTCATTTTCATAATGCTCAAAACGCTCTCGATGAGACAGAGATTTGTGAATTTTCTTTGCGTAAGTTTTAAGTTGCGTTGCGTAAGCACAAAGAAAAGAAGTAGAAATTATCACCGTGCATGGGTGATCATTTTAATTCTCAAATGTAAGCTAAGGTGTTATGAATGACAACACAACGCGACCTAGAATATCATTAAAGTATCACCAAGCTGTAAGGTTTCCGCAGATGACAACCAAAGGGGTCCTGCTATAAACTAAAATGGCACCTCTGACCATCACTCCTGGTTATCGGGTCGTATGGCTGGCAATAGTCAGATTGGTATCCCAATGTTGTTCGAAGCGTTTCCAGATACATCTTTGCTGATCATCGGGGCCTAATTCGAAGTTTTATCTCGCTGGACAATTCTGCTCTCGTCATAGTAACATTCCAAGTCGAATGTGCTTAACACCACTGCAAACGGACTTGTCGGTGTATAGAGATCAATGGTAATCGGCGCAAAGGGGACCGTGAGCCGAAATTCTTTTCTCTAAGCCCTCTGGTTCTTGCGGTCATTGAAGCACCGGTTTCATATAGGATCGACGATATTGAGGAATTTAGGACTCTGAGTGCTGTTCTGACGATTGATATATCGTCACATTTAGTAATCTCTCTCAGCCGAATGCTTCCTTTATGACGCTGTGTTCAGGCATGGCTCATCTATTCTTACAAAAATTGTCTCATTGTGACATTGCTTCTATCCAAATGTTGAGCTATTCGCCGATTAGACCAACCGGATTCTTTGAGTACATGTTTTCTCTCAAATGCTGACATCTGAGCATATTTTGTGTGCCTCTGTATGAAAGGCAGAGTTACTATCTCTCTAAATACATGAAATGAAATTCGCAAACAATTTATGGCGTGGAATCGAAATTTCTCCTTTTTAATACGCTGCCAGTTGCGTAGTTAAGAAGCACTGCAGCGTCACATTCATTGGATAGTAAACTTTAAAATTTTGCATCTTTCTTCGAAACCTTTATGCAAATCAATATGAGTTCGACTTGCATTATTTATTATTGGTACTTTTTTTTGTGTGTGTTAGAGTGTATGTATAAATGCGGCTGATGGAAGTCGTGCGTTTGTTACACTCAATATTTTGTAGTCTATGATGGCTTATCTCAATAAAGCTTATTTCTCTATAAATTATCAATAACTATGATAGATTCGAAAGTATATAACACATATTACTAAATAAAAAAAAATAAAAAAACTTGGCGCTGGATAATTAAAACTAAGAAAACCTTCAATGTCTTGAACGACAAGGAGAAAAAATTGGAAAGCAGACAGCTGTTTCGGTAACAATTAGCGTACCGTCTTCGGCGCATAAAGAAATGAGAGATGAGTGATCGTATGTATAGAAAAAGGAATCGAATTCTAACAGAATTATATGGAATTGGGGAATTGGCGAATAGGAATTTAAGAAACACTAGTTGGAAAAAACGTAGAAAGGAATTAAGGAAATTTTGACTGAATAAAAAATTTCCAACAATCGGACAATTGGGGTACAGCGAAATCACAATTAACAACAATTTTAAGATTTATATAGCTGTTAAAAGCATCAAATAAATCGAGTTTTTGATTGGATTTAGGCCTGGAAGTTATTTTAGCTTAATTAAATATAAAAATATGGTTTTTCCCCTAGCAATGCTTAGAAATAGCCGATTTATTAGTTTCTTGTTTACAGAGTGACTAATATGTTCTTTTAGACGCAATTTAAGACTGCGTTTAGTTTCTATTAATTTGACACCCCCTTTTTTTTTCTCTTGTAATTTACACTTGCAGAAAGGAATAGATTTTTTCCTCATATAGATTACACACTAATGTCTTTTTACTTAATATACATGCAAAAAATAACGCTGGGATTAGTCTAGCCTTTTACATTTTTTTTTCATACACAAAATTTAAAAGGAACTTCTTCCTATTTTTTTCCAGTTTTTTTTTTTTTTTTTTTTTTTTTTTTTTTTATTTTATTTAAATGACAAGTGTTTTTTCTAGGCATTTCTATTAAGTTATCCGCAAAAAAAAAAAAAAAAAAAAAAAAAAAAAAAAAACATATTTTTATTATTATTCCCAATTTATATAAAATTATAAAACACTCAATAATATTGGAAATAATGTAAAATTCAAACAAATCTAAAATTGGCAGCTTAAAAAAATGAAACAAAACCACAAAACGCATATCTATAAACTTTCATACATTAATGCTGTGGTACAATTTGTAGTTTCTTCTATATTCAATAGAAGAGAATATTGAATTCGTAAAAATTCTCGACTTCCGATTTTCGACGAATTTTCACATTTTGAGTGGTCTAGAACACGATTTGACTTTTTTTAGAAAATATCTGTTTGTTAGTCTACCTCTGTGTGTGTGTATGTGACAAAAAAATTGTGACAACTGTATCTCCGGAATTAATGCTAAGAATTATGTATAAATTTATATGTAAATGCACCTTGACCTAAATTATTGCCTATGAACTTTTGGTGTCAATCGCTCAAAAGGTGGCACAGTTATACAGCGATTTCTGCAATTTCAGGGGATGATATATATCTCAGATTTTATTGCGTATAATTAAACAAAACTTGATATGTGAGAGGACCATTGTGAGATATTATGCTGAATGAATTGGAATGCTTATCGGCCTACTAGTGGCGTTGCTATACTGCGATTTCCACAATTTTCACGAACTACTGCACAGAATTGCATATAAATTTGTATGTAGATGCATATTAACATAAGTTTGTGCTTATCAACATTTGGTGTAAACCGCTCGACAGGTGGCGCTGCTGCACAGCGAATTCTACAATTTAAAGGAATGCTATATCTCAGGTTCTATTGCGTATTATCAAACAAACCTTGATATGTAAGAAGGACATTATGAGACATTATGCTGACTCAATTTGGATGCATATCTGTCAATAGGTGGCGCTGTTATTCTGCTAATTTCATTGATAACGGGATGACTATATCTCAACGTCTGTGGCTTATAACTGTACGAAACTTGATATGTGAGATAACCAATATAAAAACGCATTTTTTAAGCTGTTATTTATAGATGATAAAACAGCCTTTCTTTGAATACTTACAAGAGAAGTATGAATGAGTAAAATTCCGATTTAAACAAAAACGAGCTGAAATTAAAGAGCATGATCGAAAACATACGGTTGCGTACAAATTTGCTGCAACAACCCCCCATGGAGCGAGAAAACGACCCTAAAAGTTTTAGTTGTTTCTGAAAAACCTAGAAAAGACACCCTGTTAGCAAGACGGTGTGGGACAGTGGTTAGAGTATTCAATTCCAGTGCGAAAGTTTGTGAGATCGAACCCAGGCGACTGCTCGTTTTTTTTTTTTTTTTTTTTTTTTTAATATATATATTATTATTTATATACATAAATGAAATAAAACAAAATATTAAAATAAATGAATAATTTTAGAGAAAATAATATTGAAATTTAATTATGAAATTAAAAATAAATATACTCTATACAAAGATATTATTAAGGAATATAGGGTAAAATTATCTCTTTACGGGAAAGAATAAAATAAATAAAATAATATATATATGCTTAAATTTACAAATTTAGTGTCAAGTTAATAATGACTATGATTAGAAATTAAAAAAATGATCAAAACATAAGCATTTTTCAATTTATAAGAGCAACGTATAAACGAAAATTTATCACAATAACGAATATTTAAGTAAAAGTTCTTTCTTTTTCCGCATGAAAAATAATTCAATTAAAAGCAGGCAATCAGCTTTTGGAGGCGCTTTATGCATTAGCAGCGTTGGCAAAAAATATTGATTAAGAATTTATATAAATCAAAAATAAATAAATAAATAAAGGTAATATTTTTCTTTGAATTATTCATTTATTTAATTTAGAAAGAAACATTAAAGGCATTTTTTCGCTTGAAATAAAATGTTTTAATAATTTCCTAGAAATACTATTCATTTTTATGTACGAAGAATAACAAAATTAAAAGCAGACGATCACAATTTGTTACTAGCGGCTTTGACGTAAATTATTGATAAAAAAATTAACTGAAACTTTAGGAAAGAAAAAAAAAATGTGTAAATAAAATGTGTTTTCTCTTAAACTCGTCATTTATATAAATTACAAAGATAAAATTAAAAGATATAAAATTATTTTTTTTTTTTTTTTTTTCAGTTGAAAAAAAAAAAAAAAAAAAAAAAAAAAAAAAGCTTTTAATAATTTAATTAAACATTTGAGTATATATTTTTAATTAAATTTAATAATTATCTTCCTTATTTTTTTTCCTTTATTTTATTTAAAAAAAAAGTATGCATATAATATATCTGTATATGCATATTTGAAAAAAAAAAAAAAAGAGGTAAGCGTTCCGTCGGGGCTCGAACGCAGGAACTACGTAACACGAATTCAAGACCTTGCCACAGCACCACGCTTCTACGACGTGAAGTCTTCTATTTTTGATATTGATAAAAAGCATCTAAAAGTTTAAGGGTCATTTCTTGCCGCCTGGGGAGTTGTTGCAGCAAATTTGAACGCTATCCTATGTTTTCGACCATGCTCTTTAATTTAAGATTGATTTGATTTAAATCGGAATTTTACTCATTCATACTTCCCTTGTTAGTGTTATATTTCCCTAGGAGGAAAATGATTTGAATTCATCATGTTAAATAATTAAAAAATAATAATAATATTAATTTTAATAAATTATTAGCACTTAGTGAATTTGCGCAAGAAAATATAGAAGAAAGTTTTGTGGTAGCCACAACATACTATTTTAAATAGTTGTTATCCTTAAAATGACAACTAGATTTTTCTTTATGGAAAAAATATATTTATGTGACGAAAAGTAGATTCTGTACATCAAACTTTTAATTTCTTGTATATGGATTAGAAAACACAGTATCGAGCTTGTTTTTATTAAAAAATGTATTAAAAACATTTTAAAAGATCCCTTATAACACTGCATCTAAAGATATTTTCATCAATGCATCACCCTATTTTTGACTGCAATATATCTTATTAAAAATCTTACAAAGCCGTTCATTTTAAAGAAAAATGATTTCCTGAAAATAAGTCCCTGGTTAATTAGTGTTCGACAATATTATATAATAACAACAAAGATATATATATTTTTTTTTTTTTGTGTAACTGTAGTTCCTTCAAAGGTGGTTTATTAAATTAAAGAAATTTTTGGAAAGGTTTTATGAGATAAATTTAATAAAGGAGTATATTAAAAGAGGGTATTATTTTACTTTTTAATAATTTAGTCATGTGGTACGTCTCATGTGTAAAACGAAATATGAATATGCTGGAAACAATTTTTTAGCTGTCAGTAAAATTAAAAATAAATAAATGAATAAAATAATAAATGTAACGCGTATAATTTTAAGCTAAATTTTTATATAAATCTGAGACAGTTAAAAATGAGTTTTTCTACTTAGTGAAACAATTAAATAGTTAATAGTTACTTTTTTTACTTAGATATAAAAAACTAAGTAATGAGTCAAAATTTAAATGATTTTCAAGAAGCGAAACGATTTATTTTTAATCTAAAGTTTATTGAAATGATACCAGTTGTATTTTGATATAAAAAATAATCATGTATTTCTTCTCTTTCTCCGTGTCAAATGTATTATTTAATTATTAATAGAAAATTACTAAAATATATAGAGTAACTAAACAAATAGTGGACATATTAGGGATATGTTCTAGTGAATTTTATGTATTGTTCTTAATTTTATAAACTAAAAATACCCTGTATTTTATACCTCAATCAACTGTTTTCTTACAGGACTATAGTGTGGAAATTATTAATTGTAGCATTTTAATATTTTTTCTGGGAAGCTTAAAATGTGTTAGTAGTGGACACGTTTAAACCAAAAGTAGACATCTTTTTGTTCCAGTAAATGACACATTTGGATATTTTCAGAAATAACCAAAATAAAAAACGGTTTTACTAATTATATATACAGATTAATAAACAGAAGTATTTTTGTCACATTAATGTGTTCTTAGAATGGTTTAATTCTTTTCTTTTCTTTTCTTTTTCTTTCCTAAAGCTTTTTCTTTTATTTCTTGTTTGGCTATCTCCATTTTCTTGTTCAGTTTTTCTTTCCCTTTAACGTTTTTTATCTGTCTTTCATTTTTCTTTCTTTTTAATTTCTGCTTGAACTTTCATCATATTTTCTTTAGCAATTTCATTATATTTTTTTTTTTTCTTTATAATATTTTTGCCACTCTTTTGAAAGAGTGATTCTTTGAATAATAACATTTGACAATCTCTTTCATATTTGTATTTGATAAAGATCTCAGTCGGTTTTAAAATTTTCTTAAACAGACCAGATTAATTTAGGATGGAATCTGATTATTTAAAATTTGGGCTGAAGCTTTTGTCGGTCGTTTTTTTTTTTTTTTTTTTTTCAAAATAAGGTTTATTTGATCGGGATCCACGTTTACAAGTGTATTACGAAGCACTGAGAATACCTACGACTTAAACGGTATTGAAACCTGGAATTTGGAAACTGAAGTCTGATCCCTGAGGATATGTAAGTATATTACAATATTTTCTTCTTTTTTCTGGTCTTCGTTTAATAAATTGAATCCCCTTTGAACATGCATTGAGATTTTTTCAAATAATTCTTGTGCCATTTCTGCGATACTATTTTCTTCAATCACACTGTTTTGCGCTCTTCAGGACGTACCTTGAAATTCTCTGGTAATTGTTGGTTCGTCATTAGGTTGAATAGCAAAGTGGTAGATCCCCGGTAGTCCGTTGGTAGAGCATCGAGCTCGTAATCAAAAAATTGTGGGTTCGATAAATGAAAGCGAAAAATTACTGTGCACATTAATGGTGGCTGATACACGAAAAAGCCATCATCTGTGCAATATCCTCTGTCCAGTGTACTTCTGTCCCTCTTCTGTGCTTATCAATTTCCGTAAAATAGTGGCTCAGGGGAATGCCGAAGCCGATAGTCATCCTCTCCACAAAGTATCAGAAATTTGAATGTCCCAGAAACCCAGTAGGAGTGAATAAAATACAGTCGACATGGGCAACTGTGAGATTTAGTGCGACGTTAAACACTCTCAACCTGAACCTCAAATTTAGATTTTTCAAAAAATTAAATTCACAAATCACGATAATCTAATTTTACAAAATTTTCTACAAGTGAAAGAAAAATAAATAAATAAATAAATAAAATTTAAAAAAGTCAAATTTATTGATTTCCCTTTTAAATCGCATAAAATCTTCGCAGATAAAACCTATAACACATTTATTACACTTAAAAATTTCATTTTAATAATATTTCGATAATTGCTATCGCTATTCTAAATTATTCACCCATCTAATATGTAAAATTACATGTAAATATTTGTAGAATCATGATCTTAGTCTTATACTGTTTATAAAAAAAGTAAGTTGGTGATAAAAATTAGCGATCAAACGAAAAAAAAAAAGAAAAATATGGATGTATGCTTCAATAATTTTGCTGCCGATTGTATGAGTGAATATATTATCCATAATTTGTTCTCAACAAATTCAGGTTAAGTGGATTGTGCTTTACATAGTTACTGGCCCACTGGCGAAAAGTTGGGAGACATCCCTAAGGGTGATCCGGAGCCATACCATTACAGTTTTGAGCTTTCACGGAAAAGTACTCAGTTTTTGCACCATAACGACTTCAGCGCAATGTCGAACGCTTGAAGAATCAAGAAAGATTAGGTAGGACCAAGTAACGATAATCTTTTTAACCCTTCATAAGATAGTGTAAACCTCTAAAAATACAGATCATAGTCTGTTTTATTTTTGTTTATTTTTGTTTTGTTTCTCTGTCTGTGTTTTAGTGAGAATCGAACGCAGCAAACTAGTCTAAAACGGTGCAAAGGAATTTTTCTGAAAAATATTCTTATGAATGTATTGGATGTATTGAGATTATCTAACGATTAAAGGAGATTTACATTCTCAATTGTCTCTTGTCAGCGTAGTTGCTTTAGTCGTATGAAAGTAAAAGTTTGAAGCAACGACTAAAAAATGAGAGAAGCAAAGAAAATAATATATATATATATATATATATATATATATATTTAAACAACACGAAAGAAAAGGGCAAAATAACAGAATCTTTTTTTTTTCAGTTAATCTAATCTTAATCGAAAACAAATTTCTAGGAAAATTTGTAGTTAGAGACATTAGATAGAGGAAGACCACTTAAAAGATGGATTGAGACCGGAACAGGCTTCAACCGTGTTGGACATGATGATGATGATGATGATGATGATGATGACATTAATACTACAAAACTGTAACCCCAACCCTGAATACTGCTTGAATTTATGCAAGAATTAAAAAAATTATATTCGCTATTTAAATATAAATATGTTCATTACAAGTCCTCTCATCTGAAATCAAAATAAGAAATTGGGCACAGACATTTATTTGTATTTTATCAAGCATGTATTTTACAGGAATTTGCTTCAATTCTAGAAGTTGTTGCTCAAAGTAGTCTGCATGAGTTATTGTGTAGCCTTGTTTCTTTCTCTATAATAATTTATTTTTTCTTCCTTTTTGTTTTCTTTCTGTGCTTTTACTGCTAGCCTTTTTGTCATTTTGGCTTCTTTTCTACTTCTGTTTTTCCTATTTACTGCAATAACGAATTTCTTTAAACATCTCCACTTTAAAAGTTTTCTAACAAACTTTTTTTTTTTTTTTTTTTTTTTTTTTTTAATATGCAAATCATTTATATTGTTTTCTTAGATTCTAACGGGATTAGGACGTTTATAAATTAAGTAATGTAAACTACTACCTCTTTTGTATTCTCCTTGTGCTAAAAATACACTAGACTAGATAAGACTAAATAAATAAACAAAAAAATCTCTGGGGCCCTATTTTCAATGTTTCCGAGTATTTGTATAGATCTAATTACACAAAAATTTATATTTGCTTCTTCGAAGCTTAATATACATGATCTCTCATTTCTTAAAAAATAGCATCTTTAAAGCATAGCTAACCAATTCAATCTATAATGAATAAATGCTCTCTTCTTTCCTTAATTCTTCTATTTCTACCATTCCTTTACTTGCTAAGGATTATTTTCTTAATATCTACTGACATCGCCTGCATAATGCCCATCATAAAAATTTTTGTACAAGGCAAAATTTTTCTCATTTTCTTGAACCTTCATTTCTTTTTTGATTGTGTTCATTCTTCTCGCTACTTGGAATATCTTTATTTCTTTTCCTGCCATAAGATTACTACCAATAATTATGGTCTACAAAAGTCTAACCTTTTGGCATATTTTACTACCTAGTTGTTTAAATCTTTTAGGTTGATTTCTTTAGAAATCGACCTATTGCAATCACTTCGTTTATATATATCTATATCTATATATATATATATAATGAACATTTTGTCATCACGATAATTCCCGAAATAATACTCCAAATGGAACCACATTTGGACAGTGAACTGATCTTATAAATATCTTGGATGAGTTCGTTAACCAAGTTGCTCCGACGTTTTGTTTTCAAGTAGCAGCAACTTGTAATTTTTTTTTTTTTTTTTTTTTTTTGTCAGCTTCAATTGATTTAATACTCAGTATTTATACTATTCATAAAAACTTAAACTAATAAAGTAAGTATATATGAGTTATGATTGCATACATTTTTATTAACTTTCTTTATTTTACACTTGGAAAAATAAAGTTTCAAATGCTTTTTTCGGATAATAAATATAACCATAGTGACCACCACCATTTTTTCTTATTTTCTTTCTTTTTATGAATACAGATAAACAAAGATTTAATTATAATGTAACTAAAATGACTTTAATTTCATTATTTCTTGTAAGTAGTAATTGGAATCAAAATTTCATTTATGCAATTTAAAAAAAAGTTATTTATCAAGGCTGCGATGAATGATTGTTGTACATATATTGTATGATGTATATATTTTGTTGTATAATTGGCTTTTGTATGAATTGTTAAAAGTTTTGTATGAATTGTTAAAAGTTTTTAGTTTGTTAAAAATTAAATGCTATGATAAAAAAAAAAAAAAAAAAAAAAAATTCTAGTTTTTTTTTTTTTTTTATTATTATTATTCTAATAAAACTAATGCTAATAACAATAAATTTTCAGTTAAACACTTTTCATGTTACATTCTTGTAGCAAGTAACTGACTTAATTTGTGCGATTGTAAAAGTATTAAAGTATAATAATTTCAGAAAATCGATTAAAATATTTTCTAAAAACAGCAGAATTATTTAAATGGGAAATTTCTATTTTTTTAAATTAAATATATATATATATATATATATATATATATTAATATATATTACATAAATGAAATAATATTCTAGCAATTTTCTACTTCTTCTTTTTTTTTTTTTTTTTTTTTTTGATAAACGCATAAAGTAAATAAATTATATGAATTTTCTGTAATTACTTCTATGAACGTTTTGTGTGAACAACTGAAGTTTAATTCCATGTTATTTTAATTATAGATTCATTTTTTATTTGTTGTTTGAGTTACATAACCTTTTTCATGTTTCATCTTTTTTGCATTTTTTAGTTACATCGTAATATATTTCTTGAAATTAATTGTGATATGTGTGTATGATATACATATGTATGAAAAATAAATAAAATTAAAAAATATCTTGAAAAAAAGTATGTATATATGTATGTATATATATATATAATTTAATTATGATATATGAAAACTCACAGAGAGATGTACAAAAAACAAAAATTATAACAGAATTAATGATCAATAAGATAAATATTACATTTAGTATGAAAATATATATCAAAAATCAATATAAGCTGTATTTTCCGCATACGCAGGTGGGAATACAGCAATTCAAAGAAATTACGTAGCCCTAACAGGTTTCAGAAGATAGAGCAAGAACCAAAAGCCACTGAGTTTTCAAGTCAAGTGTGAATTTAATTATAAATTCGAAATAGAAAGTGCATTTTATCAGTGTTGCTATTGACAACCACGAAATTTATCGTCGTCCGACAAATAAAAAGAATTGTAAAATAAAAAAAGCATTACATTAGAATTAAAAATTTTCAATGACAAATGTATTTAGGATTGTAATTTGTCATCTACAGATTTTAATTATTGCATATATTTAAATGGAGCAATAGTCAACTTTTACAGGATCTACAAGCGTATTGTGTATCATATGAGATAAGTGCTAAGCATACATAAATAATTAGCAGATAGTTATGCTTAACATACATAAAATAGTCTTAATCAATAATAACAACATTAAAAGCGTATATTTTTCTATCCATAAATATGTAGAATTCCAATAAATAAGGAATATAAATTAAATAATATGACTTACTTCCAAATTTTCTGTAAAAGTACAACAATTTCCGCTCTTCTAGCATGGCATTTATGAAATCCATGTGAAATCCAATGCATTTTTCTTACATCTAATGCCTACAGATCGTTAATAGAAGTGTTTAGACTTTTCTACCAAAATCTAATTTTCAAATTTGTTTGCTTTTTTTCCAATTGCAGAGAACTGTTGGTATGCAGACATTCTTGTTTTTAAATGGAAGCCAATTATTATTAATTTTTATTTACTTATATATTTTTTTACAAATTTGTAACATATGTCTTTTCTTGTAAGATGAGTGACCATTCCAATATCCGACACAAAACGAGAACAAAATTTAAAATTTTCATTTTCTGGTTAAAATAGACAATTATGTAAGTGCCATATCTCTGAAGGTGTAGGGCGTAGAGAGGTGTGGTTGGGTTTGTTTTATTTTAAATTTTATATGCTTGCAATATTGTAATAGCAAATTATAGAAAAAAAAATGGATAGTGTATGACCTATAAAACATCAGGTGAAAAAGCCTGAAAATGTTGCAACTCTTCGCACATTTAGCAACGAGCACAACTTTATCGAGAAGAACTTCACGTTTTGCACTTTTAGCCCTTTTTTGTACACTGTTAAAATTTTTGGTACATTTTTGCTGCCACCATGCGATGGTGAAACCTTTTACCCTTATTTGGTGCTTTACTAAACCAAAGCTTGGTACTGCAATAGCTACATCCATAAGATGGAGAATTTTTTTACCATAATTTGGTGCTTTTTCAATCAAGAAACGCTAAATCATAGTAGAAGGTTTCACCATCGCATGGTTGAAGCTATACTTGTACCAAGTATTGGTTCAACCTAGCAAACTGAAACTACTGTAGTACCAACATTTGGTTCGGCGATGGGGCGCAACCCTAAGGATGATCCGGAGACATGCCATCGCAATTTTGATCCTCCATGGAGGGGATAAGAATGTGTTATGAAAATAAGTGAATAAATATTTAAAGTTAAAACGTTTTTCTCATGGATTTCCTCGAAATTTCAAAGATTAAAAAAAGAAAAAAAGTTAAAAGAAAGAAAAATTAAAATCTAATATGATTTAACTATTTAAAACCTTCAAATAGTTAATCGCGTATCTATACTTCTTGAAAAATTTGGATCTATATATATATGATATGATATATGTGTAGCAGATATATATGTATCTAATAAATACATTTCATGCAAAACAAAATGTATAAATTATAAAATTATGTTTAAGGTAAGATATTCATGACCAAAAATCAGTCATTTTATCATGCGCTGAAATATTAGTGAACAGATTGATTCAAAATTAGTGTGACCAATTTCAGAGCATCATATTGAATTAAGTTATTTACATGAAATTTTCAATATAGTTTCCTTTAACATAGTACATTTTACGAAAATCTTTAGGCCAAGCCAAAAGAGCTTTTTCGACCATTTTTAGGAATATTTTTCCAACTTCCTCTTTGATTGCTTTTTGAAGCCCTTGAACTGTTCTTACTTTACATCTACCTAATTGTTTTTTTAAGTATACCCATAAAATATAATCGCAAGGAGCACAGTCAGGTGATGATGGTAGCCATTTCTCAGGAGGAAGAAAATTCATTTTTTTTATCTTTTAGCCATTTTATAGTTGATTTTTCAGTATGACTTGATGCAGAATCTTGGTGAAAAACAAAGTTTCGTTGGGCGTAAAGACGTTTTCTTTCTTTGATCATGTGCTTCAAAACTTTATTATGATGGTATTTAGCATCAATTTTAGCCTTTGGTTCTGCAAAAAATGGTTTTGTTAAGCCTTGGGATGACATTCCCATCCACACCATAACACCTGATGGCCAACTTGCCTTTTGCAAAACAGTTGCGTCTTTGCGACGCTTTTCAGGTGAAATATATTGTATCTTCGTTTTGCCAGTTGTGGATGACATATAAAACAGTGCTTTATCCGATGCTATCCATGTTTTGTATCTACCTTTGCGTAGCATTATATACATAGACCAAGAAAGTTTTCTTAATTTTCCTACGGTCTTTGCAGACATTTGATGATAGACTGGTTTATTCACTTTTTTATAGCCAATTTTCTTTATCTGACGACAAATAGTCGATTGTGATACCTGTAGTTTCTTTGCTAAAGTTCTTTGAGGCAGAGGATTTTCTACAGCGATAAAACTTTTCAGCTTTTTTTTTTTTTTTTTTCTTTTCATTAAGGACTTCCTTTCGTCCACATTTTTTCCCTGGGGCTTTTGATTTCTAGCCAAATTTTATTTCTTTTCAAAGTTTAGATATTAATTCATAAGAAAAAGGTCTTTTCTGATTTTTAAATGCTGTATTTATAACGTAATTTGTGCAATCATCCTTCAAAAGCTTTAAAATTTCGTTTCGGGTTTGAGGATCTAATTTCGGAACCATAATTTACTCCCACTAATAAAAATAGCTAGAATGGTAATCTAAACGTCTCACTTTTAAAATAAAACTGGTGGTAAAACGGATAAAGTTTACCATAAATAGTTATATGCTTTTATTGGTCACGCTAATTTTGAATCAACCAGTAAATCAAAGTATCATTTTAGAGCTTTTTTTTTTTTTTTTTTTTTTTTTTTTTTATTAGAAAAAAAAAAAAGCATTTGAAATCAATCACACGATTCAATCACAATTTCTATAGAAGACAGATAAAAACAAGACGCTCTGAATACGGATTGCTTGATAATTACAGATAATTTCAGTTTTAATGTATTGTTTTTAAATGTGTATGGGGATATTTTATTTCATTATTGATTTCCGGTTTTTTTTTTTTTTCTTTTTTCAGTTATTGAAATTTTCAACTTTTATTTTAATACTAAAATTAATTTTGGTCTGATAAAAAAATTAAATAAATAAAAAGTATTTATTTTTCTGCTTTAAATGTTAGTTGTAATCTAAATACAATTTTCCAAGTAAGTTTTTAGTGGAAATTGAAAATATTTACATAAGATGAAAAATATTGTCCCTCAAAGTGAATATTGTCTTACTCTTTTTGTATTTATTTTCGATATTCGATTTATGAATTTTATTTATATTTATCCAACTCATAATTATTTATTTTAATAATAATAATGACAGAATTATATTTTAAAAAGGCAAGCCAATTTATCTCATACAAAATAAAATACTTATTTCCAGTAAACACTGTTGATCAAACAAATACTATGTGATAAAATATTTAACTTCAAATTTACAATAAGTAATAGGTATATAAAAATTCAATTGGGAAAAAGCATGAAAAATAAAAATAACAAGTGAAAATCAAATATTTGCTTAATCACTTTCGAAGCAAATACTTTTTTTTTTTTTAAATCAAATGTTTTTGTAAGATTCTGTTATTTCTTTGCAAACATTGATTTAATCTGTAAAATCAACAATAACGTCGAATTAATCTGTAGTATGATCCGCAATTATTGCATGAAGATTTAAATAAGTGATCCTTAATAATCCCCATGTTTAAATTTAATTTTTTAGGCAAATGGCGGCTACTTAATAAGGAGAAGGAGAAAGAAATCAACCTACCCTTCCGTATGGACTTGTTACTTTCCAAACATACATATGTAAGGAAAGTATTGTAATCATGTCAAAAAACCGAATTCGAGATTTTGGTGTTTCTATACGTTTTGAATTCCCCTGAGTCCGTTTGCACTATTTTTACGATGGTGTATGTATGTGTGTGCGTATGTATGTGTGTGTGTGTATGTATGTGAGTGAACACGCTAGCGTGTAAACGCTTCGCTCGAATGAGCTGTAAGTTCGTACGCATATTGCAAGTCACCGTAGCACAAACCGTAATAATTTTTGGTGAATCTGGCACTTATAGTTTTTTTTACAGGGACAAGAAAAAAATTCTTTATCATTATGGCTTATGGAACCAAAATCTTAAAAGTGCGATAGCATCTAAATGCCTCATTCAATTGAGCAAAAAATTTATACACATATTATAGGTCACAGTTACTCAATCTGTGTAGATTTAGGAAAATCCGGCACTTATAGTTTTTACAGGGAGGGAAAGAAAAATTCTTTATCATTATGGCCTATGGGACCAAATTTTAAAAATTGCGATATCGTCTAAATGCCTTATTAAACTGAATAAACAGTTTATACACATATTATAGGTAATAATTGCATGAACTGCATAGATTTTGGTGACTCTAGCACTTAAGGAGTTTTACAGCGATATAAATGAAAATTGTTCACCATTAAGGCCTATAGGCTCAAATTATTTAAAGGGCGACAGCGACTAAACAGCTTATTCAAATAAACTGAAAATTTATATACATGTTATAACCGTCACACTTCACCGTCACACGAACTTTATAAACTTCAGTGAATATAGCGCTTATGGTTCTTTTTACAAGGACAAAATGCAAATTTCTTTATCATTGTGGCATATGGGCTTAAAATTTAAAGTATGATAACGTCTAAATGCCTTATGCAATGAAGCTGAAAATTTATATAAATATTATAAGTCACTGTTGAATTAGTTATAAGCATTTTGGTGAATCTAGCATTTGTATGTTTTTACAGGGACACAACGAAATATTGTTTATCATAATGATCTACGTGTCCGGTAAAATAGCGTTAAATTAAACATCGTGTACTATATAAAGAAAAATACTCAAACACCCTATTATAATTTTCTCTTTTGTTCATTTAACAACTCCTCTTACTTTACTTTATCTACAAAACCGTTAATTACTCAATTTTCGGAAAATCGAGTGGAGTCACTCCAGATTTATTCATTTATTTATAATCACATAAAAATATTACATTTTAGTTATATCGTCGTTTCGAATTTTAATATGTTTAGTACCAGAATGACCAAAATCAACGAAAACAACGCGGTAGTATTCATGTAAATACTTTTTTATTAAAAATACCAGCGGGGAAATAATTCGCAGTTCTCTTCCAATAAATAGCACATGTAGCACAACAACATTATTGATACCAAGCAATAATTATAATATAATTCGATATTGCTGGTGATTTAGTAAATATATCCACTGCAATAAATTAACATTGTATGCGCATTGTACACGCATGCTGTTTTACATAAAAAAAAAAAAAAAAAGAATAAGAAAAGAAAAAAGTAAGTAATTGAGTAAATTCAAGTAATAAAATTTTAAGTGCTTCGTATTCGCTTTTTCGTGAATAAAGATTAAAATATAAAATAAAAATATTGGTTTAAAATGAAATTAGAAATAAATATATTGAAGTAATTATTATTATTATTATTATTGTTATTGTTTTACAGAAAAATGATTTAAAAAGTTATTTTTTAATTGCTTCAAACTAAAATAAATAAATAAAAATAAATAAATAAACACATAGAATGTCAACTTTTATGCAACAACACCTCCTGGGTGCATACTTTGCTCTTGTAACTTTTGTGCTAGGAGTCCATTATAAACTGCTCGGCCGTAAATCAAATGCATAGGGGAAGCGTGGGTAATAAGAGACAAAAGGGGTAATAAGAGACAAAAAATATTAATAAAATCTATACTATTAATCTAAATAACTTTAAATAAATGTCTCGTATTAATTTCATTAAATGGACTCCTCGTGATTTTTTAGGTGATTTTTGAACTTAAATTTTTTGTTAATTTTGTTTTTTAAATTTTCATTAAATCCTTGTCTCTAATAACCCCATGTGGGGTAATAAGAGACAAGGCTTGTAACTGTCCATATATAACAATGTAAAATCATGCGAGATAATAAAAGACATCTGGAAACAATTCTGAATCAGCCAATAGTTTTTAATTTTTATTATTTACATCCATCCAAAAAATATGTTTTATCGAAAATTAACTGTCATAAATGTGTTTGTGAAATTCATTTATTTTAATATTAGGTCCTAAATAATATAATATTGTACTTAATGATAGTTCTACATAATCAACATAACCTAGGGATTAACCAAAAACATGAATATAATTTTTAAAATGGGCAGAAAATATTTTACACATTTTCTAAAGTGTAGGCAAAAAAGACGTATCATTGAAGTGTATACAAGCGAACAAAATGTTATAAAAGATTTTTCTAGTAATTATAAATGAACTTATTTATTATGTAATGAAGTATTAATGACTAAATACTAACTTATACACATTCTAAACATAAATTTACATAATCATAACACCTAAATATGGTCTAGCCAAATCAGTAAAACTGCTTTTTGATTTAAAGTGAAAAAACAAATGTTCTCTTGGTAAACTTAGACTGGGCCTAACACTTGGTAAACTCTCCGTAAACTAGTCAGGCACAATTAACAGAAACTACAATGGGGGTGGGGGGCACAGTAATTAACAGTGGGGGTAATAAGAGACTCATGTATCTTATTACCCCCACAAAAAATAAAAATGGGGTAATAAGAAACATGCCTAGAACATGTAAATAAAGAATGCTTTCGAGGTTTTAAAAAATTTTACATCAAAGTCATAGTCTTGGTCAAAAGGTTACACATTAATAAATCCCAACCATCTTACCTACAAAAAAAGAATAAAGAAAAATTTAGAAAAAGTCACGAACTTTCAGGGTAAGTTCAAAGTGAAGGTTTTTTTTTCGTCGTATAAAAAGAATTCAAAATGTGTTATAAACTTCTCAATATTTTTTGACTGCGTCTCTTATAACCCCTGTCTCTTATTACCCCGGCTTCCCCTATCCGTATATTCCCCGTTCGTGTAATCTTATGTTATTCCTGAATGAAGTTTAACGCCGCTAATTCTGCAATGCTAGCTATTGTGGATACTTCTTCGCTTCCTTTAATTTCTCCATACGAATGGAATATTTGAAAGATTTTTTTCTCACGACTGCACTGTTCTTAATCCGCACATTTGATTAGCCATACTGCTTTTACTATTTTTTCCAAATAAACGAGGTTTGAGAACATATGTCCTACACTTGAGTATATTACCTTTCTGAATTTGTCGATCTAATTTGGCAACAACTTGTATTTATTAAATCAGTTTTCTAATAAAAATATTACATTGAAATATATTCATTCGTTTTGAAGGTACAGTACCGCATATACAGACATATAAATACAGAGAAAATCTTCAAACATCCACGTTCTTTACACTAAAGATAATAATAAAAAAAAGAAAAAAATTAATTTTTAAATATCGTATATTACAAATATCATATATATGACACTGAAAAAAAAAAAAAAAACAAATTTTATCACCAGATTCAGAAATATTTTCTGAATAAAAACGTAACGATTTAGATTGATACTTCCATGTTTAATCGTGATTATATATAGAGTTATACTTAATGAGACGCATGAAGACAATTTATTTAGTAAAGATACACACACATAAAATCTCTGACATTTAATTGTAATTGCTTGATTATTAATCTTTTACCGCATACAGAATTTACCCTGAAATGTGAGAAAAATGACATTTTAAGATCCCCATAAAAGAAAAGGGGATGAAATAAAAAATATACATATATTTTAAATTTATTAATCTATTGAAGTATTATGTATACACTGTGTATTGTTTTGTGGTTTTGAATTTTTAAAAGTATGCAGTTGTTTTAAACTGCGTAGTTCGGCTTGTTAGCACACACTAAAGTAAAAAATAAGGCAATGAATTAAATAATTGCAGACTTTACTTACTTTCTTTCTTTTTCTTCTTTTTCTTCTTTTTTTTTTTTTTTTTTTTTTTTTACAATATGCTTTATGAAAATGCAAAATTACTTTTACGTAATTATGATAAAATATTAAAAACTTTTGCTCACACAAGCACATATATATATATATATATATATATATTAAGCACTATTTTATAAGTATACAAAATTATTTGCATTTTTTAAAAATTATTTACCACCTTTTATTTCTTAATTATTTATAAATAATTAAACATTTGTAAATATTTAAAATTATAAATATTTAAAATTAAAGATTATAAAGATTTCAAATATTATAAATATTTTAAAATTATTGGTGACATTTTATACATGAAATTTTTCGGCAGTATGAAAAAGATGATCAGATTGCATCACCTCTAATTTTATATTGTCATTGGTTACATGATAGAAATTGACAGATAATTAGTAAAATGTCATTAAAAAAAATCATGATTATTTATACAAAATGTTTTCCCAGAAATGAAATGTATTTGCTCATCCTATTCAAAAAATTATATGGAAAGCAAAATTATATTAAAATAATAAAATTATATTAAAATCACTTGTTGAAATCGTGTCATAGCATTTAAATCCAAATGGGTGATTTTACTTTATAAGATATTTTATTTCATGATACGTGCATACATATTAATGTTTTTCTTTTTCACTCGCAATTTCAAAAGGTGTTGATATTTATCAGGCAATTGACTAATAGCCTTTTATTGTAGAAGTTGAATTATAAATTTCACCATGAAAAAATTCTATAAAACATTCCATGTTGATATTATGTGACAAATGTTACTCTTAATCTATCTAAATCATAGAAAAAACTTATATTAAAAACTTACTCTTTTAAACATCTTGCAAAATTAAAATAATAAAAATAATAGATATTTATTCAACAATAAAAATGTATGCTATACTTAAAAAATTAATGCTTTCACAATAGTAAATCTGGTACTCATCTGATAATAATTTTTACTTCAAACAGATGATGTTTTCAACAATGACCAATAATAATCCAAAATTGGAAAGAAGCAAAATCTGTTCAGTTTTTGTCCTCTCACCAATGACAAGCTAAAATTTTGACATGCAAATGTATCCTCGTTTTCACAATACTTACCAACTTTATTTATAAAATGAGAGCAATAATTTTTAAATATTTATAACCTTTAAAAGTTTACAAATATTTAATATTTTATAAATAAGTAATAAATAGAAGGTGCGAAATATTTAATTTTATTTATTTATTTATTTATTTGTATTTTTTTACAAATAATTCGTAATACTTATAAAATAATGCTTAAATATATATATATATATATATATATATATATAAAGAGTAAAATTTGTAATATTTTATCATAATTCCATAAAAGTAATTTTGTACAATTATAAATCACATTCTGTAATAAAAAAAGTAGTCTGCAATTATTTAATTAAATAATTAATTTTCTACTTCAGTGTGTGTTAAATAGCCAAAATACACGATTTAAAACAACTATATATGTATATATATATATATATATATATATATATATATATTAATGAAAACCACAAATCAATACACTCATTATACATAATACTTATCAGATTAGTAAATTGGTAAAATAATTTTACTTTTAATTTTACCCTGTGTTGATTTATGAGAGTCTTAAAATGGCATTTTTGTCATTTATCTGACATTTCGGGGGAAAGTAAACTGTAAAGGTTTAAAATTCACACAATTACAATCAAATTGTCTCATTAGATAATTCCAGATATTAATTTGTATGATATTTTATTTTGTGGTTTTGTTCCCCAGATGAGTTCTGTAGAAATTAGGAAAACCTTTGCATTTCACCTTGAAATTAACCTATTGAAATTATTTTAGTTATTAAGTTACAGCAGTATAAGTAAGTATGTGACACCTTTACCTTATATATGTAGGTACTAATATTTAAAATTATCACTCATAAGTTTAATTCAAAGAAATATTTTTCGAAATATAAATGTCTAATAATCCCATTTTTAACCACGAGAACGAATTTTGATGACCTCTATAAAAACAAAGGTCAATAGTAGAGAAATTATTAAAAAAGGTTTAAACATCTCTCATGGATTGTCTCTAAGAGAAACAAGTATCAAAAGAAACAAATTTGTCAAGCAATACATTTCTAAAATATGCCCTGAAATTATATGGACTTAACTATTGTAGCAATCAATAACTTAATTGCTACAGTCTAATTTTAAAGAATAATTTAAATTAAAAACGAATTATCTGTTTCTTAATTTTTATTATTTTGTTTCAGTTTCTTAAATTTAATTTAACATTTGATACCAATTTTTTTTTTCGTTAAATTTAACATACTTAAATTTGAATCAACAATTACAGAACACACACACACACACACACAGATATATATATATATATACAAATGTATTAATGAATGCTTATTATGTATATATATATAGTTAATGCATTCATTAATACTCTATTTATCACCAATTGCTATATATCAGTTTTGTAACATTAAAACAACTCACTAATAAATACTAAAATGTATAGTAGATTAGATAAAGCTCTGTACAATACAATCTATTATATATAATCTATACAAGTGATACTATAATTCAATTTAAAATATTTACACTTTTGTATGTAATTTGGGATTTGCAGTTTTTGAGGATAGTCTTAAGTTTATGAATTAGATTTTTAAAATGTAAAACAATTCTTAAAGATATCTGTTTCAGAGCCTTCTTTTGATTTGCTTTACCGAATTGCATTTTTTTTTTTTTTTTTTTAAGAATGGCTTTTCCAGTATGCAAAAACAATGAAATGAGAAAGGTGTCTTTTTAAAGCCATTTAATTGATCGGATTTTAGAGGAAATGTAGTTGTGCATCTATAGAAAGTTTTTTTTTTTTTTTTTTTTTTTTTTTTAAGAAAAAGGGGGGTGGGGTTGTGTGGTATGAAAATACAGTCGTTAACAAAAGTGTCCGAACACTAGCAAAAATTCCTATGTAAACAAAGTAGAGTTAATACTGTTTTGTTAAATAAATTGTTGTCGAATCATGTTCTTTAGCACTGTAAGAACATGATTCGATTAAAGATTTATTTAACAAAACCGTATTAAGTGTACTTTTTATAGATAGGAATTTTCGCTAGCGCTCGGACACTTTTGTTACCGATTGTACCTAGTTCTCTTGAATAAAATGTCAAAGACAGTAGGCATTGAAAATAAGTTTCCATCACATGCTTTAAAGACATGAAGATTTTATTGGCAAATAAAGAAACATCAGAGAACGTTATGACAATCTCTATGACAAGAAGTGGTATAGGAGAGAGGACGATTTTATTCTGCTTACGAAACTACATGCTGCTAGGTCCGTGATTTTAGACAGTGATGACAGCGAGCATGATTCATTTCCCATCTGTTTACTGCCAGATATGGCAGCGCTCGCTGTGAATATATCAGCCAAGTGCGCCAATTAAAAGTTTCTTTGTTTCTAATGCAAATTAAATGTAAAATTTTGAATTTTGAAAAGGCGGTTAGGTTATATTAATATAGCTCTTCTCGAACTCTATAAAAGTCAAAAGTAGCGGCGACTATTGGGCTATGAAACAGGAAATGAGATGTAATTACAGTTAGATTGCGCAATTGTTATTTGATTTTTTAAAAAGAAGATTGCATCAGAACATTTTGAGAAGCATAATATAATTTAAATGAATGACTTATATATGAAACCTGAGAACAATTTTTATTAGATTAATTTAATGTATGAATTTTAAATTTATATTTTATTTCAAAAGATTATTTTATTAACAAAGGGTTACATTTTGAAACTAAATGAAATCTTTAATATATGAGAGATGCATTTAATAAAATAAATTTTTTAATCAATTTCTCATGGAAAATTTAATAATTAATTATTGAGATTTTTTGAAAGAAATAAATATAAAATTGAACATATGTGTGGAACTCTTCCACAGGAAGAGTCTTTAATGCAAAGCTGTACATATGGGTCATAATATTTTTCCATTAATTTTGTATTCAAGAAAGATGAAAGACGTGTGTACCATTCTTGAAAAAAACTTTTTCTAGTGAAATAAAATCACGTATTTTGAAGAAAAAAAAGTGAAAGTAAAATAGTCTGAAGTACTCCATCTACTTGAAATACACATTTCAAGATTAAACAAAAAATTAAAAATTATTTTTTAATACACTTTCATATTTTTAGTCAAGTGTATAATTATTCACTTAGAAATACTTTTATTCGAAATGAAAAAAAGATGAACTTAAGACTTAAAAAAAAAAAAAAAAAAACTTTAAGAATAAAATTGATGTGTTTTTTAGTACTTTTTGAACATAATAGTAATGGTTTTTTATTAGTTCTTGTTATATATATATATATATATATATAATAAGACCATTTTTAACGATTAATTTTTTTAACAAGTATTCATAAAATGAAAAAAATAATTAATAACTTCAAAATTTCATAAACACAAAACAAAAAATAAATAAATAAACAATAATAATAGTAATGCTTAGGAAAAACATTTATTTTTGCGGGGATATGATTACAGGGTTGCTGTTTTTGTTTGTTTGTTTTTTCTTATAAAATAATGTTTTCATATGTAGCGAAAGAGGACGCGCATACGCAATCTGGCAATTACAGACAGACAACCAAACAGATCACAATAAAATAGTATTTATATATTATTTTTATATAGTATATAAAATAGTATAGTATATAAAATAGTTATATAAAATAGAATTTATATATTATATAAGTAAAAAATGTGTCTCATCACTACCAGAATAATGTATTAGACAAGTGAGGCACGTGATTGTGCATATTACACCTGAATATAGTATGCAAAATTTATGGATTTACCACTCCTGTAAAAAATAAAATAAAATAAAATAAAATAACTAAGCTGGATAGGGTAACAGTAGCATGCTGCCAGCATTGAATAATGAACCTATTTATATTATGACACGTTTTATTGCTTTCCTGAATTGCATTAGAGATCCTGAATGGACAAAGACTGGAAATTGAACAAAAATGACGCACGTTCGTCGGAAGACATCTCGATCACCGTAGAACATAATATACTTTTATTAGTGCCTGATACTTTTCTTTTAATTAAAATTAAGATATAGTGGTTTGCATTATTTTAAGAGAGCCACGCAGAAAATCATTAAAATCATTTTCACATCATAATGGAATAATCTATACAACAGACTGAACTAACATGACAGATCGATCAGGGGCCAATGTCCATTCTCTTATTATGTAGGGTCTCTAATCTGCATGTCGTATGAGCGCCCTCTAACGGTTTCTTTTGTAATCTTTATATATATTTGGGTGACTTTTAAATGAGGGTTTTTTTTTTTTTTTTTTTTTTTTTTTTTTATTACATTATATTAATATTACTTTTTTTTTCCTTTTTAAATCCGATACGCATACCCTTTGTTTTTTTCCTATTGGAGCGTAAATGTTTTATTAATTTACTTCAAAATCCTAATACAGATATTAGGATCGTCCCGTCAATTCAGTATCGGTTAACAAAGATCTGATATCCCAAAGACCTGATATTTTGCTAAAAATTGTTTATGGTCAAATAGAAAAAAAAATCAGAAGCTATGTATTCGTATCGGATTTCAAAAAGAAGACAAAAGAAGATGAGAAACAAAAACAAAATTTCCCCCTTATCTAAGGGACATCCTAATACACATATAAATAAATAAGTAGAAAAACATTAATTACCTTTAGCATAGTGATTTTTATTATTCCAGCTTTATAAAGATTTTTTCTGTCTTGCATGTTTACTCAATAACTTTTGATTACCTTCTGGATGGTTCTTTTTATTAAGTGTCCGATTTTCTAATCTCTTTTTTTTTTTTTTTTTTTTTTTTTAAAGTAACCATTTGTTTAGTTTTACTTAAGAGATACATTAATATATATATATATATATATATATATATATATATAGATCATTACTTTTTGTTTCCAAATAGGTTCCAAAAGGTACCATCTTTCATTCTTTTTTAATCCGATGACAAAACCTTTACATTCGCACGTTACGTCTGCATTGCGAATTTATGAATTTCATACTTTGTATATTTTAAATAAAAATTTAATAAAAAATAAAATTTACGTAAAATTGAATCAAATATAAATTTAATTTTATGGTTTAGTCATTACTAAAATTAGCAGAAACGTTTCATTTTAAATTTTATTATTAATCAATAGTATAGCAGTTAACTACGACCTTTCATCTAACCGTGAATTTAACTCTGTTTGAAGTCGTGGCTATTCTGGTGTGTTTGAGGCGTGATCGAGGATTTGTTCAATTGTATAGTAATTAATAATTTTAGTTTTATTATTTATTCTTAGGATTATTTTTATTTTTTTAAGTAATATTGGTTATTGAAATATTTAAAAGTATGTTTGTCATTTGATTTTTCCTGTTTCTCTTTGATTCTGAAATTATTTACACGTCCTCTGGGGGTTATTGAGCATAGATTACTGTAATGTTTTAGCAAATTACATACGTAAGACAGAAATAACATCTAATTTGCATGCAACATCAAATCTATGCCCTTGAAAATGTATTGTTTTTGTATGGTTTAATTCAAGGATGCTTAATTATTTCAGAAATTTTATTTATGTTCTATCTAGTACTTCATATGATACTTGGTTTCATCTTCTGCAATGTTTGAAAAGGTTTTCAATATATGCACATGTGAATGCAATACCAAAACACATGAGGGCCTTCTTCAGGGAAGGGCCCCCAGTGCATAGGAATGGAAAATGAAACATTTCTAAGGGAACGTGTCCTTTAAACTAAAAAATACGTTCCAGCCCCAGACCTCAAAGATGAAAGCAAAAAATATATAAAGCCATCGAATTCAAGATTAAAAATGAATTAATACAAAACACTTGTATAAAGAAGACGCATTAGTAAATAATAATATATTAAAAAAAATATAGTAGCTTAGACTTTTCTCGCAAAAATCTTGACATGCATAACTGAGATAGATAATTTAAGTCATCGTCAAAATAAATGAAAAATTTAAAATCTGCCAGTGAGGCCCTGTATTAGGTGTAATTAAAATATTTTAGCAATGCAGTTACTTCGTTCTATTGAATGGAAAAATATACCAAAAAAAAAAAAAAAAAAAAAAAAGTCCTGTTGTATTAAATTAAATTCTGTTTTCTTCAAAGTTTTACATCAATGCTTAAAAAACAAAAATAGGTTGCCAATTTTATTATTATTATTATTATTGCACTATTTTATAATTTTTCTCTATATTTAAGCCATGGCTAGAGTTAAAATGGCTATTGTGGTTGCGTAAATGAATTCCTTGGCGAAAGACGTACGAGCTTCTTCATTTCTAAATTTAAAAAATCGCTAAATTGGTTATAGTAAACATCCATCATTTTAAATATGTTTTGAGTTAAAAAAGCTAAATTTTTATATAAACTAATCTATGTTGTCGTCTCGTAAATTTCATTTTCAAAATTTCTGGGCTTAACCTCTAATTCTATACGCAAGCGAAGAGTGATGTCACTGACCGTCCGTGGATGCAAGAAAATGATTTCCTATGTTAATCGCCCACTGGATTTTTTGTAAAAAATTATTGAAAATCGAGGAAAATTATTTCCCGATTTTAATCCCCATATTTGGGTGTATATATGTATTAGTTATCATGTGCATGTGTTAGATTTAATTATTTTGCTGTCAAATTGACAAAAGTTTTATTTTAAATTTTAAAACTCTGTCGTCTTTGGTGCTTTTTGTTTTTGGCGATCAAAAACGTAATACGAAAATATACATGCCAGATGTATATTTTCGTAATATGTATTGTACGAAATATTGTTTCATATTATTCATTACTCTCTTAATATAAGTTGTTAAAATAACTATGATTTTTGAAATGAGTTAAATTATGTTCGCCAGATAATTTGGCAATATTTTTTTTCTGCCAAGGATGATCTATTCCGCTGCAACATATTAGTATCTTATATCCGTTACTTTATTTAGAATTTGAAAACAAATTTGACTTAAAATTATGATAGAATATTTATCATTTTCCTTTTAATTAGTATGTTAGTTGGATATTTATTGTGTAAATATCATCCTTTGAAATGAAATGTTTATGTTTTCAGTCGAATATGGAAGTTTGCCATTTTTTTTTTCTAGAGTTTTGAAATTAAAAATTCAAATTTTATCAATTTTACAACAAAAACAACTTAATCTAACGCATGCACATGATAACTTATACATATCTATATCTAAATATGGGGATTAAAATCGGGAAATAATTTTCCTCGATTTTTAATAATTTTTTACAAAAAATCCAATGGGCGTTTAACATAGGAAATATTTTTCTTGCATCCACGAACGGCCAGTGAAGTCATCACTTCGCTTGCGTATAGCACTCGTTGTTTAACATAATCATTATATTCATTACTAAATCTTTTTCTCCTAACGCTAAAATAAAAACTAATAAAACAAACTCAGCTAAAATATAAAATAATAATGTAAACTAAAATAAAAATATAAACTAATTTTCATTTCATTTTTATTAAATTTTTACTTAATATTTTTAAAATATCGGTTATTTTCATATTTTGCTATTCTAAATAATTTTTTTCTTCTCTCGAGCATCTCAAAGATGCCAATTTTTCAATTTTTCTTATTTACACCATTGATCACATTTTAATTTTCCTGAGGAAAGTGACGTCAGCAACACAGAAAAAAACGTCATAAGAGAAACTTTTTCTCCGGTGGCAAATAGAGTACCTTTATAAATCCTACGTTTTTCTTTATAACTTCGGTAATTAAAATGATAGAAATTTCTAAGCAGCTGAAATGCCTTCCTTGAAACAGTCGGAATACACTGATACCTCTCATGATGCAGAGCACTTTGCCCTCCGCGAGAAGATGCTGTCGCAGACAAAAAAAATTGACGCCAGGGACAGTTACTTTTTTTTAATATAGAGAGACAATTCAAAATTTGAAAATTTTAAGAAAAAATTATTTTGATTTCTTGAATGTAAAATAAATAAATTTTACTATTTGTAATATTTATAACTTAAAAATATAATGAATTTCTATAACTTAAAAAATAAATTTAATTTTTGTCTTAACTATAAAATAAATTAAAAGTTTTCCAATATGATAATTGACTAACTTCTTAATTTTGTCAAAAATAGCAAATTTAGATTCTTAAATAGTCTTAAAAGAAAATATATTTATGCATAGTTTGAACGTTAACAATATTCAATCACTGTAAAAAATTTCTGTAAAAATAAAGCACTTTTTTAACAAAAATACAACATAGGTTGCTGTATATTTTTACAGCTAGTTCTGTAAAAATAATTGAAGATTTGTTACTTCACATTGTGCTGTAAATCGGTTTAAAAAATTTTCCAGGAGTCTTTTTCTGCGTATGACACGATTTATCAACCTATCAGTTCTGATGTTGAATTTATCAGTTTTTGTAAAGAAAAGTCGCTGTGATCCCACCGGCGCGGTTAGTAAATCGCTGGCCTTTGGAACAGGCGATTGTGAGTTCGAATCCCAGATTGCCGAAGACGGTTGCAAGAAACTTTTTTAAAGCATTCGAGAAACTCAAACTTTAACTTTTATATTTACGGTCAATGCTACTTTTTTTGCAGGTTGGTTGTATGTTTCAACACAACGTAAAATTACTGGCGATACATCATTCATTGTCTAAATGTTTTTTTACGGGCTTTGTCTGGAATCTCTGCTGCCGGGCTTTGCCCCTAATTTTACTGCAGCATTCTTTACAGTGTATATATATATATATATATACAGTCGGTAACAAAAATGTCCGAACACAAGCAAAAATTCCTATATTAAAAAAGTACACTTCATACGGTTTTGTTAACTAAATCCAAATCGAATCATGTTCTTACACTGACTAAGAACAGGATTCGACAAGGATTTATTTAACAAAACCGTATGAAGTGTATTTTTTTTACATAAGAATTTTTGCTACTGTTCGGACACTTTTGTTACCGACTGTATATATATATGAACACGTGATGTTACTCTGAATGTTTATCATAATGTTGGAGATTGTTTTGTAAATTATATAAGATCTATGATATAAATATTTTAACAATACACTTAAAATTAATTTATTCTTGAATAATTTGATTAAAAATATGTAAACATGCATATTTACATATAAACAATCATACATATATATATTGGGTAAGTGCAAATGTTCTACCCGTTTTTATTATTATAAAGAAGAGCAAATAAACGCAAAATGAACAGTGCCTATTTTGTGCATAATCCCCATTGCTATCTATGACCTCTTAACATCTTTCTGGTAGAAGACGAATCTCATGGCGATAAAATTCCGACGGTTTAGAGTCAAAAAATTCTTGGATGACAGTTTTAACAGTATCAAGAACATTAAAGATTTTCTGACTGAAGAAATTGTTCAACGCACGATATAGATGATAATCAGTTGGTGCCCAATTAGGAGAATAGGGAGGGTGCGGTAAAACCTCCCAACCAAAGCCCAGTAACTTAAGGCGAGCGATGACAGCAGCATATGGCCTTGCGTTATTGTGATGAAGGATAGTACCACGACGATTGATTAGACCTGGACGCTTTGCTATCAATTTTTAATGCAGCCTGCCTAACTGTAAACATTAGAAGGCAGCATTGAGGGTTTGGTTGAGTGGCAGGACCTCCCAGTGAATTATTCCCTGCACATCCCACATCACACTCAATAACACTTTCTTGGGATGAAGTTCAACTTTCGAAGTCGATGCAAGCGGATCAGAAGGGCGATACACAGTCCTACGACGCTTTACTTTACGGTACATAACTCACTCCTTATCTGTCCCAATTCGTGTCAAGAATGGTTCATCTTTGAACCGGAAGAGCAAGGAGACACAGGTGGCGATTCGATCACCCCATTGATTAGCTGTCAGGTTATGTGGAATCCAACGATTTAACTTTCTCCTAAAACCCAACTTAACCAGTCGTCTCTCGACCGTTGTCCGGTGTACGTCGAAGGCCAACGCTAATTCTTGCACGATTGGGTTCGGGTTATTCCTTATGGCTTGTTCACTATCGTCGTGTCCAACGTGTGATGACTGTGTACTCCTAGCCTGATCTTCGCAGTTCTGTATCCTTCCCTAAATTTACAAAACCATCGACGACATGTGCTTTCGTCTATTGCATCAACCCTATAAACTTGACAAACATTGGGGTATGCTGCGGCTGCCGTACTCTTTTTATCGAACTCGTATAATAAACAATGCCTTATATGCTCCTTCTCGCTTTCCATGTCAAACCCTCTGATATTGTTTTTGAGATGATTAACTTTGTTGTGAGACACGATGCATTTATATGTGAGGCGTCCACACGTTTGATTGGCCGATGTGATTACAGTGACGTTATTACAGTGACGTCAATTCCATTGCAAATTCGCATATCCAAAAACGGATAGAACTTTCGTCCTCCCCCAATATATATATATACACACTTGAGAAGCGAAAGAATCTATTTTTTAATAAGGCATATTAATCTTATGATTCAAAATTATTCAAAAATAAATAACAATTAAAGAAAATTATAAATGCGAATGCTTTAATTACTTGATATAGAGAAATAATTGGAAATCTTGTAACTGTTCCTTTATTTTAATAAAATATATCCATTTTGTAGAAAACCAGACGTACTGTGCAAATTTCGTAACAAACTTCTGCGAATATTAATCAATTACATAATATTTACAAAGCTTCCTTATTCATTTCTTAAAAATATAGAAACCTTTGACATGTTATAATAATAAAAAAATTTACTTATGTATTTAATATAATGAATACGTAAATCTATGATAAAGGAGTGTATGAAATATTTAAAGAAACAAGCACAAATTAGAGAAACATGATTTTAAACGACGAAATAAATTTCGCTAATTCTTATAAAAAATATTAATTTTTATAATTTGAACTTTAAACATTAAAATTTATAATCAAATACATAATTTTATTATTATTATTATTTATTCAAAGCTTATGTAAAGCAAGATAAACAAAAAGTTGACTTTAAAGAAATTATTCAAATGGCTTTACAAGTGTGCAAATACGCTGATTCTCAAAATGAAACAACATGTAGAGGCTTGCTAATGTGTGAAATTTTTGTAATGCGTATACCTCATAGGATGTTAAAATAATTAACGCTGCGACGCAGGCGCATGTCATGGGCATTTCTAGTGTCACTTGTCTAAATGTTACACAAAAGTCTGCTTTTAAATATTAGATTTTTTTTTTTCGTTTGAAGTTTCTGACTCAAATACGGCATTAATCAAATACGTTTCTCAACAGAGTAGATTGTGAGAAGAAGCCACAGTTTGTGTTTAACATTCTTGTAAAAACCCTGTGGGTAATATTAGTTGATTTTTTATGATTGTGAAAATTTTTACTTTTGAGTACATATTAAATATCTATCTAACTTAAAAACATTATAAAAAACATTAAATAAAAATTTCCTTAACGCTTCCATTTCAGCACCTTACCAAAATCCTGGGGTAAGATAACAATTTATTTAGGACATGGCTTACGGAATTTCAGTGTAAAATTTATATTTTAGTGAAAACGACAAATATATACTTCTCAAACTATTTTTCAACATTAAGTACCTTAATATGTTTCCTTATTAAGGGAACCTGGAACTTTTGACTTGGCACCACTGAAGTAGCTTTTATATAAAAGTTTATAATTTTATTTTAATACATAGATATCGAACTATACTAGGTTTGTTCAATAAAATATATATTGAAGCAACAATTCTTATGATTTTGTATATGTTTTGTATATGTAATCTGTAAAAGGTTAGGAATCTTTAAACTATTATTATTATTTTTTTTCAGTCCACTTTTATTTTTTCAAAATGCTAAAATTTCTATAGATATTTAAGTAAAGACTTAACATTTTTTGGATGTGTAATAGAACCTACTTAAAAAAATAAGGGATGAATTTTTAAATTTATTAAATTATTTTTGAGAAAAAAATAATAAAGTTCATGTATATGTAAACATAAAAAAAAAAAAAAAAAAAAAAAAACATAATTTTTTTTTACAGTTTTATTTATTTATTTATTTATTTAATATTGCAAAATTCAGCCCTAATTTCTTTAAATGTGTTCTAATAAACATCCAAAAAGTCATTAAGTCATATTTTTAAACATCTGTAGACGTTTTACCATTCTGAAGATCATTAATTCATAAAAAAAAAGTAAATAGAACACAATTTAAAAATTTCATTAAGATATTTAATTCACTCATAATATTTATCGGAATTCTGTTTCTTTTTCTTTTCAAACAATCACACTTTTCTTTCTCTCTTTCTTTTCTTTTTTTTTCTTTAATAGGTATGCAGTACATACCTTTATAAAAAAAAAGAAAGAAAGAAAAATGAATTGCAAATATTGTATTAAGTTTCATCGTGTAACATAGTTTTTTCTTATACAAATTTTCATTTGCGAATGATCCCTTATTGTAAAGACCTTTTTAGAAAACGGCAATAAAATAGATCATTTAATCACCGATATCTCTATGACTTTTATGATATTCACTGGATGTTTTTTATAAGGTGCTCTATGCAGTTGGCTATCAAACTATGTCAAAGTTTTTTTGCTATTGTCTGCGCATGCACAGTAATAAATTATTCACTACAACTGTTCATACATTATTGAATATTAAATATATTTGTTTTAAACTATAGTATAATAATTTAGGCATGTGTTGTCATGTTTTCCGAGAGTTTCGGGAAATTTGAAGAAAAACATTTGGTAAAAAAAAGTAAAAACTTGCGAAAATTTTTTGCATTTTTTCATAAAATATTAATAACTCCTTAAATATTCAAGATATTCTCACAAAACCCTACGCGCGTATAAAATATAACATTTATAACCGTATCTAATATTTTCAGATCAATCGAAACATTTCTATATACAAGTTTATTACAAAAATGTTTCATTTCTTTGGTTTTGTTGTTAATCCCTTAAGGACCTACGTGACAAAATCTTTGCTGAAAAATATGAGGAAAGAGATGTTTTCCTTATTCCTAAAATTCGAGAACAGCACGTCAAGTAGTTTTCAAGATATTCCACATAACGTAAAAAAGCCAATGTGTTCACATTTTCTTGTCCAACATCTGTATGTATATACATAATCCTGCCATAAGTTTTGTCCACTAATTAGAAATGTCTAGTTGTTATGGAAAATGTAACAGAGTTTAAATTTTACATATATTTTATTTATTACTTATATTACAAAACAACAAAAAACTATTCAAACCGACACCTTTTGCCTTTATACATTTCTTCAAATGCTTCGGCTACTCATCTATCGCTGCACGCACGACTTCAATCTGAATTTATGCTGCTGTATTCACTAAATCTGCTTTTAAAGTCTCAACATTTCGATGAGGCTTGACGCAGGCCTTCTCCTCTAAAATGTTCCAAAGGCAGTAGTTCAGTGAATTTTAAAACTGGGCTTATCGATGGCCAATGATCACCTCGAATGAACTCTGGTAAGTTGCTCTCACGTCATCGCTGGGTCGTTCTTGCCTTTTGCGCTGTAGCTGAATCCTGTTGGAATATCCAGTGCTTTTCAGCGCACAAAATATCAATACCCCCCCCCCCCCGAAAACGTTAGCCGGGTGGTGACTGGAATATTTTCTGCAACTTCTTTAACTGTGAGTTAACACCCTGTCATTTAGCTTGTTGAATTTTCCCTCAACAGTGAAGATTTTTTTTATCTGAAAAAAGAATTTGCCGACGTTTGGTATCTGCTCTGATCTTACGAATACCTTTAAGATCAGCCGTAAGTCGCCGGTCAGTAACTCTACGGTAAGCACCAAATCTTAGGTCTCGTTTAATAATTCGAGACCTTGTCAAGGTAGGGATATTTTTCTCACGAGCTATGATTTTACCATGTTTTTATTAACTTCTATTTTTTGTTTGTTTGTTTGTTTGTCCGGTACAAATCTTGCAATCGAATTTTAACTAACTTCCCTGCTAGCTAAACATTTGAAATTTTCACAGTAGCTCAGAACCCGGTGACAACACAATACTTCGAAGTCCGATTTTCGAAATTTTGATTAGTTTTCTTATAATTAATTAAAATATGAAAATAATAACATCCTAATAGTGTTAAAATAGCCATTAAAATATTTACAATAATTTAATTGTTGCCAAAAAAAAATGTACGAGTTCATTTTCTTTCGACATAAAAATAAATTCATTTAATTAAACGTGAGCGTTAAAAAATTATGAAAAGTTGAATTATGTATCTTACAAAAATTGACGTCATTAACATGTAAAAAATTTTATGAACATTGATAAGAGCTCTATGATTCATCAGAAAATTTCAAACACAGTATATAAAAAGTTTGTTTTTTTTTTTAATTATTTTGCTTACATAGCGGATTTCTGGAAATCCTTTCTTTTACGGTTTTAACAGCTTCTGGCGTTCTTCTCGTACGAGACGACCAATTCGTGGCCTGTCGTCAGTAGAGAACGTTTTATTATACCTCTTAATATCTCGATAGATGAACTTTGTTGAAATTTTTATCTGCTTTAGCAAGTTGAAAATTTCTTTCGGTTTCTTGGCACACTTGTGTATAGCAACCTACTGCGATTATATTTTCTTTTTTTTTTTTTTTTTCCCACTCCATTTTAACTATTCAAATGGTTAACAAGTACTGTTATTATTATTTTTTAGTGTTCACAAACTATTTAAAACATAACGGTGTCCTTTCCAGAAAATTAAATACGTAGTAGTTGTTTTATTTTAGTGGACAGAACTAAGGGCAGGACTATGTGTATATATATACATATAGGAATAATCTAACAAATGAAATGAAATAAGTTTCAAGTTTTTCATTATTCAAGTTATTTTTTATTTATTCAAGTTTTACATTTCCTTTTACAGCAATTTTGCGCATTCGTTTGTAAATCTCCTGTTGGTTTTTCTAATCTTTAAACTTTTATTTTAATTTCATATGCATAAAGAAGACTTCTGTGTTTTTTGGGGGTGTATTTCATTTCATTTGTTAAATTATTCCTATATTCAAGTTTTGCATTTCCTTTTGCAGCAATTTTGCGCATTGGTTTGTAAATCTCCTGTTGGTTTTTCTAATCTTTAAACTTTTATTTTAATTTCATATGCATAAATATTTGTTTTAAACGTTTCTTATTTAATAAAAACATTGTTTAGCTAAGCAGCTTTTAGCACTAGATTTCTCTGTTTTGCGTTTTATTATAATAATCTTTAATTTTATACCATTTTATATCATACACATTTTCGTTTTAAAAATTTCTTATATATATATATATATATATATATATATATATATATCAATCAGAAAACACATTAATTTGAAGGTTAAAACCCTCTCAGATCATTGAAAGAAATTTACTATATAAATTTCAATATCACTTTTAGTTATTACTAAATTTTCGATTTGTACAGGGATAAAAAGAAATTATGCAATTCGTTTTTCCAGAAATCTGAAACATAACATAATTATTTATGTTGTTGTAAAATTTATGTTTGAATATAAAATTATTGAGATATGAATTGTGGTAATAACAATATAATAATAATAATAATAGTAATAATACATATTCCTTGGTAATAAAATGTATTTACTAATCATTATCATGTATATTTGTTAAATTACTCTTGTTAATACAAATCAAATCATTTCATTTATTTGTCGGATATTATTGAAAAGTAGAATAATCGGAAAATAAATAATTATCAATTTAATTTTGTATGCAAATTTTATCTGAAATAATTACCTTTTGCTTCTACATATTTTAGGGTATTCAAATCCAAATAGCTTGGAGGGGATATTATTTTCAAACAAGTTTCTGAAAGAAATTCGATTTAAAATAATTAGCTATTACAATATATTTTTGTTGTTGTTGTTCCAAATGTATACTGAAATTTAAATGTGAGAGTTTATTTCTACAAATTGGTTTTGTTACTGAAAATTGTTTCATAAAAAATCATTTAATTTTAATAGAAAACTTTGTATAATAATGTAGAAACAAACGAAAAGAATGCTTTCAAAGATTTTTCAAATTTAATTGGAATTCTATTCATGTTACATAATTTAAAAGTTTTTTTTTTTTTTTTTTATTAAAGCTATTAAGAATTAAAAAAAAAAATAATAAAAAATAAATCTTAAATAATAAATCATAAATAAATTATAAATAAAATATTAATAAAATATATTATAAAATAAATTATTATAAATTAATTAATTATAAATAAAATATAAATTATAAATAAATCATAAATAAATTATAAATAAATCTTAAAAAATAAAATAAATCTTAAGCATTTCTCTCAACATAAATATTTCATTTATATATTTTTTTTGGTATATTGCAGTAGAAATTAAATAGTTTATAATTAATTTAGATTAGAGAAAATATTAATTCCATGAAGCAATATTTTATAACTAGCAAACCCGGGCGAAATATTCGTCTTTTATTTCTTTTTTAATTTACCTTTAAAATTTGAAAATCATAAATGTTGTACCTATTTCACCACCTAATTAAAATTTTTACCAGAATCCAAATTATTAATAAAACCAAATTAATATTGTACAATAGTGAAACCAAAATCATTTAAAGAAAGGTTTTCAAATTAAATTCATGGTTCACAACCAAATTTTCATAATCCCACAGGTAGTACAATTTTAATATAGGTCTCCAACGACGCCTTTAAAATTTTTGTCGTCATGTTGGGAATGACTTTTTATTAATTTTGGTATATCCTTATTTAGTAGTAATTCAAAAATTTCAGAAAGATCTTATTAAATTTCGTACTGCTGCTGTTGCCTGTAATGCCTATACTTCTAATGCAAATATCATTTTGTTAAATATCCTTAAAAAATTACGTAGTTACATTGTTTCTAACAAGAGTAATTTTTTTATAAAAAATAGTTTTCAACTCAAAAATAAAATTAAAAAGTCTTAATGATATTACTGGTATAAAAACTATTGATTTCAATGATCTTTTTAATAATATTGTTATTAAAGATTTTTTTGATATTATAAATAAACTTTTCGTAGAAAATATGCAAATTCTAAATCTAAATAATAACATAACAACTTCAGCCTTTAAAACTCTGACTAGGTTTATCCTATACCATAACTAAATTTTATTTAATAATACTTTATATAAACAACGTTTAGGGTTGCCACAATGTGGCATTGCTTCTAGTATGTTAGCTGATCTATACTTATATTATTATGAGCGTGACATTGAGTGTACTAATTTTAAATTACTAAGATACATAGATGATATAATTATATTTGGATAAACATAACACCAATCTAAACCACAGATTACCATACAGATAGGACAGTGAAGCTAAAACGCGAACCGGAAATACAGTAGCACCACTAGTGTCAACAGAGGCGAACTACATGTGTTAAGTCTACATAAATAGCATCTTTGTACGAAAATTGTTTTTCTATTTCGCAAGTAGTTAGTAGCAGGTTAGTATGGGAAGTTTTCTATTTCTTCACTTTCTACTGCTTTTGAATTCACAAAATTATCCTCAAAACATTCAACGCTATTCTTCTAAGAAATAGAAATTAATTTTTATAATGTTTAAAAATATGCTTTGTCAAACATATTCATATTCAAGTACAAATTAAAATTACAAACTGTAATTCTGAAATAGCAGTATGAAATCATTAAATATTTAACGTTGCTTGGTTTAAATAATACAAAATGCTTTAAAATGAAAAAATGTTTTTATTTTATGTATATTTTCAAAGTTTTTTTCTTAATATTTAGCACTTGCTTCTTAAAATAAATTGCTTTTGACAATCAAGTTTGTAAACAATAATAAAGTTTCCAAACGAAAACGTATGTGCAGTTTTCTTTCCTTCACTTTTTCTACTACTTTTAAATTCCGAAAATCATAACATTCACAGCTATTTTCTAAGAAATAAAACTGATTTTTATTATGTTTGAAAATAAATTTTGCCACAAACATTCGTGTTCAAGTGTACAAATTAATATAACAAGCGGTAATGCTGAAATAGCAGTATGGTATGAAATCTTAAATATTTAACATTGCTTGGTTTAAATAATACAAGATGCTTTAAAATGAAAAAAAAAAAAAAAAAAATTCTGGTTTATGTATATTTTCGAAATTTATTTGCTTAATATTTAGTACTTGCTTCTTAAAATAAATTGCTTTCGACAAACAAATTCGTAAACAATAACAAAGTTGCCAACATCAATACAATGGTTAGTTGGTTGGATGCTGGGTTTAACGTTGCACTATTACGATATGAACATAGATACAATAAAAATAAGACAAGCGATTGCGTAAGCTAGAGAGCTCGAAAAAAACTTACAGCCGTTGACAATAGGGTCGTTGCAGTCAAATTTTGGTTACCGCAGAATATACGGGAGTGTCCTATCTATATAATAATCTGTGATCTAGACTTCCCTGTTAATTATCCTGAAAATCTGTATCTTAGTAGTACTGATTTTGAATCTAGTGTTATTAATTTCTAAGATTTTAAAATTATTCTTAATAGTAATAGCCAATTGGAATTTGACTTATGTGATAAATGGAAAGATTTCCCCTTTAAAGTAAATTATTTTACTAATTTTAAAACATGTTTACATAAATCTGTTTTTGTCAATATTCTTCTTAATTTTAATCTACGGATAAAATATTTAGTGTCTGATAAACATCAAAACGTACAATTTCGATTCATTAAAAATTTAGCATTAATTAATGGATAGCCCATAAACTTAATTATTATTTTTTAATTATTATAATTTTTTTTCCAATTTAAATTGAAATTTAATTCTAGAAAATTTTTTATTCCAATAAACTGTATTTTAAGTCTAGAGATTATGATACTTGATTTTAAATTAGGTATTTAATGGATAGTTTTTATTTCCCATTATCTTTCAATCTTCGTGGCAAATTACAATCGTAGATGGCAGCACTATTCAAATATCTATATTGAATATCTGAATCCAAAACAAAAAAAATTTCTTTTTAGCTGAATAGGTTTATGTCTCCTTTACCTTTGCTCCATGCTTCCTGGTTATTTTGTACAGACTTTATGTGTATTTTTTTTCTTTTTCTTTTGTTATTTATTCATTTTATTTATTCATTTTATTTTATTTTATTTATTTATTTTTTCCATTTTTTTCATAACATTACTGTAGATGGCAGCACTATTCATGTTACTATAATTAATATGAATCCTAATTTACGTAAGGATTCAACCTGTTTAAGTTTTTGAATTCGCTATTTTACTCCATGTTCACTGCTAATTTTGAGCTAACTAACTGTGCTTTTAACTAATATCTGCTTATTCAATTTCACATGTGTCTCGTTTTTCATAAACTATGAGTTGCCTCTTTTCAATAATAATTTTTTAAGTAATTTTTGGATTAATATTTGTAGTGGTGAGTTTATTTTGATCTACGTTTTTAAATGGTTATTGGGTTATCATTTGTAGTGATGAGTTTTATTTTGATCTTCGTTTTTTCTAGTTTTATTTACAATGGGTGTTTCGGGCCTCAGAACAAAGAAATTCTTTGCTTTTGCTTTCTTTATGACAGAAAAACATCCATTTTTTAGCGTATTTGCATTCTACCAGGCCCTTGATAACGTTAGAATGCAAATATTGCTTTTTTCTCATTCCAGTTTGCTAAAATTCATTTAGATTTTACTTTAATCCTTTTTTGGTTTGATTTGGGTGGTCTTCGTTTTTGATCAGAATAATTCTGCACTGATAAGTATAAAGGTTTTAAGTCCAAAAATGTCGATTTTGAGTTAAGTAGATAGTCAGACTCAGAAAAAAATTCTCTATCGATTGGTATAAAGGATTTAAACCCCTGTCATTTAGTCGTTGAGAAAATCCATTGGTAAAAAAGATCCAAGTGAGAAATTTAGCATTCATGTTTGGTATAAAAGGTTTAAGCCAATTTGTTCCCTTTATGAAATGAAATTTGACAATCACTTGAATGGTATAAAGGGTATAAGTCAACATAATCCCTTTTTCCTGATCGAGTCTTCTGATTAGTTTTTGGTATAAAGGATTTAAGTCCACTTTTCTCTTTTTGCGCTGTGCCACTTGGCGGTCAACAGGTTTTAATCCAATGCTAAAGTGAGATTATAATTATTCAATTGCTTATTATTGTATTTTATGCTTTAATTTATAAATGTAGAACTGGTATCGATAAAAAAATTTACCCACTTTTCAATTGAAATTTAATATCTATAAATAATTTACTACATCATACTTTACCAATAATTTACTACACTTAACATCAGAGAAAAGCAGACTTAGCCTATGAACAGAAAAGGCTTGACAAAGCAGAAGCCAAAACTGATACCCCAAAACTGTGTTTAGTTTTTAATTTACAACAGTGTCTAGTAACTCCATTTCTGTGATCATCTGTAGCTTTCTACAAACACCAATTTTGGACTTTTAATTCGACTATACATGAAAATGCCATAGGTAAGTCATGTCATTACATGTGGCACGATGGTCGTGAAACTAACGAAATTGCTTCATGTGTTTATGACTACCTACGAAATGTACCTGACGCTGTTACAAGTGTAACTTTCTATTCTGACACATACGGTGCTCAAAACAAAAACATCCATGTGTCAGCGATGTTTTTGAAGGCGATGGCTGACTTCCCTCATTTCTCCAGCATCAATCACAAATTTCTAATTTCAGGTCACTCGCACATGGAATGTGACGTAGATCATGCTCTAATTGAGAGACAAAAGAAAAGTATGGCATTTCAAGTATTCCACCCACATGATTGGTATCAGTTTGTTCGGTCTACAGGAAAGAAAAATCAATTCACTGCTAGAGAGATGACTCAAGATGATTTTTTTTATTTTGCATTACTGTCAATAAGTACTCTCGTTGTGAGAAAGAATAACGTTGATAAGGTGCCGTTCAAGTGGCAAGAGGTACAATGGTTGGTATTGCCAGGAAGGGGATCATATATTTTATAGAGACAGTCTACTTGAGGGCACTTTAAAAAAAATTAGTATTCTTCGACGAGGCAAAACAAAACTCCGAATTACCCAGATTCAAAAATGGTATAACAAATCTGTTCCAATCGCAGTGCAAAAGAAGAGAGATCAACTCACTTTGCTTCCTCTTGCGCCTCCAGTATTCCATAACTTCTACAAAACTTTACGAACATCAGCTAGCATAGAAAACATTGACCCTGACTTAGAATTTAGTGATACTGATGAAAATGACCATTAATCACCATGACGCATGATTCAGTGGAAGGAAACACGAATATAATATTGTGATGGTCAATATACTATTAATCCTAATGCTTTGTATGTTGTGCACTGTTGAAAATGGTTTCTTAAAAATGAGCTAAATTGTCTCAAAATAGCTCCGAAACAATATATACTTAAATTTGAAAACACATGTACTCATTTTTGAGCATATTGACAGGTCAAACATGTGGATATTGGGATTGTTATTGGTCAACCCTATTTTTACTTTCTTCTATATTCAATAGAAGAAAGTATTGGATTCGTAAAAATTTTCGACCTCGGGTTTTTGATGGATTTACATGTTTCGAGAGCTGTAGAACAAGATTTGACCATTTATAGAAAATGTCTGTCTGTCTATCAGTCTGTCAGTCTGGCTGTGTGTGTGTGTGACAAAATTTTGTGGCAACTGTATCTCAGGATCTACTGCACAGGTATGTAGTTGCACCTTGACATAAATTAGTGCCTATCAACTTTTGGTAAAAATAGTCTTACAGGTTGCGTTGCCATCCCGCTTTTTCTAAATTTTTACCATGGTGATATAGGACAAAACTTTGTATAAATGTGCATAAAGAGAATTATTTTTTAGTAATCATTATGAAATTTACAAGAATTATTTATAATAGAGATAAACAACTGGGAAAATTTTTTGTATGTGTAGGAGCATCGCCAACCCCCCTGGGGTGGTGTCCCCCCTCGAGGGGTGTAATTTTTCAAGATGGGTATCTTTCGAAAGGTCTCGTCAATACCTTTAAAACGAATGTTTGAACTATAAATCTGTGATAATTTAAAACAAAGTTATCGATTATTTTTACTTTTAACAAAAAAAAAAAAAAAAAAAAAAAAAACTTAGAAAAAAAAATCGTATATTTTTTTTTAACGAAATTTAACCAAACTTAGTATTTAGTTGGACCCTGACATAAACTGGTGCTGATTAGATTTGGGGATCAATCGCTCATTAGATGGCGCTGTGATCGTATTTTTTCTAAATTTTTAACTTGGCAGTATAGGACAAAATTTCGTATAAATGTACATAATGAGAGTTATTATTAACCTGTGATTGTAAAATTAATATGAATTATTGATAATAGTAATAGTTAATTAGGAAAAAAAATTTGTGCATATGGGGGCATCACTTCCCCCCTTGGGGGGAATTTTCAAGATGGGTATCTTTCGAAAGGTCTCGTCAATATCTTTGAAACGAATGGTTAAACTGTAAATATGTGATAATTTAAAACAAAGTTATCGATTTTTTTTTTTTTTTTTTACTTTTAACGAAAAAAAAAAAAACTGAAGAAAAAAAAAATCGAATTTTTTTTTTTTTTTTTTTTTTTTAAATATTGTTACTGAGTGAATTTGTATAGGAAAATATAGGAGAAAGTCTTGTGGTGGCCACAACATACTAGTTGAATTTGTCAATATACTCAAAAATGAGTACATGGGTTTCCAAATTTAAGTATATATTGTTTCGGAGCTATTTTGAGACAATTTAGCTCATTTTTAAGGAACTATTTTTTTACAGTGTGTTTTGACTTTAGTGTTTTGCTTGTGGTTTATTAATGACGTATTTTGTTGCCATTTAATAGGGTGATACATATTTTTGATTTTGATTTATTATTTTATTTTTTAATCTATTATTATTTTATTTTTGTGTTTATCATTATTATTATTATTATTATTATTAACTATTTTCAACTACAGTATATCGTTTATTATGAATATATTCTTCTAATCTTGAAAAGTTTTATAACAAAAAAGGACAATGAAATTTTATAACAACAGCTTCTACAGGTAAAATACAAAAATATTTCATCATTTTTCAAATTGATTTGCCTCTCAATCAGTTTAGCTTGAGTAGTATTGTACATCACATATATATACAAAATATATGTATATATATATTATATATATATATATATATATATATATATATATATTGGTATATATTATCAAGTGCATATTATCTTTATTTTATTACTTCATATACAATGAAAGTTTTTGAGCATTAATTTTCAATAATTGTGTAATAATTCCTATCTTTAATATGATAGTCTATAATTTTGTATTCAATTCCTTGTTTGAGATAATAAATTCTTTCAATAATGTTGATCGTTCATGTTTCACGAACCTGGATTTGCCATGCACTCTTACCTAATAACCTTTCATTAATCTTAGATTTCTAAGATGAAAGCATTTGGTAATCCGGCACAACTTTGTTCATACTCTCTAAAATTTCTGGAGAGAGGATCTCACTCAAAAAAGTGACTATTATTTTGGCACGAATTAAAGTGAGAAAATACTATTGTCACTCTTGAAAACGCGACATATCACGCATTTCTCGAAAGAGAGACTTGTAGTCACTCTGTCACAAAGAGTGGAGTCATCATCTATTGCAAGATCAAGCTTCTGAAGAGTGAAGAATTGCTGGCGCCATCTACATACCATATTCTGAAAGAAATATGAAAAACAGTTTCTGGTTGATCTCATGCATGTGATTTGTTTAACAGAATTTATTGAAGATATTTGAGCATAAAAAAGGAAAATAATTATGTTAAAAACTGTTTTGGTAAATACAAAATTTTTATACGATTGATAAAATCGAAGTGTTATTAGTAAAGAATCGAAAATCATAAGAAAGTTAAGGAAATTAGTAAATGTAAGCGAATAGTTTTATTCGGTATAAAAGAAACTATTAATGCAAATACATAAAATCTTAAAATCTATAGGAATTTATATTTTTATTATATTCATTGATACTTAGCAAATGTGAAATATTCAAAAAGCTGGCTGTAATATTTTACTAAAAATTAAAATTATCAGCAAGATTTATACTCCTGAATAGAAGAGTTTTTCAAGAAACTCTGTAGATTTGTGTGTAAATATTTAACTATATTTTTTGTTTTAATATGCACACTCAAGAATTTTTATTTTTCCCTAATCTACTTTTAAAATAACTATTTGACTTAGGAATTTTTTTTTTTCAAGTATATATTTTGATTTAAAAATAATTCTAATTCTAGTAATTTATAACAATTCTAATTTTAATTTTAAAATGTACATTAGAATTCTGTAATTTTGCATTTGTTAATAAATTAAGTAAAAGTTTATTAATGTGATTCATCTCTTGTGTGAATGATTTACCACTGTAAATTAAGCGAGCTGCTTGTGTCTCCAGTGGTTTAGTGGTAAGACGCTCGCCTTCCACAGAGACGGCTTCAGTTCGATTACCTGCAGATCCAATCTGCATCCTTTTCATCGTTGAACTAGAGCCATTGCGAAAATAAATAAATAATAATAAAAGATACTGTCTAGCATATTCGATTTTTTTTTTCAGGAAAAATAAACAGTCATATTGTTTGAATTACTCGGAATAATCTCGCTCTTTATAAAGAGTGAGAAATCTCTCTCTTTCGAAAAGAGACTTTTCACTCTTTAGAGGTTGGCTCCATTTTGGCATGTTCAAAGAGTGATATGACACTCTTTTAGAGTCAGATCTCACCTCTTCATATTTTAGAGAGTATATCTTATTAAAGTCATGAATCAATATGTTGAGGAAGTTAGAATTGATAAGACCTTATTTTTATTAGGTTCAAAATATTTTGAACATCCAGTGAGGTCATAAATCTAGTATTTTTTAATGCTGCAGCCAAGTAATTGAACTGTCAGCATAATCATATTGTTAAATGAATGTACAAATCAAAGTGGTAAAAAGGAGTTAAGTCCTGGGTTGAGTGATTCAAAGGATTTAAGTCCTGCAGGCATTTTTTTCAAAACTATATAAATCTGTTAAAAATAAACACACTTCAAAATTAAATGTATGTAGTATATTCACTAAATTGTATATTATGATAATATCCTAGTTAAAACTGTATTGAACGGATAAGTTTTTATACAGAATTTTTTTAACTTTATTTTTCGTCTCCTGAAAAAACAAGAATATGGACTTAAATCCTTCATACTTATCAGTACAGAATTGTTTGAATACTGAAATTAAATCATCTTTAAATTTCAAATATTTGCACTGATAATATTATATATATATATATATTAAAATATATAAATAAAATAAAATAAAAAAATAAAATATTTCTTATTTTGATTATATTTTTTATGATTGGGTTTTTTAGTCAATTTATGACAAAAAATTAATATTCTGTAAATATCTTTAAAATATTGCTAGGTTTAAAATGACGCTTGGAAAGATTTTCAAGAAACAACTGTTAAAAATACATTTTTTAAGTAAAATAATCTCATCAGACAAATGTCATCGTTTTTTCTTGTTAGTCCATTAAGCTAAGTCCGCGTGCTTAAATATTGTTCATGTATAAATGTTATTTTTTTTATCCTCGCGTATCTTATCGTTTCGACAAAAAATTATTGAAACTGGACTACGTTAGAGAAATATTATATGGATATTCCGTATATATATTTAAAATATTGCTAGGTTTAAAATGACGCTTGCAAAGATTCTGAAGAAACACTGTTAAAATACATTTTTTTAGTAAAATAATCTCGTCAGACAAATGTCGTCATTTTTTCTTATTAGTCCATTAATCTAAGTCTGCGTGCTTAAATATTGTTCATGTAAAAATATTATTTTTTTATCCTCGCGTATCGTATCATTCCAACAAAAAATAATTTAAACAGGTCCACGTTAGAGAAATATTATATGCATTATGTTTTATAGTAGAATTGTAAAGTGTTGTAATCTTCAAAATTTTTATACGATTAAAGAATAAATAACTATATTATAATAATTGAATTACCAGTTTAAAGATCGGAACACACGTTAAAACTCGAAAATCGAATTTTTATTTTTTATTAAATTCGAAGATAGAAAATAATAATAATAATAATAATAATAATAATTTCTGGTTTTTGATGAATTTACACGTTTTGAGATTTCCTTGCATTTTAATTAACTGAAATTGACTACATACATATATATTTTTAAAGGGGATTTATTATTCTATTCTCTGCATATGTAAGAAGGAAGTGTAAGATTCAGAAAAAATTTCGATTTTCGATATAGTTACACCTTTTGAGATTCCCATAACTCAGTTTGACCATTTTTAGAAAAGATCTGTCTTTTTGAGTTCAAGTACGATACTTTATGAACCAATGAAATTAATTTTATCGAATTTGATATTTGGTTGGACCTTGGTTTGCATGGTACCGATTAGGTTTTGTGCTATATCACCAGTAGTAAGCCGCGCCGTTTGGGGGACGGAAGTGACGTCACAGGAGGGGGGGAAAGGAGGGGGAGGAAACCGGAAGTGACGTAACAGTTGATTGGTTGCTTGATTGTGAAAGATGACGGGGGTAGAGTTTCTTTTTATCCGTTGGCAATCTGTCAAGACATGTGACGGAGGGGAGAGTTTTCTTAAAGGGACAACACAGAAACCTGTCAGAACATGAAAGAGAATGACGTCATCAACCGAAAATAGGACAATGTAGTATATCTTTAATTAATTTTTAATGAGTAGTTCATTAATCAATTTTAATAAGTAAATTTTATTATTTTATTGATTATTAATTAATTATTTAACTGACTATTTTAATTCGCTAGATTTTTTACAAAACGATATTGCACTGTAGGGGATTTGAACCCACCATCTATAGCATGCGAGACCAACGCGCTACCCACTGAGCTACGGAGACGTTACCTTGAGCTTTCTTCTTTATGTTTTCACCTCTTACGAGATAGGGGTGGGAAGAGGTTTTCCCCACATGGCTTTTAACTTCAAAGTATAGTCCAAGGAGATTGATAAATGACGTGATTTTCTCAAGATATTCATATGATATTGGTGATTTGTTCATTTTTATGAACATTTTTTTAAACAAATAAAAAATATTGTTCCAGATATTTCTTTCTTGAAAAAATATTAAAACAATCCCATTTTCTTAAAATTTTATTTACATTATTAATAATACGATCAGATTTTATTTTTTAAACATGCAAAAAAAAAGATTTTGATCATGTTCCTTATTTATTTTATGTTTTTATAAATTGCAAAACATATATATATATTATTTATTATTATTTCTTTATTTCTTTTCTTTTATTTTATTTTTATTTATTTATTTTTTTATTTTTTTGAGAAAAAAATTGAATTATTTTTCTTGAAAATTTATAAAAACAATTCAAAAAACATATGTTTTAGTTATTTCTTTTCAAAAAAAATTTAAAACAATTTTATTTTCTTACAATTTATTTACAATAGTAAAAATACTATCATATTTAATTTTAAAACATGCGAAAGTTTTTTTAACAGTTATTCATTTTTTATTTTTAAGTTTAATAATAATAATAATTTAAAAAAATTAATTTTTTTTTTTTTTTTTTTCATTTTGTTAATTCTGTATTTTTTTTTTTTTTTCTGAAAGTTTTAAACTTTTTTTATTTTTATTAATGTAACTGTTTTTAGGTTTAATGAAATATTTAAAAAAAAAAAAAAATATTTCTCTTCTTTTTTCAGTTTGTTAATTCTATATTTTCTTTTTCTGAATTTTTTAAACTTGTTAATTTTAATTTTATTAATGTAACTGTTTTTAGATTTAATAAAATATTTTTTAAACATATCTCTTCTTTTCTTTGAGATTGTGAATTTTATATCTTTTTTTTGTGAATTTTTTTTAACTTGTTATTATTATTATTTTTTTTTCTTTTTATTCTTATTACTAATTTTTAAGTTAAGAAAAATATTTATTAAAACAAATTATCTTTCTTTTTTTATTTTATAAATTCTTTTATTTTCTTTTAGTTAAAAAATATATCAAAAATTACTTATTATTACTATTTAATGAAACTTAATTGTATTACTATAATTATTATTATCATTATTTAGCAATATAATAAGCTTTTTTATGCAATGTTCTTTTTCAGTTTAAAAAAATTATATTTTATCTTGTGAAAAACTTTTTAGTCATATATTTCTTTAATGTAACTGTATTTTCGTACTCGCAAATTTTCAAAAGAGTTATTATCATTTAATAATTTGGATTAAGTAAGGAATCTGTTTAATACTGTCATATTTTGAAAGATATTTTAAAGAAAAAATGTTGAATGTTCTATTTTAAGGAAATAAAATTTAACTTATGCATTCTGCTAGATTTGCTCAGGGAAAAATTACATTGAGTGACTAAAATTATAATTGTAGTCCAATCTAAAACAGAATTCCACTCGGCATGTGTTGAACTAAGGGATTTCCTTATTACTATTATTATTAAATAAATTGTTTTGGTATTACTATATACCCATTATGATACTTTTTTCATCACACCACAATATAATTCATCATATTCACAAAACTTTCCATTATTTTCATATTACTTCTTAAATATATAAATCTACTAAAACAGACACCGAATCTTCAATAAGTTAATTAGTTTTAAAAATAGTTTATCTCTTTTTGGGGAAAAAAGTATGACATCTTGTATTATTTACACATAACTACATCAATATTCGAAAATAATAATTTGCGAAATTTTCTTGTACATAACAGTTTTTCATAATTCTGATAGAAATTTATAAAAATGAATTACCTTACAATGACCACCTATATCACTAAAGTCTTCAAAACACAAATCTTCATTCATACACATGAAATATTTTCATTATCTTATCACCTTGTTCACAATTCTAGTTCATGCTATCCTTTTTATTCAAAAGCATGTTAACAATTTAAGCCATGACACTTACCTATGTTTGCATAAAGTTACAATTTAAATGTCCCATAGTTTTTACAATTATTTTTTAATAGCTAAAATAATAATAAAAGCGTTTGAAATTATTAGCTTTATAATTATACATTTTTAAAAATAACGAAGTTTTAGTACCATTTATAAACTGGAAATATATTGTGTTAACTTTCTTATACGATAAATAGTTTAAAAATAAATATTTACATATACAGTTACGATAGTTTTATATACGATGATTCATTAAAAAAATATATAAGTTATAACTGATACCTTTTTATTAGAGCAAGAATCTAACTAAATAACATTTATCTAATTTTTAAGCGATCAATAATAAAAAAAGTGGCAGTACATTTTTTAAACAAACTTTATTAACTTAGACAACACATTCTGTTTATATTTGTACGCATACATCATCTCATTTTGGATTTTAACTTAAATAAGTAATGTTCATCACTGTGGTTTACAAAAGAAAAGAAATTCTACACATAAAAGTTCTAAATTATAAATATTAACTGATTAAAATAAATATATCAAATAATGAAAATCATCTTTCATAATGTTCATTAAAAAACTTAATAAAAATTAACAAAATTTTCTAAAAATAATTTTTTTCACATATACAAATAAAAAATATTTTACTATGTTATTATCTGTTTTGACACTTTTTTATGTCTGAGTGATATTATTTTAGCATAAAGGAATTTATATCAGATATGAGATTTGTTGGAACTTTCAACATTTTTTGATAATTTTTCAGATATTTTGTTGTAGTAAAATTTATTTTATTTCTCATGCAAGCTGTCAGAAAACGCGATGCAATTTTTTTATTTAATTTTTCTTATTACTTTTCCCTGTATCTGAGCATTCTACTTTCAAATATTTTCTAAGTTTATATATTGAAAATATGGTACCTTGCATACGTTTCTTTTCACTTTTGGGGGAAATCATCAAGTTTATTGAGAATATTAGAAAAATCGCACTATTTTTAAAATTTATGCACGGGTTGCGAAATTTTTACTCATTTCTTAATATCCGTTATATTCCATTTAGTATGTTTTATGGAAGATCATAATAGCACACTTACAATAGAAAAAATAGATATAGAGCACAAGAACTTTAATGACTTAAAAAAACCGCTTGCCACGAATCTTTTTTTCTTTTCACTTGAATTACATTTTAATTTTTAAAAAGTTTCTTTTAAAATAATTTTCTAATAATCTTAACATGAATTAAACACAATCGATTAATAATTTTTCCGGCAAATTAAATATTTTGAACAAAGTTGACTTTTATGAAAGTTTTGGCGTAATACCAAATGAAATTTCGAAATACTGTTTTTATAAAAAAGAAAAAAAAAAAATACGCTAGATTACTAATAAAATCATCCACCCTATACAGAAAAACGCTATGAATTTTTTTAAATTGTAAATAATATGAAAAATAATTTATTGTAAATTGTGTTTATGTAACTTAGTTTGTAATGAAAATAAAACTTGAACTATGGCTTTATGCAATTTTATTATTATTATTATTAGTTATATTATTAAATATAGAAGATATTATTATTATTTTTTTTTTCAGAAAAAAATATTTCATAAATTATATGCTCGAATGATGACCAAAAGCATAATATTTTAATGTGTCTTACAATTAGCTCTTTAACGAACGATAAATGTATATTACCTTAGATTTTCAAATATGTTTTTTAAAAAGTACATTCAATCGCATTTATTTACTACACATTATTATAAATGCAAAGGGAATATATCTATCACTTATAGACAGGATATTTTTTCTAAAGAATATTAACATAAACTAAAATATAATTTTTCACAAAGCCTTTTTGTCAAAAGATAACTTTACAAATAGTAATCTAATAAAGTAAATTTTTCCATTAAAATGTCGCATAAATAATAATTATTTACAAAGCAGTTTTTATAATTTTGCATTTTAAAAATCTATATATGATATCGTGCGTAAGTGTATGACTTTCATCATTGAAATAACGAAAGTTATTTTTAAATGTTTAAACTTCCAATATGATATTTCTAATAAGTTTAAAGAGTCGCATCTCCATTCATCTATTAAAATTAATAATAATTCAAATAGAATTATAAATACTCATACCCCAATTTTTTTCTTTATCCTATGACTCTGCATTTTAATGATTGGAAATCCATTAAGTGAATGGATAATTTATCTTTCAATTGAATGAATGCTTTACACAAGTTACCATCACTATCAGTAAATAAAAAGTCTTTCATACAATACAGCTAAGATAACTAATAATAACAATTTCAAGTAAATAGCGGTAGTATTTCAGAAGTATACCACTTAGTAATTTTTTTGTTTTAATTGTTTAAATGCATGTCTTTTTTTTTTAAAAAAAATAAAATATTATAAATTAGTACGTTTGAGAGATAAGGTTTTATTACATTCCTAATCAGTCACGATCACAATTAACTAACATTTTTATTTTGAGATAAAAACAATTCTTTGCATGGATAAATATTAACAAAGGATTTAAATAAGTGAACAGAAAATAGTACTTTTCATAAGTACTTAAATACAAGTGTAATTTTAAAATTCAAGATATATTTTTTAAAAATCAAATAATATATTTTTCTAATTTTATTTAAAAAACAAAATAAAATATTTACTTACTTTTCGCAAGAAATTAAATTAAAAAAAAAAAAATGTTTTATTTATCCTAAAACTTTCTAACACTTATCCTAACACTTACCGAAAGATCGATTGGTAAATTGGTTAAATTCAAAATCTCAAATTAACAAAACGTCTTGTTTAAAGAAATTTTAGAGAACACTTTGTAAGTTTAATTTTGAGTAAAAGCTATGTTAGCAGTAAAAATGTATTGGAAAACTGCTGTTGAATATATAAAAAATAATAAAATAAATAAATAAAAATTTTAATAAAACGTTATGAAATAAATAAATATTTGGATGTGACTTTAAATATATTCGTTTTTTGTAGAATTTTTTCTCTTATGAAACTAAATGCTTAGGATAGAGGAAATGGATTTTTTTACTTTTTTGAATAAAGTTTTAGGATAAATAAAACATTTTTTTTTTAAATTTAATTTCTTGCGAAAAGTAAGTAAATATTTTATTTTGTTTTTTAAATAAAATTAGAAAAATATATTATTTGATTTTTAAAAAATATATCTTGAATTTTAAAATTACACTTGTATTTAAGTACTTATGAAAAGTACTATTTTCTGTTCACTTATTTAAATCCTTTGTTAATATTTATCCATGCAAAGAATTGTTTTTATCTCAAAATAAAAATGTTAGTTAATTGTGATCGTGACTGATTAGGAATGTAATAAAACCTTATCTCTCAAACGTACTAATTTATAATATTTTATTTTTTTTTTAAAAAGACATGCATTTAAACAATTAAAAAGAAAAAAATTACTAAGTGCTGTACTTCTAAAATACTACCTCTATTTACTTGAAATTGTAATTATTAGTTATCGTAGCTGTATTGTATGAAAGACTTTTTATTTACTGATAGTGATGGTAACTTGTGTAAAGCATTCATTCAATTGAAAGATAAATTATCCATTCACTTAATGGATTTCCAATCATTAAAATGCAGAGTCATAGGATAAAGAAAAAAATTGGGGTATGAGTATTTATAATTCTATTTGAATTATTATTAATTTTAATAGATGAATGGAGATGCGACTCTTTAAACTTATTAGAAATATCATATTGGAAGTTTAAACATTTAAAAATAACTTTCGTTATTTCAATGATGAAAGTCATACACTTACGCACTATATCATATATAGATTTTTAAAATGCAAAATTATAAAAACTGCTTTGTAAATAATTATTATTTATGCGACATTTTAATGGAAAAATTTACTTTATTAGATTACTATTTGTAAATTTATCTTTTGACAAAAAGGCTTTGTGAAAAATTATATTTTAGTTTATGTTAATATTCTTTAGAAAAAATATCCTGTCTATAAGTTATAGATATATTCCCTTTGCATTTATAATAATGTGTAGTAAATAAATGCGATTGAATGTACTTTTTAAAAAACATATTTGAAAATCTAAGGTAATATACATTTATCGTTCGTTAAAGAGCTAATTTTCTAAAAATAATTTTTTTCACATATACAAATAAAAAATATTTTACTATGTTTTTATCTGTTTTGACACTTTTTTATGTCTGAGTGATATTATTTTAGCATAAAGGAATTTATATCAGATATGAGATTTGTTGGAACTTTCAACATTTTTTGATAATTTTTCAGATATTTTGTTGTAGTAAAATTTATTTTATTTCTCATGCAAGCTGTCAGAAAACGCGATGCAATTTCTTTATTTAATTTTTCTTATTACTTTTCCCTGTATCTGAGCATTCTACTTTCAAATATTTTCTAAGTTTATATATTGAAAATATGGTACCTTGCATACGTTTCATTTCACTTTTGGGGAAAATCATCAAGTTTATTGAGAATATTAGAAAAATCGCACTATTTTTAAAATTTATGCACGGGTTGCGAAATTTTTACTCATTTCTTAATATCCGTTATATTCCATTTAGTATGTTTTATGGAAGATCATAATAGCACACTTACAATAGAAAAAATAGATATAGAGCACAAGAACTTTAATGACTTAAAAAAACCGCTTGCCACGAATCTTTTTTTCTTTTCACTTGAATTACATTTTAATTTTTAAAAAGTTTCTTTTAAAATAATTTTCTAATAATCTTAACATGAATTAAACACAATCGATTATTAATTTTTCCGGCAAATTAAATATTTTGAACAAAGTTGACTTTTATGAAAGTTTTGGCGTAATACCAAATGAAATTTCGAAATACTGTTTTTATAAAAAAGAAAAAAAAAAAAAATACGCTAGATTACTAATAAAATCATCCAACCTATACAGAAAAACGCTATGAATTTTTTTAAATTGTAAATAATATGAAAAATAATTTATTGTAAATTGTGTTTATGTAACTTAGTTTGTAATGAAAATAAAACTTGAACTATGGCTTTATGCAATTTTATTATTATTATTATTAGTTATATTATTAAATATAGAAGATATTATTATTTTTTTTTTTTTTCAGAAAAAAATATTTCATAAATTATATGCTCGAATGATGACCAAAAGCATGATATTTTAATGTGTCTTACAATTAGCTCTTTAACGAACGATAAATGTATATTACCTTAGATTTTCAAATATGTTTTTTAAAAAGTACATTCAATCGCATTTATTTACTACACATTATTATAAATGCAAAAGGGAATATATCTATCACTTATAGACAGGATATTTTTTCTAAAGAATATTAACATAAACTAAAATATAATTTTTCACAAAGCCTTTTTGTCAAAAGATAAATTTACAAATAGTAATCTAATAAAGTAAATTTTTCCATTAAAATGTCGCATAAATAATAATTATTTACAAAGCAGTTTTTATAATTTTGCATTTTAAAAATCTATATATGATATCGTGCGTAAGTGTATGACTTTCATCATTGAAATAACGAAAGTTATTTTTAAATGTTTAAACTTCCAATATGATATTTCTAATAAGTTTAAAGAGTCGCATCTCCATTCATCTATTAAAATTAATAATAATTCAAATAGAATTATAAATACTCATACCCCAATTTTTTTCTTTATCCTATGACTCTGCATTTTAATGATTGGAAATCCATTAAGTGAATGGATAATTTATCTTTCAATTGAATGAATGCTTTACACAAGTTACCATCACTATCAGTAAATAAAAAGTCTTTCATACAATACAGCTAAGATAACTAATAATTACAATTTCAAGTAAATAGAGGTAGTATTTTAGAAGTACAGCACTTAGTAATTTTTTTTTTTTTTTAATTGTTTAAATGCATGTCTTTTTAAAAAAAAAATAAAATATTATAAATTAGTACGTTTGAGAGATAAGGTTTTATTACATTCCTAATCAGTCACGATCACAATTAACTAACATTTTTATTTTGAGATAAAAACAATTCTTTGCATGGATAAATATTAACAAAGGATTTAAATAAGTGAACAGAAAATAGTACTTTTCATAAGTACTTAAATACAAGTGTAATTTTAAAATTCAAGATATATTTTTTAAAAATCAAATAATATATTTTTCTAATTTTATTTAAAAAACAAAATAAAATATTTACTTACTTTTCGCAAGAAATTAAATTAAAAAAAAAAAATGTTTTATTTATCCTAAAACTTTATTCAAAAAAGTAAAAAAATCCATTTCCTCTATCCTAAGCATTTAGTTTCATAAGAGAAAAAATTCTACAAAAAACGAATATATTTAAAGTCACATCCAAATATTTATTTATTTCATAACGTTTTATTAAAATTTTTATTTATTTATTTTATTATTTTTTATATATTCAACAGCAGTTTTCCAATACATTTTTACTGCTAACATAGCTTTTACTCAAAATTAAACTTACAAAGTGTTCTCTAAAATTTCTTTAAACAAGACGTTTTGTTAATTTGAGATTTTGAATTTAACCAATTTACCAATCGATCTTTCGGTTAGTGTTAGGATAAGTGTTAGAAAGTTTTAGGATAAATAAAACATTTTTTTTTTTTTTTTTTTTTTTTAATTTAATTTCTTGCGAAAAGTAAGTAAATATTTTATTTTGTTTTTTAAATAAAATTAGAAAAATATATTATTTGATTTTTAAAATATATATCTTGAATTTTAAAATTACACTTGTATTTAAGTACTTATGAAAAGTACTATTTTCTGTTCACTTATTTAAATCCTTTGTTAATATTTATCCATGCAAAGAATTGTTTTTATCTCAAAATAAAAATGTTAGTTAATTGTGATCGTGACTGATTAGGAATGTAATAAAACCTTATCTCTCAAACGTACTAATTTATAATATTTTATTTTTTTAAAAAAAAAAAAGACATGCATTTAAACAATTAAAACAAAAAAAATTACTAAGTGCTATACTTCTGAAATACTACCGCTATTTACTTGAAATTGTTATTATTAGTTATCTTAGCTGTATTGTATGAAAGACTTTTTATTTACTGATAGTGATGGTAACTTGTGTAAAGCATTCATTCAATTGAAAGATAAATTATCCATTCACTTAATGGATTTCCAATCATTAAAATGCAGAGTCATAGGATAAAGAAAAAAATTGGGGTATGAGTATTTATAATTCTATTTGAATTATTATTAATTTTAATAGATGAATGGAGATGCGACTCTTTAAACTTATTAGAAATATCATATTGGAAGTTTAAACATTTAAAAATAACTTTCGTTATTTCAATGATGAAAGACATACACTTACGCACGATATCATATATAGATTTTTAAAATGCAAAATTATAAAAACTGCTTTGTAAATAATTATTATTTATGCGACATTTTAATGGAAAAATTTACTTTATTAGATTACTATTTGTAAATTTATCTTTTGACAAAAAGGCTTTGTGAAAAATTATATTTTAGTTTATGTTAATATTCTTTAGAAAAAATATCCTGTCTATAAGTGATAGATATATTCCCTTTGCATTTATAATAATGTGTAGTAAATAAATGCGATTGAATGTACTTTTTAAAAAACATATTTGAAAATCTAAGGTAATATACATTTATCGTTCGTTAAAGAGCTAATTGTAAGACACATTAAAATATTATGCTTTTGGTCATCATTCGAGCATATAATTTATGAAATAGTTTTTTCTGAAAAAAAAAAAATAATAATCATATCTTCTATATTTAATAATATAACTAATAATAATAATAATAATTATGCATAAAGCCATAGTTCATGTTTTATTTTCATTACAAACTAAGTTACATAAACACAATTTACAATAAATTATTTTTCATATTATTTACAATTTAAAAAAATTCATAGCGTTTTTCTGTATAGGTTGGATGATTTTATTAGTAATCTAGCGTATTTTTTTTTTTTTTCTTTTTTATAAAAACAGTATTTCGAAATTTCATTTGGTATTACGCCAAAACTTTCATAAAAGTCAACTTTGTTCAAAATATTTAATTTGCCGGAAAAATTATTAATCGATTGTGTTTAATTCATGTTAAGATTATTAGAAAATTATTTTAAAAGAAACTTTTTAAAAATTAAAATGTAATTCAAGTGAAAAGAAAAAAAGATTCGTGGCAAGCGGTTTTTTTAAGTCATTAAAGTTCTTGTGCTCTATATCTATTTTTTCTATTGTAAGTGTGCTATTATAATCTTCCATAAAACATACTAAATGGAATATAACGGATATTAAGAAATGAGTAAAAATTTCGCAACCCGTGCATAAATTTTAAAAATAGTGCGATTTTTCTAATATTCTCAATAAACTTGATGATTTCCTCCAAAAGTGAAATGAAACGTATGCAAGGTACCATATTTTCAATATATAAACTTAGAAAATATTTGAAAGTAGAATGCTCAGATACAGGGAAAAGTAATAAGAAAAATTAAATAAAAAAATTGCATCGCGTTTTCTGACAGCTTGCATGAGAAATAAAATAAATTTTACTACAACAAAATATCTGAAAAATTATCAAAAAATGTTGAAAGTTCCAACAAATCTCATATCTGATATAAATTCCTTTATGCTAAAATAATATCACTCAGACATAAAAAAGTGTCAAAACAGATAATAACATAGTAAAATATTTTTTATTTGTATATGTGAAAAAAATTATTTTTAGAAAATTTTGTTAATTTTTATTAAGTTTTTTAATGAACATTATGAAAGATGATTTTCATTATTTGATATATTTATTTTAATCAGTTAATATTTATAATTTAGAACTTTTATGTGTAGAATTTCTTTTCTTTTGTAAACCACAGTGATAAGCATTATTTATTTAAGTTAAAATCCAAAATGAGATGATGTATGCGTACAAATATAAACAGAATGTGTTGTCTAAGTTAATAAAGTTTGTTTAAAAAATGTACTGCCACTTTTTTTATTATTGATCGCTTAAAAATTAGATAAATGTTATTTAGTTAGATTCTTGCTCTAATAAAAAGGTATCAGTTATAACTTATATATTTTTTTAATGAATCATCGTATATAAAACTATCGTAACTGTATATGTAAATATTTATTTTTAAACTATTTATCGTATAAGAAAGTTAACACAATATATTTCCAGTTTATAAATGGTACTAAAACTTCGTTATTTTTAAAAATGTATAATTATAAAGCTAATAATTTCAAACGCTTTTATTATTATTTTAGCTATTAAAAAATAATTGTAAAAACTATGGGACATTTAAATTGTAACTTTATGCAAACATAGGTAAGTGTCATGGCTTAAATTGTTAACATGCTTTTGAATAAAAAGGATAGCATGAACTCGAATTGTCAACAAGGTGATACGATAATGAAAATATTTCATGTGTATGAATGAAGATTTGTGTTTTGAAGACTTTAGTGATATAGGTGGTCATTGTAAGGTAATTCATTTTTATAAATTTCTATCAGAATTATGAAAAACTGTTATGTACAAGAAAATTTCGCAAATTATTATTTTCGAATATTGATGTAGTTATGTGTAAATAATACAAGATGTCATACTTTTTTTCCCAAAAAGAGATAAACTATTTTTAAAACTAATTAACTTATTGAAGATTCGGTGTCTGTTTTAGTAGATTTATATATTTAAGAAGTAATATGAAAATAATGGAAAGTTTTGTGAATATGATGAATTATATTGTGGTGTGATGAAAAAAGTATCATAATGGGTATATAGTAATACCAAAACAATTTATTTAATAATAATAGTAATAAGGAAATCCCTTAGTTCAACACATGCCGAGTGGAATTCTGTTTTAGATTGGACTACAATTATAATTTTAGTCACTCAATGTAATTTTTCCCTGAGCAAATCTAGCAGAATGCATAAGTTAAATTTTATTTCCTTAAAATAGAACATTCAACATTTTTTCTTTAAAATATCTTTCAAAATATGACAGTATTAAACAGATTCCTTACTTAATCCAAATTATTAAATGATAATAAATCTTTTGAAAATTTGCGACTACGAAAATACAGTTACATTAAAGAAATAAATGACTAAAATGTTTTTCACAAGATAAAATATAATTTTTTTAAACTGAAAAAGAACATTGCATAAAAAATCTTATTATATTGCTAAATAATGATAATAATAATTATAGTAATACAAAGTTTCATTAAATAGTAATAATAAGTAATTTTTGTTATATTTTTTCACTAAAAGAAAATAAAAGAATTTATAAAATAAAAAAAGAAAGATAATTTGTTTTATTAAATATTTTTCTTAACTTATAAATTAGTAATAAGAATAAAAAGAAAAAAAAAATAATAATAATAACAAGTTAAAAAAAATTCACAAAAAGAAAATATAAAATTCACAATCTCAAAGAAAAGAAGAGATATGTTTAAAAAATATTTTATTAAATCTAAAAACAGTTACATTAATAAAATTAAAATTAACAAGTTTAAAAAATTCAGAAAAAGAAAATATAGAATTAACAAACTGAAAAAAGAAGAGAAATATTTTTTTAAAAATATTTCATTAAACCTAAAAACAGTTACATTAATAAAAATAAAAAAAGTTTAAAACTTTCAGAAAAAAAAAAAAAAAATACAGAATTAACAAAATGAAAAAAAAAAAAAATATTTTTTTAAAATTATTATTATTATTAAACTTAAAAATAAAAAATGAATAACTGTTAAAAAAAAATTCGCATGTTTTAAAATTAAATATGATAGTATTTTTACTATTGTAAATAAAGTGTAAGAAAATAAAATTGTTTTACATTTTTTTGAAAAGAAATAACTAAAACATATGTTTTTTGAATTGTTTTTATAAATTTTCAAGAAAAATAATTCAATTTTTTTCTCAAAAAATAAAAAAATAAATAAATAAAAATAAAAGAAAGAAAGAAAGAAATAATAATAAATAATATATATATATGTTTTGCAATTTATAAAAACATAAAATAAATAAGGAACATGTGCAAAATCTTTTTTTTTTGCATGTTTAAAAAATAAAATCTGATCGTATTATTAATAATGTAAATAAAATTTTAAGAAAATGGGATTGTTTTAATATTTTTTCAAGAAAGAAATATCTGGAACAATATTTTTTATTTGTTTAAAAAAAATGTTCACAAAAATGAACAAATCTCCAATATCATATGAATATTTTGAGAAAATCACGTCATTTATCAATATCCTTGGACTATACTTTGAAGTTAAAAACCATGTGGGGAAAACCTCTTCCCACCCCTATCTCGTAAGAGGTGAAAACATAAAGAAGAAAGCTCAAGGTAACGTCTCCGTAGCTCAGTGGGTAGCGCGTTGGTCTCGCATGCTATAGATGGTGGGTTCAAATCCCCTACAGTGCAATATCGTTTTGTAAAAATCTAGCGAATTAAAATAGTCAGTTAAATAATTAATTAATAATCAATAAAATAATAAAATTTACTTATTAAAATTGATTAATGAACTACTCATTAAAAATTAATTAAAGATATACTACATTGTCCTCTTTTCGGTTGATGACGTCATTCTCTTTCATGTTCTGACAGGTTTCTGTGTTGTCCCTTTAAGAAAACTCTCCCCTCCGTCACATGTCTTGACAGATTGCCAACGGATAAAAAGAAACTCTACCCCCGTCATCTTTCACGATCAAGCAACCAATCAACTGTTACGTCACTTCCGGTTTCCTCCCCCCTCCTTTCCCCCCTCATATGACGTCACTTCCGTCCCCCAAACGGCGCGGCTTACTACTATCACCCAACAGGAGCGCTTCCACGTTGCAATTTTCTCTCATTTCAGGAAAGGCTCAGCAACTTACAGTGTACCAAACTCAGAGAAATGGATTAAGTAAAACTCTGCTGATTCAGTTTGAGTGCATATCGACGAACAATTGTCGCAGCTGTATTGCAATTAATTCCGTTTAGGAGAAGGATATCACTTTGCTTTGCTTCCCCTTGCCAATAAGTGGTCGAGTCTCGACCACTGGGCGATGCTAGTTTTCATTAATTTTGCAATAAAGTAAGAAATAAGCAAATAAGGTATACAACTTTTCTGTGGGAAAGAGAGCAATAAATCTGAAATACTAAAAATTTATCTTTGTACATATTTTACTTCTTTCCTAAGCTTTTGAAGTTTTTTTTTTTTTTTTTTAAATAATATAAACATATTTTTTATTATTGTGGTGATGTACATCATCAGTATAGTTTAATTTGTAACACACACACACACACACACAAAAAAATGTATAGTTTTTTAAGCGCGCATTATTTTTCATTTGATATTAATTTTATGAACAGGCGTGTTTCTTCTTTTTTTAATTTTTTATGCACTCTCATGTCTGAATCTTTGTTCAATTTAAATAAAATAGTTACAAGCAAAGATAAAAAAAAAGTTCTACTCCGGAATGAAATCTATGTTGTCAAACTTAAGTCCAAAAATTACATTTTTTCTTTCTGTAAAAAGCATTTAAAAACAGTAGTTCAAAGAAACAGTTAACTTTTTCAGTTACAGAAAGTTCTGCCGTCATCTGATTAATTACATTAAACCCAATAAAGTATAAAATTACGCAGTGATTTTAGTATTGCACGGAAATAGAAGTCAGTAAATTACTGCATCTTTTGGCTCAAGTTTATTCAGTAAATCTGTAAAACTTTATTTACTTGCCGAATTAGTGTTAAGCTCAACGAACAATATATATATGCTACATATATTGCTCGTTTGATAATTCTCTTATCATCTGTGAATATGCTTAAAATAATTCCCCTTTCAGTTGCGAATATTTTAGTAGTTACGATGTTCTTTGTATTACCCAAGTTTGAAACATGTAATCTTATAAAACCGTTAACCAAGTGAACCATGTAAAATTCTATAATTAGAAAAAAAAAAAAAAAAAAAAGACTAGCTTGTGATATTTTGCTTTGTTATAACTTTTAATGATATTTGTAAAACAGAACATACATGCATACTTGTATTTAAATATGAGTATCAAATATATTTTAAGTATATATGCAAAAACAAAATATAGAAAGAAAAATGTGGAATGATCGAGTAAAATAAAATATCGTTATATCTTACCTGTGATGAGCTGCAATCTACCGAAAGTATGTCAAATGTTTCAAATAAGCAGCGGTAGTTCACCATGTGTCTATGAGGAGATCAGTTTGAATTAGTTAATAATCTGATTTCCATGAACTTTTTTCTCACAACAGGGGTTAAGGCTTAATTTATTCTTCAAGCTGGCGATTCCGTTAATATGGAATGCCAACTACTCCATAATATTTTCAATTTTGTAAAACTTCAACATTAGTATTCAGTACTGTTTATAATAAATAATATCTTTAAAATAAAATGTTTATATTGCAATTATTCGATTTTCTGTAAAATTACTACCCTATATCATATTATCCTTTAAGGAAATGAGTATTACATATTTCTTTTCATAACATATCCATATTACAAGGAAAAAAATTCTAAATAAAAAAAAATTGCATGTAATTCCTATTTTTGTAATATTAAACCATGAAAACACATTATCAACACTTTAAAGTTCTCAGTAATTGAATCCACAATGATCCAAAATACTTCAGTTTATTATATTGAGTTCAAATAGAAATGGTTGTCCATATGCACCTGCTTTCCCCTATATATATTACATACTACTACTAGTTTGTTATCATGCATATATATATATATATATATATATATATATATATATATATATAATACAGTTAATAGACATTATTAAATTAATTTTTTTCTATAATTCAGTAATTATGTGCTTCTCTCTCTATTTATTTTTCTCTTTCTTTCTTTCTTTTTTATTCTTTTTTATTTTTTTTTAATAAGATAAATCTAGGAGAGATCGCGCAGTGGGAGAGATTGCGCACATAGGGGATCGGTGGGAAAGAGTAGAGTGTGCGAGTTATAATTTTCGGTTGTTGTAGAACATCAATTGTGAAGTGCCGATTTGAATGTGCATGTTGATTGCTTCAAGAGTTTAAGATAACACGGGGTTATTTTTTCTCGTTCTCAAAAATAAATGCTTGAATTTTCATAACCCTTCATAAGAATTTCAATAAAATGGTAGTAGTACGAAATATTTTTAATTTAAACAATTTTTCCTAAGCTACTAACATAGACTAACGTTATGATCACCACGATTTTCTCTAAAATCGAATATTTAAGGAATGCAAAAGACTCAGCAATCTCTCCGGCCAAAATGGGAGAGTTTGCGCATTGATTTTTTAATAAAATTTTAAAGTAATAGAGATTTCGAAGCTTATTGACAATGATGAGATAATGAGGATGAGTTTTTGGATGTCTGGAACTGCACTAGGAAATAATTTCAACAAGTGACTAGATTAGTTCAACCCATTCAATACGGCGCATATAATAGGAGGCTGTTTTCAGAATGTGAAATTGAACATTGTTCAGGAGTGGCACAACCGAAGAAAGCCACACCTCTGGTGGGATTCACTTCTAAAATGATAATGTTAGACTATGTGAAATTTATAGCAAAGTATTTAAATGTTATTGTATATCTATTCACTTTTGTAATACTTTCAAGTATGATGCTCAAGTTTTGTACAGCTATCGGCTGTTTAAATAGACGAAATAAAACTAAATGCAAGCAAAACATAACAGCCTACTCAATCTTCTTTTTAAGGAATGCAATAGACTAAATTTTATTAAAATAAAATAAATTAAATAAACGTAAAATTTGAAACGAAAAGATTTCAAACAAACTGAAATTTAGGTTTTGTGTTTTGAACATTTGTGGGCGGAAGATTCAGAAGGAAAAAAATATTAAAAAGTAAGCGGGGGACGTATTCTGGGCTTAAAAATTGGTGAGACTGGTATATATATATATTTTGTCTGTCTCGGAAATACATTGCACATTGCACACACGTTGTGTAATCAGTCTAGAACAGGTTCACTTGTGACAGGCGGTTGCACAATAACTTCACCATGTACTACAACAAGTGCAATGATTGTGAATAGTGTGGGATTCAGTCAATAAACTAGAAACCATCCTAGTTGAAAAGGAAATTTACTAATTTTGTGTTAAGAGTGTTATCTAGTAATTTAATGTTATTTTCTGGTCTTGTTCTTTTTCCTGTTTCTTTAATGTTTTTTCTTTAAATACATTTTAGTAGTTCTTTTTAAATTTCTTTTACTTTTTCTGATTTTTTAATTATTGAATTGAAATATGCACTCCCAATATAAAAATATTTTTCTACAACTCTTCTAACTTATAATAATGTAATTTAAGTGCAATTATTATTATTATTATTATTACTGTAATTGTACTTATAATTAAGCGCAGTCTCTCCTATCTCTCATACCCTATAAGGAGTATAGCGCTCTTCGTTTTATTACAGCTGTTACTTTAAATTATTACAGAGCAGCAAAATAGCAATGGAAATGGAGAAGAAGGATTAATTCAAAATTATGCACCAACAGATAAGCAAAAAATATTTTCATTTTTTATGTCGTTCTGTTGAATTTTGCGCAAACTTTCCAATCTGTACTTCATATTGCTGAAGTATTTGTATTTATTATACTTTCTGATTTCAAATAATGTTGATTTTTTAATTGATGAAATTTTTAAAGGTATTTTTCGATATCCCATCGAAATTAAATTTCACTAATAAATATTGAAGTTCGATGACTTGTTTATTACAAATAAAACAATTTTAAGTGTTTTTTTTTTTTTTTTTTTTAACTCTTTTCATGTCAAATTAAAAAAAATTCTGTTAGACATGACACATTTATTTAAATTTAATCATAAAACGATAATTTTAATTTATTTTCTATATGTTACACACTTGTTGCTAACAAAAATTCCTCAAAAAATATTGAACAACAATTTTTTTTTAATATATTCTTCTTCTTATAATATTGGTATTATTATTATTATTACTATTACTAGCTGCCTTCGGCGACCAACTGGTTCGCGAACTAAAAACGCCCCTTTCATTTGGTACCGAATTTTTAGCGATTGTATCGATATTTCTAATTTATTTAGCCATTTAACGTTCCTTAAACGCATCTTAAGCTCAAATTTGACTGGTTTATTAATTGGCATAGGTCAGTGTTTTAATTAATATCTCCGGAACTAATTAAAATTTTTAAATTATGTTTTTGGGAGTCCCTCGGGAAGGCTTCTGAGCTTCCATATGTCAATTTTTGTACTTCTGCTTTCACTAGGGGCTGAACGTATAGATGCACAGACAGACAGAGAGACAAACAGAGTGAAAGACAGACATCTTCTTTTATTATTATAGAAGATTATTAAGTTTTAAACAATCTTTTTTAAACCTAATAATGTTTCGAATAAATGCGATAGTAATATACTTTTTTCATTATCTACAGCTCTAGAGCTGTAATTAAACTTTTTTATTGAAAATGTATTTATAAATATTTACTGTAGTCTAAAAAAGAAAAATACATTATAATATAAAATAACTACTTTATGGTATTAAAAAATATATAGACGAATTTCAGTAATTGGCACAATAGAGATTAACGTAAATAAGAGAGAAAAAGGGGTGGGGGGAGAGAAAGGAGATATGAATTATTTTTTTCCTTTAAACCACAAACACGTTTTTATTATAATTTATACAAATATAAATTTTTTGTCGTAAATTTAATAATTACATTTCTGATAAATTACATATTTATAAATATTGTGTATAAAATCCTGTCAGAAAACGCATGTTAGCAGTGGAACACTTACACATAATATCAATATTCCTCTTCTTTATGAAATGAGAGTTTGAATACCTCTGAATAATCCATATATTTCATTCAGAGAGTCTCCTGACAGCAACAAACGCTTCATAACACAGATAATTTTTAAATTTCGCTCAATCAGCAGCTTTAATGGGATTCTAATCTGCATTACTAATAAGTGGGATCAACGCATGGAATTTAAATTATAGGCTTTCAGAAAAGTATAAAGGCATTCAAAGTAATGTAAATGATTTCTGTTATTATAAGCTTAGGATAACGAAGGGATATTTATCTACGCTTTTAAAACTCAATATTTCATGAGTTTCTTTTTAAATTTAGATTTAGTTATTTAAGCATAATACAAAACTATACCTATTATTACCAAAATTTCCTGTATATATGAAAATAAGATTTATAACATTAATATGATTGGAAGTAAAATTACAATTTTAATGTTACTAATATATATATATATATATATGATATAATACTTATATATTGTACATAGTGTGCAATGAGTTGAAACACCAACATATGCGAAACGTGGTTAAAGTCCGAAATTATCCATAAGATTAAAAAAATAAAATATTCAGGAATATGTGTAAGAAATATAATTGAAACTATACTCATTGATATAATTGAAACTAATACTCATGCTTTAATCAATAAACAATTACATATGTAAGTGAAGTCATATATAAAGCAATAGATATTAAAAAAAGTTAATATGAATTATTTCTCAGACACTGACATGTGAGATAGTATATAACAAATATGAAAAATGTATGACAGCGTAAATAAATAAATAAATAAATAAATAATAACAACGGGCGGAAAGAACCACGAGATAAAAGGGTGCAGCTGATGAAACATGCTTGGTAGGTAGTAAACTTTTCCCGCATTCTCTGCAAAAATTTGTAAATTCCCCCCCCCCCCCCAAAAAAAAAAAAAAAAAAAAAAAAAGTTAAAATGAAGACAATAAGTACTGAAAATCTATTTGACAAACATTTCTTTTTGCACGATGATATATTAATCCATATCGCAATCATATTAGGCTTTAACAATATCGAAATTAATTATACTTATTATTAACATTAAATAGATTGATATAAGGAAAAAAAAGAGTTGCGATGCGTGTAACTTTAAAGATGTTTACTGGTATTCTGGAATATTACTCATGGAATGTTACTCACAATTCGATTCAGCCCATTTCAAACATAATTTGTAAATTGAAAAAAAAAGTAACGAATAAATTGAATTTGATTTACCATAGGAAACAAACATGGTACATACTATAGCAATGAATTAAAATTAAAGAATGTATTTTCAATACGAAGATATATATCAATAACAGAAATTAAGTATGCAAAATTCTAATATATTATACTTGAAAAATAAAGATAAATAAAAAATAAAATAAAATATAAATATAAATATAAATATAAATACAATAAATATAGTAAATACAATATTACTTCTTTTTTCTTATTTTATTTATTTATTTATTTTTTGTTTGTTTAATATAAATTAACAACCTTCCCATGTATATATATATATATATATTATCAAAAATGTATAAATGGTTTAAAACAACTAACTTGTTTTTAAAATTAAATAAAGCAAAATACCGTCGGTTTAAGGTTTTTAATCGAAAATATATTATTACTGCTTATTTTGCTATTTAAAGCAGATCTGTAATAATATACTTAAAAATAAGGTTATTTGTGAGAAAAAAAAGATGTTTCTTAAAGAAAGGAGATTTCTCTTTCAAGAGATATTTTAATGAAAAATTATATAATAAATACAGTATAAAGAAACTGTAATAGGAAAAAAAATTACTATATCTGCATGATAAGGCAACATTTTCTGATAACTTGTATGATAAATATGAATATCGTTAGGGGGAAAAAAAGGAAATTAAACTTGTTTCAAACTTTGCTTTATTTAAGATATTGTCTTGTTTTAATACAGAGTTAAAATAGAACAAAGCTATGAGATGTAGTCTAAAATGTACTGAAAATATTTTTCAGTGCAACGAAAACGAAAATGGCATGAAAAATAATTTATGACTAATATCACATGTGTTTTTTTTTTGTTGTTTTTTTTAAATTGAGTTAGTTTAGTGGATGTAAGTAAAACATTTTAATTAATGTTTAAAAAAAAAAAAAAAAAAAAAAAAACTATTTGACACACAAAAAAATTAATATTTTATTTACATATTTCGGAAAGAATGTTCTCACTCACTCGTTCGAAATGTAAATTTTATATTATAACTGATGCTAAAACATAGCAGTTTATTTTTTAAGTATTTAATTTCGCTTTTAGCGCCACGGTGGATATGAATACTTCACAGCAATAATAAAGAATTAATATGAATTCTAAACAAAAAAATCGTCATAATTTTTGGAAAAAGGGCATCACACCTATAAACAAACTAGCCCATTCTATGTTGAAAGACGCTATAAATATGCAAACTCTTGGGTTATCTATAGTGCCACTTGTCAATGTAGGCTATCATATATTGTTAAAACAAAACGCAATCTCAAGTATCGTCTAAAAGAATGCATGAGTTACTATATACAGAAACAAAAAAATAAGGAAATCGACCATTGTTAAGCACTGCTAGGATACTAAGGATAATTTTAGCTTTAATTCAGCTAGAATAATCTGCAGGCCTAAATATGTATATTAACTCGATTTTCTTGAAGCTTCCCATAATTATAAAAATCAGAAAAACGTCATTAATTGCGATTTTCCGGTACCTCTGGAAATATTATATAAAATCCACATTTTCTTAATTTTGACCTACCATTTCTATAACTTTGTATATCCGAATATTCTGTTGGTTAATACCTCCAGAACCTGACAATGATAATGACTGTTAATCCGACACTAGAATTTACTTCCCTCTTTATGTTGAGGAGCAACAATCCATTTTACTATTCTGTACAGGTAACATTATGCTTAATGCTACTGAAACTGCATTATTATTATTTCTCATGTTTTATTTTATTTTTATTTTATTTATTTATTAATTTACGTTGGGAAACTTTTATTTTGCTATTTCTGTTCAGCATCAAGTTTTTAATTCCTCTGACTGTTCAATCTTTAACAATATCCCTGGTATAATTGCATGCATATTTTTATTACATATGTAAAATCTACATATATTTCAAGTATAAATTAGAAAAACATCCCTATAACAAATATTCCTTAAATGCAGATTTAAATCATAAGAAATAATCATCAGAACAATTAATTTTATATGAATAGCGAGCTTCGCCCGCTAGCGGGTCAGTATTTTCAAATGAATCACTAAAATTAATGAATCACTAACAGTAACTTTTAGTGTTAAGAAAAGAAATTAAAAAAAAAAAAAAAATCATTTCTGATTGGGTAAAAAGTCGGCCCGGGTCCCCACTGCCTTCGGCAGCGCTGCCCCGTGCGCACTGCATGCGCGTATTCCTTCCCTGACCCACCGTGCCCCCCCCCCTCAAAAAAAAAATTCTGATCGGGTAAAAACTCACACCGGGTCCCCACTGCCTTCGGCAGCGCAGACACATGCGCGCTGCGCACGCACGTGTGAATGTATACGCGCGCTACGCGCAAATATTCCTTCTCAAATCAAATTTTTATTCTTAGGAAAAGAAAATGAAAAAAAAAATCATTTCTCATCGGTTAAAAAGTCGGACCGGGTCCCCACTGCCTTCGGCAGCGCTGTCCCGTGCGCGCGGTGCACGCCTATATCTTCCCCACCCTCTCAGCCCTTCCTAATTAACCTACATATACCAATTTTGAACGATCTAACTGAATTAGCTGAGATGCAAAAGAAAACCTAATCAGGACACCCCAAAACGTGCAAATCTGGTTAAAACTTTTGATAATATAAAAGAACTTTAATATATCTTTCGAATGATGTATTAAAAACAATTTAATCATAATTAGAAATTGAAATTGTGAATCTTTAAAATATTACAGCGCCATCTGGCGGTAGAAATTTCTGCAATCTACTGTTCGATTTCAAACCAACAAAGCTATCTTATGATGTATTACTTATGGAATTATTTTAATTAGTAGCTCAGATACAAAAGAAAACCGATTCAGGAGACCTCAAAACATGTAAATGAAGCGAAATCTTGAATCCCGCTTTCGATTATATAAAAGTACTTTAAAATATCTTTCGAATGATGTACTAAAAATAATTTAATCATAGTTAGAATTTGAAATACGCGTATTATAATAACATTTAATTTGCAATTAAATTGTACATTTTTTATTTATTCTCTAAACCCGATGATATTTGAACTGGAACTTCGTCTTGTGATGTTAAAAGTTTGTAGCAAGTTTGAATTAATTTTGAAGAAATTTGAAGCATTTTGAAATTTGCAATTTTTATTTCCAGTACAAAATCAGTAAAGCTGGAAATAAAATCTATTTATTCTTTCGCCCGGCGCCATGGTAACCGAAATTACGTCTATTGCGAAATTAATAGAACTGTTGTGATTTGTTGCCACCTTTTTTTTTCATACTTTAGTTAATTTAAAAAAATCTAAATGCCCTATAGATAAGCTATTTAAACCGTCGGATTCAGAAAAATCGGACCTTTCATTTGATATCTTATTTGTAACGATACGACTGATATTTCTAATTTATTTACCACTTTTTCCGTAAAAATGTCGCTTTTTAAGCATTTAATCATGAATTCTGGGTCATTTTTCGGTAGATATGGGTCGACGTTTTAATTAATATCTCCGCTAATTAGGGTCGCATCGCTTAGCGAATTATCGCGATGTCGAGATGAAGAAATTCTGCGTCTGTCGACACCGGTGTCGAAGCGCTGCGACCATTAGCGCCGGAGCTTTAGCTATGACAAGGCATTTCTCACAGACAGACAGACAGACAGACAGACAGACAGAAAGACAGACAGACAGACAGACAGATGCGCACAGATTTTAATAATATAAGGAGATACCATAAAATTGCTGGTGGAAATCGTCTGATGATCATTCAGAGGGTTAACAATTTTTTCTGTGGAATGTAGTGGTACTTTTTTTTTTTTTTTTTTCATACTTCTTCGAACTTCCTTCTTTTTTAACTTACGGATCATAACTGCATATTCGTATTCATCACGAAAAAAAGAACTAGTTTGATAAGATTAAAAAATAACAATAAGATTTTTTGTATATTCATCTAGTATTAATCATACATCTGAAAAAATATATATGAAGATTTAACAAGCAATAAAAGAAAAAAAAATGCCTATGCAGTAGTTTAACTATGTATAAAACATTTGTCTCGACTAATGTTGTATGTTTTTTGAAAAACATGTGTATTCAATACAATTAAAAATTTATATTTTTCTTTAAACAAAGCATCTTTTTTTTTTTTTTTTTTTTTATCTATTAAGGTACAAATATTAGGCTTAAAACATAAATAATATATATATATATATATATATATATGTGCATATTTCGATAGTAATTTTTTTTTAAACTAATCATTATTTTAAAGGGTTTTCCAATAGGGATGATACAGTTTTAAATGGTTAGAATGGCAACACTGCGTATTATTTTTTGACATTTCTTGTATCATTTGTGTTTAGTATCCTATGCCATTTAATCATACAAAGATACATGCTTGAACAATGTTTCGAAATTATTAAATTTTTTTATCAAAATCAGTGTTCATATGTGAATACTGAGAGACATTTGAGAAGACGACTTTATTCAGTTAATCGCCTTGATAGATTGTGATGTTATGTTTTTCTTTGGGAATACATTAAGACACAAATTTGTGCTGATAATCCAATAACAATTGAGCAATTAAAATCCAACATTGAGCAAGTTATTTGTGAAATAACACCAAATGTATGTGAAAGAGTGATGGAAAATTGGGTTGAAAGAATGCGGTATGTACAGCAGGGATGGAACACGGGCGCAGAATTCATACCGGAATTTGTTTAAGAAATTTCATTAACTATAATATCGTTGATTTAAGAAGTAGAAATTTTTCTTATATGGATAGTGGTATGAATTCTGCGCCCGTGTTCCATCCCTGGTACAGAGAAGTCGTGGTGCTCACATGAACAATGTTATTTTCATAGTTAATGGCATAATGTAAGCTTTCAAAAAAAAAAGTGTCTTACTGAAGAACTTATGTTTTTTTTTTTTTTTTTTTTTTTTATTTTTATTTTTTTTTTTGTATCACTCTTAATGCAAAACTCTTTATTTATCACTTCCATTTTCTTAAAAGTATTAACATTCACATGATTACCCCCAATAATACAACTTTATTAGTAGTATATTTTTATCAGTAATATATTTTTATTAGTAATAAATTTTTTTAATAATATTGTTGCTAGTAATATACACATGCTAATAATATTCTTGTTCGGAAGGTGTCTGTTCTTAAACTAATTTTTCATAGCAATATTTTCAGCAAATTGTTTTTCGATTCCACAACATTATGATACAATTTTTGTAAATTATACACCTATTTGTCATCCTTGCATAAAAAGTTTTTTAAAAAGTTTAACTCACACTAAATACAACCGATTTAGTGTGAATGTTGAAATAATTATGATGACCAATGTATAAAATTATAAATATTAGACATCCTTTTTCAATAAATATTGTTTTAGTTTTAAAATAAAAAGAAATTTAAATTATAAATAAAAATATTTTATCAACGGATGTATAGTAATAACTTCATCGTTTTACTTTCTTCTATATGTAATATAGAGAAAGTATTGGATTCGCGAAAATTTTCGACCTCCGTTTTTTGACGGATCTACACGTTTTGGGATGTCCTGAACACGAATTGATAGTTTTTAGAAAATGTCTGTATGTGCGTCTGTCTGTCTGTCTGTCTGTCTGTCTGTATCATTTTTTTGTGGACGCTGTATCTCACGAACCAATGAATGAAATTTAACCAAACTTGGTACTTAGTTGCACCCTGACATGAACTGGTGCCCATTAGATTTGGGGATCAATAGCTCAACAGGTGGCGCTGTGATCGCATTTTATGAAAATTTTTAACATGGCAGCATAGGACAAAATTCTGTATAAATGGGCATAATGAGAGTTATTTTAAACTTGTGATTGTAAAATTAATATGAATTATTGATAATTGTAGTAATTAACTAAAAAAAAAAATTGTGCATGGGGGGCATCGGTTCCCCCCCTGGGGGGGAAGTACCCCCCCGGGGGGGTTAAATTTTGAAGATGGGTATCATTCGAAAGATCTCGTCAATACCTTTAAAACGAATGGTTGAACCATAAATCTGTGATAATTTAAAACAAAGTTATCGATTTTTTTTAACGAAATTTTACCAAACTTGGTATTTAGTTGGTCCCCGACATAAACTGGTGCTGATTATATTTGGGGATCAATAGCTCAACAGGAGGCGCTGTGATAGCATTTTATCTAAATTTTTAACATGGCAGAATAGGACAAAAATTCGTATAAATGTGCGTAATAAGAGTTATTTTACACTTGTGATTGTAAAATTAATATGAATTATTGATAATAGTAGTACGTAACTAGGAAAAAATTTTTGTGCATGGGGGGGGCATCGCTCCCCCCCCCTGGGGGGGAAGTACCCCCCGGGGGGGTTAAATTTTGAAGATGGGTATCATTCGAAAGATCTCGTCAATACCTTTAAAACGAATGGTTGAACCATAAATCTGTGATAATTTAAAACAAAGTTATCGATTTTTTTTACTTTTAACAAAAAAAAAAACAAAAAAAAATCGTTTTTTTTTTTTTTTTTTTTTTTTAAACGAAATTTTACCAAACTTGGTATTTAGTTGGTCCCCGACATAAACTGGTGCTGATTATATTTGGGGATCAATAGCTCAACAGGAGGCACTGTGATAGCATTTTATCTAAATTTTTAACATGGCAGAATAGGACAAAAATTCGTATAAATGTGCGTAATAAGAGTTATTTTACACTTGTGATTGTAAAATTAATATGAATTATTGATAATAGTAGTACGTAACTAGGAAAAAAATTTTGTGCATGGGGGGAGAACGCTCCCCCCCTGGGGGGAAGTCCCCCCCGGGGGGGATAAATTTTCAAGATGTGTATCTTTCGAAAGGTCTAGTCAATACATTTAAAACGAATGGTTGAACTATAAATCTGTGATAATTTAAAACAAAGTTATCGATTTTTTTTTACTTTTAACCAAAAAAAAAAAAAAAAAAAAACTTAGAAAAAAAAAATTCGCATTTTTTTTTTTTTTTTTTTTTTTTTAAATATTGTTACTGATTGAATATGTATAGGAAAATATAGAAGAAAGTCTTGTGGTGGCCACAACATACTAGTTTTAAATTAAAATAGTTAATTATTTTTTCAATGTATATTAACCTAAGATCAGAATACTTCAGTTATTTTCGAATGTTATGCTAAAATTAGTTTTCTGTGTTCCTTTCTACTTTTCTTTACTTCGCAAAGCAAATAGGAATAAAAATTTGTTTTAAAAAATATTATAAAAACATTTATTTTGAATAAATATTATTTGTGTTAAAGTCTCTAACAGCTTTAATTCTTTCCTATTTATTTAACTACCTCTTACTGTTTAAAATAACAAAACAAGAGGGTAAAATGTATTTGTATATTAGATTATCTCTATAGCAGTTTTATGTATTCGATTTTTTTCTTTTAATATTTCTTGACATATTTAAAATTAGGAAAAGTAAGAAAAGAAATATATACTTTTTTTCATTTTATAAAATACTCAATGCACAAATAAAAAGATATTGTCATTTATAAATGAGTTTGAAGCAGATGATAGTATATTTTTCGTGCCATAATATATTCGAAGTATTGCAAAAGGGCATTCTATTAAAATAAAATTTAATAAAAGAACTCTGAAATACTATTTGTAATTTTAAACGGACTAATTAGCTCAATCCCTGAAATCACCAGTAAATTGCCAAAATGAATAACCCAATTTACACAAAATGCGTAAAAAGCTACCACAGCATTTCACCACCGCACTATTAGTCAAAAGTTTTTGCATACAAGTATCAGAGGGATCTAATTGTCTTTGACTAATTAAACATTAATCTTAGATATATATAAAAAATTACAAAACTTAAAAAAGTACGGAACTTTCAAAAGTTTTCCAAAAATTTCTCAATATTCACTTTTAAGAATTAAAAAACGCTCTGAATACAAAAATTTTCTACAAAAATATACGTGCCCCATTCTCCTTTATTAAAAGATATAGAATATTTTAAACAAAATTCTTGACAGAATACCAGGAAAACTAAAACGAAAATGTCTTTATTTGTTTACATGTATAGGGTTTGTCACTGATAGCTTAAGTAGACGCATGAAACATGAATTCCAATTATGATTTTTCATTAAAGAAAACTGATATAAACGATAAAAAATGATATAACGCAGATTTTTTTTTTCTTTTTTTAATTTAAGACATTTTTATTACAGTTTAGAAAATGTGAATATCACGTTGTTTGCATATGAAGTACTTTTCTTGCGTCAGGTAACTTTTTTTTTCTTTGAAACCGTGTTAAAATTTGCATTTTGTCATTCTTGAAATTGAATGATTTAAAATTTTTAATTCATTCAATAAAATTCTGTGACTTTTTTACACAATATTGCATTAGATAATAAATGCGTAAGACCAATATTCAAGTAATTAAATCTGACGGTAATATTTCTCTAATACACTGTATATTATTATATTTGAAACGAACATATTTATAATAGTGAAAATTTAAAGCAATTGCACACGCATGCTAATTAATATTTGTGTATAATAATGAGGATAAGTAACTATCCTATCAGCACAAAATGTTTCTGAAACGTGACAGTCATACAACATGGAAACATTGTAAATATTATTGTAAATCCGCGATCGTAACAAAAAAATCAGAAATGTAACAGAAACGTTTCAATCACATAACAGAGAGAACATAGAAAAGGCGAATGTTTCAGAAAGGTATCAGAGAGCATATTAAAATGTGTTACGTTTTTGAAAGTTTGTAAGCATTTTACTACATAACTGAAACATTGTGTGCTGTATGGGTAACTTGGACAACAGGACGTAAATTGGATTAATAAAATCTAAATTTAATCAAATCTCTCATCTACTATTATACACGAAACGTAGTGTAATGTTTATAAGTTTTAAAAATTTAAACTCATTCTGAGCGATTTTCAGCTGAATACCTCTGTTAAATTTTAAAATGCTTAAGTTTTATACATTTTTTATTCAAAAAGAGAAAAAGAAAGAGAAGATGAAAAAGGAAGATGTGATTTATATATAAAAAAAAAAAAAAAAAAAAAAAAAAAAAAAAAATCAACTACATTAAAGTAAATGTTTTATGTTAACGTGGGATTTCTGAGATCTACAGTTTTGTCCTTATTTACGAATTGTTTTACACACACACACACACACACACACACACACATATATATATATATATATATATATATATATATATATACTAGCAGACCCGGCCACGCGTTGCTGTGACTAAGTTATACGTTGAATTATACGGCTGTAAACTATTTAGTACAGTTAAATTATTATTTACGAACAAAGACGAAAACGTTGTAGCCGATGTAAAAACCCACAGGGTTGAGATTTGAAACTTAGGTCAAAATTTGGAAGCGATTGATAAAAATTTTCGTAGTGTTGATATTAAGCACAAATTAATTTTATTGTAGGGTCCTATAAATTTTAATGGAGAAGTGATATATATTATTTCTAATGCTACTTTGGATAAAATTGCTAAAATGACTAATATATAAATTAAATTCTATTAAAATTCTAATAAAATAAAAGTATAAAAGAAACAGACGATTTTAAAATCAATTTTTATGGAGGAGTGAAATATAATATATGCTATAATGGATAATTTTACTATTAAATGACCTCATCATTTTAAATATTTTAAAGAGGGCAACAGCTGTAGTTATGAAAGGGAAAACAATAAGGCTAAACCAGAAAAATAAGTAAATTTGATAAATATTTTAAAACTTTAAAATTGGAAATCTTATGAAATATTGGACATTTAAAGTAAATACATGTATCATTTTAAATACAAAAAGATTTTGGAAAAGTTTAGTGTATTTTAACGAAGTGATGAGAAGTTTTTGAGTATGTTAAAATTTTAATAGTAAATTCAAGTCAATAAAGATGGGAAACATTGAGGATTAAGATAAGAATAATTATAAGATTAAAAAAAAAAAAAAAAAAAAAAACTTTTTATATACCATGCTTTTAAATTTTAATATACTAATATACAAATTAAAAGGAAAATGATAAATATTCTATCATAGTTTGAAGTCAAATTTGTTTTCAAATGTCTAAATAAAATATCTGATGTAAGATACTAATATTTTGCAGCGGAATAGATTTCATTTCTGTCATCCTTGGCGAAAAAAAAAGAATATCGCCAAATTATCTGGCGAAAATATTTAATTCCTTTCAAAAATCATGGTTATTTTATCAACTTATATTAAAAGAGTAATGAATAATATGAAACAATATTTCGTACAATACATATTACATGTCATACATACGTACAATGAATAATACATATTACATTTCGTACAATGCATACATCTGGCATGTATATTTTCGTGTTACGCTTTTGATCGCCAAATAATAATAATAATAATAAAAAAAGCCAAGGGCGACAGAGTTTAAAAATTTAAAATTAAAATGTTGTCAATTTGACAGCAAAATAATTCAATCTAACACCCGCGATAACTAATACATATCTATACCCAAATATAAGGATTAAAATCGGGAAATAAATTTCCTCGATTTTTAATAATTTCTTACAAAAAAATCCAGTGGGCAATTAACATAGGAAATCTTTTTCTTGGCTGCACAGACGGTCAGTGAGTCACACTTCGCTTGCGTATAGAACTCATAGATATAGTATAGCATATATAGAATAGAGTGATCATTGGGGAGAAAAAAGTTATTCCTTTTCATTTGGGAAAAGACGACGTTTTTACCAAAATATGGCCGTCTTTCCCCGAGTGAATACACACGGGAATACATACTAATATTTTAGCAAATAAAATTTATGAATAATTTATTTGCTAAAGGGGAATGGAAGACTCCAGATACAGTTTCAAATTCATATTTCTTTCTTTCTTTTCTTTTTTTTTTTTCAATACCACTTAATGGCTGTTTCCAAAGCTTTTATTTTTTATCTTTTTTCGGCATCAAAAATCTTTCTACGATAACATGGGGATGAGAGATCTATATATATTACTATATCTATGATAGAACTACATTAGCACTTTATCAATGTGTATAAAATCTTTAAATTGATTATGAAGTCAATTTTCGTGAGATGCATAATTTAACTTTTTATAATTTTTTAACGTTCACGTTTGATTAAATGTATTTATTTTTATGTCGAAAGAAAATGAACTCGTATTTTTTTTTTTTTTTTTTTTTTTTTTTTTTTTGCAACAATTAAATTAATGGAACTCACAGATATTTTGGAGCAACTTTAATAAAGGTCTATAATTAACAAATAATTGCAATAAAACAATATTGTGACAATAAATTGAGATAAAAACTATCCTATCTCTCAAGTGCAAAATTTCATCAAAATCAGTTCCTTAGTTTAGGAGTTTACTCCGGACAAACATCGTGACACGTAATTTATATATATATACAGATTAAATTATAAAGTTTTGATCAATGAAGCACAAATAAGTAAAAAACAGGATTAATTTCACTGTATTATCTTCATTATAATATGAATTCAATTTACACTTTAGTCTAAGTAACACGTGGCCGGCTATGCTAACACCAAAAATTTAAAAAGTGGAAATAATTGAATTATACGAAATTTATTAATAGGTTAAAAAGTTGAAGATTCTTTGTGTAGATGGCAGCACCAAATATATTTCAGCTTTCATTTCAACCCAGTCGAAAGGTATCGACATCTGTTAGAATCATTTGGAGTTAACAGATAATTGTGACTGTCAAATAATAACAGACAAATAATTAGCAATAAATTAAAATTGCGACTATAATTTGAGATTTAAACTATCCTATCTCTCAAGTTGGATCGAACTGCACATGGTGTGCGAATTTTATTATAATCGGTTAAGTGGTTTAGGAGTCCATTGAGGACAAACATTGTGACACGAGATTTATATATATTAAGATATATATATATATATTGCAAAGTTATTTTAAAAAATAAATATAATACTTATTATCAAAAATTTGAAGTGCAGCTGGGAAAACACTGATGACACTCAATTAAAATAAACCATACCTTAGATTTTAATGCACCCCAGAATTTCGTTTATCAAATTAAATAAAAAATTATTTCTAGAGAAATTTTAACACTTAAAGTTAAGTTTGCAGTGGAAATGACAAATTTATGAACGGCCTAAAATATACACGTAATATTTACAGACATTAAGCAATATATATATATATATATATATATATATATTTATGTAAACATCCTGATGTATATTAATGTTTAACATTTTTTATATATATTAAAACGTCATTACTTATGATGTACTAATCCCTTCTTTATGAAAAAGCATGTAATATTTCATCTAAAGTGTATCGTCTTAGATATTAACATATATTTATATATAATAAGTATTTCAGACTTTTGAAACTGTTTTATATCTATATTCATAAAAATCCACCATTTTACGAATATAGTGTCAAAGTAAAGCTGAATAAATATTAAAAAATGAACTTCCATAAGCATTAGTTTAGCTTTAGATAGTACGGTGTAATATAATATTACCTGTGCTTTCAAAGAAAATAGGAAAATGGTGGATAAATATGAATATATTATATTTTGGAAACATTTTTCGATAAAATACATCTTTTAAATTCATAGAGTACGTTTTAAATATATTTATAAAAGCTTCATTTTAAGAGTTAAATCAGTGTCATATTTCACGATTATATACAAATTTTAGAATAAATTGATTGTGGCGACTTCTTTTTTTGCACCTGGTTCTTTTCTTCCTGTAAAATCATCTTGAGACACATTAAGACACTGATCACGCTTTGTTTACTTTTAAACATTTTAAATTTACTTACGGCACAAACATAAAATACATAACCAACACTTAAATTAACATCAAGTAAAGTATTTTAAAAACAACATATAGAATTGAAATTGAATTCCATCTTGATTGACATACGCACACGTGTTGCCACATTTTCATACCAAACTTTTCAGTTCTTGTTTTGGAATACTCTCGAAATCAGAGGTGCGGCGTTCACATTGATAACTAAGATATTTTGAAAGGAATTGCCAGTCACGTTACTTTATTGAAATATATAATCATTCACATAATTAGAAATTTGCATAAGAAAGTATAATTTTTTTTTTTTAACAATGATTTCTGTTAGTTTAACGCAATCATACAAATATAAATAAAAAAAAAATATAGAGAAACGAAAAAAAGGAAGATTTGATTTATATAAAAAATAAAATACTTTATCTTGTAGTCAATGTAATATTTTGTCACTGTAACAATGTATATATATATATATATATATATATATATATTAATACAATGGTTGGAAACAAATGATAAAGTAGATAAAATGTCATCATTATCCGTAAGAATCAAAAATGTAGTCTTAATAATGACATGAAAAAATCCACGAAACTCACTTGATTATTACCCAAAACATCCCGAATAAAAAAAAGTAACTGGTTAAAAACATATAGTGATAAATTACAAAGTAACAAGAAATAAGAGTCACTTCATCTTAAGAAAGTAACACAATTATAAAATTTTTAAGAATTTAAAGCAGTTAAAATTTTTTTTAAAGCTACAGATTTTAATTATCAGGGCCGGCCAACATTTCGGATAGCAGGAAAAATTCAAGATTTCATGCTGTAGTTGACAGCATTTTAAGCCAAATACTATAGAGCTCGACCAGTCTTGCATGAAAAAAAAGTTAAGTTCGAAAGATGAAATGAAAAAAGTGTAAAAATAGTAATAAATGGGAAATTATTAAAGATATATCAAGAAATGTGTGTTTTTCAGAGATGTGTGCAAAGCACCGTCTGCGTGTTTATTATTTTGAAAAATGTTAATAAACTATAAAATGGTACGCCATGAGCGCTGCGCATGCTTTCATTTAAAATCAGATCCATATACTCTGTACAAAATGTGTTTCTGTTTTCATTAAATTCTGTCATATGCTGCAATTTTTGGTGAATTACTGACTCATCTTCTTCATACACATCGTTTTTTTTTTTTTTTAATTTGATCTATGGGAAAACAAAAAATAAATCATTTGTTGTTTTAAGTTTACCTACCAAACCAAGCTAGCCGGAGCAATGCACTGCTCATTTTTCAAAAATTGATTATTTTAAATTTTTATATTTTGCACTTTAGTTTAAAATTACGAATTTTCACTAAGTGCATTTTCCCCTTTTTAGGCGCGAAGTGAAATACTAAAAATATAAAAAATTAATTTTTGGAAAATAAGTAATAATTTAACAATTATGAATTTTCTGAATTTGCGAATGCGTAATTTAAAGAAATACATTAGGTAATGAATAACAAACTTTCTCATAGAACATCAACGTCTGTCGGCAAGATTAGGTACTGTCCACAGTTAAGCAAACTTTTCGGCAATTCACGAGATCATACAAGGAAGACAGAAGAACACCTGAAGTGTTTTCCCTGCAGAACGTGGAAAAAAAAGAAATGTAATTATTTGTTAACATATTTAAGTAAAAAATAATGTCACATGAAATACAAAGCATTTTTTTCCACATTACATGATTAACTGCAATTTACTTAACAGTTCTAGTGTTTATCATTTTTACTGTTTTATAAAAAATATATAAAAAGAAATATAAAATCACTTGCATGATTCTTTTTAGGTAGATTCCTTATGGGATAATATATATATATATATATATATATATGATAGATATCATTATAAAATTTAACCTTAAAATTTTAGCATTTAATAGATGCATGTTAATACCAACACAACAAAAATAAAACTGATTGTAACACATTACAAAAACTAGCACAGAAATGTTGCGATTCATTATATATATATATATATATATATACAGGGTGATTCAACGATAATGGGAAAAACTTTGAGGGGAGGTAGAACACGTCATTAGGACTCAGAATTGCATAGGAACGTACCTTTACTTTTCTATCCATGTTCCCACACGTCATTTTAATCCTTTACGGACCATGTGTTTTCTGTATTTTTTTACACTTAAGCTCCGCCTACTGCCGTTCCTCTTTAATGGTGTATTATTTAAAAAAGAGATTCTATTTAAAATTGTTTATCATACAAAAAGCGATACATAATAAAATAAGAAGAAAAAATTCCAAATAATGCACATTGCTTGAATAAATATTAATATTGTGAACATTTTTTAGATATATTGTAACTGTAACACCCAGAATTTAAACGTTACAACGTAGGTAGAGTTTCAAATACGAATATTTGTACGGTCATGGAACAAACATTAAGGCGTTGAACAGTTTACTAAAACATACATCTTTTGTATAGGCATAACACAAAAAATTAAATATAAAATAAAAATCATTGTGCAAAAAACGAAAGTAAAAACGTATAAAAACAAATAGCAAAAACAAAGTGCTTTTTTGCATCAATATTTACAATAAGTGTCAGAAATTGCGCCCACCAGCCGTAATGCATGCTTGATAGCGTCGAAGTGCGGATTGGCGAAAAGATCCAAAAATGACAGGTGTTTCGCGCACTTGTGCAGCCGCAATGGACAGTCGAGCAACGAGGTCCTCTGGTGAATCAACAGTAGTATCATAAATGATTGCCTTCAGATGCCTCCAAAAGAAGAAATCGATGCTTGATAAATATGGGGATAGGGGTGGCCACCGGACTGGCCCACACCGTCCAATCCATTGCCCTGCAAAACTGGCATTCAGGTGATTTCGCACTTCCATATCGAAATGTGCTAGCGCACCATCAAGCTGAAAACACATTTGGTTGCGCGCGACAACTGGAACATCTTGCAGCAATTCTGACAACAGCTGTTTTAGAAAAATAGCATAACGTGTGCAATTGAGTGGCAGTGGTAAAAGATATGGCCTATGAGGTAATCCTTCACAATAACTGCCCAAACATTAACAGATCAAAGTTTTTAGAATGAATATGGGCGTATAGCGTGTAGATTTTCTTTTGCCCACAGATGAGTATTGTGCACATTGAAAATGCCTTCCTGTGTAAAAATTGCTTCATATGAGAACAGAACAAAAGTTGGAAAATCCTGCTGCAACGCACACTTTTGCAAGATATATTGCCATAATTCTACGCGGAGAGGGTAGTCACTTATTTGCAATGATATGACATTCTGAATATGGAATGGGTGTAGATGTTCTTCATGTAAGACTCTCCAAATAGTGGACTCACTCGCATGTACACGACGTGCAATATCTCTTGTACTTGTGTTGGGTGTTTCATCCACAATGTTTAGAATGGTTTCTTCTATGTCTGGATGTGGAACAGTTCTTGTTCCAGTTCTTACGTCAGAATTACCGAGTTTTCACAACGGTTCCGATGCAACCGTTTAAACATTTTGTAATTCAGCATACGCTTATTTGGAAATCGTTCCTGATACTGTAGTAGCGCTGCTCTACTGTTCCCATTAGCAGCACCGCACATTAGATGCATATCTGTGTTTTCATTATTAGTAAAATTCCGCATCACCTTATAAAAACACAGTCTAACTTATACTTTACAGCATATGCAGATAATAAATGACCAGGTCCACTAAAGCTCTCTACCTTCAGCATTAACAGCCAATCACCCTTTTTTTATTAGTTGTATTATTGGTGTTGATTGTAACTTTAAGCATTTATTGTCAATATTACTGCAAAGAAACATTTTGCGATTATTTGAAACTCCGCCTACTGCGTAAGTTTTACATTTCGTGTTTTACAATACATCTAAAAAATTATTCACAATACAAACAATTATTCGATCAATGTGAAGTATTCGGAAACATAATTTTAATCATGTATTTTGTAAGATTAACAGTAAAAGACAGAACCTTTCTATTAAATAGTGCACCATTCACAAGCAATGGCAGTAGGCGGAGCTTTCTGTTAAAAACCCTAGAAAACACATGGTCCGTGATGGGTTAACCCGTTAGTAGTCGCTATAGAGAGCGCCACCTATTACAGATTGCGCACTTTATTTTTAACTCTCACCAATAATTTTAAGAAGTGATGTGATCAACGTTCCTTCGATTTTGTTCGTGTTTTATGTATATCAAATGCTACTTCTAAAAATTTTTGGTGGCTATTGAATAAAAAAATCTGCCAACACTCAAGGATGGGCGGCAAATCGACCAACTAGCGACTACTAACGGGTTAAAATATTGTTTGGTGACATGGGTTCCTATACAATTCTGAGTCCTAATGATGTGTCCTACCTTCCCTCAAAGTTTGTCCCATCATCGTTCAATCACCCGGTATGGGATAAATCTTAACAATTAGATAAAATAAAACTTGAATTTTTAAAAATAAAACTAGAACAGAGTATTTATAACCCCATGCGAAGATGCAGCTAAAGGAACTATAAAGCTGTAATATATAATCAAAATAACCAAGTATAAATGAAAATTAATCCCAAAACACATGAGGGCCTTCTTGAGGGGAGCTCCCTGATAGAGGGAATGAAAAATGAAAAGTTTCTGACGACACATTGGCTATTTAGCCCAAACCACGTTTCTAGCCCCCAACTTCTCACATATTCAAGAAATTCCATACAGCAAACGAATTTAATTAATGCAAAGCATAAAAAACAATTAAATTCATAAATAAACTACAAAAGTAAATACATGAATGTAAAGTACAAGAATATAAATAATACAAGAATATAAATAAATACAAGGACAAACTTAAATAGCCAGTAGAATGAGGAAAATTGACCCCCCCCCATAAAAAATATAGAGCCCGTTTCGACTGGTAGGACTATCTCATTTTTCATTTCCTACATGAGGAAGCTCCCCTGAAGAAGGCCCTCGTGTGTTTTGGGATTAAGTTTCATTTATACTTGGTTATTTTGCATATATATGTATTTATATATGTGTGTGTGTGTGTGTGTGTGTGTGTGTGTGTGTGTGTAACGCTTTTTCCCATGTTGTGAACACGTAAACTGCACTAATTTTTATTTAAATTTAACCAGCTCAGGATATGTTTTTAGGACAGCAAACATCTCGGTCGCGTTTGTAGATTGGGTATCCAGTGCAAAAGGGTTGGAAATGGTGGGGGATAGACATTTTCATTTGCCCATAATTTCTTTAATATTGAAAAGAGAAAAAAAACTTGAAATCAGGCGAATTACCGCCTTACCTTAAAGAACAAATTTTGTATATACACTTTTTCGATAGCTTCAATTGCGTTAAAGTTAAAGTTAAAAAGTGATTTTTAGTCACTTGTGAGGAAGCCGACTTTTTATATAGCCTTAATTGCCTATATTTATAATATTATGCTTACGTCATGCGCAAACGATAATAAAAAAGACCACTGAAAATATAAAAAACATTGTAACTGCTTTAATTAATCATTTAAAAATATAATATTAAAACAATACGTTTGTCTTAATAAAAATATTGTTTATTGTTGTTGTTGTTGTCGTGTGCCACTCGGAAATTCCGAGCCCCGGTAGTGGAACTACCGGACTTATTTTAAGGCAGGAGGGTTGCGTCTTCCGTTATTAGGAACGCCTCATAGGGAGGAAGTACGACTTCTAGTTCCATAAGCTGGTTAAAGATGGCAGCACCAGCCAAACAACAGAAACTCGAATTTTGATCCGGAGTTAGACCCATGTTCCGGTACCCCCAGAGGTATAATTTTTGATGGGAACTTGGAGGACTTTGCGACCACGACGGAATTTAACGTGCACCAGTCGCCATTAGCGTACACGACGGTCTTCGGCCGGCTCGAAGACCGAACCCGCAATCTTTCGATCACGAACTCGCTGCTCTTACCAACCAGGCTACCGCGGCCCATATTGGTGGATAGTCACCATTGTGGTGAATAGTTTAAAACGCTGGTTTAGGCAAGAATTTAAAATTTACGATTGTAATTGAGAGTAATACGTTAAAGCTTCCTTTGACTTTTTATCTTGTGGAAACAAGATATTGGACTGTGAAGAGATATGAGGCTTTCGCGTGGGAAGAAAATATAATGACGCCAAAGCTGCCATTCTTCATCAAATTTTCCCGTCAAATCACAAGTTTCACTGCTAAGTCGCAAGTTTTGTCCCCAAATTGTATATCTTTATGGCTTCTGTTTGTTGAAATATTATGAGCTTGGATTTTAAAGAATTGAAACATTTAATGACCAATAAATCTAGCCTAAAATTTTAAGTAGAATGAATAATCCTTTTGTAGTGAAAATTAAACTTCTTGAAAACAGAATAGCGACATAAATAATGCAATGTGTGGGAATAAAGCCATCGGCTAAGTATGTGTTAATGCATATATAATATTTATTTACTTTTGTAACATTAACATAAAGGAATCTACCTTTGCCTTTAAGCTTGCAGAAAAAGGATTTTTTTTTTTTTTTTTTTGTATTGCTAACGGCGATTCATGCACAATTATAGAAAATAAATATGTTTTTTTATAGATAAGTTTTAATATATAATAAAATTTTCTTTGAGTAATTAAAAATGCAAATACGGATAAAACAAACATTAACTGTAAGAAAATGTATTTCATGCGTTAAAAATTTCTTTATTCATTCTCAATTATCTAAAAATGTTAAATCTTCATGAAGAAAATCGTTGTTGCAAATAAATTCGTGTTTAATTTGTATTTCTTAACGATTACTAAATATAATTACATGATACTAAATATAATACATGACAGAATAAATTTTCCCGAATGCTTTTTCCGTTAATTAGAAAATAAAAGTAACGCATATGTTAGCAATAATTAGTTTATTTGCATTTATGTAAAAAAATATTTGTTAAAAGTTAATTATTTTTTTGTAGTTTATTAAAATATGTATTTATTGGTTAATTTTTACAAAAATTAGTCAAACTGCCTTAAGCAGAAGGTTTATAAATCAAAAAATAAACTGAGAAACCAATCTAAAATTTAAAATAGGACATTATTATATTTGTTATAATATCTTTAAATATTCATAAAATTTCGTAATACCGGGTGATCCAAAAAATAAAATATATATTACTCAATTACGAACTGTAGCTCTGTGTGGTTTCAGTGAAATGTACACAAAAGCATCGGATATATATTTTATATAGAATAAAAAATATCAGTTTTATTTTTCACCAAACTATTACTCAGTATCTTCTCACATAAGTAGGTACACCTGATCAAATATCGCCACATAGCGAATACTACAAATTTTTTGGCGAATTTTTAATGTCGTTGCATTCAACTTTTACAGTTTTGGTTACATTGTTAAATTTACTGTGTCACTTTAAAAGTGTAATAGTACAATTAAAGCGCCACCTGATGAAGAAAATTTTAACTAATTTGCTAATAAATCTTTTGTTATCTAAAAGAAATTCCATGTCTTTCTGTGTATTTTAGTGAAAACCAAATTGTAATACGGTCAATACTGTTTGAATAATATGTTTTTATTTCCATTACCCTACTATTGTAGATAATGAAAGTATTGTATTCGGTCCAAAAATTCGATATCGATTTTTCACCTGATTTACATGTTTTAAGGTCTCCAAAGTCCTACAATTTAAGTCCTATGAATATCTTTAATTCATACCTAGCACTATTTTTCATATATATTTATTTATTCTAAATTTAGTTTAAATTTTCATTTCAAAGCTTACTTTTGAAAACCATTTAATTAGTATCAGTTTTTAAATTGTTGCTCGTGTTAAAGCTCTAAAGATTCGATTAATGAGTTGATAACGATCACGTTATCCAAAATTTATTTGTGTTCATTTGTTTAAAAAGTATGCGGAAAAAAGAAAACAAGAAAACAGTTTGTTACTCCAGTATACCTAACCTTATTTTCTGACATTTATTGTGGAATTATAAGAGAAATTTCTTATACACAAACCGAATACTTCTTCATTATGTAGCCCAGTATGCTAGAAAACCACTTAAATGATTACTAATCAACTGAATAAAAAGAAGGGTGTGATTGAATTACGTAAGATAATATATGTGTTAAACAAGGAATGAATATAAATTTTTACTTTTCCTTACGAGTCTAAGTTCATTATAGAAAGGGATTCTCATCGTGTTCTAATCTAAAAAAAAAAAAAAAAAAAAAAAAAAAAAATCCTGTCATCATGAATCCCACAATGTTAAAATACTCCCTTACATCTGTAGAGAAATTCATTTGTTTGCATGGGTCTCTTTTTGAGAACGCACAGACGTGCTATATTCGATTCAGGCACTGTGAATAATCAAAGATATCGCGGGAAAATTATTTATTAATGTATGGGAACCTTCGCTGATGCTATTAGCGGTGTAAAATTTCTGCTATTTGTGATAATTCTGAATAACAGTATTAGAATAATAGAGTGGCATTTCATTAAAAAAAAAAAAAAAAAAAAAAAAAACTGAGTTCATTGAAATAGAATTTTACATTGAAATAAGTTTATCATTAATATTTTTTTTAAAGATACACATAAATGTCTGAAATATGGATGTGCAACATTGCAATAATAAGGTGTATCAACTTTTTTTAATCAATTGTTGAAACACTGTTTTTAGAAGATTGAGGCATAATTTTGCGAAATTTTTCCTATTTCGATCCTCTGATAGATGTTGTTCTGAGAGAGCGATCTGTATTAGAATTTTCTATGCAGTAAAAACTTATTTAATAGAACTATATTTACAACCACTATTTGAACTAAATGTTGCTAGCATCTTAATAATGTAGAAATTTAAATACTATATATGTATACATAAAGTATTTTGTAAAATTGTATTAGTGGCTATATACACTACCAGAAATTGAAAAAAGAACGCCAAAATTAATTTGGTGGATGATAATGACATTTAAGTATGTTAATTGGATGGAGTACATGAATGTGTGATATTAATTTCAGGTCTAATGTTTGAGCTGTGACGTTACAGCAGGAGTAATATGCAAATTACAGTCATTTCTGGCATGCATTTAATCATATATGTGCTGAATGTCTTTTTATGGTATTGAATTCTAATCATCCTGAATCTGAATGTTTAAGCATGGAACGGTCATTAATCGTCGTGGAGACCAGAAAATTAGGTGTTCTTTTTGTATCCCAGACATGTTCTATGGTAGACAATCCTGTGAACATGCACTTCATATGAATTGTCTCATACTCTGAAGAGCATGTTTTGTTACAATGTGGATGTACATTATCCTGCTAAAAATCTCCATTAGTATCCGACGTCCGAAATAACACAATAACAGGTTAAATGGTGTAATTAATGTTACAAATGCTGTTGAACGAATTCGGAGCAAATACAGCACGCGTGCGGAAGTGATAACTGATTATTCTCCACAACAGCAGACCAGGTGTAAGTGCTGTGAACGCTTCCAGATGCAAGAAATGCTCTGTTGTGTGCTATATTGCCTTCTAAATAGAATCTCCTTTCGTCGCTGTAAACAACACTTTGCCGTTTCGTTCTTCAGTGCAAACGTTTGCGATATCACCTAAGTACGTTCCCGGAGGGGTGTGTGTGTGAAGACAAGGACATACATGCAAAAGGTAAAATTGTACGTTTCCAGTAAACGGTTGGAAATTGGTCATTCAGGTGCAGCAAAAGCTCAAATTATGGACGCAATAGATATTCTGCTTGACAATATGCTGCTTTTTAATGTGCCATGCATCAATCCGTCTGTGTGCCACAGTTTTATATATTCTCCTTGGGAATTTCGTTTGCACCATTTACATCACCATCGTATTACCACTGAAATTTATCTTATTTGTTTTGCAATACAAAGATTAATCAACCGAAATCCCACTAAAGGACCTCGCTCAACGTCCACTAAATGCTGAAAATGGACTGTGATTTTATACCCTGGTATCGCAGATACTTCGAATTCTTCTCACGTTCAGTAATGTTATCCTTGCTTACATTGAACTTACTCCTATTCCTTCAAACACCAATACTAAAATTTGCATATTGTCCTCTCCCATAGCATAAAAGCTCAATCATCAGTCCTGAAATTAAAATTACACTTACCTATACTCCATTCAATTCACATACACAAACTACATGATCGACGGTCAATACCTTCTTGGAGTTATATTTTCTATTTGCGGTAATGTGGATACATTCATATTATCCAAAAATATTTTATAATATATATATATATATCTATATATATATATATATATATATATGTGTGTGTGTGTGTGTGTGTCAATATTTGGAATTAAACATAAAATATAACTTCATAAATTTGAATTTTTAGTTTTATAATTAGAAAGTTTAAATTATTCTTACAAAATCTAAATAAATCTTTTAAAAATAATAAGTTTACGAAAAACCAAGTTTAATTAAAAATATACAATAAATGTATTATTTACAAGACTTAAACTAATAATATTAATACTATAAAAAAAATAATAATAAAAATGATAGTAATAATAAAAAAGTGATAATAATAAGTAGTAATAGTAAAAGTAGTAGTAATAATATGTAATAATAATAAAAAAAAAACTTTGATTCATTTAACTTATAATCTTATCTAATGACATGTCAATTAAAAAACATAACATTAAATTTTAACTTTAATATTAAGATTTTTCTTTCACATCCTTTTTTTCTTTTCGCAAAAAGTTCATTCATTATTTTTTATAAGAAAATATTTATTTTACTTATTTTTGTTATGAGTCAGTTTTACGCGCTGTTAGTTTAGAGGTCACGGTTCCTGGAAATAAATGTTTATTAGATTTTCCAGACTCAATAAAACGACACCATGTGTTTTCTTCGTAATGTTGTTGTCATTCACATCAAGATAAATGATCTTTATTCAAGATATAAACTAAACATGGTTGTTTTGGTATTTTTTTTTCTAGATTGACTTGAGCTATATTTATCAAAACCGAAATAAAAATTATTTATAAAATGAGTTTCTAAGATATTCTAAGTATGTCTTTTGAAATAAATAGCGTTTATTTCTCTTTAAATGAGAAAATGTTATTTGAGAGGGGATACGTTCTCGGAAAAAGAAAGAATAAAAGCTATATTTTAAGAAATACATAAAAAATTGACTGTTTGCTGATTAATTATTATTATTATTTTTTTTTTTTGTAGTTGTATGAAGAAATGTATTAGAAATAAAACGAAAATGAAACGTACTATAGATTCATAAATTTCTAGAGACGTTCATTAAGAAAACACAAAGTACATACTTAGAGCAACTTTAACGTGTGATTAAACAATGCGCCTTTCACAGAATCTCTATATTAAAAGGGACATTTTTTATTTCATGTAAAGAATATTCTAAATGGAATAAAAATAGGTTCTCAAATAGATCAACTGAATTTTGTAAGAATTTAAAGTGCTTCTTTTGCTGATAGAAATTTGTTACCAAACTATACATCCAGCGCCCTGCTTGTTATGTCTGAATTTGTAAAAACATTTTATCATCATCATCATCATCATCATCATCATCTCATCATCATCAATTTCAGCCAATCAATTCACTACAGACTGAAGTCCTATTCTAATTGATTCCAATCTGCCCTGTTTTCTGTAATTCTTTTACATTCTGCTTTTCGAAAGTTGACAATCTCACTTTTTCAACGAGACAGTAGGATCTTTCTCCATCTTTTCTCATCTCTTCGTATCCAAAATAGGAGTTTGTTGATCCATCTATCATTGTTACTTCAAGCGAGGTGCCCAGTCCATATCCATTTTAACTTATTTATTCTAAAAATGGCATCAGGAACTTTGATTTGAACTCTGAAACTTTAGTTTCTCTTTTTGTCTCTACGGGTGCATCACAATAGGTATTGCTCGATATATTTATGTGTTGTCTGAAGCTTTTCTTTAGTTTTACATAATAATGTACATGTTTCTGAAGCATAAGTTAATACAGTCAAAAACACTGATAAAACCTTTTATTAAAAAAACAAAAACAAAAACAAATTGAGGCCACTTTTGAATGTTGTGCTATTTCTTCCCATTGCTGTCCATATAAATTTAACTCGCTTGTTAATTTCTCCGATTATGTTTCCGTTCATCGTAATGACGTGTCTTAGATAAGTATAATTGCATACCGTTTCTAATGCATCCTTGTCATCGGTGACTTCAGTAGACAAACAAAGGAATTTGTCATAATTTTTGTCTTGCTGAGGTTCATTTTTAATCCATCGAGTTTTTTTGTTTATTTAATTCTTGAAACCTTTCTTGTAAATCCCCAAATTAGAAAGTAAGCAGTACAATGTCATCTGCAAATCTCAAATTGTTTATAAAATCTCCATTAAGTTTATGCGTCTCTGTTCACAGTTTAGTTTCTTATAATTTTTTTGAAATACTGCAATAAGCAATTTAATTGTAATTGTGTCATCTTGCCCTACAATCTTTCTGATTTGAATCGTATTATTCGTTTTGTGGAGTTTTAATTTAGCTGTTACTTTTTTATAAATGTTTCCAATAAAGTGAATATAATATTAGCATTCCTTGAAATAATATTATCATTTCTTAATGCACCCATAATTACTAGAATTGATAGAGAATCAAAAGCTTTTCAATAATCCACAAAAGCGACGTAGAGAGGCAGTTTATATTCATTACTTCATTAAATAGTTTCCCTAATTGTATGAATGTGATTGATGACCATCTTCATTACATTTCGAAATCTTATTTATTCTTTAGGTTTTGCTGCATCTAATTTTTTCTCTGAATGGTTTGTCAGAACTTCCGTCAGAATTATATACAGAAGTAAAACAGATTGATTGAATGATAGTTTGTATTGTCTCCTTTTTCTCTTTTCTTAAAGAAATAATATTACGCTAGCATTTTTCCAGTCCTACAGAACATCACATTATGTTATACATTTGTTTAAAAAATTCAGTACGAAATTCAATGGGTTAATTTCCTGTTTCTTTTAAAATAACCACAGTAATTTTGTCTTCGCTTGAAGCTTTTCTATGTTTCATTACTTCTATTTTCATAACTAATTCTTCCTTCAATATCTCAGTTGTTTGGTTGAGAGTAAACATGTGTGACCTCTTTTATAATTTACTCTTGCTTCCGAGTATATTTTAATTTTTTTTCTTGTTTACAAAGCTAGAATTATTGTCTTACAAAACATCAAATTCCTTTTCTCAGTCTTCAAACATTTATTTTATTCAATAGCCTGCTGGATCATATTACAGTTAAGTTTCTTGGTATCTTCTACAACCTCTTCTTCAGACATTTATGTAGGTCGGAAGATTCAACTTTTGCAATAATAATTTCATTTTTTTCTCGTCCCAATAAGCTGTCGTAACTTTTCCAAGATTTTCTTAAGAAAGTTATCTTCTTCCAAATCAGCACCATTTTTTGCTGAATCCAAAACAACATTGATAAAACTCACTGTGACTTTATTGATATCTTTAGTATCCTCAAGCAGGAACACTTCTTTATTAGATTTAAGCCCTGGTTTTTAAGAACACAGAAGCAAACGTTAACGTTTTCGACGCCACGACGCTCCAATCAGAGTCTCTTTGATATCAGCGCTGGCGTTGAAACCGCAGAAAACAGCGTCGTGATGCATGCGCAAAGACGCCGAATACGTTGACGTTCGCGTTTTCTGTTCTTAAAAACCAAGGCTTAAGAAAGCTGAGATTGAATTCTCCTGTTTTGAATTCCCGCCAGTGTCTATCATTCCAATGGAACAATGAACTTTACCTTGGAATGTAACAGTCTGCGATCACTACCAGATTTAATACTATTTATTACGGAATAATCCATAAAAAGTGTACTTCTTGTCAATTAGTATGTAGTCAATTGTTACACCAATGGGACTTCTACATGATCATATTTTCGTCTTTGAGTCCTTTAAAAAATAATTCATGACATAAAATGTTTCACATTCTGCAAATTCAATCAGTAGATAAACTCTTTTACCTTTAGTTCCTTTTCCAAATGCAGAATTCCCGCCAGTGTTTATCATTCCAATGGAACAATGAACTTTACCTTGGAACGTAACAGTCTGCGATCACTACCAGATTTAATACTATTTATTACGGAATAATCCATGAAAGTGTATTTCTTGTCAATTAGTATGTAGTCAACTGTTCAACCATTGGGATTTCTACACGATCATATTTTCGTCTTTGAGTCCTTTAAAAAAATTCATCACATAAAATGTTTCACATTCTGCTAATTCAATCAGTAGATAATCTCTTTTACCTTTAGTTCCTTTTCCAAATGCACAAACTATACGTTCATTTGAATTTTTGGAAGAAATCTATGCACTGGAATCTCTCATAATGATTCTAAGATTGTCTCTTTTGGTTATGTTGAGGACCTTCGCAACACTCTCTTAGAATTTATCAGTAACTTTCTCTTCCCATGTGCTGGTTGGAGTATAAACTTGAATTATCTCAGCTTTATAACGTTTAGAGAGCCTGATGTTGAGTGTTAATCTATCATAAAGATAGTATAAAAAGAATCATAAGGAATCTGAATTGTATTATAAAACTGAAACAAAAGCCTTTGAAAAATTGAAAAAAAAAAAAAAAAACTTTTAATGTCACATTTTAAATTATCGTAATTTAATTATTCATGAGATCAATAAATTACAGTTAAAACAATAAATTACAGTTAATTCTCATTTTGTTTAAATATAAGTGAAATTTTTAAATCTATTCCTTAGATAATAACAAAGTATAGAAAATTTCTTGTAGAAATTTCTATATATATTTCTTTATTTTCAACTTCAGACTAAGAAGTAAACATAGAAATATAGAAATCGATTTTAATATTTTCTTTTCTATCATTATTTACGGTTTGTTGCAAATTTTGCCGCGCTAAATTTTTATACTTAATAATTGATTTTCTTATATATGTTATTTTCAAATATTTTGATAAGCCAAAAGAAAAATCTGATAGTATCACTATTTAACAAAAATAGTCTAAATAAATACATGAAAAAATAAATCATTTAATTAAAAGTTATGTTTATTAAAAGCTTATTGGAGCAAGCTATTATTTGTTTTCCACATATTTCGTGTTTTCATTAGCAACATGTGGAACAAGAAAGTATATCAACCTCATGAAATAGTTATTAATGAGAAACTTCCACTTATGTATAAATGTACGAATACGTGATTTATGCAGATTTGACAATTTCTGTTTCTTTATAAAATTAAGTTTTATTTGGATTTTGGAGTTACATAAAAATTAGTTTTGCAACTTATATGCTAAACATAGTTTTGTTTATAGTTTAGAAGCCTGTAATATAAATATTATCTAAAATATTTATACAATATAAGAAAATCTTCTTTCATTTTCAAAGGAAAAAACGAAATTATTTTCCGAACAACCCAATAACATAAATATTATCTAAAATACAAATATTTTTTATTTGTCTATAATAAATGGGACATACGTCTTTCTTTTCTATGATATCCACTAAAATTAAGAACATTATTACCAATCAGGATTAAAAATAATCGCTTTTATTTTACAATCACACTGGAAACGAAAACGTCTTAAATTCCGTTAAAAAAGTATCTTAAACGGATGGTAATTTTTTAAGCGGAAAAAATGTCTTACTTTTTAGGACAACTTTCTGCATCTGAAATTAAGACATTGCAAATGTCTTAAAACGTCGCCATCTTTTTTAGGTTTATATGTTAGGCTTAAAAAATCTGCCATTTTTGAGGTTTTTTTAATAAATAAATAAAGGTGGAGTGTGATTCTGCTTTTCTGTTTAAAACATATTTTAGAATTTTCTAGAGCATTAATAAAATATAATAATGATAATAAAAACTCATTAGCAACTCCTGGAGTTGAACTCACTATCTTCGGTTCCGCTATGAGCGCTTCTGCCGATCAGACCACAATGTTTCACAAATGCTTTTCGTAATGTACACAGTAATATGCGCAAATGAAGTGTAGTGTTATAATTAGTACTGTTTTTTTCTACCACGTTAAATCTAAAGCTCAGTATGTATTAATACTATTATACTTTATGTGTAGAAGTTTAAAATTTTGTAAAATATATATATATATATATATATCAGAACCTCAGACTGTGATGTTTTGAAAACGATTTCTTCTTATAAACTGTTATTTGAAAGAAAATAAAAATATATATGGATACAAAAACCAGAAAGTTTTTTTTTTTTTTTTTTTTTTTTTAACATTCAGGTACAGGTAAGAATGTTAAAGAAAATAGTTTTAAATCGAAAGAGATTGAAAAACAGAAAAAAAAAAAAACCCAGCAGCTATTTACAAATAGTGTAAGATTAGTTAGACATTCGCTTTCTTAGCTACAAGGTAGTTATTCTTCGCAAGTTCATCTTAATGTTTTTTCATTTAATAAATGAGCAAGCTTTAAATAAAACGTAACATTTTTATTTACATATTTATTTATTTAATTTTTCACCAAATTATCTTTGCTCCAAAAAATATTTTTTATTAAGTATTTCAAACATAATTGCACGCAAATAAGATAACGCCATTTACCATTTATGCATATTTGTTACGTTAAATCTGAAATATTTCTGATAACCTTAATTAAATTTCTCGAAAAAACGTATTAAAGTATTGCAATTTTTGTAATTAATTTCATTATTTTAAGCTTTATTTCAATAAAAATATAGATAACATATTTAGTAATTAAAATAGGTATTTTCATGTGTTATTTATTGAAATTTGACGCATTTAAATTATTTTACTTAATGGAATTGAAAAAGCCTCAAACTATGAGTAAATTGAGAGTGTCTTTCTCAGTAATGAGGCTTTCTCACTTGACACGATTTTCAGAAAAATCTCATAAATAAAATCACTTACTGAAAAATTTATTCATTTATTCATTTTTTAGTTAGTTACTTTGTGTTTCAAAACTAGCGATTTAAATTTTTGATATTTGCATTATAATTACAATTTTTTTTTAAGTTTTTTTTTTCAATGCTAAGTTAAAAAATCCTTAGCAGAGATTATCATGGTATTAATACTATCTTGATATGAAAAAAACGAGAAGTCGAATATGATTTTGATTTCCACTGACAGATGGCGCCACTACTAATTGCTAACGATGAAATGTAAAATGAATTATTTTAAGATATTTTAAATTTCTTACTTTAAGACATATTCCTTTTTTAGACACTTTATATCAGTTTATTTGCCCTAACAGTTTATTAACCACACAAAACTGTCTTAAAGTAAGATATCTATTATGTATGAGCTTCATTTTAAGACATTTACGGGTCTGAAATGTATTTTCAGACATTTCTTTTTTCGTCTTACTTTAAGATACTTTTATTTGCAAGGCATAAATTTAAAAGTAGAAAATTACATAAATTCTAATTTTATGATCCACTAGAAATTGCTAAAGGCACCTGTGGTAATTCTAAGATGCAAAATATATTACAGAGATTTGTACATTTATGACGCAAAATATTACATTCGTTCTTCTTAGTTAGAACTAAGCATATGTATTTTGTTTTAAATACAATATGCCTTTTTAGAAATTGAAAAAATAATGGTCCGTAGCTAACAACAACACTTCTCACATATTTTTAAAATATGTAATTTGTTTGTAGTTTAATAAATTGTAAAAAAAAAAGAAAGAAAAAAAAGAAAAAAAAAGGAGAAAAAGAAAAAGTTATGAATACAAAATGTGCATTTTAACTTTGTTTTTGTATCATCTCTAAATGGAATTCTATTTTGATTAATAGTAAAATATATTTAATTACAAATTTTCAAATTATTTAAAGAATAGTAATTATATATTCTTCATTTATGTTTGTTTTTTTTTAATTTTTCATTTCGTAAAGGTTGAAATTTGTACATATATGTACATACATATAAAGGGAAGTTAAATTAATTTCCTACAAAATTTCTTTATGTATCGATAATTTCGGCTTCTTTCAGGTAATCACTGTATAGTCAACCAAGTAAAGCATTGTCACATGTAATATAGTTCGAAACTTTCATATGAAAAAGATTAGATAAATTTAATAAATTGTAATCCAGGTTTTGTGAAACACGATATTGTCAAAGATTAGGACAAAGTACAAATATATTGTAGTAAAATGAATCTAGGAAGAAATTTTATGAACAAAGGAAAAGTTTCTCCCAAATGAAATGGTATTTCATTTATAAGAATATTTCATGTTCTGGATTAGTTTATTATTTTAAATGCATTTTTTCATTGATATAAATATTCTTTTTTGGAAAAGTAACTTATTTTTAAGTAGTAATATAATGTAAATATGAAAATTAAACTATTTATAATATAAAATATTTTACTAAAATCAGAATTTAGTAGAAATTTAATTTAAATATTTAAGTATTTTTATTTTCAAGTTAAACAGATTTCAGTAAATGTTCTATATTTTTTTTTTTCTCAATTTCACTAACTATATTAAAAGCTGAATCATAATTGCATAGCCCTTTCATATAACTGTAATTTAGCAACATAAAATAAAATAACTGTAACACAAATTGTTAAAATTGGAAAATTACTTTTAAAATTTTAAATAACATTAAAAAATATTTCTTTCCCTTTGAAGAAATGTAAATTAGTATTTAAGATTCGTTACGAATTCTCAGTTAAGTTAAATATCTAAACGTATAATTGTGGTATTAAAAAAAGAAAGCCCTTTGTGCTGTGCTCTTTTAAACCAAAAGTTGTTTTCAAAGTACACTGCAAACAATTACTACAATGTATTAGATTAGATAAAATCAAGTTATTTATACGGATAATGAAAACAAAATATTTATGACAAATACGCATATTTTTAATCTGAAAAATAAAATTATGAATAGCTTGTGAGGAATAAGTGGACGTCATTCCTCAAAGATTAACTTCATTAACTTAAGTAGTATGTAAGAAATAGTACGAGGCTCAAATTGAAATACAAATAAGGTTTTATTATACCTTAAGTGCAGAGAGGACACTTGGGCCAAACTCAATATAAAATCTTAAATACTTCAGAAAGATAACTTCAATAAATAATTTAAATATATCCAGAAAGAAATCTCACCCACAGTAGATAACGTAGTAAGATAAATGCTATTGCTGATTCACAGAATTTTACTAATCGTTGGCTAAAGGCGAAAAGGATTCCCTGAATCCGCCTAACTCTACACTATAAATTATCACCTTCAAAATCACCACAACATTTATCGAGCTAACAACTTAATCACCCAAGAACATTTCTGTTCTATTTCACATTCTGCATCACCACCACACTCCACCTCTCTTCCACGAAAGATACATTCATCTTTATAATTAATCTTCATCAACTCCACTCACTTCATTTAACAACTCTAAAACCTCACCGTATTCACTCGCGCTTCGCAACTTGTTTTATTCGCTGTTGCGCTATACTGACGTGACTCCAACCTTGCAAGCTCTCTCTCTGTTTGAAAATGTAAACTCCAGAGATTGTAATATCTTAAATTCTGAGAAAATATTTTTTAAATTAATATTCTTATTTACATTAATAAAATCAGACTTTTGTCTGTAAATTTCTCAGAATAAAAACTAATGCGTTATATTCACATTTCACGCATCATGAAAACCAAAAATGATTTCAGAAAATTTCTGTATGTGCGTGGTGGGAGATGTTTGTATGTCAGCAATATTTATCCCGGTAGAACGCATGAATGGCTTGACAGAATTCAACGATACATAGCAGGGATTTAGGTCTATAACCAACTTAAAATTATATCTATCGAATATTTCAAAATTTTGATTAAATTTAAAGGTGAAGATAAAAAACTTCTGTTCATGCGTTATAAGGCTTTTGACAGTAAAACACTTTTAATGGAAAACAAATTCCTTTACCTTTAAGTTTTAGACATCAAGTAATCCCAAATTGATTGTAAGACCCTCTTGGCGACTTTTTATTTGCTAGCTTTTGTGTCCACCTTTCGGAACGTAAATGGTAATAGACATTATGTTTCTTGAGCGTTGAAAAAATTTTTGTTCATATCAGTGCATATACACAATTCCACAAATTAAAAACGATATATACATATAAACACGAGTGAAAATTGTACTTATTAACTATAATAATTTCTTCTCTTTCATCATCAGCATAATAGCGCTCAATTAAAAAAAAAAAAAAATATATATATATATATATATATATATATATATATATATATATTAATAATATAATGACAATAGTAATTACACAATTCTTGTTTGAAGAACGGGTACAGCATTTAGTTATTTTTATATATTGAATTTGAAGATACATTTGGTGTATTCTTTTTTTTCTTTTAAGCTTTAAGTTAAAATTAACTATTACGATTTCCCTTTTTTGGAATGATTTAATGCTAATATATATATATATATATATATATTATATTATTTTATATTTTATCCTTTACTTTTCATTGATTGTTTGAAGTTTGTTATTGAATGAAAAATTGTGAAAAATGTTACGGTATCTTTTTTCTACTTCCAATAAAAAATTAATTAAAATTCCCATAAGAAAGCATAATAAAGATTTCTCTAATTACAGAAATAATACATAGGACAGAATAAAACATTTTCAGTATTGAAATTTCATTTTTCTTTTTTCTTTCTTTCTTTTCTTTTCTTTTTTTTTTTTTTTTTTTTTCTTGTCTGTTACTGAATATGTTTTAACCTTACTAGCGATGAAAATATGCAAAAACGTGAATTCAACACGATTCTTTGAATTCTTTTAAATCTTCAAAACTATGTTTACGTGTGTTTTCAAAAATAAGAAGTAGAATAATTTAATATAATAGTAGAAATGCTACTAAATATGAAACTATAAAAAAATTTAGATAAAATTTCACACTTCAAAAAATTAAATGATTTTTAAATAGAAAATATTTGATTTTTGATTGTAATATCCAATACTTACTTTCTTTTGGAGATTTCGCTTGCAGTTTTGAAGTACATTTTTGTGACAAGTTCTTTACTTCATAAATGCTCAAACAGTTACTTAAATTTAACAGAGCGCACCAAAATTTTGTCATAGATTTTAAATTTCTTTATTCAAATGCCTAATAAACACAGGCAAACTGACGTTTGTGTCATATTTTCTGATATATTGGAAGAATGTGTCACTGCACATTATTTTACATGAATTATTCAGGAATGAACTTGCGTAATGATTACAAAGTAAAAATCAATATTTTTAAAGAAAATATTGATTATACTCACTTTGAATTCTAATTATTTTGATGCTCAATTTTCTTATAAAACAGGTAAATAGAATTCTTTCTTTCTTTCTTTTTTTCACGAATTTTATATTTTATCGATCGATCAATCGATCTATCTATATTTTAATGTATATAAATAACAATGTATTCATTGAAATATATTAAGGACATATTACGATTTATTTTTATTTGACTATATTTATTCTTACGTAAATAAATACTTTTTGCTTTGCAATAGTTCGTATTGAAATTACGAGTATTTTTTGTTTTGTTATGATACTTCTTTTACGCCTTGCTAATTCAGAAGTAAAGTTTCTTCGCGGTAAATATTTATTAGATTTTCTAGGCGCAATACATAATCTTTTTTTTCTATCGTTGTCACTCACATCAAGATTAATTATCTTCGTGAAGAATAGAAACACAATGTTTTTTTCTTTCTTTCTACGCTTTTGTTTTGAGTTACTTCGGCAATATACATCAAAAACGAAAGTAAAATGAAATACGTCATTCGTGACATTGCTAATACAAACATCCAGTCAGAAATAACAAATGAAATTTGAAATAAAAAGAAAAATATATTTTATTTTTGGAAAGAGGGTCTGTTGATATGTACGTTATTATTATTATTATTATTTTTAATTCACCCGTACTAATGAAAAATTATATTGTAGCATTAAACATTGTCCATATTGTATTGAATATGAGAACCTGACTGAAAAAAAGCAATTCTGCTGCTAATTTACTTTAAATAATAAAATTACTAGTGTTTATCATAAATTGTTTTAGTACGAGAGGATTATTGCTCTCAGACACATATTTCACATCCTCATACATGTTGTGTTTTATAATGAATATGTCAGAACTTAATTTGCTATACAAAGCTTCGAAACCTGGTGTACTTATTAATCAGAACAAAATCTAGCTAGCTTCGTATTTTTTAGGTAAATCATTTAACTGTTTCAAAAAGCATAAATTAAAAACCACATCTTAACCTGAAATTTTATAAAAAGATAAAAGGAATTGCTACCAAAACAATAATTATAATAATAACAACAATAAAGATGTACGTCCATTCTTATTTTCGACATAAAAGAAAGTAAAGTTATTTCAATGCCAAAAACATAGAAGGTGTAACAATTTAGTTTAATTTAAATTGTGGGATAAAACCATATTTTTCGATTAAACGTTTTGTATATTTAGACAATTTCTTTTTCTTCAATTTAAAATAAAACTGAGAAACATCATGTGAAAGAAATTTAACAGATTTAGTACAGTGCCCGTTGACGAAGTGGTAGTTTCTGTATTGTTTTTGTATTCCGTTTTGGTCTTTTATTGTGTTAAATTTAATATTTTTCCGGAAAAGGCGTTCTCTGGTGGACATTTTGGAACTTTTTTTTGTTTTTCGAAATTCCGTGAGAGCCTCTCGTGTATAGTCTATATACAAAATTTCATTGCATTCCATTCTCCCGTTTGCGCTATATATATATATATATATTATATATATATATATATATATATATATATATATATATATATATATTATACACACACACATATATATATATATATATATATAAACGAAGTGGTTACAATAGGTCGATTTTTAAAGAAATAAAGTTCTAAAGTCGATTTACAAAGAAACCAACCTAATCGAGAAAAATCTAGAATAGATGGCTATAGTTTTCAAAGTTTAAAATAAAATTTCTCAGAATACAAATACAAGAAAAATCTATGCATTTTAAAAATCTTATAGATATGATCATCATATTTTGGGCAAAAAATAATTAAATGTTAAGAACAAAGTATGTAATATGGTTTGAAATTAAAGTGGGAAATGGCATCTTCTTTTCAAGTCGAGGAGAGATGGTCACCCAATACAGAAAATGGCGATTGAGAGAGTATATATACGACAAAGAAGCAATTCAAATGCCCTCATTAAAATGTATATTTCTCATATTTTACAAAATTTGTTTATACCGATAGCAATTCCGAAAAAAAAATAAAAATGGGTAAGCCTAGAATAGATGGCCATAGTTTTCGAAGATTGAAATAAAAATTCTTTGAATGCAAATATAAGATACTCTTACGCATATTTAAAATTCTTATAGATATGCTCATTATATTTTGGGCAAAAAATAATTAAATATTAAGAACAAAGTGTGGTAAACATGGTTTGAAATTAAAATGGCACATGGCCAACTCTCCTTCAAGTCGAGGAGAGATGGTCATCCAATTTAAAAATTAAAAAGTAAAAAATATATAGCAAAGAAGTATATATAAGTAAAAAGTATGAAGTAAATATAGGGGAAAATAACACATTTTATAGCTAATCATGAAAAACATATATCACTTTGAAAAGGTGCAAGTATGTTGCGGAAAATGAGTAAATAAAATTCGAATATATAGAATTTGAAGTATAATTTCAATCCTTAACTTTTCGTAAAATTTTACCACATTTTTAGCAAAGGTCTTGATAGTTTGTACACTTTTCATAGATCCACTTCAGGCTCCTTATGCATTTTATCCAGCCATTCGTTTTGGTTGTGTTGCTGTATTATTCTCCACAACCAACTCAGTGATACTCATCAAATTCTACTCCCTCGGAATCTTGAAATCTGATAATTCAGATGCATTATACCTTCTTCGCTAATAGAAGCAATGCGTTTTTGTTTTTCCTTGTATTTCTTTAGACTGTTTCAAGATCTGAAGCCTTTTTATCAACTTTATCTGTTTCTGGGATGACAGTTTCTGACATTTTTCAATATTTTCTGGTGATTTCATATCACAGCTACCTTTTTGCTCTTAAATAAGCCATAAATACCATTGATACATTTTCTAACTTTTTTTGGAATGATTACATCAGGAACTGGTGCAATATCATAAAGTACTCGTGTTGGTGATGGTATATCAAGAATTTTATGACGTTTTAAAGTGGCCATCTCTCCTCGATTTAATATGACCATCTCTCCTAAAACTAAAAAACACATACCCCCCAGTTTAAAGTATAATACTGCCATTATAGGCCCTTGTTTTAGGCTTAAAAGCAAGTATTGGATTATGTATGCGCATTAAATGTCCGTATAGTGAAACAAAATACAACGTAGGAATTGTAAAATATTGAGATACCTAACTCAACAAAAACATTTAACTACTACGTTAAATAAACATTAAAGTATATTTTACTTCTTATAATCGCAAAATACAGCTGCATATCGATATGAATGAATTCATTGGACTATTTCCTACGAAAAAAAATTATGTTGCCATCCATGATCATGTTTAGAAAACGTTTAGAGTGACCATCTCTCCAAAAATAACTGTAAATTAAAAAAAAAAAAAAAAAAAGTTGACTATTGTAAGAAAAATGAATTGTAAGAATGAATGAATGAAGAATTGTAAGAAATGAAATGAATGAAATGAATGAAGAATTGTAAGAAAAAAAAAAGTTGACTATTGTAAGTTTGTAGCCAATTGGCTACAGTATGCACTGTAGGGTTAATATGACCATCTCTCCTAAAACTAAAAAACACATACCCCCCAGTTTAAAGTATAATACTGCCATTATAGGCCCTTGTTTTAGGCTTAAAAGCAAGTATTGGATTATGTATGCGCATTAAATGTCCGTATAGTGAAACAAAATACAACGTAGGAATTGTAAAATATTGAGATACCTAACTCAACAAAAACATTTAACTACTACGTTAAATAAACATTAAAGTATATTTTACTTCTTATAATCGCAAAATACAGCTGCATATCGATATGAATGAATTCATTGGACTATTTCCTACGAAAAAAAATTATGTTGCCATCCATGATCATGTTTAGAAAACGTTTAGAGTGACCATCTCTCCAAAAATAACTGTAAATTAAAAAAAAAAAAAAAAAGTTGACTATTGTAAGAAATTTTAATATATTGTGACAACTTCAGTACTTTCAACTTCATTTTGATATTTAACTAAACTCAAGACATGTTTGAGTTTTGGAATTTTTTTACTTTATTTATTTTTTTTTTTTATTAATTTATTTTTACCGGAATTTTCAACAATAATATTTTCTATCGTTTTCTTATTCTGTTTAGTAATTAACTTTGGTAAAAATTATTTTTCGTAATTAGAGAACGAAAGGTTGAAAGAACACGAACAATCCAACAACACATTATATTTATTTCAAATTTTACTATGCAAATGTCGTCAATCATTTAATTATTGCAAGTCTATTACCTTTACACTAATTCATTTCCCATGGTTTTAAAACAATATAATAATTCAACTGCGAGCAAAAGCACTTCATTTATCACTATCTCAATAAATAATCGAATAGAAATAAAATAGATAAAAAAGGAAAACCTTTAAAAATCATCTACAATTTCAAACTTCTTCGTATTTTTTTTTACTTTCTTATAATAGTTTAAATTAAATGCTGTTTGTTTAGTCATGGTTCGTACAGAGTCTTCCACCAGTACTTTTATACAACATATTTCCTTTTAAGTTTTAAGATTTTTATCATATCAAATACTTCTATGTAATATTAGTGGTACAACAAATAAAGACAGAAAAAAGAAAAAAAAAAAAAAAGTCAAAGGAGTATACGAAGTATGGTTTAGTTCTAGAATTAGCTTAATTTTTGCTTATTTATTTATTTATTGTAAATTAACCTAACGTATTTTAATACATAAGTTTATTTTTAGAAAATATATATACTTACGATGTTTATACTCATAGGTAAAGCATTTTCAAAAATATCACCTGCTAGAACACTTTAAAGAAAGTAATAATGAATGCAAATGAGATTTCTTCAAAGTTTTATTGTATTCCGTAAGAAATTTATTTGAAGCCTCATATAACAAGAATAAGATGTATTAATATTTTTTTTGAAAGAGAAATTCTTAAATTCAGAAATAGAATTTTTCATTCTGGTACATTAATAAAAATGTTTCAAAAAAGCCTTTTAATTATAGTAAAGAATAGTTTGATAAAATTAAAGATAGTAAGAAGTTTGTTAAATTAAAATTTATAAGCATAGATTTTCGAAGAGTATAATCTATATAAATAAAGTAAAGATTTTGTCGGCGGAACCCTTCCGGGCGGACCACTCCTATTTGTGATTGGTACATTTAACTACATTGGTGATGAGAACATTTTTTTAGTTAAAACTGGTGAATTTTTTTTTTAAAGATAGTGCATACATTTTATACCTTTTTAAAAGAGATCAAAACACTGTTCATTTTTTGTGCAGACATTATATGCACCAAGTTATTAGATTTAAAGATATTGTGTTGCAAAGATCATTCGATTGCTTTTATCTTAAAATAAGAGTCTAATATTAAACAAAAAAAAAGTATAATATTAAATTATAATGAATAACTTTTAAACAAGTATCAGTTTTAAAGTTCTAAGAGCTGCAATTTTTAAATTACAGCGTACTTATTTCCTATACATAATCCATTAAATTTGTAAACAGTTGTTGATTTATTCTTGAGAATCATTCACATAAGACCATAGGGCATTGTTGCAAAACAAGTGCAAAACGGAAGAAATATTTAATTTAATTAAATTTGTAAATGTTATTTTAACTTTTTGACCTTAAAAGGGATTTTTAACTACGATAAAAAACCCAAAATGTGATATAAAAAATAAAGGGTGATTCAAATCTTTTGAAAATTCATTTAAATTTAGTGATTAGCGAAGCAGCCGTAGCCTGCTACTTAAAAATAAAATCATCCAATTAAAGAAAATAACAGCAAATAATTAAGAAAAATGACTATCGATTTATTGACCATTAACAATTAATTATATGTATATTTAGGAAAAGATATTTTGCGAGTTAAATTGATTTTGCATATACATTTCTTTCTTTCTTTTTTTTCTTTTTTTCTTTTTTTTTTTTTTTGAATAAAGAAAATTATTTTTTATTGCTGTTTATTACCGTTAGAAGTTCTAATTTACTTTTAAAGTATTTTTGAAAAAAAAAAAAAAAAAAAAAAAAAACCTTTTAATTAGTACCAGTTTTACTTTATTCAAATTCTGTATCAAAGAAGTAATGAAAGTTCTTCTTTTCAGCGATTTATCATTAAATGTGATAATTAAGTTATGCTAGTGTTGCAGGTTGTTACTTTACTTCCTATTTATTTCAGTACGAATGAAGAATTTGGTTGCTATTGTTATAAATAGGAGACTTTTAAATATAATTAGAAAGAAAAGTCATTAAAACAAATCGGAAAAGACATTAAATGGGGCTTATTGAAAAAAACTGAGGAATTTAGAATGTATATTTTTCATTCAGTGACCACAAGTATAATAAACTAAATATAGCTCTTCGTAGTGGTTTTTGAAAAGTTAATTAAAAGACAGTAGTTATTTTAATATTAAAGTTCGATTTAAAAGAAAATTAGTTTTTGCTTTCTATCCAACAACACTTTTATATTTGTTTTACAATTAAATCTCTTTTATTTCTAGAGAAAATGAGAAAGTTATCGAAATATACCATTTTACGAATTCCTAAGAAAAGATGCTACTGAATTATGAATAAATCAGCATATTACCTATTTAATAATTGTTGAAAAATAGATAAATAAGATAAATATACACTGATGGAAAAAAAAAAATCCCAACACCAGGAAGGAGCTGTGCTAGATAAACGAAATTTGGTAGGCGTGTTTATACATCTAAAAGATGACGTCGATTCAAATTTCGAGCTACGCGCATAAGTGTGGCGCTAGTAGCGACACTATGAACATGCAAATGAGGTTTGCTTTAAATAAGCGCTGTAAGGTTCGTGATCGTTATTTACAGTTGAGATTTGACGTAGTGGGTTAATGTTAGTCAAGGATGCCTCTAAGAAGACGTAGGAGTCATTATCAACAGCTCACTGAGTTTGAACGAGGTCGTGTAATAGAGCTACGAGAAGGTGGGTTTTCTTTCCGCGATATTGCAGAAAGACTTGGCAGTAATGCATCCACTGTGCATGAGTGTTGGCAGCAGTAGTGGTCAAGGGAAGGTACTGCCTCAAGAAGACAGGGTTCCGGGCGGCCATGTGGTACTACTGAGATTGAAGACCGCCGTGTTCGGCGTATGGCTGTGGCTGTGGCTAATCGTACTGCGTCTGCAGCTGAAATTCGAGCTGCAGTTGGCACCACAGTGACACAACGAACTGTTACAAATCGGTTACTTCAAGGACAGCTCCGAGCCAGACGCCCTGTAGCGTGCATTCCACTGACTCCAAACCACTGCCGTTTGCGACGTGAGTGGTGTCAAGCTAGATCTCATTGGAGGACGGAGTGGAGATCTGTTTTGTTTTCTGATGAAAGCCGGTTCTGCCTTGGTCGCAGTGATAGCCGTGTGTTGGTTAGAAGGAGGCCAGGCGAACGCCTGCTAGCGACCTGTCTGCGGCCTAGATACACAGGGCCTACTCTTGGAGTTATGGTTTGGGGAGCAATTTCGTATGGCAGCAGGAGCACTCTCGTGGTTATCCCACGCACCCTGACTGCAAATTTATACGTCAGTCTAGTGATACAACCTGCTGTGCTGCCATTCATGAACATCATTCAAGGGGGTGTTTTCCAACAGGATAACGCTCGCCCTCATACCGCTGTTGTAACCCAACATGCTCTACAGAGTGTCGACATGTTGCCTTGGCCTGCTAGATCACCAGATCTTTCTCCAATCGAGCACGTATGGGGCATCATTGGACGACAACTCCAGCGTCATCCACAACCAGCATTAACCGTCCCTGCATTGTCCTCCCAAGTGCAACAGGCATGGAACTCCATCCCACAAATTGATATCCGACACGTGTACGACACATTGCATGCACGTTTACATGCTTGCATTCAAAATTCTGGCGGTTACACCGGTTACTAATGTACCAACATTTCACATTTGAAATGGCTCTTCTCGCCAATGGCTCTACCTGTGATCTTGAAACTTTAATCAATTAAATATGTTACCTAGACAAATGTATTGCTGAAATTTCATTACTGTACAATAATTTTTTCTTGGTGTTGGGATTTTTTTTTCCATCAGTGTATGTAAATATATATAAGTTGGTTACAGTCTATTTTATATATCCTGGCTTCAGAAATGATATATTTAATTCTATAATTGATGGGAAGAACATAAATACATGTACAAAATTACCTATGTGAATAACCTTACAGACGGGAAATAATCTATTAGTTTAAGATGATAAAATATTTTTTATTACATAGAGGGATCCCTTCAAACCGCCGAGATAATAATATGCACATTCGAATCTTTTCTGGATATTTTCATCATATTCTTATATAAAAAATATGCCGATGGCTCTATAGGCTGTATTATTGTAAGTTTACACTGTAAATAATTTAAATTAACAACGAAAATATGAAAAACAAATGTTTGTGAGGATTATGTGCATGCCCCTTTTTATAGAGACCATATAGTATTATTAAATGTAAATTATTTTGCACCGAAATTTACAAATTCAATAATTTTCCAGAAATTCTCGTCTGAAAAAAAGGAAAGCAGCTGGATTGTTTTGTATATATATCTGGAAGTTTTACATTTTACAGGTATCGTTTAATATACTTAAATTTTATTTTGTTAAAAATTTGATTTATACATTTAAACATATTTCTCTCTTTTGTAATTCATATAGGGGTAAACATTTCTCCAATTTTACATGTTTATTTTTCCTAAGTAATGCATTAATATCGCTCAAATCATTTTTAGATATATCCTATTAATAAGTACAAAATTTATTAAATTTAATTTAATCCAGATTTAAATTTATCTGAAATAATTACTACAGTGATAGGATCGTTCCTCTAGTAAATTTATATTAGTAGAACATAGTAATTTAAAATTTTAATTTTGTTAAAAGTGCATAGCCCGATGGGAAAGACATTTCTAGATTTTAATTACTTGTGAAGCAAACCCTACCGCTATATTTCATGAAACCCAAATAAACAAATTGTATTCTATGTATTTTCTGTATAACGGAAACACATTTTATATAACAGTGGCAAATCCCCGGTTCGGGAACGAACCAAATTCCGAATGCGGAAAAAATTTCAAAATCAAACTCGAAATGTACAAAACTCGGCCTGATGCTGCCTGCGTGCCAATAGATCAAAGTTTGTTAACGAAACCATTTTTTAATTCATGAAATTAATGAAGGTAGTGAATCAATGAAGGCTTTTCTCGCTTCGCTGGTCAATATATTTAAAAGAAACTCTTTTTTTATATCGTTTTACAAACAAAAATAAAATTCAAAGAAGTCATGAAATCCGCGTTTGTAATGATCGATAGATGGCTCTTTCCCAACTGCAGTTGTTAGTAAATATAATAGCCACACGTGTATTTATTATTGTTATTTCATGTTGTTCTATCATTGTTTCAACGTGAAAGCTTTCAGTGGTGTGATAATTTCACCTTAGCCCACCAGAGGTCGAGCATTTCATTACAATCGCGGATTGCTTTAAAGCCCGCTTTGTTTTCCCGTCGGTTTATGTTATTATTATTTTTGTTTGTTTGTTTGTTTCTTTTCTTTTCGTTTTCCTTTCCTTTCCATATTTACTAAATTCAATTCTTTGTTTTTCAATATCACGTGATTGAGCAGAAGGCTATTTTATTTATTTAACGTTCATTTATATTTCCATTAATTTTTGGAACTCTCGTGCAACTTTATCTAAATTGTTTTTTTACACCATTTTCAATTTTCATTTTTTCATGTGCATGAGTAAAATATTTTATTTTATTTATTTTATTTTTCGCGTGAAAGCATATTTAATTTTATGTTTGGAAAAAAAATTTTTTTAGCAACAATTAAAATTTTAAATGTCTGCATTTAACGCTTTTACCAGGTTATTATTTTCACATTTTAACTAATTTTTAAAACATCTAATCAAAATTTCGTTACAAATAAGGTACCAAATGAAAGAAGCAGTTTTTGTGAATCCGTCGTTTTAATTAACTTATCGATCGGACAATTAGATTATTTTAAATTAACTAAAATATAAAAAGCTGGTGACAATTTTTTTAATTAATTAAAGTATGAAAATCTGGTGGCAACAACACACAGACAAACAGAAGAAAATCTCTCTTAGCCAATCAACTTGCGTCCATCCACGGACTTACAGGAAAAAACTCTCTTAGCCATTTATATAAAGAGAGATATATGATATATTGTACGTTATGTTCATCTCATTTCCTGTCATCTGAAAACAACAGTTAGCAGCAAAATTATTGACGCACACATCCACACTTTCCCTATATTTGTTTTTAGTTTGATCGCTAAATTTTATCATCAACTTACTTTTTTATAAACAATATAAGACTAAGATCATGACTCCACAAATATTTACTTAACAGAACATAATTAAGTAGGAATTAAGTAATAAATAAAATAAATAAATTAAGTAGGAATTATTGCTAATGCTTCCATAATTTTGCTGCTGTATTAAATTGGTGTGCTTTTAATACTTATTATCCATACACTGCTGTATATATGAATTCTTTTGTGGGTTTCACCAACACATTTAAACATATAAATGCTACTTTTAGAAGCTAATATCTCACATTAAATTTTACGATTTAGGGACTTCAAAACATTTAAGCCTATTTACGCATATACGAGGGTTGCTATTTATATTTCTGGCCTTGGCAACAGTAAGTGTTGCTAGGCGACCGCAGACGATTTTAATCGAAAGTTTGATATTTTTAAACGTAAATTCAGCAGACGATTTACCATTATAGCTTTATTTGTGTTGTTGACAGTAAATTGAAAAGTTCTTCTCTTTCAAAAAATGGAATTGAATCGTGAAAATTTTCGTGCGATTATTTTTCATAACTTTCGACGTGGATTGTCAAGACAAGAGTGCTTCGATGAACTTAATTCTTTATACAGCGATAAAGCGCCATCCTACAGCACTGTAAAAAATTGGTATAACGAATATAATCGTGGTCCATGTTCGATCCAGGACGAATCCCGTGCAGGTCGTCCAAAATCCGTTGTTGTGCCAGAAAAGATCGATGCTGTGCGTGAACTGATAAAGCAAGATCGTCATGTGACATACCGTGAGATTGAGGCGTCTTTGGACATTAGTATGACTAGCATCAATAAAATATTGCATGAACATTTGAGTGTAAAAAAAAATTTGTTCGCGTTGGATCCCGCATAATCTGACAAACGCTCAAAAAAAGGCTCGTGTCGATTGGTGCAAGGAAATGTTGGAAAAATACGTTCAAGGTACATCAAAGGCTGTGTATAACATCTACACAGGTGACGAATCATGGATCTATGCATATGAGCCGGAAACAAAACAGCAATCAACTGTATGGGTCTTCCAAGGCGAGGCAAAACCAACAAAAGTTGTTCGAGGAAGAAGCACATCGAAACAAATGATTGCCTGTTTCTTCGGCATTAACGGTCATGTGGCAACAGTGGCGTTAGAGCAACGCAGGACGGTCAATTCTGAATGGTACACGACCATGTGTTTGCCAGAAGTCATCGGAGAAATTCGAAAAAAGCAGAAGAACAGGCGAATCATTCTTCATCATGACAATGCGAGCTCTCACACATAGACTCAAACAAATGCATTTCTGACTGAGCGAAAGATCGAACTGATGGGTCATCCGCCGTACAGCCCTGATTTGGCACCCAATGACTTCTTCTTATTCCCACACTTCAAAAATAAATTACGTGGACAACGATTTTCGACCCCCGAAGAAGCGGTTGATGCATTCAAAACGCATGTTTTGGAGTTACCTCAATCGGACTGGAAAAAGTGCTTTGAAAATTGGTTCAAACGCATGCAAAAGTGTATTGATCATGATGGAGAATATTTTGAGAAACAATAAAACCAATTTCGATCCTACATATTTGTTTTTTCATTATTAGGCCAGAAATATAAATAGCAACCCTCGTATTAGGTTATAGACAGACAGATTCATTGAGAAAATATCTCCAGCTTTGCTTCAAAATATTAAAAACGAAAAGCAAATTGATGTGAAATCAGCTGATGCTACTGTCGATCTACAACTGAATAAATTACTAAGCAAATGATGATGTTACACTTTTTATAAAATTTAATGAATTGTTATTTAACCGTAAGTATAATTTAGTGAAATGCATTATTAATATTTTAGAATTATTAAAGCGGTATTTACATTATTCTGGTTCGTAATTGTTTTATTTTAAAATGCATGGAAATATCTGTAATGTAAAAGAGTGTATTTGTAGTCCGTAATTTCCATATATATATATACTAGCAGGCAACGCCCGCTTCGCTGGTCCCTATTTTTAAATGAATCACTCTAATTACTGAATTCTCAAATTTGCATTCATTTTTATCAAGTTAAAAGAAAAGAGAAACAAAATCTGATTAAGAAAAAGGTCGCACCGGGTTCTGACTGCCTTCGGAAAAAATTCCCAAAATGCTCTAACTCTTATTTCTATTATTTTCCCCCTTCTCCCCCCCCTCCCGTCTATCCTAATAATTTTACAAATTCGAAAATATCCGCAATCGATTTGTAGGTATAAAAACCCCTATGCACCAGTTTTGAACTATCTCTATTTTTATTTTGTGGCCCCTCCGTTCCCCCCCTTCCCGCCCCTCCCAATAATTTAAAAAATTCGAAAATATCCGCAATCGATTTGTAGGTATCGAAAACATCTATGTACCAATTTTGAATGATCTAACTCTATTTTACTTCTTTTGCCCCTCCGCCCCCCCCCCTCCTTCTCGGCCCTCCTAATATTTTTACACTTTCGAAAATATCCCCATTCTACTTGCAGGCCTCTAAAACCTATCTGTACCAATTTTGAACGGCCTAACTGTATTTCTATTTGTTTTTGCCCAAAGCCCCCCCCTTACCGCTCCACCCCCCCCCCTTACCGCCCCACCAAATAATTTTACAACTTCGAAAATATCCGCAATCGATTTGTACGTATCGAAAACCTCTATATACCAAATTTGAACGATCTAACTCTATTTTTATTTTTTTGCCTCCCCCCCTCTCCTTCCCCACCTTCCCGGCCCTCCTAATAACTTTACACTTTCGAAAATATCCCCATTCGACTTGCAGGCCTCGAAAACCTATCTGTAAAAATTTTGGACGGCCTAACTGCATTTCTATTTGTTTTTGCCCCATAGCCCACCCTTCCCGCCCCACCCCCTTCCCGCTCCTCCAAATAATTTTACAACTTCGAAAATATCCGCAATCGATTTGTAGGTATCGAAAACCTCTATATACCAGTTTTGAACGATCTAACTCTATTTTTATTTTTTGCCCCCCCCCTCACCTACCCCCCTTCCTTCCCCTCCTAATAACTTTACACAATCGAAAATATCCTCATTTGACTTGCAGTCCTCTAAAACCTATCTGTATCAATTTTGAACGCCCTAACTGTATTTCTGTTTGTTTTTGCCCCATAGACCCCCCCCCCCCCCTGCTGCCCCACCTGGGGGCTGAATTTCTAAAATTCCAGAAATTGGTTTTTAGATATTTGCCTTAGCTTTATTTTAGAGCAAAAATTTCACGCATATCTATTTTTTTGTTTCAGATATATAGGATTATGCGAAATCACGTTTTATGCATGTGAAATCACGTTTTGCCCCCTCGCCCCCTTGGGGACCGAATTTTGAAAATTCCAGAAATTGGTTTTTAGACATTTGTATTAGCTATATTTTAAAGCAAAAATTTTACGGATATCTGTTTTTTTGTTTGAGATATGAAGGATTTTGTGAAATCAAGTTTTGCCCCCCCTCCCCCCCTCGGGGGGCGAATTTTGTAAAATCGCTTCTTAGTGGATGCCTACGTCATAGAAAGAACATTGTCACGAAATTTCATGCTTCTAGGTCCAGGGGTTTGGTCTGGGCGTTGATAGATCACCCCCTCACTCACTCACTCAGGAAGTATTCTTTTATATATATAGATTAGTTCCCCACCATACTATAGGTATGGGGAACTTAGGTAATCGTGAAAATTTTCGACCTCGGTTTTTTGACTTTTCTACACGTTTTCAGGTGTGAGGAATCCGAAAATGAAAAAATTTCTATGGTGTCTGTCTGTAGGGTGTCTGTTAGTGTGTTAGTGGGTTAGTGTGTTAGTCTGTTAGTGGGTCAGTCCGTTAGTTTGTTTGTCTGTGTACACGATATCTCAAGAACAAATTGTTGCAGAGAGGTCAGATCAGTTTTAAAATATTACTTTCGACACTGGCAAGAACCCTATTCATTTGCAACATTCGAATTTAAAAACTTCGTAAGTTATTAGAAATTTACGATTTTCTTAACATGGGAGAATAGGAAAAAAATTCACTTAAACGTGCATTAAATGAAAACATTTTACTGTAAAAATGTCAGACCAGTTTAAAAATATCAGTTTTGATGTCGGAATGAACATCAGTAACTATAAATATGCTACTTTGAACATTTCGCGAGTTACTGGAAATTTACGAATTTCTTAACATGGCAGTATAGGCAAAATTTCACATAAACGTCAATTTTGAGAGATATTTTCATCGTAAAGATGTCAGACTACTTTTGGAATATTATTTAGGACACTGGCATGAATATTAATGACTATGAATTTTCCAATATAAAGATTTCGTAAGTTATTGGAAATTTACGAATTTCTTAACATGTCAGAATAGAGCAAAATTTCACATAAACGTCAATCTTGAGGGATATTTTCAGCGTAAAGATGTCAAACCACTTTCGAAATATTATTTAGGATACTGGCAGGAATATCATATGCTATGATTTTTCCAATTAATTTCCAATTTTAAAATGCATGGAAATATCTGTAATGTAAAAGAGTGTATTTGTAGTCCGTAATTTCCATATATATATATTAGTTCTCCACCATACTATAGGTATGGGGAACTTAGGTAATCGTGAAAATTTTCGACCTCGGTTTTTTGACTTTTCTACACGTTTTCAGGTGTGAGGAATCCGAAAATGAAAAAATTTCTATGGTGTCTGTCTGTAGGGTGTCTGTTAGTGTGTTAGTGGGTTAGTGTGTTAGTCTGTTAGTGGGTCAGTCCGTTAGTTTGTTTGTCTGTGTACACGATATCTCAAGAACAAATTGTTGCAGAGAGGTCAGATCAGTTTTAAAATATTACTTTCGACACTGGCAAGAACCCTATTCATTTGCAACATTCGAATTTAAAAACTTCGTAAGTTATTAGAAATTTACGATTTTCTTAACATGGGAGAATAGGACAAAAATTCACTTAAACGTGCATTAAATGAAAACTTTTTACTGTAAAAATGTCAGACCAGTTTTAAAATATCAGTTTTGATGTCGGAATGAACATCAGTAACTATAAATATGCTACTTTGAACATTTCGCAAGTTACTGGAAATTTACGAATTTCTTAACATGGCAGTATAGGGCAAAATTTCACATAAACGTCAATTTTGAGAGATATTTTCATCGTAAAGATGTCAGACTACTTTTGGAATATTATTTAGGACACTGGCATGAATATTAATGACTATGAATTTTCCAATATAAAGATTTCGTAAGTTATTGGAAATTTACGAATTTCTTAACATGTCAGAATAGAACAAAATTTCACATAAACGTCAATCTTGAGGGATATTTTCAGCGTAAAGATGTCAAACCACTTTCGAAATATTATTTAGGATACTGGCAGGAATATCATATGCTATGATTTTTCCAATTAAAAAAATTCGTAAGTTATTTGAAATTTACGATTTACTTAACATGTCAGAATAAGGCAAAATTGATCATAAACTTCCATTTTCAGGATCCTAAATACATTAGACAACTTCAAAATTAAGTTTATGATATTTGTTTGAACATGATTGAATACAAATATTCTATTAGGAAACTTTCGTAAATTATTCGTAATTTACGATTTTATCAACATAGCGAAATTGTAAATTTTTCATATAAATGTGAATTTTGAGGTTTATTGCATTGGAAATAGTAGCATGAAAACTAAACAACAGAATTGACACTGATAAAATAAATTAATAAATTAGAATAAGATAATTATATCCAAGTGAACGGTGGATAGCCTATTAGACGGGGATTTCATTCTGTCACTGTATCAAGCTTTGGTCAAATTCATTTCTTTTAACATGATTATAATATGTCTCGCACTAGAAATTTCTGAGAACATAAATATGATGGGGAACTGAGCAGAGTCCACCTATGCCAACTAGTTTTTTTTTTTTTTTTTTAATATAAATTTAGAATTTAAATATATAATTTTATAATAATTTACATTTCATTATTAATGCCTATTGGTAAAATTTGTTTCTATATTAATGGTGTAAAAGATTCAAATTAAAGTGTAATTGGTGCATTTGGAAGGAGAACTACAGAGAACCTCAACTCATTAAATTTTCAGAATGTAAAAAATGCTATGTAATGAATTCCTTCTTTAAAAATAACTTAAAGAAAAAATGGGCATGGAGAAATCTCAATATAGAGAACAAGTAAAACTAACTACATTCTAACTGAAAAGAAACACACTTTTACTGATTGTACCGTGATAAATAGATTTAACTGTGGTAGTGAACGCAGATAGGTATGTAGAAAGATGAAGTTTCAGTTTTCATTGTAAAGACAGAAACTGGTACAAAATTTGAAACAAGAGAAATGAACTACAACTTCTAAAAGCTCAAAAACAGGAGTTCCAGTTTGAATAAAAAGCAGATTTGAACTGCTTGAGTATACTGCAGCCGTCAGTGAGTTCACGGTGAATTTTGTCGATGTTGTTCTACAATCAAATGTTGTTCAAAAAAATATTGCTGGTTTTGAAGAAAATAAACCTATTAAGAACATTTCGGAAGACACACAACAGCGTATGAAAAATAGAAGAAAAATGAAATAGAGCAAAATACATATTACAGCAAAAGTTGAATTTTTAGAAGTCTGTAAAATTCTGAGGAAAAAGATTGTGGATGGCACCAGGAAATTTAACTGTAATATGATCCAGCAAACCACTGAAGAAAAAATCGGTTTGAAGACCGCAAAGATAAATCTGATACTTGGTAGGAGAAAGTTCTAGATTTGAAGACATAAAGTGGAAATATCACTCCCAATCAAGAAGAAATTTTAAAAGAGGCAGTAAACTTTTATTAAGAATTGTACAGCTCATCAGAACCACTCAGTGTTCATCTTTTTTTCTTAAGTCTGTTACAAAATGCACACACACGAGGATAGACTCATCATCTTTTCTATCTATTCCCGCAAAGACATTGTTTGTGAATTTTTTTGCACATGGAATAAGCCTTTCAACCTTACACTTTCTTTGAGTAAAACTCACCACAATATAAACATTAACAAACAGACTAATCCTCAGAATAACTATCGATAATTTTCAGTTTTCTCTCTATCTACTTATTTTTTCCAGTTAACTTCAAGCCATTTCCTTTTTTTACAGTCTTAATTTTATTGCATTTCTTATAATGATCTTTAACCTTGCTCTTTCTTCTTTGGCGAAGTTGTCCTTTTCTTTCTTAACAGCTGTTCTTTTTCATATGGTACCTTTTCAGAAAACAGTCTTTCTCATCTTCCGATTAGTCTTTTTCGCGTATTCTTAATATTTTCGAATACGCATTGAATTTTGCGGTAAAATATGAAATGAAATGGCCCTATTGTCAATTATTATAGATTTAAAAGAAATATTGCAGAGCAGAATAGAGTACATCTCCATTGCGCCCCAGAAACATGATTCAGCTCAGTGAGGTGAAAATCACATGGGAAAAAAAAACACGTAAACAAACGTTTAATTACACGAAACTAAAATCAATTAAACGTACTTGAAGTATGTACTAAATTCAGCTGTTATGTAAATAAGTATGTTTACCTTACCTTGGTTACATAATAATCACAAGTTGAAATACAGGAACAAAAAACTTCAAGTATAGAAACTCAAAAAAAAAAAAAAACTAGACAAAACTGGCTGCTGCAGTTACGCAGTAACTTAGCAGTGCAAGGCTAGATGAAGACCATTCCAGTTTTACTTATTGTCGCCCACTGCCATGACGCCTTTCCACAGAAACACTTCAGACTTAATTCCACCCCGGTACCACTTTACATATAGTGTAATTTAATCCGAGTCTTTTTTAGAACATTGTTTTTATGTATATCCAGAAGTCAGGTATTTTTACTTTAAATACACTTTTAGTTAATGAAAAGCTTTTAAGTATTTGAAAAATATGTTACTAATTTCTTCTATCATTCTGTTATTTTTTTTTCTAACTATAATGCTGAAGATCATATAAAGAATAAATATTTTGAGTTTCCATAGATATCTGACTTATAAATAGTCTTATAGTGGCCCAAAACGAATCTGCACAATTACATTCTAAATAAATCCTATACAGTCGAACCTCGTTAACGTGACCACAATTATTTTACAATCAACTATTTTCACAATCCCCGTCAAAATGAAAAAAAGAAAGAAAAATCATGCAGTACGCATTGATTAGTAACACTTTCCAACTGTACGCAATTGTATCGAATAACTTTTAATATGTTTTGCCTACTTTATCACACAACAGACAGAACGACTGAAAAACATGCAGATAGACTAATTGATTTTAAAATTACTCTTAGGGATTTTGGAAAGTGTTAAAAAGGCTTAACGCAACAGAAAACGCAGCCGTTAGATTATAATTACAGCTTTTAATCTCTCTGAATATTTTAGTGTAGCCCTGTAAATCTGAAAGTTAATCACATCATATTCTATACAAAACAATATTTTAGAATATTATTAATACATTTCAATGTTTTTATGATTTTCAAAGTAGAAAGTTCTTAAATATAACTTTTAAAATATTCTGTCCTAAAACGTAATACATTGGCTTTTTTTTATTGTTATTATTGTTGTCCCTGTAAACAAACTAGTTGTACGGGACCTATTAATGACACTTTAAATAGGGAACATTCCATAGGGAACTTCAGTGTATCATTTTAAAAAAATTCTCAAAATATTCACGGATGATAGGAGCCGGAGACAAACAGATCGAAAGGTAGACAATCGGATAGACATATGCACAAATTGAAATCATATTCCCACTAAAATTATAAGAAAGTTTTAAAACGCTCATGTAAACAAAAGTGCAATTCCAGCAAATTTTTATTTATAGCTCTTAATGTAACTGATTATTTTTGTGTGGCCCTGTAAATCTAATGCTAACCATACTATATTACAGAGAAGGCACTCTTTTGTGCATACGAATAATATATTTAGATTGCGGAGAAAAATATTATTTATTAAAATTTGGTTTATAAAAAAACCTCTCATGCAACACAATGCTTTGGAATACTTTCAAGTGCCCCTGTACACAAACCAGTAAGGAATGGGCTCTATTTTACATAGGAAACATCCGACAGGGAATTGAATAATATATTAAAATTTCATTGAAGTTTCTATACATTTTCTATACATTTCATGAAGTTTCTATACATACATGTTTCTATACAACTGGATATTTTTGTGCCACCCTGTAAATCTAATGCTAATCATGCTATATTCTGTGCAAAGCATTCTTTTGTACATATAATACCATATTTAAATTTCCAAAAACTTCGTGGAAAGTAAAGTTATTAAAATTTGATTTATAGAAATATCTCTCATAGAACGCGATGCTTTGGAATACTTTTGAGTGTCCCTGTACGTAAACCGATGGTGATATTTCCTCCATTTTCCACAGAAAACATCCTATAGTAAACTTTAATAACTAATTTCAATTTCATTAAGATATGTCTACAGTAAAGGTAGGAAAATATGGTTTGTAGAAACTCCTCCCATAGAACACAATGCTTTCGAATATTTTTGGGTGTCCCTGTACACAAACCAGAAGAGGTATTCACTCCATTTTCAATAGGGAACATCCGATAGTCAACTTGAATAAAATATATCGGTTTAAAGAAATTCCATAAATATTTACGGGAATTAGAGCGCAGTAAAACAGACAGACGGACACAAGAACAGTCAGACAGATACAGAGATTGAAATTATATTCACATTAAAAAAATGATAGAAAGTTTCAAAAACGCATAAAGTAAACGAAAGTACAACTCTAGCAATTTTTTATTAATAGCTGTTAATATAACTGAATATTTTTGTGTCACCCTGTAAATCTAATGATAACCATGCTATATTCTATGCAAAGCATTCTTTTGTGCATATAAATAACATATTTTAATTTCCTAAAACTTCGTGGAAAGTAAAGTTTTTAAAATTTAATTTATAGAAATATCTCGCATAGAACGCAGTGCTTTGGAATACTTTTAAGTGTCCCTGTACATAAATCAGTAGTGGTATTTGCTCCATTTTATACAGGAAATATCCAATAGGGAATCTGAATAACATATTTCAATTTAATTGAGATATGTCTACAGTAAAAGTAAGAAAATATGGTTTATCGAAATACCTCTCATAGAACATAATGCTTTGAAATACTTTCGGGTGTACCTGTACACAAACCAGTAGAGGTACAAACTCCATTTTCATTAGGGAACGTACGATAGTGAACCTGAATAACATATATCAGTTTCAAGAAATTCCATAAATATTTACGGACAGACAGACGGACAGACAGACAGACAAACCGAAGTCATAAATACTTTTCAACCTTGTTGGAAAGTGTTTAAAATGTTAGATAGTGTTAAAAACGCTTAACGTAAACGAAAGTACACATCTAGCAATTTTTTTATTAATAGCTTTTAATTTATCTGGATATTTTTGTGCCACCCTCTAAATATAATGCTTATCATGCTATATTCTATGTAAAGCATTCTTTTATGCATAAAAATAACATATTTCAATTCCCTAAAATTTCGTGGAAACTAAAGTTATTAAAATTTGATTTATAGAAATATCTCTCATAGTACGCAATGCTTTGGAAAACTTTTGAGTGTCCCTGTGTATAACCCGATGGTGGTATTCCCTCCATTTTATACAGGAAACATCCAATAGTGAACTTCAATAACATATTTCAATTTCATTAAGATATGTCTACAGTGAAGGTATTAAAATATGATTTATAGAAATACCTCTCATAGATCACAATGCTTTGAAATACTTTCGGGTGTACCTGTACACAAACCAGTAGAGGTACAAACTCCTTTTTCAATAGGGAACGTCCGATAGTGAACTTGAATAACATATTTCAATTTCATTAAGGTAAGTCTACAGCAAAGGTATGAAAATATGGTTTGTAGAAATACCTCTCATAGAACACAATGCTTTGAAATACTTTCGGGTGTCCCTGTACACAAACCAGGAGAGGTATAAACTCCCTTTTCAATAGGGACCGTCCGATAGTGAACTTGAATAACATATATCAGTTTCAAGAAATTCCATAAATATTTACGGGAATTAGAGCGCGGACAGGCAGATGGATGGACAGACAGACAGACGGACGGACAGACAGACAGACAGACAAACCGAAGTCATAAACACTTTTCAACCTTGTTGGAAAGTGTTAATGAGTTTAGTTATATGAAAATAGTTACTGATAACAAGGAAATTTTTTTTATCCCCCTTGAGATTCACGTTAACGAGATTCGACTGTGTACATATTTTCGATGTTTTACATTCAATCGGATTTTAGTAATAATCCATAAATGTACACACGCATACGCACGTACAAACGATACAACTGTTTCGTAATTCGCTTTCCAGTATTTCTTTTTAACATCGTATAAAGACTCGAGTTTCACTCTATGATTAGTTTTTACTCCTTAAGGTTATTAGACAATGACATACGAATTAAAGTGTATTCCAAATATCTACGAAAATCTATACCTCAACCGGGATTCGAACCAGGTACTTAGAAACTGGAGGTCAGAGAAATAAATACTAACCTACCTTATGGGCATTTATACTTGTGATTAATAAGTGGCATCTATTTTAACTATATAAACAAATAGCATACATTTTCATTCCGTTCTGAAATTAAATTTCAAATAATATTACAACTATATACATGATATACAAAATAGCAGTTTATTTGATAAAAATAAAAATATACTGCAATCTTGATGAATATGATATCTGAAGGCATAAAGCATAAAAATAATTAACAAAATTTGTTCGTTTTCAAATGTCTCCTTTTTAAAACAAATTATATAAAAATAGTAAGATAATAAATTAAACATAAAAAAGTAATAAAATGTATTTACATTTATTTTGTTATTTGTTAAAAATAAATTTCTACAGATTACAAAAAAAAAAAAAAAAAAAAAAAAGTTGTTAGGAAGCGTATGCCATAAATTTCTTGTTACTGAAATTATGTTTTTATAGTAATAAATCCTTTCACAAAATTACATAATTAGCTTTACCAAGAGAAAAAAATAATTTATCTAACTAACAAATTATCTATAAAAGGATAACAAGAAGGTTATAAAAAACTCTTAGCTAAAAAAATACAAATCTGTAAATGCAAAGTGGCTTTTTGCGTAACTATTACCATCATGTAATATAATCATTTTTGTTAAAAGGTAATCTTCATATGCAGACGATTAAAAAAAAAAAAAAAAAAAAAAAAAAAACATGTATTTGTCTGCGGGATATAATTACGTAGTATTTGAAAAAGTAATTCAAAATAACTATATGTTTTGGCTATTTAATTATATTGTTGTTAGATTAAGTAATAATAAATATAAAGTGTGTATAAAATGCTATGATATTATTATGAAATAATGTATATATTTTAAAATGTACACATTTTAAAAATTCAGAAAAAATGAAGAAATTGGTAGAGTTGATCGCACTTTGTGTAAAAATTATTCCCTTAGAAGGAAATCCTTTTTTTTTTGCAGTTGAAATTTTTATTTATAGAGCGCGCCGTGCGTGAGCAAATCATACACTTCTGTGAGAATCTATATTTATTTGCATGTAAATGGTTACAGACTTATAAACACCATTCTATGTGTCTGCTATCAACGCAAATTACTGTTTTCAAACGAGTTACAGTACTGCTAACTTCAGCTTAAGTCAGCGGTTCTTACCTGATGGAATACATCTTCACCAATAAACCTTTATCCATCAGGTCGCTATTGCAATTAAATATTTATGTATGCGCAATTAGTAGGAAAAAAATGTGTTAATCCTAAAACCGTGCAATGTGTATGACTCTGTCTTGTATATTTCTTGTTGAACATCCGTTCAGTGTTTTCTATCTATAAGAAATTTGACAAAAAAAAATTTCTTTTACGAAAATAACTTTTTCGTAAACCACGTTTAATTCTACAAATTCCTTCAAATTTTTATTTATTTATTTTTTATTGTCTACAGACTTATGGACATTATTATATACATTATTATGTGTATTGATAATCATAAATATATAAAAATAGAAAGTTTGAATTTTTAATTTTACAGAAATTTTTAGTTTGAAACTTCTGTATGTTACCTGAATAATATTAATCAATATTTAATTTAATAATTAAATAATCCCTAGTAGCACAGCAAGACAATGGCCCATCTTTGGCTCACAGCGGCCCAACATTGGCCAATGTTAGCTAATAATGGGCCAACATTGGCAGAAATTGTTGTGCTACTGGGGATGATGTAAGTAAACATAATTAACTGTAAATCTTCTCAAGAAGTATTTCAGGTCACAATTTATAGCACCGACTTTTATCAGGGTAAAAAATCAGACAAGAGTGCATCATCAAAGTAGCAAGATTTAATCCAGTGTTGCCGATTTTAGGGACTTTTTTATTCATTAGCTACAACTAATTTTTAATTTTAATGTTTTCTTTATCACATCGAAGATTAATCGGCCTCAAAATTATTGGTAATTATTGAATAAAATTCTCCAAATGAGACAACACAGTTGAACTTGCATTTACTAAGAAGTGACCTATGCGTTTGGCTTCCTCTAAAACTTTTAAACTATCAACCAAAAACAGAAGGAACAACATTTTAAGAACGACTTAAAACAAGAAAACATTGTTGAAAAATTGTCGCAAAAATATCGTATATGATGTCAAATGTTTTCACTGCGAAATGAACGTGAAATTTTTGAGTAGCCTATCGTCGCCAAAATCCCAAAGCCAATTTTATTCTATGGGAAACAATCCTTATCATAATTCCCTAACTAATATATATATATGTATATATATATATATATATATATATGTGTGTGTGTGTGTGTGGAGGAGAGAAAACACTCCCCTTCAGGTCTGGGACTCTAATGCAGTGAATCGGTTTTAATCCCCATAACCCAAACCATTCAGAAAAATTACAATTGTTAAATTCGTTATCGTTTTATAAAAATTGAATTTTATAATTTATAATTTTTAGTTTTATTTATTTATTTTGAATCTATAAACTGCGAAGTTTCACTTTTAAATTATTTAATTTTTATTACAGATTTTAAATAAATTAAAAAAAAAAAAAAAAATCACTCGAAAACGATAACCAGTTAAACACATAAGAATTTTTTAAATGTGAAAAAAAAATTTAAAAATATATATTAACTAATGAGTTTTAATATGATTATATAATATTTTTGATTATATTCCCATAGAATAACATATATTTTGCCTGAGTGACAATACGTATAGAGTCTCATACAGTCGACAGTAAAATTATTGAAGCACTGGCAATAATTCGTATTTAAAAGATGGGCACCTAATAATCTTTTTTTAAGTAAATATTTGTCGAATCATGATCTTAGACTTTATGTTGTTTATAAAAAAAATAAGTTGATGATCAAAATTAGTGATCAAACTAAAAAACAAAAATATGAAAAATGTGGATGTGCGCTTCAATAATTTTGCTGCCGACTGTATGAAATCTCTTACGAAATTATGTTAAAATCATTTATAGTATTCTTCGACCACATTTCATGAAACCATGGAAGCATCTGCGCAAGTGCTAACTCAACGAGTCCAATGTTAAAATAGGGGTGACAGTCATCTGACTCAGGGAAAATGAGCAATAACAGAGCGCGGAATATAATCGCTTAAATGCAATCACTGAACTTCTCTTGCAGACATTTCTTTTTAATTATTCAAATTCATGTATATTTATTTTAGTAATTAGCAGCAGGATTTGCCCGCTTCGCTGGACTCTATATTTAAAGGAATTAAAACAAGTCCTTCCGGCTTATTCGGAAAGGTAGGTTGATTTATTTTTTCTTATCAAGTAGCTGTCATTTTGTTTCAAAATGGCGGCTAAAAATTCTTAATGGACTTGGTAGAAATATTGATGTAGGCTATGCACACATTGAGTTTTAAGCAAATCGGTTCATAAATACATTTTTTGTGAATTTAAACTTTTCAAGTGGCCGGCGCTTGGTAACAAAATGGTGGGTTAAGTTGACAAATATATCAAATGCATTTGTGAGATAAATGTACTGTACACATATAGTTCCAATAAATTCAAAATCTCAAATGTCATCGTGTTAAAAAGTTAAGTGGCTGCCACTTGGATCAAAATGGCAGAGAGAAAGTTACTCATCTAAGATATAGTTGTAAATTTGAATTTTTTTTTTTTTTAGAAATTCTTTCAAAGAGGCTTAGTAAGTTGATAAAATGTTAGTTTTTTCTGCATGTCTAGTTTTTTTAGCATTAAAATAGCCTAATTTCCCTTAAAAACGCATTAAAAATTACCAATAGGGCAGGTAGTGGGTATGGCGCGAAATTTGGCGATTTTTCCCCCATGGCGATATTTTTGGCGACTTTTGGCGAGAAAATTATCGATATACCAAAGACAGACGCAATAACGTGATTGGATCACGAGTTACGTGAAATTTCTAGATTTTTGTGGTTTGAATGATAAATCCAATTTTCAACTTTGATTTGAATTGATTAGGTATTTCAAAAGTTACCGTGATAAAAAGTTTTCAAGTGGCCACCACTTTGAAACATTACAGTGGAACTAGTTGCCCAGTAAACACATCCAAGATATTTGAAGCATAGGTTCACTGTCCAACTGTGGTTCAAATAAGTGCAGTGTTTCAAAAGTTATTATTATGGCAAATTTTCAAGTGGCAGTCTAAGTGGCTGCGACATGGAAACAAAATGGCGAAGCAACTTGCCCAACGAAATCATCCAATATATTTGTATAAGTTCATTGTCCAGTTCTAGTTTAAATTAAATCATTATTTCAAAAATTATCGTCGTAAGAAATTTTCAGGTCGCACCACTTGGGAAAGAATGCGAAGTGAGATGCCCAGCGATCTTATCTGAGATATTTCAATGATAAATCCATTACCCGAATTTGATGCGAATTCATTCAGTATTACTAAAGTTACCATATTGACAAATTTTCATGTGACCGCCACTTGGAAATAAAATTGCGGATTAAGTCACCAAGTGAACTTATCTAAGATATTTGTACCATAAGTTAACTATCCAACTTTTATTTGAATCAGTTTAGTACTTTAAAAGTTATCGTGATGGCATATTTTCAAGTGGCATTGTGATTTTAAGTGGCTGCAACTTGGAAACAAGATGTTGGAACAAATTATCCAGTGAACTTATCCAAGATAATTATATGATAAGATCACTATTCATCTTTGGTTAGAATTGAATTAGAATTTTAAAAAGTTTTAATGTTTATAAATTTTCAAGTGGTAGCCTGATTTAGAGTTGTCTCGCTAAGTTTATAACATCCGCAGTTTGTTAAAAATGACAGATGAAGTTTATTAATAAAGTTGATTGAGACACTTATATGGTCTACGTGTACATCAAAAATCAAACAAATTCTGAATACGCTTTTTAAAATTTGAATTTTAAATTTTCAAGTGGTCTCCACTTGAAATCAAAATGGCGAAGCAACTTGGTTAACAAACTCGTCTAAGATATTTATAAGATAAGTTAAGATACTGTCAAAATTTGGTTCGATTTGGACTATTATTTCAGAAGTTATTATGATTTTAAATTTTCAAGTGGTACCCTGATTTCAAGTGGCACCGCTTAACTTAAGATATTGCCACTTTATTAAAAATGGCGGATATAGTTCATTACTAAACTTCATTGAGATCCTTAAGTGGTCTGTATTTACATCAAAATTCAAACAAATTGGGAATACGCTTTTTACAATTTAAATATCAAGTGGTCTCCACTTGAAATCAAAATGGCGAAGCAACTTGGTTAACAAACTCATCTAACATATTTATAAGTTAACGCACTGTCCAAATTTCGTTTGATTTGGAGTATTATTTCGGAAGTTATCATTATTTTAATTTTTCAACTGGTTGCCTGATTTCAAGTGGCCCCGCTTAACTTAAGATATCCGCCACTTTATTAAAAATGGCGGATAAAGTTCATTGAGACACTTATGTAATCTATGTATACATCAAAATTCCAAACAAATTCTGAATACGTTTTTTACAATTTAAATTTGAAATTTTCAAGTGGTCTCCACTTGAAATCAAAATGGTGAAGCAACATGGTTAACAAACTCATTTAATATATTTATAAGATAAGTTAAGATACTGTCCAAATTAGGTTCGATTTGGAGTATTATTTCAGATGTTATTATGATTTTAAATTTTCGAGTGGTAGCCTGATTTCAAGTGGCACCGCTTAATTTAAGATATGTGCCACTTTATTAAAAATGGCGGATATAGTTAATTACTAAACTTCATTGAGATCCTTACATGGTCTGTATATTTACATCAAAATTCAAAGAAATTCGGAATACGAATTTTACAATTTAAATTTTCAAATGGTCTCCACTGAAAATCAAAATGGCGGAGCAACTTGGTTAACAAATTCATCTAAGATATTTATAAGATAAGTTAACGCACTGTCCAAATTTCGTTTGATTTGGAGTATTGTTTCGGAAGTTATCATTATTTTAATTTTTCAAGTGGTAGCCTGATTTCAAGTGTACCCGCTTAACCCTTTGCCGTTCAGTGTTCCACTACATGGAACACATTTTCACACACAAAAAGATTGCTTGAAAAAAGATTTCTATGTTATATCGTTGGCTGTGCTCTAAATTATTTACTCTATATTATTTTTAATTTTTTATGCAGGAAGCATACGAGGAATCGTTGAATAAAATAAGGTGTTCCATCTCCTGGAACACTGCGACACTAGCGCTTTTCATATTATGCAACCGAAAACAATGATGAGAGAAGAAAGCTGTGTTTACGTACTTTGTTTTCCTCTGGAGGGAATGACGTCAAGCTGTCAGATGTTGCGAGGGAGGGTTGGTTGTTTATTAAAAAAAAAAAAAAAAAAAAAAAAAAAACGCACAAAACTAGTTTCATGTGCAAAACCTGCAATATTGGTTTGTGCTTCTACCAAAAGAGTGTGACGTGCTTCCAAAAATTTCATGAAGTTAAAAATTGACTATTTGTAAATGTTTTTGCACATAGAACGATAGAACTTGTATATATGTATCCTTACTGTAAATATCAAATTATTTCATAAAAAATCATATAACCAAGAATTTTTTTTTTGGGGGGGGGAGGGGGGTGTAGAGTAGCAGGCCTCCCACCATGGGTCATGCTAAATCTACTACACAGGTATAATACAGTGTTTTTTAATTCATATGCAAAACCTTCTACTTATTTACGCGCTTCACTGCGATGCTCTTAGACGCACTTTTCAGAGCTCTAGTGGCGCAGTGTCCCCGCTGATGGAACACCCACAGATTCAAAAGGGTAAGTACTATCTTTACAAAATTATACATGCGTACTCCTTTAGCCTACAATTTTTTTGTTGAAATTCCAACTTTAAAGGGTAGTGCGCTGTAAAGGGTTAACTTAAGATATCCGCCACATTATTAAAAATGGCGGATAAAGTTCATTGAGACACTTATGTAACCTATGTATACATCAAAATTAAAAAAAATATTCGGAATACGCTATTTTCAATTTGAATTTGAAATTTTCAAGTGGTCTCCACTTGAAAACAAAATGGCGGAGCAACTTGGTTATCAAACTCATCTAAGATATTTATGAAATAAGTTAAGACACTGTCGAAATTTGATTCAATTTGGAGCATTATTTCAGAAGTTATATTGATTTTAAATTTTTAAATGGTAGCCTGAATTCAAGTGGCCCCACTCTATTTAAAATATCTGCCACTTTATTAAAAATGGCGCATAAATTTTATTAATAAACCTCACTGAGATCTTTATGTGGCCTGAATTTACATCAAAATTCAAGTAAATCTTGCTTTAAATCTGCTTTTTACATTGTGGGTTTGAAATTTTCAAGTGGCTGTCACTTGAAAACAAAAAGTCGGAGCAACTTTGTTAACGAACTCATCCAAGATATTTATAAGATCAGTTCACTGTCCAAATTTGCTTCGATTTGGAGTATTAATTCGGGAGTTATCGTGATGACAAAATTTTCATTATATATAGATAGATAGATATATAGATAAACGAAGTGATTGCAATAGGTCGATTTCTAAAGAAATCAACCTAAAAGAGAATCACACTTTTTATATGGCTTTAAAAACAAACACTAAAAATAAAAACTCTGGAATTGCTCAAAACTTCGTTTCGAGTTCAGACTGTCTTCGGAAATGTTTTCCTCGCCCTCGTAATTGGGCCTCGTTTGTTGGGCGGGTACTCTTTACGTGCCGAAGCCCTAAACCGAAAGGTGAGTTTCCCGTGCCAGCTGTTTTCTGCCCACGTAATCTTGGGTCAGTATCAGCGCCTTAACAGTTTTCGTCTTACTATATATATATCTCTATCTGTGTGTTTAGGCTCCAATAAACTTAGATCAAAATGTTCCTCAAATAAATCAAATTTCTGTTTTCAATCTGTTCAGCCAACAGATTTAGTTATTAGTTTAAATGAAAATGATGTTAAATTTCATTCTGCTACTAAATCTTTTTACGTTAAGGCATTAAATTTATCTTCTAAAACTATGTCCACTTTGTTCCGCGAAAGATTCCCTTGAACTTTGTTGAATCCAATTATTATTATTATTTTTCTCTTATAAAGCGGTAAGTTATATATGTTTTGTATACAAGAGTTATATTTAAATTTAATGTAATTTAATGGCCATGGGTTTGATTTGCAGGATAAAAAAGAATTAATTTAACACTTAAAAACAACTATACATATAATGTTTAATAAATAACATTAATAATACATTAAAAAGAGTGTTAAATAGTATACGTGTATAACGTGTGTTCTAAACCTAAACCTTTTTTTCAAAAAGGACATCTAAATACACATCTACGCATTCACACAGGAGAAAAGCCACATGTGTGTGAAATATGTTCTAAAAAGTTTTCTGAAAAAAGATATCTAATTAAATATTTACGTACTCATACAGGAGAAAAGCCATACGAGTGTGAAACATGTCTTAAAAGCTTCACATATAAAAGTGACTCAAATAGACATTCACGCATTCATACAGGAGAAAAGCCACATGTGTGTGAAATATGTTTTAAAGGCTTTTTTCAAAAGTATCATTTAAATGAGCATTTACGTACTCATACAAGGGAAAAGCCATATGTATGTGAAATTTGTTCTAAAGGTTTTCCTCAAAAAAGTGCTCTGCTCAGACATTTACGAATTCACACAGGAGAAGAGACACATGTTTGTGAGCGTACTCATACAAGAGAAAAGCCACATGTGTGTGAAATATGTCTGAAAGGATTCGCAGATAAAAGAGATTTAAATATACATTCACGTACTCATACAGGAGGAAAGCCACATTTGTGTGAAATTTGTTCTAAAGGTTTTTCTCAAAAAGGTAGTCTCAATATACACTTGCTAACTCATACAGGAGAAGAGCCACATGTGTGTGAAATATGTTCTAGAAAGTTTTCTGGGAAAAGAAACCTACTTAAACATTTACGGACACATACAGGAGAAAAGCCACATGTGTGTGAAATATGTTCTAAAAAGTTTTCCCAATAAAGTAACCTAACTAAACATTTACGTACTCATACAGGAGAAAAGCCATATGAGTGTGAAACATGTCTTAAACGATTCATAGATTTAAGTAAGTAAGTAAATTAAAAAGACATTCACGTACTCATACAAGAGAAAAACCGTACGTATGTGAAATTTGCTCTAAAGGTTTTTCGCAAAAAGGTGTTCTGAATGCACATTTGCGAATTCACACAGGAGAAAAGCCATATGTATGTGAAATTTGTTCTAAAGGTTTTTCTCAAAAAGGTGCTCTGCATACACATTTGCGAATTCATACAGGCGAAGAGACACGTGTGTGAAATATGTTCTAAAAAGTTTTCTGATAAAATAAATCTAATTAAACATTTACGTACTGATACAGGAGAAAATCTACATGTATGTGAAATATGTCTTAAAGGACTCATAGATAACAGTAAATTAAAGAGACATTCACGTACTCATACAGGAGGAAAAACACGTGTGTTAAATTTGTTCTAAAGGATTTTCTCAAAAAGATAGTCTCGGTACACATTTGTTAATTCACACAGGAGAAAAGTCATATATATGTGTGAAATTTGTTTTAAAGGGTTTTCTCGAAAAGATACTCTGAATACACATTTGCGCATCCACGTAGGAGAAAAGCCACATGTTTGTGAAATATGTTCTAGAAAGTTTTCTGATAAAAGAGATCTATTTAAACATTTACGTATTCATACAGGAGAAAAGCACTATGTGTAAAATTTTTTCCAATGTTTTTTATGAAAGCGACAGTTTGAATAAACATTGATTCAATCGTACAAAAAAGAAAAAAAAAAAATCTTAGCTCTGGGAAGATTGCTATAAAAAACTGTGTAATAAAAGTGATCTAAACATACATTCACACTTTCAATCAGTAGAAATACAATATATGAAATTTGTTGTGAAGATTTTTCTCAAAAGAAAAATAATCTGAGGTACCATTTACGTATTCACACGCATAAAAATCACTCACACAGGTGAAAAGCCATTCGTGTCTGAATTATGTTCTGAAGCATGGTAAAAAATTAAACATTTAAATATATATGCATGCATTAACGTCGGAGGAAAGCCATACTGTGTAAAGTGTATTTCAAAGATATATTGCTGCCTCATTCTTAGAAGAAAAAAAAATATATATGTTTATTTATTTACTTTATTTTTATTTATTTATTTTTTTTTTTTTTTTTGCATTTACTTTGAAAATGATTTAAACAACAGTAAACTGGGGTTCGCTTCATCGAGTCAAGACGTTTGTTTTAGTGCTCCCGATGATCGGCTAAAGACAAAAGGAAAGGGCTCTTACTCAAGTAAAATCCAACAGCTTTTCTCAAAGCTCCAAATCGATATAGGACCATGTCCAATACAGAGAATAACCACCACCAGGAAGAGGATGAATACGCCTCCTCAGACGCTTCGACCACAAGCTCCTCTTCAAACCAACCAATAAAATCAAGTATCTCCACGAGATCAAAGACATCCACAATAAATACAAAGCCAAAAGCCAAAGACTATTTGAAAGATCCCACAAAAGGGAGTATAGTTTATGAGGACTTCTCCACCTACAATACAATTAAAGGCGTAACAGTAGTAGCAATGGATCTCATAGCTAAATCTAGACCAAACATAAGCCTAATGAAGGCTCTTAACAAAGCATTCCTAAGGATAAAGCTCCTGAATAGGGCAGCGACAGCAAAGGCCAAGGCAGAAAGCCAAGCCACACAGGACCTTCCTACACCCACCTCACAACAAACGACACCGGAAAAAACAATGCCATCGACAGAAGCCTCTCCACTACCAGCATTAGTACCACCACCTCTCCCACCAAGACTCTCAGAACAGTCCTCACCAAAATCACATGAAACAAGCAACCACCAACAATGCTCCCCTTCTGTCAACCTGAAGATCGATCTCCAAACAGAGTTCGCCCTACTTAAAACAAGACTACAAGAACTCAAAGATATCCAAACAGACATGAATACAACACTGGGAAGGCAGGAAGCCTTCATCAAGGATAACCTCAAGCCCCACTCTCCTGAGTCCCAAAACGAAACAGTCCAGCAAGAGAACAGCCACCAAGATTGCCCACCATCCACATCAAGTACATCCAAAGACGCACCAACATTTTCACAGATAACAGCAAGTCCACCGAACACAGCACACAGTACAACCAGTCATCAACGCCGACCAGAAAACATATTTGCACAAGCCTCAATAGCCACCCAACAAACAAGAAAAAACATTCATGTCACACCAAAAACACAAAGAGACAGCGGTAGGCATATTATGGACGCCCTCAGAACGCATCACGTATCTACACAAGCAAAAATAGATTTCACTAAGATCCTCCGTACATCTGTAGATATCCACTGCAAAACTGAAGCCGACGCAAAAATCCTAATGCAAGAGCTCCAAAATAACACAGAACTAGAAAATACTCTCAATTTCAAACAAAGGCCCTGCCCACCAATGAGGATCCTGCTCATGGGAGTTCCAGATGAAATGGACGCGGACACAATACAACACAGACTCAATGAAATCACAAGAACAAATGCTAACAAAGACCCAATAATACAGATCCTGAGGAAACAAAAGTCAAGACTACCACAAGCCAACAATTGGATTCTACATATGCCGACTCCTTACGCGGAGGCCTTCCTGGCGATACAAGCGGTGCAGCTGGGTCTCTTCAAATGCTATGTTAGGCCCTATACAGAAATAAGCAGATGCTCGAACTGCCAAGCTCTAGACCACACCATCCACACCTGCACAAGCAACATCTTCTGCTCGCACTGCTCTGGCGGGCATAAAAATGAAAACTGCAGCCTAAGGCCCAGCTGTATCAATTGCCAACGACAAAATAGCGTCTGACGCACACAGGGGCTACTTTCCTTTCCCTCTAACCACCCAGCTTACTCCTTGACCTGCCCAATACTGAAGGAAAGTTACTCTCGCAAAAGAGAATATCTAAACAAGAAATATCCCACCAACAAAGACACGACACAAACAGCCCAACAAGCCAACACCCAAACACAGCAACACAAGACCAACAACACACACCAGAGCAATAACACCAGACGCACAGGAAGATCTAGAGGCAGGCAGCACAACCGTTCCTCCTCCCGCAGTCCCTCATCCAGAAGACCAAACCCTCCAGACCAAACAAGTCACCAACCTACTCCTGAGAAATTCCACCAACGTAACCAGAGCACATCAAGACAACAACTTAGGCACAACGAATCATCACGAAACAACCAAAGGCCACCATCATACACCAGATCACAATCACGCCCAAGACAACAAAGAAACCACATGAGTAACCCACCTGACTGGTCGTACAACCCTTATCTGTACGGCCCCCCTCAGATGTACTACTCAGGACCAGCACAGTTCGATTACGACTACCAAATGGAATGTGACGAGGCCTATTACCACCCTCCAACCTCATCACACTACGCCCAACGAGAACGAGACCAAGTAAGAGGAATCTACAAAGAACTAAAAACCAGACTAGAAGACAAATACCCTCCACCACCAGCTCCATCACAACTGCCAAGACCACAGCCTCACCAACAATTCCCAGGCGGTCAACTCTCCACCCAGACATCAACCAGTCTCAGCCAGTAGGTAAGCTCCTTCAACCTTTCTAAACTCTAACTTCTGTCCTATTCCCAATGTCCTCATCATCAGTTTCCTCCTCCCCTCCCCCAGCAGCAGCACCCTCAATTCCTCTCACCTCGTTCAATAACCTGAAAATCCTGCAGATCAACCTCAATAACTGTAAGGCGGCAAACTCGGCAGCACGAGAATTCATGGAGAAGAACTCTATTGATGTCGGGCTGCTGCAAGATGCCTACTGCACTAAAGAGGGTGATCTATATGGTTTTCCCTCCTCCTGGTCCAGGTTTGAGTCCGTCAAACACTCAGCACACATTGTCATCGCAGCACAAGACCTCACCTACACTCACCTATTCACTGGGGAGCATTGTGTTTTTATAACTATGACCACCAATGAAGGTGAATTGTACCTTAGCAGCGCATACGCAGCCCCGTCTGCAGATTTCGAGGACTGCATGCAGGAGTGGCAGCACTTAATCAATCAAAAAACACTCTTTCTATGTGGCTGCGACCTCAATGCAAATTCACCTCTGTGGTGTTCTCCCCGTGAGGATGCAAGAGGAAGCAGCCTCATAGAATACATCACAATAAATAACCTCTGTCTAGCTAACATTGAAAATTCACAACCGACCTTCCAAAAATGCGATGCCAAAGGCTGGCCTGATTTCACACTAGTAAACCCGAAAACATACGCCAAAATGAGCGACTGGTCGGTCCTGGATATAGCCAACTGCTCAGATCATAAATACATAACATATACCCTAAAATCCTCACCAACTAAATCAACTCTTCGAAGGTTTGCTACAAAACGTGGCAACTTCTCAAAATTTAATAAAATACTTAAACTATCCACCGATAAACTTACTGGCACCATTAGTACAGTAAGGAACACCCAAGACTTAGAAAATGCAACCTCTTCTATTATCTCCACAATACACGCTGCTGCCTCTTCAGCCTTCAGGCTCAAACAATCGGGACGGAAATTCACCTACAATTTCTGGTCCCCTCAACTCAGATCCATGCGTAACCGCCTGACAGCACTCCGGAGACAACAAAAATATATCAACCCCTCAGATCTAATGCAACACAAACTTAAAATCCGCCAACTCTCGGCAACATACAAAAAACAAATAAACATTGCAAAACATAACGCATGGAAACATTTTTGCACAACACAAACAAACATCCATGGCACTGCACAGAAATTCTATAGTAATAAATTTTTCACACCAACAGAACTCAAACTTGAACGTCCTCCAGCTCTTTCCTCTAAACACAACAACCTAGAATATATCACCTCAGTTCTCTTCCCTCCGAGTAAATTCACCAGCCCCATATTCCAATTTTTTCAGGTCCCATGGACGAAGCCTTCACGGAGGCAGAAATCCGGGCTGCTCTTTATAGCTTTAACGTAAATAAGGCCCCTGGACCTGACAGCATAGACTTCAGAATCCTTAGACACTCCTTCAATACACTCACATATATTTTTCACACATGGACAAACTTATGCCTCGAACTACAATATTTTCCAGAAATTCTCAGAAGGGGTGAAGTGGTGTACTTTCTGAAGCAAGGGAAGCTTCCCTCTGAACCCTCCTCTTATCGACCGATCTGCCTGCTCCCAACAATAGGCAAATTACTAGAAAAGCTCATTGTCAATAGACTAAATTTCTACCTGGAATCCAATAATCTTCTACACCCCAACCAATTCGGGTTCAGAGAGGGCAGATCATGTGAACTCGCTTTGCAGCAAATTTTAAACTCCTGCGTTCTTAACTTTCAGTCTGGAAAGTACACCACTCTTATTTCACTTGACATTAAAGGGGCTTTCGACAACATCGAATGGCCACACATCCTACACACTCTACAAACACTTAACTGCCCGAGAAATCTTGCGGGAGTCATCAGCTCTTACCTCTCCAACAGGAAAATCTTGATTAACTGGGGCCCTAACTACAGTGTTTTTCCACAATCTAAGGGCTGTCCCCAGGGATCGTGCCTAGGCCCGATCCTCTGGAACTTGGTGGCCAACAAAATTCTTCTAAAAATGAACTCAGAGGGTTTTAAAACCCTCGCATATGCTGATGACTTCTGTGTGATTCTCTCGGGTTTAACGAGAAAAGTTCTGGAGGAACAGGCCCAGGCTGCCCTCTCCCTCTTCAGCTCCCTATTAATAGAATCAGATCTAACACTCTCACCCTCGAAAACGCAAGCATTAACCTTCTCCTTTCCAAGACTCCTTAAACGGAACCCAGTGATGAGGATCGATGGCGTCAGTGTCCGTCATGTTCCACAACTAAAAATATTGGGAATCACAATAGATAGAAACCTAAACTGGCTGGCACACATACAAGACCTAAAAATAAAAATTTCTAAAATCTTCCACAATTCAGCAAAAATGGCAGGGAAGAGGTGGGGTATATCCACCTTCTTCCTAAAAACCTGGTATAAAATAGTAATAGAAAAGATCCTAACCTACGGCGCTGGCATTTGGGGGGGCAACCTCACCAAAGCAGCGTCGAATAAACTTAACTCAATACAGAGAATGTTTTTGGTCCAAATCTCTAGAGGTTACAAAACAATCTCTACTGATGCCCTCACAGTCATCACTGGTATTCCACATGCTCACCTCCAATTAAAATACAACTTTAACAAAACTAACGTCCTGCAATTAAATAATTCCATTCTCACAGGTACTCTCCTCCCTAATATTCATGTCCAACAGCTTTCTAACAGCTGGCAAATACACCCAGCACAGGATGCTGCTTCCCTTTTCATAAATTGTGCAAAAAACAGCTTCTCCCCGTCTGCTCAACTGGCGATCTACACTGATGGCTCCAAAACCGATCATGGAGTGGGAGCTGCACTCTGCGTTTTAAACAATAACAAAGTTCTCCATCAGTGGGCAGGCAGGCTCGCAGACCACAATTCGGTCTTTCAGGCTGAGCTCTTTGCCATCCTGAAGGCAGTTGAGTGGTCAGAAAATAACTCTCCAGACTACAATCAAATCTCAATCTTCAGTGACAGCCTCTCGAGCCTGCAGGCCATAGCTCGCCACAAGAGCAGACACCCACAAGTAATTGAAATTAAAATAAAGCTCTCAAAATTAAAAACTAAAATCTCCCTGGCACACGTTTCTGCCCATAAGGGGGTCGTCGGAAATGAACTAGCGGACTCTCTTGCAAAATCAGCAACAAAATCTAGTGACATAGCCTATTCACTCCCAGCTCCCCCTTCCTTTATAAAATATCACCTAAATCAAAAACTAATTAATGACTGGCAGAATCTCTGGAGTGTGTCTCCAAAAGGGAGATACACTCACGAGCTAATACCAAATGTCTCACTCAATATTTGGGACCTCTCTCCGGAAATCTCTGCCTTTCTGTCAGGTCATGGCCCCTTCCCCAAATACCTCCACAGATTTCATTGCCGACGATCACCCTTATGTTCATGCGGTGAGGAGGGGACTGCACAACATTACTACTTTCACTGTCAACTTACAATACCTTACCATTTAAGGAACCCTTATCCTAGACCAGCAACCTGGCTGAACAATATAATAACTAGAAAGCCCCTAAGGTTCAAATTAAAGCGCATCTATGCCTTCCTTCAAGATTTATCAAATTCAACAAACTAAATTCCTTCTCTATCTTTCCTTAATTTTTTCTCCTCTCCTACATGGCGAATACTGGTCATGTCTGATGCTACAGAATTCCACTGAAGTGCTCTCGGAAAGCAATCATCCTGCGCATGATGTTGCTAACCAACATTGTTCTTAGGGTGTTTGGGCTTGATATAAAGACTGCGAGAACATTGTATAAAGACTGTGAAATTTGTACATTACCTGAATGAACTTTGTAATTAGGCTTCCACTTGGCACCGGTCGCGGGAGAGCTCTGCTCTGGCGACCTTTGTAATTTTTTTTTTTTTTTTTGTTATTTGCTATGCAATAAACAACGGGGGAGGCTTAACCTTTGGAGACGGGCTCTTCTGAATCTCCACAGTGGCTTTGGAGCCCCTCTCTAAAGGTTAAAAACGCTCAAAACCACTGCATAGTGGTGAGCGGCTTCTTTCCGTCTTAGAATCTTAGAATCTTAGAATCAGCGCCTTAACAGTAGGCTTCAGATTTGGTTGCTTATAGGAGGACAGCATGAAAACGAACATAATCGAAAAAATCGTAGTTGTCATTTTATATTTAAATCTCAATTACATATAAACAACACGCTACTTGTACGTAGTGTACATAATATTTATTTCCCGTATTTTATATGATTTCAATAGTCGACTATAAAATAACAGATTTTTCACACCAAATATAGTATTACACTATGCTATAGACGCCATTTCAACCGCATCAGAACACTCATTTTTACTTTCTCTTACCCAGAAGGTAGAGAAAGTATTGTTTTTGGATAAAATTTTCGAACGCGAGTTTTTGTTATATTTAAATGTTCTGTGTGTTTGTCTGCGCGTGTGTCTGTCTGTTATCAGCATATCTGAAAAACAAATTATGGCAGAAAGTTCAAACTTGGTATTCTAAATGTGTATCATATGAGGATGCTACACTAAATTTTCGTTAAGATCAAGCAAATGGTTCGTGTACAGGGACACTCAAAAGTATTCAAATACATTACGTCTATGAGGGAAATTGCAGGTAAAATATACGTTTGTTACTGGAAAAGTTTGATCAAGATTGATAAGTTTCAATGAATGTTGAGTGTGAAAATTGTCTGTATAATTCTAAGGAAACTTTTAATTTTAGTAACAGAATTAAATTCTATAGTAATTCTATAGTATATAGTTCTAAATGTAGGTGCATTAATGATACGGGGGTTTGAGGAGGGCAGTAGCCTCCCCTCACACAAAACTAATTGTCATATAAAACTCTTTCGAAGCCTAATTTGAATTGTTTAACATAGGTTAACATAACAGTACTCCTTATCTTACCTCTTAATCTCCAAACTGTAATTATATTATTAGATTTCAGGGTAAGAGAAAGTCGTGTGAGTAACATATCAGATTATTTTTATGAATAGACCATTTAAAAAAAAAATAAATAAATAAATAAAAGAACTTTTAAAAATAGTAAAAATTTTCCTACAAGCACTATTTTAAACCTAACTTACATTAAAAATATAAACAGAATAAGTATTCTTATGAATTCAAGAAGGGTTTCAATAGTTAAAAAACATTAGCAATATATATATATATATATATAATCACCCCTTTTTTATACAGGAAATTACACAAAATAATCCTTTGTCAAAAAAAATAAAATAAAAAATAAAATAAAATACGATTTTTTCGTTAAAAGTAAAAAAATCGATAATTTTGTTTTAAATTATTGCAGATCGATGGTTCAATCATTCCTTTTAAATGTATTATCGAGCTCTTTTGAAAGATACCCATCATGAAAATTTACTCCCCTCGAGGGGGGACTTCCCACCCAAGGGGGGAGGCGAGGCTCCTAAATACACAATTTTTCCCCCTGTTGACAATCTCTATTTCAAAAATTATATATTCGATTCATTTGGTTTAGTGCAGTCTATAGAGGTATAATAGAGATTTCGTTAGATTAGAGAACTAGTGAATCTAGAATTTAACCTCCCCGGTGCTAGAAAGAAACTTTTAAAAACTATCAGAACGATGTTAAGAATTAATAATTAAGAACTAATGTTAAGAATTAATAATTAAGAACTAATGTTAAGAATCAGTTTAATATCAGCGTATAAATAATATTTTTCTTTGTGTTTCCGCCTCATGTATGCTAGCCAAGTATTAAAGTGTATATTCCCGACAAGCAGTGCTCTTCGTTCTTCGACTCTTTATTAATGGATATATTTTATTCATAGCTGGCCGCCTATTGCGCTAGAAGCTTTCAGGTGAGAGTCATCTATATTTTATTAGTTAAGATGTTTATGTAGTAAAGAAATTTACATTTGAAGAATATGTATGCCTAGATTATGATAGAGAACTGTTATATTAGATAAATTTAAAATGCTGTAACGGGTCTGTAAAAAATAGAATTGAGATTTAAATCAGAAGTAAGAATTCGTTGCAGCAATAGAGGTATAATAAAGAAGTATAATGAAGATGTAATGAGTTTGAAGAAAATATAGTTTATTAAAGAATGATTGTGTGTAAAATGAAAATTTTCTTAGTTTTTAATTTTTTTATGTAATAACGTATATTTAATCATATCTATTTTTATATTTAAAATTTAACAAAAAAAAATATATTATAAAGAAATAAAATTGTTGTACTCGCATTTTTATATATACAAAACTGATGAGTTTTCTTTTCGTTTTAATAAAATATATAGCATAGCATACACATAGATTTTTCCTTTTTTTTTTTTTTTTTTTCTAACATGCATTTCTTGAGTAAATATTTCTTTACTGAATTCTTCTGAAAGAATTTCCTTTTTGGGATTCACAAAAAAAAATTGTGATTTTTAAAATGTTGACAAGCACTATTTTATACAAAGAGTTTACTTTTAATAAAGCTACATTTAAAAGAAATGGTATAATATATGCACTTTTTAAAACTTTGAAAATGATTTTGAATATAATTTTCAAAAGGATAATTTAAATTTATTTTATGAAATACACAAGAGAAAGTAAATACAGTAATTTTAATTTTATATTATTAATAAATCCTGTAAGTATAAATACATTGGTTTATGTACTTAGAATCGATATTAAGTTACAAAAATTTATTACATAATAAATTTTTGAAAAGATGTACAGGCATATACAATGAATGTTGAGTGTGAAAATTGTCTGTATAATTCTAAGGAAACTTTTAATTTTAGTAACAGAATTAAATTCTATAGTAATTCTATAGTATATAGCTCTAAATGTAGGTGCATTAATGATACGGGGGTTTGAGGAGGGCGGTAGCCCCCCCCCCTCACACAAAGAGGCATATACATTTAAAGGCATATACATTTAAATTAAATGTATATGCCAGAAAATAAAATTTTATTTTAAAATTTTCAGATTTCAATATGCGGAGTTATATTATATATATACTTTAATAAATGAAAATAAAATAATATTGACGGGGAATACGAATAAAATAAAAGAATAATCTGGTGTATCATTCTCACGGCTTTCTTTTACCCTGAAATTTAGTACTATTTAGGCTTTTAATATGTTTGTTTGCGTACTGTTTTTCTTTTTCTTTTTCTTTTTTTTTAATTATGTTTATTACTTTTTTTTTTTTTATTCATATTCAAAATGCAAATGATAAATATTTGTAAATTTAACGGGATCACTATATATAAAATTTAAACAGAATAAAAATCTTCCAATTTATTATTTAAATGAAATATCTTTTATTGTACAATTTCGATAAATTTATTCTTTCGCATTTTTAAACAATTTGTAACATCGTAGAGCGCTGCATTATTGTACAGCGTATTTTTCGTGTAACATTAATGAGATGTTATATTATATTTTTATGCTTCACCAAGAAGAAAATTTCATCTGAATTCAGTAAATGTCCGTGAATAATGATAATGCTAAAATGATGTATGAAAAGGATCACATCTAAAATTATTTTTCATGAAATCATACAAATCTGTTTCAGTGCAGCTTACATTATTTGAAACGCTTCCAAAATTTTACTTTTTTCTCAGCTATTTGTTTTTGAAGTAAACATGAAATGTAATAAATGTTAATCAAAAAGGTTAAATATCTCTTCGAAAATGTTTAAAATATTGAGAAATACTTTTTAAATAGTGTACTTAAAAGTATGTAATAACTTGATATGATTTTTAAGTATAGGGGGAAGTAAGGCAAGTATAACGACGTTATGGCCTCGTTCGACATTGTCTCCATGCGAATTTTTTCCATATATACCTCCACAGGCACTTCAAAATACTTACGAAAAAAATAAAGAAAAAAAGAAAAGAAAAGAAAAAGAAAATACCATAATACTATATACTTAAAAACTAAAAATTGTAACAGAAGAAAGCATTCATATTGTTCTTTTGGTTGATAGACCTCTTTAAATTCTTATTACTATTAAGTTACAATTTTAAGCGAAAAAGTTGAGGTATAAATGTAAGAGTTCTAGAAGTAGGGAAATTAAAAAAAAAAAAAAAAATAAATTCTGTTAGAACAAAGAGAATACTGATATTTGAAACGTAAAATATTAGATTGGATAAAATAAGGAAATCAAAAATAGACAACACTACTTTTGCAAAATGGAAAAAAGAGGAGAAACATTAATTTGGTTCCATTGAATTCAGTAGGAGTCAAAAGAAATCCAAAGGTGAGTTCTTTCTTGAAATGACCAACTATCGAAAAATGATTTCGACAATTGTGCAACTATCGAAAACGACAACGCAAAAATCGCTGTCTGAGACTAATAGGCCCTCAGTCCTAAAAAAACTACAAAAGCCAAATTTCAAAACTTGTAGCAAACGTTTTAAATGCCTTATTTACCCGAAGTATCTTTGAAACTTGAAAGTTGAATGGTTCAGATTTATTTTTTAATTTTTATATTATTTGTTATACATGAAAACGTGTATAACTGAGTTGGTTTATATGTGAATTTTATTAAATATAAGCATAATGTTACAGCAAGTAGATAATGTAACTAAATAAATGTTATTTACCAGTTTCAGCGGGGAACATCGAATACTGAACTCTAATATCATGTATCAGCATGAAGAGATTCCATAAATATTTATGGGAGTTACAACACGGGCAGACGAACACATGCAGAAATTGAAATAATTTCCACACATAAAAAATGTTAGAAAGTGTTATAAACATTTAATGTAAACAGTGTGCAATTCCAGCAAATGTTTATTAATATATTTTAAAGTAACTAAAAAATTGTGTGTGGCCCTGTAAATCTAATTCCAGTCATAATACATTCTATAGAATACATTAATTTGTGTATAAGAATAAACTATTTCAAATTCATAAAGTTTGTGCAGAGTAAATTTATTAAAATTTGGTTTATAGAAATACGTATCATAGAACGCAATGCCTTAGAATACTTTCGAGTGTCCCTGTACAAAAACTAGTGCTGGTGTTTACTACATTTTACAAAAGAAACATCCGATAGTGAACTTGTATAACGTATTTGAATTTCATTAAGATTTGTGTACGGTAAAGTTATTAAAATAAGTTTATAAAATTCCTCCCATAGAACACAATTCTTTGGAATATTTTCGGGTATAACTATATACAAACCTGTAGAGGTACTCACTCTATTTTCAATAAGGAACATCCGATAGTAAACGTGAATAACATATATCGGTGTTAAGAAATTCCATAAATATGGGAGCTAGAGCGCGGACAGACAGGCATGCAGACGTATGGGCAGACGAACAGACAGATACACAAATTTAAATCATATTCATACTTAAAAATTGTTAAAAAGTTTTAAAAACACTTAATGTGGACGAAAGTGCAATTCCAGCAAATTTTTATTAAAATCTTTAAAGTAAATGATTATTTTTTTCGTGCCCCTGTAAATATAATGATAATCATACTATATCCTAGAGAAAGCATTCTTTTGTGCTTATGAATATTTCAATTTTATTAAGATTTGTGTACAGTAAAGTTATTAAAATAATGTTTATAGATATACCTCTCATAGAACACAAAGCTTTGGAATATTTTCGGGTATACCTGTACACAAACCAGTAGAAGTACTCACTCCATTTTCAATAAGGAACATCCAATAGTAAACGTGAATAACATATATCAGTTTCAGAAATTCCATAAATACTTATCGGAGTTAGAGCGCGGAGAGACAGGCAGACGGACGGGCAGACGAACAGACAGATACACTAATTAAAATCATATTCACACTTAAAAATTGTTAGAAAGTTTAAAAACACTTAATGTGAGTGAAAGTGCAATTCCAGCGAATTTTTATTAATATAGCTTAAAGTAATTGAGTATTTTTTGTAGCCCTGTAAATATAACGCTAATCATACTACATCCTATAGAAAGCATTCTTTTGTAGATATGAATACAATATTTCAATTTCACTAAGCTTTGTGCAAAGTAAAGTTATTAAAATTCGGTTTATAGAAATACCTCTCATAGAACGCAATGCTTTGTAATGCTTTCGAGTGTCCCTGTACGCAAACCAGTGCGGGTATTTACTCCAAGTTACATAAGAAACATCCGAACATATTTCAATTTCATTAAGATTTGTGTACAGTAAAGTTATGAAAATATGATTTCTAGAAATACCTCTCTTAGAACACAATGCTTTTGAATACTTTCGAGTGTCCCTGTACAGAAGCCAGTAGAGGTACGCCCTGCATTTTCAATAGGGAACATTCGATAGTGAACTGGAATAGCATATATGAATTTGAAGAAATTCCATGAATATTTACGGGAGTTAGAGCGCGGACAGTCAGACAGACGGACGACAAACAAACTGAAGTCATTAACATTTTTCAACTTTGTTGGAAAGTGTTATAAAGGAGGTACTAACAAATTTTCGCAATATTTATTTGAATGGTGGCCGGTATGTATTGACATAAAAATTCTTTCATGTTACAAATTGTAAAATGCTATAAAAATATAAAATTCCCGAATTGAAAAATACATTACATTATGGTGTATAAATATATACATTGTATATGGATGTACAATAAAAATATACTCTAATATTTACTTTGGAAATGCTAAAAATGTTTTATTAATAATATGTAATGTATTTCTGAGTAAATATTTATAAGTAATAAGAAATGGAATAAAAGTTTGAAAAACTGAAGCCAGAATTTCATAAATCTTCTGTTTTAACATTTAATATCTTTTATTTTCTCATAAAAAAATTATACAATAATTTGGTTTTTCAATTTAAAAATAATCAGATTAAAAGTTTTGCTTTAACATTATCAAAAATATTATTAGAGGAAAAATTTCGGAATGCATGTTATTTAATCATTTATTCATTTTTCTATCTGCATCATATTAGTACAGAACTTTAACTGATATATGTTATTAGACGGCAAAACATGATTTTAAAAAATAATTTTATTATTTAAAAAAAATAATAACATAACAATAGTTTTAAAAAATAATATATATTTCTCTTTTAATATACAAAAACTTTACCTTCAATGAATAAAATGCTTATTTAAAAATTATATTTTAGAGATATTTAAATATTATGATTTTAGAATTTTTAGCCGTACCATTACGGTGGGTGATCAAGTTATTAGATTATTTATTTATTTACTATATTCTAATATTATTCTGTTACTTCTTCTACATTTTATAAAATACTTGAGTAAATGACCTGGAGCTTCAGGCATGCAAAGAAGATTTATAAATTCACACATTCTTGTGTCCATTTAGTCACAAATGCAATGAGGGGCCTAACCGTAAATTCAAGAAAATGAAAATTAATTTCGATTAACCTATATAATGAAATGCTACAAATATTGTAACTTTAAAACATGATTTCACATACTATGTACAGTATTTGTATGGCTTCGTTTGAGAAAATCACGCAATTATTTAGAAATATATATTTTTTTGTACAGTTATTAAATTTTTGGGGGATTTTCTTACTCATAACAAGAATGAATTTCCACAAAGTTTATTTTACTATGTAACACTTCTTATAAAGTATTTTTAAGCTAAATATTTAGCGCTTGTTCTTTGTATATTTTAAACGTTTTGCGATTCCCTTAATGCTGAAGTTAAATTTTTAACGTTTTATGTTTGTCTATGCCTCTTATCTGAGTAACTTAAAAACAAATAAATTCAGGGAATTCAAATGTTGCATTTTGAAATTAATACACTATCTGCCAATAGGAACCTGGTATATATCCTTTAAAAAGTAACGCTTGAAATGCGTTTTGGCTGTAGCATGTTATTATAAGGATTATTCTAAAAACAGAAACAAAAATGAAATGAAAAATTTATTACGCATTTGAAGCATTTTTTTTTTGTTGTTGTTTTTACAGGGTGATCCAAAAAAGTTTCATATATATATATTTACTAGTCCTTTTTTACTTTCTTCTATAAGTAATATAGAGAAAGTATTGGATTCGCGAAAATTTTCGACCTCCGTTTTTTGACGGATCTACACGTTATGGGATGTCCTGAACACGAATTGATAGTTTTTGAAAATGTCTGTCTGTCTGTCTGTGGTTTAGTGTTTTCACCGTATCTCACGAACCAATGAATGAAATTCAACCAAACTAGGTATATAGTTGGACCCTGGCGGGGCATTGTGCTGATTAGATTTTGGGATCAATAGCTCATCAGGTGGCGCTGTGATCGCATTTTATGTAAATTTTTAACATGGCAGTATAGGACAAATTTTCGTATTTTTCACCGTATCTGACGAACAAATGAATGAAATTCAACCAAACTTGGTATATAGTTGGAACCTGACGGGGCAAGGTGCTGATTAGATTTGGGGATCAATCGTCCGGCAGGTGGCGCTGTAATAGCAGAATTTCGTATTTTTCACCGTATCTCACGAACCGATGAATGAAATTGAACCAAACTTGGTGTACAGTTGGACCCTGACATGGAAAGTGTCTGATTAGATCCGGGGATCAATCGCCCAGCAGATGGCGCTGTGATCGCATTTTATGTAATTTTTTAACATGGCAGAATAGGACAAAATTTCATATAAATGTACATAATGAGCGTTATTTTAAACTTGTGATTGTAACATTAATATGAATTATTGATAATAGTAGTAGTTAACTATGAAAAAAAAATTGTGCATGTGGGGGTACCGGTTCCCCCCCTGCGGGGGAAGTACCCCCCGGGGGGGGTAAATTTTCAAGATGGGTATATTTCAAAAGATCTCGTCAATACCTTTAAAACGAATGGTTGAACTATAAATCTGTGATAATTTAAAACAAAGTTATCGATTTTTTTTACTTAAAAAAAAAAAAAAAAACTTAGAAAAAAAAATCGTATTTTTTTTTTAAATATTGTTACTGGTTGAATGTGTATTACTTTAAAAAAAAAATTAGAAAAAAATCGTATTTTTTTTTTTTTTTTTTTTAAATATTGTTACTGATTGAATATGTATATAGGAAAATATAGAAGAAAGTCTTGTGGTGGCCACAACATACTAGTTCCTCTTGAGAACAAATCCTTTGCTGAAATATACGAGGTATAACATGCTCTTTAAGCTTCCAAGTTTCAAAATAATTCCTGCAGAATTTTTCTAGATATTTGACAAAACGTATAAATTCAAATGCGTCCAAATACTTATTGTAAATAGTGCAAATTGAAATTACTGTAGTAAAAAAAAAAAAAAAAAAAAAAAAATCAATGCAAACTAATGTTTTAATTTTTTTGTTCAAGAAATCAACAAGTGAATAAATTCAAATTAAATGATTAACCTATCTCATTAATTTGTATAATTTTTGAGACACGAAATATTTACAAGTACGTAAAGAAATAAACGTGCGCAAAGGATTAAAAAGAACATTTCTAAAAATAAATTAATTAATTAGTTAATCAATAACTACCGAATATCTTGAAACAACTATCATCTATTTTTTTAAATATTTACTTAAAAATAATATATATTTATCTGGTATTTTATTCAGGAATAAAAGATATACGGCTGTACATGAAAATGTCAATTAATAATGTCAAAAATATTCTTTACAAATATTGGGCAAGATTAAAGAAAATAATAATTAAAGTATTACTGGGGTAAATGTGATTTTTATTAGCCTTTTTAAGTATATGCCAACATATAAAATAATATTAATAATAGTATTCATGAATATCCTCAAAGTGTAGAGGTCATATTACGTTAACCGTTAATAAAATTGGATATTAGCCGATAGCTTTTACCACCTCTGAATTGACGAAATTCGACAAAAAATATCGATTTGACATTTTTGTAATAAAGCCACCAATATTCTTGTATTTAAGATGTAAAGTATTCTATAACATTTTCTTATCAGAGGGCATGATGCATCCATTTAAGAAATATCTATGAACTATTTTAGATTTAAAATCAAGTTTTTAAACTCATCTGAATCTGTTAATTATTTTTCAAACGCTCGATATATTCAAAACGATAAAACTTTAGAAAATATGCTTGAAAATGTTTCAAACCTTTTAAATGTATATTAAATTAAATGTAAGAGATTACAGGGATGAGATCTGCGTTTTTTCAATGTTTCTTTTAACTGTATGTGACAGAATTGTAAGTATTACGTATTTCTGCACCAGTAATTTAATTTAAAAATATTTTTTTTTTTTTTTTTTTTTTTTTTTTTTTTTTTTACTTTTGCATTAATTTTTTATCACTGAACTAGACCTATAAAATTCTTAAAAAATAGTGGTGGAAGAATTTCATATTTGACTGAACTCTTTCAACCCTGTATGAGTAATCATGCATGCTTCTTACAATTGTTAAATATAACTCCATTAGTGGTATGCACAATTTATAAAAATATTATTATTAATAAAAATTTAGATAAATTTAAATTAGTTGTAACTATCCAATTTTTTAAAATTTGGTAAAAATAGAAATAAAATAATAAATTTAATAAAATGACTACTTCCAAAATCATCCAATTTTTCTCCTGTATGTTATATACATATATATGTCTTTCTTAACAAACCTTAGAAAAACGATGTGTATAAACGCTTAATATGTTTTGCAAATTTTACAAGAAATATTCAATGCAATTGGAGAATACGATGTTAAAATAAACAAATAAAAAAAATAGACGTACATTTATAAATAATAACAATAATAAAGAAGCATTAAATGAGTTAGGATTATAACCAAGAATAGCCATTAACACTTAGATGAAAAATCGTTCAGAGAAATATGTCATTATAGTCTATAGGGTGACACACCGATTTATGCTTAAAAATTAAATTCCGTTTGCCACGTTTGTTAACAGAGAAATTAGTTATTTTTGTGTAGCATATGGAGGAAAAAATAGAATGTTCCCCCAAAAATAATTGCACACTATTTTTCTACAAGCAGGGGGGAAAAAAGACATACAGCAATATTTCCATAAAACTGTTTAAAAGCTTTAAAATTTTAAATCTAAACTTTTACAATGTGATTAATTTATTTTTTTATATTTTAGGAGAATAAATTGTTTTTAAGGTGGCTACAAAAAAAAAAAAAAAAAAAAAAAAATAAATATATATATATATATATATATATATATATATATATATATATATATATATATATATATATATATATGTATATATATAAATATATATATGTGAAAAAAAAATATTTTCTATGCGAGCTGTATGCATTTTAAGTAGAATGCCAAATAATTATGCAACTAAATAACGTTTACTTCTAAAACGCATTTATTTTAAACCTAAATACGTACTGAACTCCGTATATTTTCCGTTTATCCCTGAATACAATTATCCATGTATTATATATATTTTTTTCTTTGAAGAAGTATATATGTGTAATGTTAATGATGTGCATTATTATATAATTGACGACAAAAATTTGAATAGCTCTAGTAAGAACTCACATTTTTAATATAAATCATGTAATCATTAAAATTATATTCTAGATACTTAAATTTAATTAATGTATGTGCCTACCCTAAAATCGTCGTTCTGGTAAGAAATTTTCGAATATTTTTTTATTTGTTCATTTTATAGGTCACACATTTAGGATTCCAAAAATACATTATTTTTGATTTTACGATAAACAGAAACAGTGTTTTAGTATAAATATTAAACCGGAAGTGAAGTTTCGGATGCCGGAATATAGTTATTTTTGTTTGCGATTACATTCATTTCTCGAAATGTATTTAGAATATTGAACTGAAATTTTGCCAAACTGTTTTATTCATCTTTAGCTATGTTCTGTAGTAAAATACAATTTCTTTGTATTTGTTAAATGATTTTTTTGGAGAAATGAGGATTTATCTTGTTTTAATTTTGAGCTTTTGTACCAAGTATGGAATATTTGAATACATATTTATATATTAATGGATATATAAATAATATTATTCGATAATAATATAAATAATATTATTGGATATATAGGACAGGGTTTCTACGGTGTTTTATGCTCCCCATGGGTTGTTCTATCACCTCTTTCATTTGGCAGATTATTTCAAACTCATTTTGTATATATATATATATATATATATATATATATATATATATATATATATTGAATTCGTTAAACTGTCTGCCTGGGGGTACAGTTTTGATCATATAAAAGCATGCTGTAACCTTGCACGTATGTCTCAAGCCATTCGGGGTATTTTTGACAGTTTAATTCATTTATTCTACGTTTTTGGATTAAGTTTCACTCTAGTTTTGTTCTGCAATTTTAGGTTTTCATGTAAGTGTATTATAAGTTATTTTTTATTCATATTTTCAATCTTTTCTATGACTTAAAACATATTTTGTTATCTTATATATATATATATGTCTAATGTGCCCAATGGTTTAAATTAGGATAAATATAAAAGGAAGATATAATTAAATTTAAAACGTATTCTTACAAAAGAAATATACATAAACACACACACACATATATGCATATATCCATGGGTTTAAAATGCATTTTTTTTTTTTAATATAAATTCATAGACCTGTGTAATATAACTGCAATTATGTATTCTGTTGATGATTCCAGTTCACGAAATTAAATTTCCTGTTTAAGATCAAAACACAAATTTATTGTCAAATTATGAGACAACACATAAAACATAATCTTACAATTTCCAGTAATGTATAATTTTAGACCATGCATATTATTGAAATACATATAAACAATAAAAGTTAAAATACACATTAGTAAAAATATTTAACTTGTAATGAAAGGTATTTTCTTCATTTGAATATTTATTTTCCTCGATAGAGGAAATTTTCAAATAAATCTGTCCTATATCAGTTAATTTATTTCACTTTCGACGTTATGTCAAACACATTAATTAGCGTTAAACCATTATTAAACAAATTATGTTACACTTTGACTTTATAAATAATGATTTGTTGTATCAGTAATTATGTCTTTTAATTGCAGCTTATAATTATCTATTATTCTGAGGTAATTTATCAAAATATGTGAAAATAATTACGCTTTACAGGACTAATAGTTAGTATCTAGATTAATTCATACATAAAAATACTGAAAATATTATAATGGTATCCAAGTTACCTTGAATATTATATAATTCTTTATTTATGTCTTGCTGACCTAACAAGATTTCACCCTTAGATCCTACAAATTCGTAACTGTAAGTGTAATCTACTATTTAAATATTTTAAACTGCTAAAAAGAAACATATTTTTATCATAACTTGTCAAATTCTTCGCCAAGGACATGGTAAAGCTTTTAAAGGGGTATTTTAAGTAAAAGAGAGCTATTTTAATGCTAAAACAAAGCAGAAGCGATTAAAATTCGTATTTTATAACCTGACTAAGCATCTTTTAATTAATTTACATAAAAATAAACACGATTACTTACAAATTCGTAACCAAATTATATTTTTTATGAACTTTTATGCATCTGTAAATAGCATATTGTTTTATTATTCATAAAAGTGTTTTATATTCCGTCTTATTTATTTTAAGCCCTTTAGAAAAGCCAGAATATTTTTTTTTTGTGATTTGACATTCTTTTGAATGTAATTTAACTGTCATTGCTGTTTATGTTCGTGAGTTTTTTATTACGTTATACTTTCCTTTTAATTTTCTTAGACTGTCATAATCAGTCAGAAATGTTTACACGTTTGCTATTTATATTACTATTATTAACCTTTAAAATATGTAGCGAAGTGCTAATCCTGCAAGGAACGACAGTACAGTGTATATATATATATATATATATATATATATATATATATATATATATATTATTTTTCATTTTCATTTTCGGGAGAATGTTGTGGAAATCTCGTTAAATAAATAAAAAAAAATCATAATGGAAAACATAACTTGTATAAGATAACATATTTTATCATTGTATATCTCTTTAACATTGGTTCATAAAATTATACATGAATGAAAAAGTGTTTACTTAAAAGGTATTTTTGACTCTAGATAAAAACACTTGTGTACTAAAAGCAATCTTAACATGACTGCTCTGTGTCAATACCAGAAAGCTATTCTATTGATGTACAGATACAAAAACATACCATATATGAAGGTTTCCGTTATCGTATGAGCTGTTATCTTTGATGACTGCATGATTAATTTTTACTTAATTTTAGGAATTTTGTAACATGCTGGAACCCAAGTAATTATTGAGTATAAGAGATTTTCGTTTTAATTAGGATTGTTTTCGTTTGCGGCTTTATTCTTTATATGTGAATGAAATTAGGGCTGTGCTGATTAATCGATTAATCGGTTCGGTTAATCGATCAATGCCTAATCCTGATCAATTTTTTTAATCGAGTTAATCGGCCCGATTAATTCGATTAAATTTTTGAAAATCCGATTAAAATTTCCAAACTACGAGTAACTCGATTTAAGTAAAGATTTAAAATGGTGTTTTGCCTACAAAATATTTTTTCACATATTTTGTTAAAATACTTTCTAAAAATCTTTCCTCAAATGATGGAAAAAAAAAAAAAAAAACCTCAATAGAAGTTGTTACATTTTTGTTGATAGAGAAAAGAGGAAAGAGGAAAGACAGTTTTTAAACAAAATGCGGTTTTATGTCCGTTCTGGAAGAATAGGTTTCTCAGAAATAGAAAGCGTGCGTTTGTAAAGGACGGGAACGTAGAGAAAAGAAAGGGACTCTGGAAGAAATGAACATTAAAAAGAAATAAGCCAGAGACACACATCTAGTGTATGTTCAGATGAATTTTAAAAAAGTGGCAAATGACTGGAATATAGCGCATAAAATAGTTGCGATTTGTACGGATAATGCAAGGAATATAACAAACGGTGTAACAGAAGCCCATTTTGATACTTTACTCTGCGCAGCACGCTCACTTCAACTCAGTTTAAATAAGGCACTCTGTGTTGTAGCAAATGGCAATTTATTAGGTCACTGCCAAAAAATCATAGGCCATTTTAAACACAGTTCTGTGAATAAATCAGGGTTAGAAAATCAACAAATTGAATTAGGTCAAAAATTAAAATCTGTACTGCAAGATGTGCCAACAAGGTGGAACTCAGCATTTTACATGATTTCTTCTTCATTAGAAAATCGACAAGCTGTTTCAGAAACTATCAAGGGACAGAAAATTAACATTAGAATGTTAAACTCATCTGAATGGGAAAAATTGTCAGCATTAAAAAATGTCTTGAAACCATGTTTGGCTGTTACTGAACTTTTAGGAGGTGAAAAATATGTATCAGCAAGTGTTGCGTTTCCAGCCATTGAATATTTGCAGGTCCAAATGCATACGACTGAAGACGATCCAGGTTTCATAGCTCGATTTAAAACTATTTTAATCGATGATATAAAAGAAAGAATGATGTTTTGGCCTCATCTTGAAAAATATGAAATTTCTACAGCTCTCGATCCGCGGTTTAATTCTCATAATTGTATGTCTTTGGAACGAAGAAATATTGTTTGGGAAAATGTTTCGCAGAAGATGAAAGAATTTGAAAATACTACTGAGCTTCAAAATGTACAAAAGCCAAACGAAGAAAATTATGTTTTGACTCAACGTGCAGTTAAATGTATGTAGAAACTCCTCAAACTTTGCCCCCGTATGAAAATGAATTAAAATTATATAAAGAAATGTCTCAACTTGATGATGATTTTATTAGTTCTATTGACTGGTGGAAAAAAGAAAATGCAAAATTTCCAACTCTATCATTATTAGCAAAAAGACTGTTATGCATGACTGCAACATCTGTACCGGTAGAAAGAGTATTTAGTAGTGCGGGATTTATTGTGAATAAGATAAGATCGAGCTTAGATCCCGGAAAATGTCAATGTTTTTGTATGTTTAAGGAATTGGGTAAAATAGTTTTTTTTTTTTTTTTTAATGATCTTTTGTATAATATTTGGAAATAAACATGTAGGTGAGTTTCATTTTGCTCTTTCATTATATATGAGTGAGTACAATTTAATATTTATAAGATATTTTTTAATTACGTTTTATTATTATTATGGATCAATATAATTAAAAGGCAATAAAACTAAATATTTTTAATTAAGTATTTTCAAAAATAAATCTAAATTTAACCAGGAAATGTATTTCATAAAATGAAAAATGATTTATAAATGCTGTATCACGTATGGATATTTGCAGTTGTTTTTTAAAGTGTTGCATTATCTTCGTATTTAAAATAGTTTTTCATGTATTAGAAAAAAAATATGATATTATCTTATTTCATTATTTATTTGCATGTTTATTATTATTCATTGTTTAAGGAACTAGTTAAATTAACATCTATGTCATTTTTATGGTTTGTCGTGTATATATATATATATATATATATATATATATATATATATATATATATATATACATATATAAATATATATATATATAAAGGAGAGTTTTATTTATTGTTCAAATAAAATTATATTAAAAAAAATGATAATCGATTAAAAATCCGATTAATCGATTAATGAACTACGATTAACCGAGTTAAAACTCTTAATCGATTCCCACCCCTAGAATGAAAATAAGTATAAATTTACATCTCGTTCTGACAGGTTAGAAATGGGAAATATTTCGCATGAGTGGTTGGATATTTCTAATCTGTAGCTTCACCTCCTTATTCACCAGATCTAATCATACTGGCTTCCTTTGGGTAAACATGGAAAATTTGGAGTAAGAGTACCTTGTAGGCAGCATGGTAGATCTCCTAAAAATACTCGATGATAAGATAGACAAGCATTTTAATAAAACATCAGTAGCCTTAAAAATATATTGCAGATAATATATAAAAATAATAATACCCTTGCTTAATACCCTGACGAATTGTTCATCTCTAGACTTTGCTGCAGCAATAAATATTTATCTGCAGTTTTTCTTTCAAGTTAATAAAATACAAATTTTCTTTTCATAATATCTCTGTCGTTTCAATGTTCTTAATTCATTTTTTAATATCTAAATTTGAGTTTTTGTGCTACTCGTAATGAACTAAGACAATACTGTTCGTCTTCATCAGTGGTAATTTTATGGACGAGAATTTGATTTGTAGAATGAAAAAGAATTAATTTAACACTTGAAAAAAAAAAAAAAAAACATACTGTTTGATAAATAACATTAATAATATATAATATATATATATAAGAAATGCAATACATAATTTCAGTGGCAAATCCACCCCCTAAATTTTCCCCTTGGCGCAAATGTTGATGTTTTAGAATTGTCCAACTCTCTCAGAAGATATTTAACAGTTAAAATACCCCCTCCCCCCAACAATCAAATTTATTGCAATAAAATTACCGAAAAGGGATAAAAATAGGGAGCCGTCCCTAAAAGACGGTGATAGGGCAAAATGGAAGTTTTATTTCGTCATGGAATTTTTTACTTCACGTCATGGAATTTTTTACTGCACTTATGCTTTCAATGTGTAAAAACTATAAGAAATAGTTAAAACATCGCATGCAGCTTTTCGGTTTCAAACCTGTATTATTAAAATCTATGAATTATGATAATGATTTTATTATACGATTTATGATTTTATGATATGATTATTTCATGAAGTGATCTCTCATATTTCTTTAATTAGACGATTCGGAAAATAAACTAATATTGGAACGAATAATTTGTGTGTTAAAAAACAAAATAATAATAATAATCAATAATAATAATAATAATAATAATAATAATCAATAAAAATTAAAAATCTTTAGTGCGGAGGACTATGAATTTCAATCTGTAAATTTTTTTTTTATTTTTAATTTATCTTTTATCTCATTTTTTGACCGTAGTACTGGGCCATGAACTTTTTTAAATGACTGAAAGGAATTAAAATGAAGTGTTGTCACCTAAATTTCATAACTTATTTGATTAAAAAAAATGTAATTTTCTTGTCGAAAAACTGTTTGCACCTCTGGATTCAGAAAAATCGTCCCTTTCATTTGGTACCATATTTGTAACGATAAGACTAATATTTCTGATTTATTTTAGTGTTCCACAAAACTAGACTACAAAAAACTAGTCTACCAGATTGAAAATAATATTCCTTCGTCCTAAAAAAAAAAAAAAAAAAAAAAAAACGCACAACGCACTGTAAAATAAATCTTTTGTAAAAGAAATGTTTTAGTATATTTCAGTATTAATTGCTACCAAAAATACTTTAACTACATGAAATTTTTTGTTTGAGCACGGTTATTGTATACTGCGATGTAAATCTGGCAAATTTTACTGTGAAAACAAGAAAATGAAAAATCACAATATATATTTAAACAGATTAAAAAAAAAAAAAAAAAAAAGGCATAAAATATATTTGTTAGAAGACATTTTTTTTTTCATGTAAAATCTTTCATCATGCATTAAACTCGCATTTATATTTCTTTTTTCTCATTAATTATTTTTGAAAACAATTTTTTTCGCTTTACCACATTTTCAAAAAATATAACTTTCATAAAAATGTTTAACCAGAATGTTTGAAAAGGTTTTCAATATATATATTACGCATAAAAAAATATACAACTATAAGAAATAATAAATATGATGTAACGAGATTGCATACAAAAATAAAAAAACAGTCACAAATATGAATCATAGAGGGAACTTTCTGTCATCTACGTATAGCATAAATATATGCGATGTTAAATTATTACTTATCTCAGTACAGAAGTAAAAGGAACATATATAACTACAAATTCATAAATATGTATCAACATTTACTAGATGTAACATTACGAAAAGGCAGTTTCGTTACTATTACTCATTCTTGATATCTCAAGTAATTGCTACAATCTTTCTTACTTCTTTCACTCAGTGTGACTTATTAAGGGCAAGGATTTTCTTATATAGAATTATGTGTACATAAAAACCCAACGTTAAATTGAAAAAAAGTAAAAGAAATACAGATTTACTGTTTCTTAGTTACGGAGAAAAGTTACCTATTTTATGAAAATAATACAGGATTTATATATATATCACATTACCAAAACATTAAAAATAGAATTAATAACTTTATATACATTTAGAAAACTATTAATCAGATTATAAAATGTTGATAATTAATTTTCAATGTTAAGTAATTATATACAAGATTAAATAGTGAAAGTAGAGAAAATGGAAATTCTATCTTTGTGAATAAATACGGAAAAAAAAAAAAAAAAAAAAAAAAAAGATGTATCTAAGTTACGTAAACTAAAAGTGAAAGTTTACAAAAAAATAAATATGGATACCTAAAATTACACATTGGATTCTTATTATAAGGTTTGTTTTAAAAATTTGTGACAGATCTTACGAATTACACAATTTTAAACATATTCTCTTTTTCTATCAATGCCCTTCTTCTGCTAATAAACTGTTTTCGTGTAATGGATATTTAAATTATAAAATAATAATAATAATAATAATGAAATGAAATACACTTATTGAAAGGATTATGGAAAACTTTATTAAATTGAATTAGACATTATTGTATAATATATATATATATATATATATATATATATATATATATTAATAAAGATAAAAAAGGAAAAATATTAATTTAAAAATTATTTTACTTTATATAAATAGATTTTTTTTCTTATCAACAACATTAATAACACATAATTACGCAATCGGAATGTGATTTCCGTTGTAATTTTCTAATATTTTGTAATTAACGTTTTTTAACAAAATAATAACGTTTTTATGACAACAGTGTTTTTGTCTATTTGTCCATCTGTAAATCCGTTTGTCTACTTTCTGCCCTCTAACTACCGTAAATATTTTCAGAATACCTTCAAACTGATATAGGTTATTTCGGTCAGTTCAATATGGCATATCAACTATTGAAAATGGTGTAACTATCATAAATGGTTCGTGTTACAGGCCAAATTAATTCAATTTCGTTATTTTCTGTGAAAGAAAGCTCTATGAAAATTATTTTAATATTTCGTATTGCACAAAACATAATACACTGTAAACAAAAAATGTAAAATCACGGTATTTGACCGTATAATTTTAGGGGAAATGGCCGTTTTGCTACCTAAACGGTCATAATCCGTAAATTAATGTTTTGGAAGCATAATTTGGTAAATAACCGTAAAATTTTACGGGAAATGACCGTTTTGCTAGCTAAACGGTCGTAGCCCGTAAATTGGTGTTTCGAAAGTATAATTTTTTGAATTTTTACGAGAAAAAGCAGTTAATCTAACGCAAATTGCACTTATCTTTCACCAAACCATTTTCTTATGAGAAAATCTCTTCAAATGCTATCATTTCTGTGGCATCAAGAGAGAATTCCATTTTTTTCCATTTTCAAACTGAAACTATGATTGTTATTTATACTAATTGAATGTGTTTAATTATGCACGCATGACGCATATGTGATATCGAAAATCACATATTCTAAATTATGCATTACATTTCTGATAAATTTAATTCTTTCCCAATTCATTTTCTATCTGTATAAAAAGCGAGTTAATATATGCGGTTTCATTCATTATTCCTTCTTACAAAAAGAGCAAGCCATACTATTCCTTTCATTTAAAAGAAATAATAATAATAAAAGCAAGATATGATCTTTCAATCGCTTAATTATGTGGAGAACAATTCGTTTCATCTCAATTAAATAAAACAGAATAAAATGTTTCCTGATGTCATTTGTGAACATTGAACAGATCTCACATCTGTTACTTATAAATAGAAATCGCGTATTCTTTTTAGACTAAGATCTATGAATAAAAATTTAACGATAAAATTCTTGTGGTCAAGAGTTAAGGTTGGTTTGCCAGATTTTCACGAACTGATAACGGATTTTTGGCTAAGAAATCAATCTCCAATATATTTTAAAATGTTACACTAAATTAGCTGTAACTGAAAAAGTTGGGTGTTGTCTTGGCTTCATTTTTTATGTGGTTTTGTGTAATGTATCCAGCCAAGAATTTCATCACTTCTGCCTCTCCGCTGTTCCTGTAAAGACGTCTCTTGATTTGTATCTCTCCCCGTGTCCATTCCGTCCCTATAATGTTAATTCATATTCATCCTTCCATATATTATACATAAAAAACTTTATTCTGGATGTTTCGGGTGACTATTTGTACTGTCAATTTCTTCAAAGGAATTTATGTGTTATTGAAATTGCAAGACATATGAAGACTTGGAATTCTATTAAATGATTGCATTAAAGATTTCGCTTGCCTGTGTTATTTGTGGGACATAACGCTTCTTCTGATTATCTTCACGGCTGTTATGAAGAAAGAATTCACACAACCTACCAAACAAATATAACATATTATGTGGTGCTTCATACCAGGAGAAATCTTAGAAAATTTATGCAATAATATAAAATGGACACGGGGAGGGAAAAAAAAAAAAAACTGCAACATTATAAAATTTTCTTTTTCGGATGCACTTTTGAACTACCTTGAAATTTTTATGCCTGTGTTGCTTTTCACTATTACTTTATCCGCTGCAGTTGTTTCGCATATAAGCACTAACTTTTCAGAGTAAAAACTTTTATATATTATTTAAATATACATATATTCCCGGAACAATAATAGAAACAACTTTATCTTCTGTTTGTTGCACTGCCTATGCTGGTGATGACTGTAGTGTCGGTGTTCCTGTCAAGAGGCCCCTGTTCCTGTTTTCTGTCTGGCTTCGCTTGTGATCGTCCGATGTCTCTGCCGATTCCTTATTTGAGGCCCGTTATTCTGTGCAGTGGTGGAGCATATTGTGGTTGCCGTCGTCCGTATGTGTTTGCTTCTCTGCCTGCTGTGGTGTTCAGTGTTTGTCTCGCCTCATGCAATTTTCATGACAACATTTCTCCAGAATTCCTGTCATATGTGTGCTGCTGATTTAAAATCAATGCAAATAATTTTTTTCGTGTTTCTAGTCGACATTCGATAATTATTTCAGCAGGTGATCAAATTTTTCAAAAGAGATTTTTATTAAACGTCAGTCCGATACTGACTATTCCGTTCGCTTTAAGAAAAAACATCAGGCTTGAAGAAGAACTATTATTGTGATATTCCACAGACAAAAGTTTTCAATTTATAGTGTTGTGAATGTCTGCTTCCTCATATAATAAGCCGCTTCCTCAAATTACATTTTGTATGAATTTACAAATTTTTTAAGTGTGACTACTATTGACGCAATACTAACAACAATACCATTAAGATATCTATTTATAGAAAAACTCAACATATTAAAATAAAATAAAATAAAATAATAATTCTACGTATTAATTTAAAGAAAAAAAAAGAAAGAAAAGACATATTTCTGTTCAAGTAAGTAAACTATTTCTTAATTTCTGTACATGAAATAAATAGTTAAAATACATATATATAACATTGTGAGTATTTAAATAATAACAATAACATTATAATACATTTCTGTATTTCATTTCATTTATTTTCTTTTCATACTAATTTTGCTTGTTATAAGGTAACTTGCTCATATGATATATGGTTTCATAATTTACGTGATATAAATGTTGATATTTTTAATATTAAATTATGACATTGAAAAATTAATATTTATCATATTTTTTACAATAACATTCATTCGTTCAATTATTTAACAATTGAATTTATAAAATTATTTATTTATGCAATATATATATAATTTTGTTCATATTTTTGCAAATAATTAAAGAAAAATAATAGTAATAATAAGTATTATTTACTCATTTCTTTAAATAGTTATTGCTCATACAACTTACATTTGAGCAAACGTTTGTATATATATATGTTGCATACAGTTTATATCATAAATCGACAGAAATTTTACATATTTTCATAAAGTTTTGTGGGTTATACATTTATAATTTATATTGATTTATTACATTTATTGCACAACATGTATTTTATAACAGCTAATTTCTGCCATGACTGATCTTACATATTAAGATCTTATATATATATATATATATTTAATATATTTCCAAAAAGAAATTATTCAAGTCAAAATACATTTTGTGCAATCTTCTATATTTTATTTTTGGTAGTGAAAGTTTTATAGATATTTATATGTGATACATGTTCAATATATAGTATATATACATAATATTCAGTTTTCAATTTCGGTAATTAAATTATTTAGTAATAATGGCCACCAATATTATGATTCCAACTTTTGATGGGGATCCAAATTTTCTTAAATTCTTTTTTGATCAGTTAAGATCGTATGCAGAGATTGGTGGTATGAAATCTAAAGAAATCATTTTGATTCTAAGAAGTAAATTGATCGGTCCTGCACAAAAATTCATGTTAGAAAATGAAATTTTATATAATGCGACTGATCTGGAATTTATCGAAAAAGAATTTACTAATTTCTTTTCTTTACCATCGTCAACATATAACATTAATTCATTTAATAACTTCACAATGATGAAATTGGAGTCGCCAAAACATTTTGCACACAGATTAAATTGTGTCGCATCAAAAGCATTTCCTGATATTTATGACACGGAAGCATTGAATTCACTAAAATTCTCTAAATGTATTTCGTGTATACCACCAAACATTAGAATTAAGCTTCAAGAGGAAGGTATTAATAAATACAAAGAAGCTGTTGATAGGGCACAAAAACTATTTGAAATTCATGTGACAGAGGATATGACAAAAAACACAGAAAACACAGACACAAACAGAAACATCATTTTGGAGAAAATCAATTTTTTGACTGAACAAGTTAACAACTTATCATGTACACAGGATAATAAAAAAGACTATCATGATAAGCAGAACCATCAATTGCAAAACAAGAGAAGAAAATATTCTCCAAAAATTCACAGATTTGCTGATAATCAAACACACTAAAAATAAAAGAACTTTCTTCCAAAATAGACAAAGTAGAAACAAATTCAATTCTAGAATTTGCCAAATTTGTGAGAAATATGGACACACTGCTAAATATTGCTTCAGGTGTAAGAGACAAAAATTTAAGAAAACAAGATTATCGACACTACTCACACCAACAAAATTCTGAAGCAAATTTTCGAGACAACACAAAGTTTAAAGAGGATAGGAATTTAAACTGATAGAGAGATTTATTCCTACTGGTGAGAATATTTCTCAATCTCTACAATCACCAGTATTTTCTACGCTAAATAATGATATACCAAAATTAACAAATCGTAGGCTAGTTAATTCTGTTGCCACTCAAACAAATTCTATCATTACGATTTCAAACAATGTAGCTATTAAAACAGAAACGGAGCAAAGAAGTAAATATATTTGTAATGTATATCAAAATGCTTCTTCCTTACCACTTATTAATGCAGCGATGGCTCAGTCGAAAGTAAACTTTTTATTTGACACAGGCAGTTCGTTAAGTCTACTTTCACAAAAATTGTTTAATCAAATCAAAACATCTTTGAAATATAAAAGAAAAGGTTCTAATATTACAATTAAGACTGTCAATTCTGAGGTTAATTTCTCATCATGTATAAGTGCATCTTTTAAAATTGAACAAAACAATTTTCACCATACATTTTATATTGTTGATATCCCTTCATCCTCGTCCTTCCAAAGAATTCTTGGAATTGATTTCATTAAACATAATAACATCCAAATTGATTTTGCTCATAACTTACTAAAAATAAATGATACATCAATTCCATTTTACTCTTGTAATGAGGAGGATGATGGTATTTGTAATCACAATCATACTGACCGTGCACATAAAAAAAATTGCATTCCTGCATATTTACATTCTAAATGTATTCTCAACCCATATGAAACAAAAGCAATTAAGGTATTCACCAAATTAAAACCTGATCCTACTGAATATATGTTTGAGGGAAATGAAGATAAACAGATAAATTTTTACGATTCTCTTATATCATTCAAGGACTTCCAAAAAAGTTACAATAGGAAAAATCATATAAAAGAAATTTATAATTTCCAAATTTATGTATCAAATAATTCTGAAAAGAGTGCGCATCTTAACAAAAACATGAATATAGGTAAAATTGCTTTGGTTCAACAAATCAAAAATTTTGATGTAAGTGAAATTATTTTGAATGATGGCAATCACACGGAATTTAAAAACGAAACTGAACACTCTGTCAATTTAATTCAACCATCTGAACAAATTTTAAACAAAAGAAAAACAGATTTAACTCATTCTGACTTTAAACTTGATCATTTATGTAAAGAAAAAAAAGAGCAGTTGCAAAAATTACTATTCGAAAATTTTGCTGTTTTTTCAAAATCTTTAGCAACCTTAGGACATACTGATAAAGTTATTCCAAATTTAAAGCTCACAAATGATTTTCCAATAAAAACACTTCCTTTCCCAATACCTCAAGCTCTGCAAAATGAAGCTCTCAATCAAATTAGAGAACTTGAGATGCTAATATCATTGAGCGTAGTTGCTCCGAATGGGCCTGTCCCATCCTTTTGGTAAAAAAGAAACCGGATGGTTCAGGAAAACAAAGATTCAGACTAGCTTTAGATCTAAGAATGCTAAACACGGTAATTCAGGGTTCTTCTTACCCTTTACCAAAAATTCAAACTATTATTTCAAATTTATCATCATATAAATATTTCACGTCATTGGATTTTCAACAAGCATATCATCAAATCGATTTACCGGAAAAATTTCAAGATCATGTTACTTTTACATCAATGTTTGGTTCATAAAAATATAAACGTTTATGTTTTGGTCTTAAAACAGCTAGCTCTATTTTTCAATCACTTATGGATAGTCTTTTGGATGAAATTCAGGAAGATGGAATCTATTCCTATCAAGATGACTTAATTTTAGGGACTAACTCTTTTGAAGAAACAATGTTTAAATTAAGGAAAGTATTCGATGTTTTAAAAAAGTACAATTTAACTTTAACTCCTAACAAATGTTCATTTCACAAAACAGAAGTAGATTATTTAGGTTTTCACATTCAAAATCATACAATTTCTCCGGTGCAGGCTAATATTATTAAAATTAATTCTTTTCCTGTACCCACTACTAAAAAACAGGTGAAAAGATTTTTAGGACTTGCTACTTATTATAAATCATTATTACCAACTTTTTCTCAAATTGTCCAGCCATTATTTGACTTAACCAAACCTAAAGTCACCTTTAAGTGGACTCAGAAACATCAAGAAATTTTTGAAAAATTGCAACAATTATTTTTCAAACCTCCAATTCTTAGATTACCTGATTGGAACAAAAAATTTCTCGTAAACACAGACGCATCAAAAGTTGCAATTTCAGGTGTACTTATGCAAAAATTTGGCGATAGACTTTTGCCCATTGCATATTTTTCAAAATCATTAAAACCCTCTGAACAAAAATATCCTTCATTGAAACTAGAATTAATGGCCATACATAGATCTGTACTTGCATCTGTACTATTTATATAATCGAAATTTTGTAATTCTTTCGGACAGTGCACCGTTAAAAAAATATAAGAAAACAACAAATCCTGCAGGCATTACCACTAGATGGCTTATGGACCTTTCTGAATATTCTTGTTCTTTTGAACATATACCTGGTTCTAGCAATATTTTAGCTGATTATTTGTCCAGATGTAACTTAGATGAAAATCAAGATAACCTGTCTACTAATCCGAAGATTGTTTTTGAAGAAAATCTTCCTGTCGTTCAAAATGATCCTGATAAGGTGAGTACAAATGGTCATGAAAATTATGAAAAAGGTAAAAATAATTATCAGTTAAACTTTCTTATTTCTGGCCAAAATGGTAATAAAGATCCCCTCCTGGAAATATCAAATAACACTTTTGTATTTGAACAAAAAAAAGATGATAAATTGTCTCCTATATATAATGAAATTTTAAGAAAAGGATCATCTAAGAAGTTTTCTAATTTTTTTATACATCCTGATACTAAAGTTCTAATGATAAAAAAGTATGACACTTGCAATGACACATATACTTATTGTATTGTTGTTCCAGAAAAATTAAAAGCTAAAACATTAACTATTTCTCATTTATCACACTTCGGATTCACAAAAACTTACGAATTTTTATCATCTAGATTTTTTTGGAGAGGAATGTACAACGACACATTAAATTTTGTTGCATCTTGTACAAATTGTTTACAATCAAAACATCATCGTATACTTAATGCACCTTTACAGCCAACCTACACACCGAAATTTCCTGGACATACTATATCTACTGATTTGTTAGGTCCTTTCGAAAATGGTCAATCCATATTGACCGTAATTGACCATTTCTCAAGACATGCAGAACTTTATCCCTTAACGGATACATCTGCACAAAAAGTTGTTAAATGTTTATTTTCTTACATATCCACACATGGTCGTCCATCTGTAATTCTTTCAGATCTTGGACCCCAATTCACGTCACATGTTTATAACAATTTCAACGACACACTAGGTATCAAAATTTTACACTCTTCTGTTGCTCATCCACAAAGCAACGCTATTTCTGAAAGAATAAACAAAAGTATAAAATATTCCATAAAAACACTCCTACAAGAAGGACACACATTTGTAAATGCTATCAATATTCATAAATCTTTGTATAATGGATCAAAACATTCGTCTACACAATTTTCACCAAATTTCCTACACTTTGGCAGAGAATTATCGTTAATTTTTGATACATATGATTCTCAGTGCAACCAACCATTCCTTGATAGAAATGTTGATGTTTATAAACTAATGCATGACCTTGATAAAATTTATCATAAAGCTTACAGTAATATTAAAATGTCGCAAGAAAGAAGCTATAACTATTATCAAAGAAAAACAAAGTTAAGAAACATTTTCGAAAAAGATATAGTATATTTAAAATCTACTGACAGTTTTAGACTTAAATATTATGGTCCTTTTATTGTATTTAAAAAGCATTTACCAGTTGTATTTTCAATAAAAAGAAATAACTACCCTGATGAGTCTGCATTTAAGGTACATGTGGATAGACTGTTGCTAGCTCCACCCAGAAACACACATTTAGTTGATAACTGTGCTACAAATGATCAAAACACTTTTCAAAACATATCAACACCTACACACTCATATAATCTACGTCCAAGACAAAAATGCACACCAAATAATTTCAATGCTATTCCAAAATCTACACACTCATATAATTTGCGTCCAAGGAAAAATAAGGCAAATCCTTAAAAAAAAAAAAAAAAAAAAAATGTGGAACGAGTTACCATTGCAAGGGTACCACTGCAGGGGTAAACTTATTGTCATAAAAATCATATACTCATAAATGACTTTTACACTTTATTTATTTAATATTTATAATTTGAAATTTTATTTTACAATCAATATATCAGTTTCTCAAAAGATATTCTTAACAGCATTTATATTACATAGTTAAAAAAAATAAGAAAAAAAAAAAAAAAAGGAATATGTAAATATTTTGCTGCAATTCCCGGTGGCCAAGGGAACTTTGTTGTGCTTACTGCATCATTGCATGCCATTATTGACGGGCCCACTTTTTGCATGTTCAAGGGTGCAATTGACATAACAGTATTACTCTAAAATGTTGCATATTCTTTTATTCAAATCGATATATTTGACATATTTTCTAAAAAAAAAAAAAGGAATTATGACAAAATTATAAAAATATACTATTACATTTATTTAAGAACATAAGAATTACAATTTACACACATTTGCATCTTAGACACTTGTCAAAAACACTTAAATTAAACATTGTTTAGTATTCAAAAATAAATAAATAAGTTCATAAATAAAAAAAAATAATAATATCTTATGCCATTTCATTGAACACATAATGTTATAATATATCATTTAAAATTTTTGAATTTTCACATTTTTGAATTATCTGAACGTTTTGCAATGCTAGCAACACGTATTTCCATAAATGTGTCAATGTGTGAATATTACCGATCGTGACTTTTTTATACTCTCAATTTTCTTGGAATGACTTTTTAATAATTTTTGTAGATATCAAATCATTGAATCTACACCTTTTTTTTTAAATTTTTTTTAAATAATTATCCCTCCTTGAGAAGATGATTCGTTCAAAATTATTGCCCCAAGAATCATCAACTCAATTGAGAGCATCCAATTTTGAGAATTATAGTATGCTATTAAACTAGTAATTCTCTATTTATTCATTTGAAAATCTCCCGTCCTTGTTTTTGAGGTGCTCCCGATCGTGCATTTTCGTAATGGCGTGGTGGAGCTGTTTTTTACATGCCCTGTTCATCTAGGACGAAGGCCCTAAGCCTGAGTCATATACTTGTGTTTCACACAAGAGTAAGTTGTTCGTGTTACGGTGGATGCCTAACACAATTGAATAGCTTTCCTGGCTGGAATTGGCCAAAACACATTTTTGCTTATATTTTATGGTGTTATTCACACATCATATTTTTTTTCATATGTTTATCTCTTGACAATATTTTTTTCTAATTCAACAGATCAAAAAACTCTTAACGAATCCTAACTTAACTTGCTCCCTGGCACACGTTTCTGGCCACAGGGGCGTGATCGGCAATGAACTCGCTGACGCCCTTGCAAAAGAAGCAACTGATTTCCCCACCAAGTGTTCCACAATCCCTGCCCCACCCTCCTATGTCAAAAATAGAATCAAAGAAATTATTAATCTCAAATGGCAAAACCTGTGGGATAGTTCAGAGAAGGGTAGGCACACCTTTTCGCTGATTCCACAGGCTCGTATTAATTCCTGGACCCTAACTCCCCCTATCACGGCATTTTTAACAGGTCATGGCCCCTTCCCATCTTACCTTTACAAATTTCATTGCCGACGCTCTCCCCTGTGTTCCTGCGGCGAGGAGGGAACTCCGCAACACTATTATTTCCACTGCCCCTTAACAGCACTATATCATATTAGAAATCCCTCTCCCAGACCAATCAATTGGCTGGACAACATTTTAACAAGGAAACCCTTAATTAATAAATTAAATAAAATTTTCTCATTCCTAATGGATTTATGTAATCTAACTAACTAACCTAAAATCACAACTAAAGAAAAATTCTTTCTCCTAAACACATTAATCTTCTATCTCCCTGTTATCTTCCCGTGTGCCCATGATGCTGCAGTAGCCCTCATAAATGCAAGGGTCTAAACTGGCAGCGTGCCGCTTGTCGCGGAAGGCCACACAGCCTCGCACCCTCTTTCCTATAATCAAGCGGCGCCCCGTGTCGCGGGTAGACTTGTGTCTGACGCCGCTCTTGTAAATACCCATGCCCATTTGCATCGCCCCTTGTCGCGGGCTGGCTAAGCCAGGCGATGCATGATGTAATTTTTTTTTTTTCTCAATAAATGTCGGAGCAGCTCACGTGGATTTTCCTGGAAGCGCTCAACACCGCTCTTCGAGCGGTGAGCGGGGGCTGCTCCCTGTTCAATATTTTTTCTGATGTTTATTACACATCATTTGGTGTATTGTATATTTAGTTTTAAATAATTTTGCTTCTTTATATTTCATTTTTGCATTTATATATATTATTTTCTATTGTAATGAATACTATTTCCACAAAGTACTATTATGTTTGCAAACTATTGTTATATGAATCTAGCAGAAGAAATAGTTAGAAAAATACATGATATCCAATATTACTGCTTTTTCATTGTGACTGTCAGTGATTCATATAGATATATGAAGAAATCGTATATGCAGTGGACTATGAAGCATGTATTTAAGAAAAATAATATGACTGGAAAATATTCTCATGGACATGAGTGAAAATGTGCACATATTAAAAAAAAAAAAAAAAGGAATTGTAATGGTAGCTACTCTATATATTTCATACAAAGTTGTACAACTGTTTACATATATATTTCTTTTGATATCTTATACATATATATAATTTTTCTGTTCTATATGTAGAATATGTGCTGTATATGATAACCCTGGGCAACACCTCTTTCTTTTTCAGACGAAGGGGAGAAATATGTGATATCGAAAATCACATATTCTAAATTATGTATTACATTTCTGATAAATTTAATTCTTTCCCAATTCATTTTCTATCTGTATAAAAAGCGAGTTAATATATGCGGTTTCATTCTTTATTCCTTCTTACAAAAAGAGCAAGCCATACTATTCCTTTCATTTAAAAGAAATAATAATAATAAAAGCAAGAGATGATCTTTCAATCGCTTAATTCTGTGGAGAACAATTCGTTTCATCTCAATTAAATAAAACAGAATAAAATGTTTCCTGATGTCATTTGTGAACATTGAACAGATCTCACATCTGTTACTTATAAATAGAAATCGCGTATTCTTTTTAGACTAAGATCTATGAATAAAAATTTAACGATAAAATTCTTGTGGTCAAGAGTTAAGGTTGGTTTGCCAGATTCTCACGAACTGATAACTGATTTTTGGCTAAGAAATCAATCGCAATATATTTTAAAATGTTACACTAAATTAGCTGTAACTGAAAAAGTTGGGTGTTGTCTTGGCTTCATTTTTTATGTGGTTTTGTGTAATGTATCCAGCCAACAATTTCATCACTTCTGCCTCTTCGCTGTTCCTGTAAAGACGTCTCTTGATTTGTATCTCTCCCCGTGTCCATTCCGTCCCTATAATGTTAATTCATATTCATCCTTCCATATATTATACATAAAAAACTTTATTCTGGATGTTTTGGGTGACTATTTGTACTGTCAATTTCTTCAAAGGAATTTATGTGTTATTGAAATTGCAAGACATATGAAGACTTGGAATTCTATTAAATGATTGCATTAAAGATTTCGCTTGCCTGTGTTATTTGTGGGACATAACGCTTCTTCTGATTATCTTCACGGCTGTTATGAAGAAAGAATTCACACTACCTACCAAACAAATATAATAGCATAGAAACATCCATTGGTTTTAATAAGCTATTGTTTTCTTAATTTAATTCAAAAAATTTCCATCTGATTGACACTGAGTAAATGATATTGATGAAATTGATTTTCTTTGTCTAATAACACGAAAACATTAAAAAAGAAAGCTAAAATGGCTTCTTGATTTGAAGCCAGATTTCTAAAACACAAACTACAACCTAATAATTGTTTTATCCACTAAACGCATTTTTTTTTTACTTTAGTTTTTTTTTTTTTTTTTTTTTTTTTTTTTTTTAAGCATACAGCATTCTAATTCCTCTTAACCCTTTAGTTAAGCCTCAGAAAACGGAAAATTTTAATGCTGTTTCCACAATGCATTTTTTTACAATATGCCAAAATAAAGTTTATTTCAATATAAAATGAATATGTAATCAACCATTTGAAGGTAAGTCTTATGATTATTATGTATGATCTTCACTGTTAAAAAACAAAGCTGTTTTAGCTGAATACGACCATCAGATATGTACATTACATCATATATAGCAGGTTCTGCTCTCGAAATACTTCAGTCCTTTCTTCATTCAAAGGATTTGGATTTTGGGAATATTGACTGCTATAGGTCATAGGCCAGAGGAGGAGTGCCCTTGTGGGTGTCTTTCTAAAGGGTCCTAGCCCGTATTTACTCAAGTTTCGAAGAAAACCACGGAAAACTCCGAACGGCTAAGGCAACGAGTGCGACCTGGGATCGAACCCGGCACCTTATGTCTACCAGCTTTGATCGCAGAACCGCTCGGCCGCTAGTGGGCTCCCTTCAATGGAAAAAAAAAAAAAAAAAAAAAAAAAAAACTCTTCTGCTATTCTAAAAAATGCAAATACGCCTAACACTTCATAAACACAGTTTGAAATCGGCCTTATAATGAGAACCTGTTTGGATGAATAAGAATTAGGCTCTAGTTATTTCTTCTTTACACCCACTGTTGAAACCATAAAGATCGAAAACCATGAAAAAAAAACGTATTAATTGGAGATACAAATTCCCTGTATTTATGTAAAAGATTTAATATTATTATTCAAAGTTTATTCTGCGTCTCGGTTAATTTTCAAAGATCTCACATACTTTTCAAAAGTTTCATTTTGTTTTTGAAAAAGGGTGAGAAATTCTCACCCATTATTTACCTGTTATGAGAACCTTGAAATAATTGTACCTCTTTAGTGCTAGTGTTTACGAATGAAAAAGGCCCACCAGCGGCCGAGCGGTTTTGCGCTCAAAGCTGGTAGACGTGAGGTGCCGGGCTCGATCACAGGTCGCGCTCGTCGGCCTAGCCGTTCTGAGTTTTCCGTGGTTTCCTCCGAAACTTGTGTAAATACGGGCTAGGAACCCTCAGAAAGACCCTCTCGGAGGGCACTCCCCCTCAGGTCTAGGGCATACAGCAGTCAATCGGCCTTATTCCCAAATCCAATCCAGTCCGTTTACAAATAAAAATGAGTTCGAAAAATAGTTAGATTTCCATTCAGAAAATTCAGTATCGTAGTCTTTATAGGGTAAAAAAAAGCTTTTGTTTTTTCAATATGAGAATTGACTGACTTCTTAATTTTGTCAAAAGTAGCAAATTTAGATTTTATAAAATAGTCTTAAAATAAAATAATTTTTATGCATAGTTTGAACGTTAACAATTTCATCACTGTAAAAAAATTCTGTAAAAATAAAGCACTTTTTTTAACATAAATATAGCATAGATTGCTGTAAATTTGTATAGCTAGTTCTGTAAAAATAATTGAAGATTTGTTTCTTCACATTCTGCTGTAAATCGGTTTAAAAAATTTTCCAGAAGTCTTTTGGTGCGTATGACAAGATTAATCAACTAGTCAGCTCTGATGTTGACTTTATGTGTTTTTGTAAAGAAAACTGTCTGTGATCCCAACGGCGCGGTTGGCAAAGTGCTTGCCTCTGACACAGGTGATTGTGAGTTCGAATCCCAAGTCGGTTTGCTTCGCATGAAAATTAATAAATTAGCTTTTGCGTGTAAAAAAAAAAAATAAATAAATTTTTTAGTGTTGTGGATTTCTCCCTACACGCATGTGTAATAATTGCAAGAAACTTTTTTAAAGCATTCGAGAAACTCAAACTTTAACTTTTAATTTTACGGTCAATGCTACTTTTTTTGCAGGTTGGTTGTGTGTTTCATCACAACGTAAAATTACTGGCGATACATCATTCATCGTCTAAATGTATTTTTACGGGCTTTGACTGGAATCTCTGCTGCCCGGCTTTGCCCGTAATTTTACTGCAGCATTTTTTCCAGTGTACAAATGACATTTAGTATTCACAAACCCAGGAAAAGTTTTATAGATAATATGGAATTAAAAGCATTAAGGTTTGCCAGGCCTGTGTAAAATATATAGATAAATTAGAAGCTTTAATGGTAAATTGGCGTCATACTGTCGTGATAAGTATTTTCTAAACACTTTTTAAAAATGTTTAACAATGTTAAAGAATCATTATGACTTCTATTTTTCTATATGATTGTCTGTCCGTCTATCCTCACTCCAATATCTGTAAATACTTACTGGCCTAAAAATAATATTTTAATTCTCTATGAAATGTTTTCAATTAGAAATGGTATAAATAGTACAACTGGTTTAGGTACAGAGACACAAAATATTTCTGATGCATTATTCTCTACGAGATGTACTTATTAAAGCATGTTACAATATATATATAATGCACACAACATTGCAAGTAGAATTAATATATATTAAGAAGACGCAGAAAACAATATTTCTTGTAAAATAAGATGTGCTAGCATATCTGATTGTTTTATATAGTCCCAGACTAGTTTTGATACATTATGACATATAAGGCAAATAGATTTATATATATTTTAAGAGTTATGATAATCATTTTTAGTACATTAGATGGTGCATATACAAATATTAAAATATATACAAAGCTTAAGTATAGCAATTATTCTATTGATTTCTCATTGTAAATATAGATGTAAAGATAGTCTTGTGAAATTTCGTAGTGCTTAATTAATATATGTGTACATCTTTACACCCTTGCTCTTTTTATACAGAACAAAAGGATATACAGGAAAAACAAGCTGTTATAAAATGTTTTTAAAATAGGCAAAAAAAATTTTTTTTTCAGAGTTTTATGTTTTCCTAATTAAAACAAAAAAGGTTTTAATGTGTAACCACGGAGATAAGTATAGTTGAAAAGTGTTTAGAAATTTTGCAAACCGCATGATTTTTCATTCTTGTATTTAAAAAATTAAAGTGTTTGTAATTTTTAAGTAAACATACATGTGAGCAATATTCTTCCAATTATGTCAATTGTATTAGTCCTTCCATATTATTAAAAGAAAATGAAAGCACCAATATTATTTAAATGTAAAAAATTAATATCGCATTTATAAATTGCATATAAAGTTAATTACTATTTGTTTATTTTTTAAATAGGGGTGAATGGAGCTAATGTGTACATGACGTGAACCTATTGTGGACTGACATTCGGCTGCTGTGGACAATTTGAATAATTATGTTATCTAATACTTAAAACTCTTCTGTAGATTTTGGATGTTAGATTACACTCATATACACTTCCATAAGCAGTTAAATGATAATATACATATTATTTTATGAAAAAAGGGAGTTTCATAGAGCAAAATAAGTATTGTTAAATATTTGCAGGAAAAAGATAAAATCTGTATAATAAGCATTTTTATTACAACGACAAAGTTTACAGATTTAGAGAATTTTAACGGCGAACATCCAGATAGACTGTCGAGAAAACAGCAAACATGTTAAATTAAAGGAACATACTTCAAGAAATGTGTTATACTTTAAGATAACTGAATCGCAAAGTCAGAAAAATTCAACGGTGAACACACAGTTCAACAAGTGAATGGTGAGCATATAAGTTAAAGAAAAACTTTGTTCTCCGTTGAAATTTGGAAAATAGGTCGTCATAAAAGAATATATTTTCCAACGTACGAACTTTTCTTGACTTATATGTTCATGTTTTGACTCGTAAACCTTTGGACAGTTCTTTCCTGCCTGGACAAAGCTAATCTTATTCATTCTTTCACTCATTAGTTTATCTTTAGTTTGCAGGAGAGATCTCTGAAATTTGGAATTTTGTTATTTCAAGAGCTTTAAAATTTTATCTTTCTGGCAATTCCTTAAAAAAAAAAAAAAAAAAAAAAAAAAAAAAAAAACTGCACTTGCGTTAAAATGGCATTGTTTTCTTTCTGGTGTGCAAATAAGCGTGTTATTCTATTACTATTTCAGAAAATATTTTTAAAAAATAATTTGGATTTGTTAAAAATATTCATACTAGTATCAGAGTTTCATTGCATAAAATAAAGAAAACGTACTTTGTAGCAAATTCAACTAGTGTAAATTTTTTGTTGTAATAATAGAAATACGATTTTATATTCGTAAAGCGCATTTGATCTATAGTAATAAATTATTTTTTATGAAAAATGGCAATTTTTGTTTTCTTTCTCAGTGTGAAAATATGTAATAAGCATAAATTTTTATAAAGGGAAATTGTCTGAAAATAAGACAATATTTTAATTTCCTTTGAAATAGATTTTCTGGCCATACCAATAGCATATATATATATATATATATATATATATATATATATATTATCGTAAAGGAAATTGTTCACAATCTGAGTACGATGTAGCTTGAAACTATCGCTCATTCAAATGAAAATGTCTCCTTTTTCTCTAGACTCCACTAGTCGCTATTTTTTTTCTCTCTAAGCTGGTAGACGGGATGAGCTGGGTTCTATTCTAGGTTGGGAATTCTGAACTAGGTGTTTGGAGCTTTCTGTGATTTTTCTCCAGAACCTGCGTGATAATGGGCTTGGACCCCTTAGAAAAGTTCCCAAGTGGGGTATCCCACACATGTCCTAATCCATAGTCGTGACAATCGGGTTTAAAACGAACACAAACTCTAATACTTATCATTGTAGCATAAGAGACCATCGAAAGCGAAAAGGTTTCATTTCTAGATTTATATCTAGTGCTATGATGGAAGCTGCAATTACTAGTTTGGATACCAACATTTGTCAACTATCGTATATCCCGCCCTTTTACAGAAATGTGAAATTTCCGCCGTATTTTTGTACCACTATTTTCACTTAGAAAAGTTTAACATGTTTTTATAGTATTGTATCATGATTAAATAGGAGAGAGTTTTTTGTAAAAAAATAGTGACAGCAAAGAGGCGGAAATATCCCATCCTTAAAAGTATCTTAAAAATTAGGCGGGAAGTACGACCCTTGACATGACAAATCTTTACTTACTCCAAATGTGACACCTGTTTGGACAAATGCATAATTGTTTCGTGTTATCGTAAATTCTGGATAAAATTGTGCCTGCTCTGATCAATTTAAAAACAAGTTTCATCGCTGAAAGGGGCATTATTCCATTAATGTCTACTCCATTTTACTTGCTGTTCTACACACTATTTTTGAGCTTATGATAAAGTATCCCAGGTAACACATAACGTTGTTATAGCGTTGAAAATAAGTCTGAACAGTGAAAAATTAGTTATAACGACGTTGTAGCAACGGTGTGTGTTACTTAGGATTGTCCATGTCCAACAACATTGTATAATTCATATTTGTATGTATTTGCCGCATTTGTAATGGAACTACAAATCTGAAGAATAACAACTGCTGTAGATTTATTTTGTTGGCTGTAATTCAATACTATATTTTATAATTTTCATAAAATTAGAAAATGTTATATCATAATTACAATCATTAGGTTTGAAACATTTCCGCTTTTTTTCATACAACTCATTTTCTACAATAATGTCCATCTTATTAGATAAAAAAAAACAAAGGCTATAAAAATAGAATAACAATTTTTATAGAAATAGTGGTATTTTAAAAGCGTATAATTTCATCCCTGATTCATGAGTCTATCACTAGGTTTTACAAAATAATGACCGCTTGATTTGTACCACGGAGGTATTGATCTCACTAGTAGCAGAGACATTCTTCTCTGTAAGGGGTTAGATGGAACATTCTGGATTTAAACTCAAATCGTGCTCGTTGGCTAACTTTTCGAAATTTTTAAAGAAAATCGTGTGATTAAGGGTTAGAACCTCTCTGAAAGATCTTAGTGGTGGTCACACCACAAATAAACGAAAGTAGATAGATAGTTTGATTCTAATCTAATTTCGAATAAGTCATATATACAATTTTTGTTAGTTATTTTTATTATTATTATTATTTTAATAGTATATTTTCTAGTATATTTTCTAATATAATTAAAGAGTTAAAAATGTCTTCATAAAACATATACCTTTAGGAAAAAAAAATCGAAAATAATAAGTAACTAATGCTTTTAGAAGATAACATTTTAACAAAATTTCAATATATATCGCTGAAAATATCATTACTTTTTTTCCCCATATATATAGTGGATTTTGAAAGCAAAAGTCAATTACATTAATGGTATCTTTTTACCTCTTAAGCGCCATTTCCCAACTTACGTACTTATTAAGATTGAAAAAAATGCAATTTTATCTGTAAAAGAACTTTCATAATTTGAGCATTATTAAAAAGAGTACCACTTCCCAAACCTCCAAAAGAAAAATTTAATTGCATGAGAAATGCGAAATTCAGTCTCTTAAATGATATTTTGACAAAAAAAAAATATATATATATATATATTTCTTTTAGTAATCAACTCAAGATATTTTGAAAAAATCATCTTAAATTTTTTCTTAAGGAATACGCTTTAGTCAGAGATTTTCTATATTTTTCCATATCAATATTAATAGAACGAATTAAAAATGTTTTAAGATGAAAATAAAGTAATTGCTTCTGTTTTGTACTAAACAGCAGAATAAAAGGCTTTAAAATCAAAACAATTTACGACACTCGTTATGGTTTAAAATGAAACTCTAAGTTTAAATAAATTGAAGATCTAAGTAATTTAATTTATTCGAAATATAAAGGAAATAAATGTTAAATTAATTAAAGGTAGTTTTTCCTCAATCCAAATCACAAAATTGTGCATAATCAGAAGCATAAAAATAAATCTTAAAATGGATCATTTTGTACTAAATGTTTGAAATATCTTACGGGAAGTAAAGATACAATTTTGGAAAGACCCATATAGTTTAAAAATGAAATTCATGAATAATGTTTTAATAAACACTACAAGTACATTATGAATAAGGTCATAAAAATGCCTATTCTGGATCCAAGTAACGATAAATAGAAAAATATTTTATTCTTAAAATGAAGACATATTAACTACTTTTGTCAAGATTATAATTACTTTTTATATATACAAATGTATGTGTTTGTGCGTGATTGCGTACAAAAATATAAGAAATTTGTTTATGATATCTTTTTATGGAAGCATATTTGTTTACATGACATATGCAACTATAATTTCGCATTAGTTTAAATAGAGAATATATCTTGTCACAAAAAATATTTAAGTTCATACATTGTGCCATTAAAGAGAAAATATCTTGACGCAATTTTAATTTAAATATTGATTGGTCCGGTTTCATACAAAAATAAATGTAGATGATATACAAAATTTTAAATTGTAATGGCATGTTCTTTAAAAATGTTATTTTTTAACTAATAATAAAATACATTGCTCTATATAATTATCATTAACATATAAAATGTTAAAATAAGAAACTCTTTTTTTACTTCTTTTCATTGTAAAGTGCATTAAATGAACAAATAAAATTAAATCTTTAAACTTTTAATTGTTATTCGGGGCTGGTTCAGAGAAATGAAAATTACAATAAGTAAACAACAAAATAATAATAATAATAAGTAAATAAATAAATAAATAATAAAAACAATTATATGCATGTAAAGTTTACCAGCGTATTAGTTAAAATATAGAAAACAAATTACATAAAGTGTAAAGCAACATGAAAAAAAAAAAAAATCAAGGAATAGAATTTAATACTAGAACCATTATTATTTAATGAAATTATCTAATGTTCGGAACGAATTTAATTCGGACTGATGATTATTTTTCATTTAAAATAAATAAGAAGAAACCTCAAAGTAAATTGTTTTCTTATTCATCTTTGAAGACATAATAGATCTAATTAAGGTAATGTCTGAAACTTTTATAAATAATTTATCGCTAACATTTAAAAAATGCAGACTTCGTAAATCAGTTTATTATGACACAGAACAGAGGTAAATGGAACATGTTCCATTGTACTCCGTTTCTTAGTGGTCCACTGTACCCCGTCTTGACCTCTGACAGCAAATGATTTAAAAAAAAAAAAAAAAAAAACTTAAAAAAAATATTTTAATGAGATTAAATATAATAACAGATGACCTTAGCTCTTTATTTTGTTAAATAGTCTGTTCCAGATCATTATTCTTGAAAGACGAAAAGAAAAAATGGCTAAATTGTTAGTTAAGCATGAACTAGAATAGCATAGAATTTCCTGGTAAGGCCAGAGCAATATTCCAATGCTCAAATGCTAGATATGGTAGTAAAATTATGTTTTAACTTTACATAACATATAAATATATTTATACATGCTTTAAAATGTTTTACATAGAGATAATTTACTTTCATATTAGTTTTTGCTATGTTTCTCTTAATGTAATGTTCAGTAATGCGATGTATCTTGCTTTAAAATAAGTAGCGATTATAACTTTTCAATGACTAAAAAACATTAGATGAAATATTATGATACGTTATAAAACACCTTCTACTTATTTTCGGAAAACAAAAATAGAAACACGCTTAAATAATATAACAGATCAGCAAAATCTTATAAATCCTTTTTATGGAAAATTTTGAAAAAAAAAAATGAACATAGAAAGAAAATAAGTAAAAATAATTAATTAACTAATAATTTAATTAATTAAAAATCCAGTCTGTGACTTCTGTGTATTGATTTGATATACATATATATGTTTGTAATAAACATCAACAACAAAATTTATTTGTATTTTATAGTTTTAAAGTATTATGTATAAATAAGGATAAAATATATGTTCCGATTTTAACTTTTTAATTATAAAAATACATTAGAGGAAACTGCTATAATTTATCATAACACATCTAATATTTACTTTCGATTTAAAACAGCAAAAAAAAAAAAAAAGTAATTACAAAACAAATATAAATAGTCTAATAAAATAACAAAATGTAATCAATATTTTTTATTTAAAAAATATTGAAAGAATGAGCATAAACAAAGTTAAGTCTGTAACACCTGTGTATATTGCCTTAAGAAATATATTTATAAATAAAAATTTATAATAAACATTAAAAACAAGATCACAATTTTTGTTTTATAATTTATATATTCATTGTATAAATACCTTCTCCAAGAAAATAATGTAGCATTTATTTTTAAAATTCTGAAAATGTTTTATTTATGACTCTCTACATTCTTCGTTGTAAATGTTTATGAACGATAAGAAATGGTATAAAATGTTTACCATGAACTAGTTACAGTGAAGTATGTTTGCTCGAAATAAATCTTTTGTTTTGTTAAAGAAAAGTGAAAAGGCATTTTTTAGTCCTGATATATTTAGTTTAAAGAATTTTTTAGTAGTACATCAAAATGTTTTCAAAGCTTTTTTTATTTATTTTTTTTATTTTTTTCTATTTATCACGAATTTCACAAAAAAAAAAAAACATTCTCATGTTTATTTTACATGTATTATATTATACTGAATTTGAGTAGAAATAAGAAAAACATATATATTAACTATTTAGATTAAAATAGTTATTTTTTAATACAAATATTTAATGTATGTTAATACAGATCATATTTGGGTAAAAGAATTAAATAGTAAAGTGTATACTTTTATATTTCATCATCTAATATTCTAAGCAAAATTTAAACAACTACATCAAGTGTCGATTCTCAACCTCTGAGCCGAACCCTCTCAGGTCGCATGAGTACACAGCCGTGTGTTAAACGAAAGGTGTGATCACATCGGAAAGAAAATATTATTAAAAATTAATTCACTGAAAAAAAGGAAGGCAAAGTACATTCTGTTATAATAAAATAAATTACATAAATAAGTTGATATGATTAAATGAAAAATAGAATTGTATCATTGCTGAACAATGTAGTTAAAAGAGAAGGCGGACTTATACGCTCGTTAGGTTTCATTTTTAAACTCGTAGAATATTTCTAATGTCATGTTATATAAAATATGCTAGATTATATAATGTAAAATGTCATATATAATATGTCATATTAATATGTTTTCAATAAGTAATATGTTAGATTATTTGAAATAAAAATAGAAGTATCTAAATAAAGTTAAAGTTGATTAGTATGTCCTTTCTCTCACCTTTTTTTTTTTTTTTTTTTTTTTTTTTTTTTGCTACTCTGTAATGCAAACTTTTTTTTTTCATAAAATATAATGGTTTCAATAAAAATATTTTTATAATAAGAGAAAATTAAACATTTTTAATATAATAAAAAATATTATCGTAATTGCCATATCAAGAGGTATTCAAAAATGCTCTTAATTATTAGAAACATTTCGTAATATTTACATATTTACATAGCTTAATTCATAAATACAATATGTATTACAATTTCTCATTAATAACAATAAATAAATCGTAATACTCGATATTCATTGAAATAAATTTAATTTGCATTTCATTAAATTGAATTTCCGTACCATGCTATACTTCAGAATTGTTGAAATTACATGTATTTGTGCATGTACAGTTCATAACAATGCCAACTCAACGAATCAATCACAGGTGTTACAACTATATGTAACACGCGATCAGAATGTGAATGCTTTGAACTGTGAACTGAGGGTATTTCAAACTGTGTCGAATAGTTAGTCTGCAGTCTCCTATTAAATAATTTAAAGCACTTCATTCATTTTAAACATATTATTTGAAAAGCTGATTCAGACGCACTTTAAAATATAATTATAATGTCAAATGTTCTAAAATACCGAGCTAGTTTCTGATACATATTTTTTCGACAAATACAATATTTATAAAATTTCATTTATAAAATATTAATTTATATTCTGTAAAATATTCTCTAAATTTTGATTAATATGTATGTTAATAATAAAAATTGACCTATTCGAAATTTTAAAAAATCTGGAGTGACTCCACTCGGCTTTCCGAACATTAAGTAACTAACGGTTGCATAAATAAATTAAAGTAAGAAAAGTCGTTAAATAAACAAAAGTGAAAATTAGAATAGGATGTTTGAGTATTTTTCTCCATTATTTAATTTTACGCTATTAGAATTTAAATAATTTAAGCTCATAGATCATAATGATAAAGAGATTTTCGTTGTGAACCTGTAAAATTCTATAAGCAGTAGATTCACCAAAATCTATACAATACATGCGACGATAACTTATAGCATGTGTATAACATTTTAGCACAATCGAATGAGGCGTTAAGACATTATCGCAGTTTAAAAAATTTGGGACCATAAGCTCTAATGAAAAATAATATTTATTGTGTCTCTGTAAGAAATGAAAAAAAAAGACTATGAGTGTTAGGTTCACAAAAATCTATGCAGTTCGTACGATAGTGACCTTTATTATGGGTATAAATTTTCAGTTCAATCGCATAAGGCGTTTAGACGTTATCACACTTTAAAATATTTGGTGCATAGACTATAATGATAAAAAAAAATAATTAAATAAAAGTGTAACTTTAAAAACGCTATAAAGCTAAATTCATCAAAATGTACACATTTTGTGCGACGGTGACTTTGTGTATAAATTTACAGCTCAGGCGAAATAAGGCGTTTAGCAGACGCACATTAAAAAATTTGGACCTGTAAACCTGCGCCGCCACAAATAAGAATGGCAACCCAACTCTCGGAACGAGAAGCAGATCTCGAGAGACGGGGTCGGGGGGTTGAAGGTAGAACTATGAGGTGTGCTGGTGTGAGAGACCATAGTAGTTATGAACGAAATATAAGCCAGAATTTATTCTTTGTACATATGGCATTGTAAATACCATCAACTTAATTATCATCTGTGATGTGTCCCATTATAGAAATTTTAATAAACAACTTGGGACTAATTATGACTTTATTATCATTTGTGTCTCTCACTACTCACTCAGAATTTCACGTCCAAGATGTGCTAATTTACACTGGTGTCAGAAGAAAAGATGGTGAAGAGAGACGAAAAATTATCGTACACATTCTGGTGTCACAGCGAAACGGCCACAATAGCCGGTGGTCAGCTGGTCAGGAAGTATTACGTGCAGTTTTTAAGGCTGTAAATTCTACAGCGTTCGGCGGGCTACATAGAGCCTAGCGTGAATAATACTGTATCAACAGTATTTTGTGTGTATGTAGAGCACCTACGTGTTCGAAAGTGTTCTCGTTCGTCTACAATTTTTAAGTATCATCTGATGATAATTTTGGAATACTCCCAGTAGTGGAAATAAGGGAGAGAAGAAAATTTTGTGTATACAGGGTGCAGTAGACACATACCATCACCGATTTTAAAGTATTCTTTTTGCATAGATCCATACGTCCGTACATCTGCACGAAATTTATCCTTCTCGTGAGAACTCTTAAACTGAGTGTTTCAGGACAGTGACATGTTTGAATGACTACATCTATAGAATTAGAGTATAATCTATAGTTTTAAAGTATCTATAGTTTTAAAGTATAATTCTTTCCGTTATTTGTTTTACCTTCGCACTAAGGTACTGTAAGTACTATATATTTTTCTTCGATTAGAATTTTAAGCATTAAAGAATATCAACAAGTTGAAAAAAATAAAGAGAAAAAAAAAGTGTATTAAATATTTTCGATTTATCCAATTATATGGAATATTTTTGATATAAATATTATTTTTTATTGTGGTCATCTCGAGTGTGAAATATAAATGTTTAATTATTTTTAATTAGTACAATTATTATCACAATTTTTATTTTATAAAAGGTAAAGAAAAATGAATATATTTAGTTTAATTAAACATATTTCAGTATATGTGTAATCGAAGTGTATAATAATCACATAGATTTGTTTCTTTTTACCATGAAAACGAAAGTAAGGCAGATGACCAGCCATGTTGTTCTTGTTGTATGAATGGCGCCAATTGAGTCATCATCGGTAGATCGTAAAGATTTTTTTTTTTTCAGTTTGATCATATGTGTTCTTTTAATTTGTGGTTGGAAAGGAGTTTTATTTTCTTGTTTTATTATTGCTTAGTAAAAGTGAGAAGAGTAAATCTATTTCTGTTTCAGTATATGTATAAAGAAAGTTTATGAAATACTTAAATGATAAATTTATTTATTTTATTTTGTTTTTGAGAAGACAGTTAAAAGTACTTTTATTTTCTCTAGTTCATTGAGATTGAATTATTAGAGATAGATTTATTGCATCATTATTTAATTCCTAAGTAATTATTATTAATATTACTTTTAATAAAAGGAAGAATAAAAAAAAAAAAAAAAAAAAAAAAAAGAAAAATGAATGGATAAATATATATGTTTTATTTATTTTTTTGAAGATAAATGCATGAGTATAATTAAATAGCTCTGGTTTATTTCTGATAAATGTTTTAGATTTTTTTTTTTTTTTTTTTTTTTTTTTTTTTTTCTTGCATAAAAAGAATTTATCGTATGAAAAGAGTAATGTTTCTTTTGATATTCCTTGAATATTTTGGATATATTTTGCTTTTTTATTTTCATTTTATTGTAAGGTAATTTGGCATTAGGGTAGCTCAGAAAAATAAATAAATAAAAAGATGTCTTATAATTAAAAGTAAAAAGGCAGATTTAATTTGTCTGGCACAAGATTATGGGGAAAAGTTTGATGAAAAGTTATCTAAATCGGAATTAAAGGAATTAATTTTAGCTAATAAGCGATATAAAGAGGAAGAGGCAAAGGAATATTTAGATGCTATCATAGCTGAAAGGATAGAACGGGAACAAAAACTGTAAAATGAAAATAAGTTAAAACTAGAGCGGGAATTTATGTTACAGACAGAGAGAGCAAGGGAGAAATTTGAATTGGAAAAACTTCGTTTTGAAGTAGAATTGTCTAAGAGTAATCAAAATTTGGTTCAAAATAGTGATCAAACCACGCGTATAAAATCTTTAGATGAAATAGTTAGGATGTTTAGACTCTTAACAGTTAAGGTTGCTAGTAAATCAAATGGATGGGACTATTTTTTCTCGAGTTTAGAGAAAGCGTTTGTAAATGAAAATGGGTACGACGAATTTAAACCTAAAGTTTTACTTTGCTTATTAGGGGATAAAGTAACTAATCTGTTAGCTAATATTGAAGAAAAGGAATTAAATAACTACGAATCCTTGAAAACATTAGTGTTACTCCAAAATTATGTTTAGAAAATTTTCGTAGGGCAAAACGTAATCCTGACGAGAATTTTTCTCAGTTCGCGTCCAGGTTAACCACAATGTGGCTGTATTACTGCAAGGCCAGGAAGGTATGTGATTTTGAGTCGCTGAATCAGCTCATTGTATCGGATAAAATCTTCCAAACATTAGATGCAGAAACTGCAACCCACATAGGAGTTCTTCAAGGAGAGGATTGGTTCAAGGCTCATTTAGGTAAGGATTGTGATGTATTTTATGCATCTAAGGGTAAGTCCTATCATGGGCCAGTAAGAGCCAAAGGGATGGATTTTGATAAAAAGGGGTATCATTCTAATTTGGGTAAACCGCAGTTTAGTGAAAAAAAGGTCCGATTTTAACAATTTTTTTCCCAAGAAAAATTTCGAAAAATCAAATCTCGCAGAAATTAAGAAACCAACGTGCTTCACATGTGGGTCCGACAAACATTTCAGACGGGATTGTCCAAAAAATAAAGGGACAGTACTAGGAGGCTTAATATTAATAAAGTTTCTGCAGAGGGTACAGACTCAAAGGAGGAAACTGTATCGGCCAGGGTAGACTTACTAGGCGAAGTCATCCCTAGGCGAGCTATTGAGGATAAATTAAGCAAACCAAAAAAGACATCTATCAGTGTAGATGGTAAATTAGTTGACGCATTGGTGGATTCGGGAACAGAAATTACGGTTGTCAAAAAAGAACTATTTCCGGGAATTTCGGTCGAAGGTGCTTCTACAATTTTCTTGAAGGGTATTTTTGGTACGGCGGTGAAATGTCCATTAGTTTACGTTCCGTTAGGTCTTGCTACTGGTGGCCAGGTTAATGTGGCGCATCAGCAAGTGTTGTGTGCTTTGGCAGATGTTTTGGTGGAAGACGTGTTACTTCCACCGGATGTTTTGAACATGTTGGGAGGAGCCCGGAGTGAAGGAATTTCACTGGCTCAGAACTCTCTGGACCTGAGGGGGGACTCAGGAAATTTAGATGGAATGACGGAAGTTTCATCTGGAACACTGTCAGAAAAAAGCACGGGACAATTTTATTTTTGAGGAATCTCAAAGGGAAATTTCTTCTTCCTGTGGAAATGAAGTGGGAACTGTAAATACTAAGGATGGTGAAGCAAACACTAAGCAAAATAAGGAAGTATGGTAGCTGATACTTTTCGCTCTAAGCAAGAGCAGTGTACCGATTTAGCAGTAGCTTGGAAGCATGCTAAGGAAGGTAAGGGTAATTACTATGATGTAGATGGTTACTTATTTCATAGGGACAAAATACTCGGAGAGAGCATTGGGCAACTTGTACTTCCAGAATATAGGCGAAAGGAGGTACAAAAACTTGCTCATACCTCAGTGTTTAGCAGCCATATGGGTCCTAGAAAAACTCTAGAGAAGATCAAATACTCATTCTTCTGGGAAGGTATGAGGGCTGATGTAAAAAAATATTGTAGATCATGTAAAGAGTGTCAACTCACTCAAGCAGTTAGAACAAATGACCGAACGCCAATCACGCCGTTGACGAGAACGGAATTACCATTTCAGGTAGTAAATATAGATTTGATAGGTCCGATCGATCCCCCAAGTTCGAAGGGACATAAATATATATTGTGTATGGTCGACGAACATACTAGGTGGGGCGAAGCCATACCGTTGACTAGTCTAAATGCAAAAACAACTTGTGAGGCGTTGCTAAGCATTTTTTCAAGGACCGGAATACCGAATGTTATCGCGTCTGATAACGGGACGAACTTCATAGCTGAACTGACTAAAGAGTTCGAGAAACGTATAGGAAGCAGTCCAAGATTCTCTACCCCAGGAAATTTACAATCGAACGGATTGGTGGAAAGATTTAATAGAACACTGAAAAACATGTTACATAATGTAATAAGGGGAGAAGGTAGAGGGTGGCATTTGCAAATTCCTTATGTGTTGTGGGCGTACAGAGAAATACCCCATTCAACTACGGGTGTGTCTCCATTTCAGTTACTGTATGGTAGACAACCGCAAGGTCCTTTGTCAATCTTAAAATCTACTTGGACCGGGAGACATAATAATATACAGTTAGGTACTACTCCTGTTGCCAAATATTTAGAAGATTTAAAATTAAAACTTGAGAAGGCTGCGGAGCAAGCCAAACTTGTTTTGGCAGTACAACAGGAAAAAACAGCTTACTACCACAATTTAAGATCGTCTAACAAAGTATTCAAAGTTGGGGATCAGGTGATAGTTTTAATACCCGATTCAACAAATAGATTATTTGCCAGATGGCATTGTCCGGCAACTATTGTTGAAAAACGTAATCCTCATTCTTTTATAGTGAAATTACCAGATGGAGCGACCAAACATATTCATCAAAATAAATTAAAACATTATATAGCTAGTTCGAATTCTGTAAATGTTATTTTTGAGGAAGAAAAAGAATTCGGTCATGTTGAAACTTTACCTACCGCTACCAAGGAATCTAAATTCTTTGAAATTCTTAATAGTCTTAAAGATGAACATTTAAATGCTTCTGAGTGGAAAACTCTTAGAAATTTAATTGTAAAATTCAAACATATCTTTACTAAACCTATTCAACCAACCTCGGTGGGCACTCATAAAATTGAATTATTACCAAATGCGATTCGGAAAAAAACTAGATCTAGATTTAATAGAACCATCAGAATCTGAAATAGCTCATCCTGTGTTTGCGTTGCGAAAAAAGATTCTTCCGTAAGAATGTGTATCGATTTCAGGGCTTTAAATGCGGTAACTAAAGTTCCGGTTTTTCCCATGAAAGATATGCAAGAGTTAATTTTCACTGCAGGGTCAGCCCATTGGTTAACCAGTTTAGATCTTTTAAAGGGGTACTGGCAAATTAAAATGGATAAGGGAAATAAACCATTAACAGCATTCACCACTTACAATGCTGTGTACCAGTTGAAGACAATGCCTTTTGGTCTATCAGGGGCATCAGGCACTTTTCAACGAGAAATGAACCGTATCTTAAAAGCTCGTTCAGATTATGCACAGGCATACATGGATGATGTAGTTATTTTCTTTAGGTCTTTTGAAGAACATTTGGCCCATTTAGAATTGATTCTAACCGAGTTACATAAATTAGGTTTTTCGGTGAGATTGGATAAATGTTCCTTTGCTTCACGGAAAATAAAATATTTGGGTCACGTGACAGGGGGAGGTAGGCATGGCCCTGAAGAAGATAAGGTATCAGCTATTAGAAAGTTAGCTAAGCCTGCTACTAAAAATGATGTCAGGTCTGTTTTGGGACTGATGGGTTTTTATCGCACTTATATACCGAATTATTCGGAAATATCTTCTCCACTCACGGAGCTGACCAAGAAAAATAAATCAAACATAGTCAGTTGGGGGTGAGGCCGAGCAAAAATCTTTTGACAAACTAAAAGTGTTATTGTGTGAGGCAACTAGCCTGGCTACCCCTGATGCCAACTTGCCATTCCAAGTTCATTGCGATGCATCTGACTATGATGTAGGATGTTGTTTGACCCAACAAGATGCTGATGGATCTTATCGCCCAATAGCGTTCGCAAGCCAAAAATTCAATACGACGCAGAAAAATTGGGCAAGCATCGAAAAAGAAGCATGGGCAGTTTTATTCGGACTGATCAAATTTGATAAGTGGATTTATGGGGCTAAGGTAGAGATCATTTCTGATCATAATCCACTTAAGTACTTAAATCATACTACTCCTAAGAGTCCCAAGTTAACCCGTTGGGCTCCAGCTTTTCAGAGATGGAATCATTCCATCACTCATAGACCAGGTGTGCAGCACAGAGGTGCAGACGCTCTGTAAAGACTGGAGTGATAGTTTACTTGCATTATTATTTTTTTTAATATTATATATATAATCAAATTGAAATTATATAGTGTATTGATTAATATTTTGAAAGTATATGTTTTGTAATAGCATTTATATAGTATTTTGAAAGTATATATTTTGTAATAGCATTTATATATATGTGTTTTTTTTTTTTGTTTTTAAAAGTGATAAAACCAGCCACTGTTGGCTAATTTTATGTTTAGGTGGGGCGTGTAAGGTGCGCCAAATCTGGCAAACCTGCGCCGCCACAAATAAGAATGGCAACCCAACTCTCGGAACGAGAAGCGGATCTCGAGAGACGGGGTCGGAGGGTTGAAGGTAGAACTATGAGATGGGCTGGTGTCAGAGACTACAGTAGTTATGAACGAAATATAAGCCGGAATTTATTCTTTGTACATATGGCATTGTAAATGCCATCAACTTAAATATGTAATTCATCTGTGATGTGTCCCATTATAGAAATTTCAATAAAGAACTTGGGACTAATTATGACTTTATTATCATTTGTGTCTCTCACTACTCACTCAGAATTTCACGTCCAAGATGTGCTAATTTACAGGACCCATAGGCCATGATGACAAGGAATTTGTCTTAGTTTTCCTGTGAAAAAAACTACATGATCTAGATTCACCAACATCAATAGAGTTCGATTTCTGATGATCTATAACATACGTACCAAATTTCAGCACATTCAAACAAAGCGTTTATACGTTATCGTGTTCACTCACACACATACATGATCGTAAAAATAGTAATTCAGGGGACATTAAAACGTATATAAACACTAAAATCTCAAAGTTTGATTATTGACCTAATTACAATATTTCCTTACATGTGTATGTTCAGAAAGTAAAAAGAAAAATAAAACATTTGATTGTTTTTATTAAATCCAAAGAAATATTTACCGAATATGTATTTGAGGAATATCTTTGAAATAAATTAAACTGCATGTTCATACATTTAGTAACAAAAAAATCAACAAGATTATTAATTTTATCATTGTTTAACCACGCAATATTTAAGAACTGTAATACTTTTAATTTTGTTTGTCGGTGTTTACCTTTGTACTCTGCAGAATAATGTAAAAGTATTCATGAAATTTATTTTGAATTATTTTTTGTTCACCTAACAAAAACATTTAACATTTTCAAAGAAAAGAAAAATTTTAATTTAAAAAGTAATGTTTTTCATATAAACGATGGAAGTCTACTTTTATGCATCAAACACTGATATAAATTCAAAAGAAAAATAAATAATAATGCATTTCTATTTAACTTGCCAGTTTTTATCTACCAACAATATATTTTTTGTGATATACTTATCTCACAATGAAAATGATAATGTAAAACTTATGCCTCTGAGCCCTAGTTTTATTACCAACTTATAATTCTTTAAAACGTTAAGAGGTGTCTATAAACTATGTAAAGACTAATGCCGACTGACGTAACGCAGGTCACATGACTGGATGTAATGCCTTCCATGAAGGTGGTCTTTTTGTAGGTCTTATCACGTGTTTACGCAAATATCAGAGAAATCCACGAAAAATACCAAACAGCTAGGTTGATGAGGTAATCTTGGCTCTAACAAAGCATTTGCACTTCAAAAGATTTGAGAGCAGAACTTCTCGGCCAATAGGCGAACCCGTTAAAAGAGAACAAATAATAAGAAGAAAGAAAACAGATCCATTAGTATTATTAACCCCCCCCCCCCAATTTTTTTTAACTTATCGGAATAATACGAAGGCTATATATTTTCGAAAAATACTTAAAATGTATAGTAACTATGTGGTATACACAATGGAACATTTTATTTATTTTTTACTCTGTTCCTAGTACACAGCGCATGATTTACTAAAATCAGAGGAGTATTTTCCTTGTTAAAAATAATGTATTTTTTATCTAACATTTTAAATAACATTTTATATTACAGAACACTTTAACAGTGGAGAACTTCTTTAACTGTGATAAAATTTAGAGAATAAAATATAATTTCTCTCAAATTTACTCCATCAGAAAAATGCGTGTATAGTAGCAAAAATAAGTTCAAAATAAGATTTAGACCAAAGTTTTAAGCACCCAGAGCGACAAATACATTCTTTCTATGTTTCAGTTTTTCTTAATATATACATATATATGCATATATATATATTAAATTTTAAATTCTAAAAATCTATTTTATAGTTCAAGAGAGGAAATTGTATTCTCTAAAGACAATAAATAAATAGATTAATTAATTAAATAATCTTAAAAGAGTTTTTACCAATTCATTGCATACTCTATTACTGTTTAAAAAGTGATTAATGACTTTCTACCAAAAAATCAAGTGAGGAAGGTTTTATTTATTTATTTTTTAACTTAAGAATTTAATTATCAAAGTATTTTTGAGAATGTTTCAGTAAACTTTGCATTTCAACTTCTTTATCGCAACTTAATTTAATTGTATTACACACGAAATTATCCAATGTACCATAGTAAACCAAAAATATTAATTGCAAATATTGTTATAGCAATAGAAAGCATTGTAAAATATAAAATAATGCATATGAAAACTTATGCTGTAACTTGAAATAAGATACTTAATTTTGACATGTGATTTTAATTTATTATATATAATTCTAGTAAAACAAAAATTGAGTTATGTAGTTTTTAATTTTGAAATTTTATTTTGAAAAAAGAAAAAATATCGGGTAACGAAACAATATTAGTCGTATGTTTCTTGTGAAAAGATAAAAAATAAGAAAAAAATAATAATAATAGAGGAAGAAACAGAGAATTTTTTTTTTATGAAGTGAATGTTAAAAATAAAGTGTGATGTTTTAGAAAATTTATCTAATTTTTAAATTTTAATTTAACTCAGAAATAAAAAAAAAAAATTAAAAAAATACGAATAAAGAATATAAAGAATAGTAATTATAAAATCAACTAAATCTTTGTGATGTTAAAATTTAGATGGAAGTTCTCAGATGATTTTAATGAACTGATTTATTTCACGTGGCTAAAGGTAATTTAAAATTTAAATAAATTTCAATATATATATAAATATATATATACATATATATATATATATATATATATAGTCGGTAACAAAAGTGTCCGAACACTAGCAAAAATTCCTACGTAAAAAAGTACACTTCATACGGTTTTGTTAAATAAATCCTTGTCGAATCCTGTTCTTAGTCAGTGTAAGAACATGATTCGATAAGGATTTATTGAACGAAACCGTATGAAGTGTACTTTTTTTACATAGGAATTTTCGCTAGTGTTCGGACACTTTGTTTACCGACTGTATATATATATATATATGTATGTATGCATATATATATATATATATATATCGTAGGTGCTCCAGTGATTGGCATGTTCCAGTAATTGACACTTATCCCGAAATAATTAATAAATAAGAAAAATAATAAAATGATACATTTTACATATGAGAATTTTAACATTTTATGTCAAACACTGGAGCACAGGGTGCTAATAACTGATAAAATGAATAACTAGCAGTGTGAAACAATGGAACATATGGGGTCAATTACTGGAAGATTGAGTGGGAGCCAAATAAAAATCCATAAAAATCAATAATTGTTATCAAATGTATATATTTTAACATATATGTGGTTCTGGATGTCTTTCATACCATATGTACTAACTTAAGATTTCTAAAAATATTTTCTATTTCACATTAAAAACGTCAGAGATTGCTCTAAAAGTTTCAATCACTGGTGCACTTACCCTATATATATATATATATATATATTACATAAAATGTAATAATTTAAAGTTTTTTTTTTCCTTTCTGTATTGAATTATTAGTTGCTATTGCTGATTATTATTGATATTATCTAAAACATTCAGTTGGATTCTTCATGTGATGGTAATTAAAATTTTAACTATAGATTTCTTTTAGAACTGAAAAATACAGGAAAATAGTAAATCAGAATTATAATGGTGTTTGTATCACATGTGTAAACAAAATTTGTTTTTTTCGTTTCCTGTGTATTTCATAAGAAAGAATAATTTATATAAATTGTATCTCTCAAAACGTATGTGAGAGGGGTTTAGTTGAAAAGAATACACTTTGTGTTTGAGAAATGTTAATCTAAATATAAAAATTGATGCAGGATAAACTTTTTATTGATAAATAACTGATAAATAACAAGGTAAGGACTGGATAGGTCAATTTATTGGAATCATCGCCCTTATCTAATTATTGTTGTAAGTTTGACAATAAGAAGTTTTTTAAATATAAATATCGCAATGAATAGTTGTTGATATGATGTTGTTTGGCAATGAAATACAATGTATCAATCTTCAAAATAATATATTCTTGCCAAAATATAATCATTTATTTTTTCCTTAGATTTACTCATTAAATTCTAATAAATATTTCAATCACATCGCGCATTAAACAATTCTTTCAGAAGATGACAAAAACAATCCCCCCCCCCCCTACACCACCCGTCCAAAAAAAAAAAAGGGACGGTGAATCTGTGTCCGATGAGAATTAAGAATATTTTAATAAAGATTAAAATAAAATGAAATAATATTATGCCTCAGATACACCGAACTGGAAATACAGTCATTAGTCTAGAAATCTGACTAGCAGTCATTAGAGCCTCTAGAGTTTTCAATCATTGTCTTGCATTAGTTCTAAGAAAATTTCAGTGGTACATTAAGTATTATTTCTGCATTATATCTGCATCCTCTTTTGCAAATGAAATATTCCAAATTGTTTATTAAATTCAGTATTAAATTTCGTATAAGAAATAGAAAAAGATATTTCTTGTTATTTTTTTTTCTTGCTTAAATTATGAATATACATTTAAAATAAATATAATTATTTTAAAATACACGTTGTTATTTACGTTACTAGTTTTGTATGCATTTTTAACACAAATCATTTAAAATATTACTTTTGTTGTTTTAAAAAACTCGTCCTGAAATATTTCAGAAATTCTCGAATAGTAATTTTCAATATCACTAAGTTAACTATGACGTCATTTTGAAAACTATATTAGAAATTGTATTCGCAGAAAGAAAACAAAATTATGCAAACGTATAAAATGCGCATTTATAAAAGAAGAATACTGTTCAATTGCTTTGAAAGCAATATAATTTCTAATTAATCATGTTAAAATGTATATGTTTTATTAAATAACTTAATTGCTCCATGATGCGATAAACTTTCTAACTTGGATTAATAAATTTAATTATTTCTCAAAATTTCTTTATCCGCATAATTATAATGGAACTGTTGAAATAAATAGCAAACTCGTAATACACGCATTTTCGTTTGTTAGAAAATATGTTTATATGCACAAATTCCATAATAAAATTACTCGTACCTGTACATAAACTAGCAGTAGTTTTTACTCCATTTTCAATAGACAATATCCGAGAATAAGCTTTAATAACATATGAAAAAAAAAAAAAAAAATCCATGAATATTGATGGGAGTCAGAGAGCGGGCAGGCAGATAAACCGAAAGTTTTTAACACGTTTCAATCTAGTTGGAAAACGCTAAAAAAATGTTTTATTATTTTGTGAAATTATTTTTTATCTCCTGCATACAGTTTGATACACTAATTAAAAACTAATTGTATAATTGAAATCGTAAGTAATTAATATACTTATGTCTGTATAAGACTTTAATTTGAAAATATATACTGAAAATGTGCTTTTATAGTGTGGGCTAACTAATATCAATAGTTATTAAAGATATTTTAACATTAAAAATAAGCTAAATACATACAAGTAAACATTAACAAAATACAGAGAAAATAAATCGTTCAAGATTGATTAAAGTAAAACAAATTTATAAAATATATTATTTTATTCATTATATGTAATAGTTTCAATTATATTTCCCGTTATAAACATTTTTTAAATTGTAATATATCTAAATTATAACATATTTGTTTTTTGACTGAAAACAAATGGTATGATTATTAAATCAATAATCTAAAGGGGTTTATAATTCTGTAGACAATTGCTTTTAAAAAAAGCTCTTTAAAAGTTCACTTAATTACATTTTTATAACACCGGATTAGGAAAATTTTGAAGAAGTTGTCTTTCTAAAATTATATAAAATATATTCAATTTTTTAAAAGTACGTGCCTTAATTAGTTTGTGCTTTTACTTTCTTCTATGTTTAATATAAGAAACAATTGTATTCGTAAAATGTATTTTTTCGATGAATTTATACGTTTAGAGACTTCCTGACCATGATTTGACCATTTTTAGAAATGAATGCGTGATTGTGTGCCTCTCTGTGTGGGAGAAAAAAAAATTACAGCTATAGCTAAAAGAGTAACAGATACAATGTCAAATAAATTTTTATGTGGTTGCACATTGACCTAAATTAGTGACTACCAACTGCTGATTCAAATTTTGCGACAAATGGCATGGCAATTCCGTCTATTCATATGTTTTATTAATGGCAGCATAGATCAAAATTTCAGATAAATGTTCACAGTGTGAATTATTTTAAATGAATCATTGTGAAATTAAAAATGTTTATTTATAACAGTAATATTGAATTTAAAAAAGAAGAAGAAGAAATTTTGCATGTAGAAGCGTCGTCTTTTCCAGGCGGGAAATGAAATCCGGCAATTCCCTCTGCCGGTAATGAAACTTTTCATTATGAGTAAAAAATCATTAATAAGGATTTGACCATAGAAATTATTTAAAAACCACCTATGAAATGATTCAAAACAAATTCATATATATATATATATATATATATTATTTTTCACGAGTAATAATAATAATAATCTTAAATGAATTTTTTTAGCTATCGTCTATATCCCAAAAGTTGAAATTATTTGGACAATTTTTTGTTATATATTTCTCAAACGACTTTCATAATGGAAATTAATTTTATAAAATAATAATTTTAATAAATAATTTGAAATTTGTACAGAAAAATGTAAGAGAAAATTTGGTCACAAAATAATTAGTCTTGCTTTTAACAATCTGGTGGTATCATAAAAATATACATTTTGCTTAATATTTTACAACAGAATTTATATACGGCTGTTAGTTTTATTTTATTTTATTTTTTTCTTTCTTTTTCTTTATATTTATTTAACAGATAAATTAAATAACCCTTTATTAAATCAATCAAATTCATATAACAAAACTGAAATTGCATTTTTAAGCATTTCCGTTAATAGCATACGACGCATGTGAGTTATTTACTTGAACCCGATTACAAAATACCAATGTTATTCACACTATATATATGTATATATATACATACACACACACACACACACATATATATATATATATATATATATATATATATATATATATATATATATATATGCTTTTGGGCATTTGAAAAGCATATTTTATTATAATTAGTGTAAATTAAAGATGTTAATATGTATATTTAAAAGTTACACCCATCAGATATAATGTTTGAATTCATTTGTATGCACACGAATTCTCAGTTCTCTATATACAATTTTTGTACTTTTCAGTTTCAGGACTTCCAAATGAAAATTTTGCAAGGAAATACTGTCACATTTTCCTTATGATAATTTCTTCAGGAATGTGATAGGAAATCCTGTACAGCCTCTTGCGCCTTGCCAACGGCAATATAAAATGCATTTCTTTTTCTAAGGACAAGAAATCCTGCACGCTTTGCTCAAAATGCCATCAAAACCAGGCGTTTACGGATCGCATCTTGGACTATTTGTGTTATCTTTGGAAAGAATATTTAATTTCTCCCCTTCTTGTCAATGATTTTCTGATTGCCAACATTATTTTTGTATCTGGTCCGACTCCGTCAGACTAGGTTCGAAATTAGAAACAACAAGAACAAAGGAAGAAATTATCAACATAATTATAAAAATTATAATATATTTAAATAAAAAGTAAGTTAATAAGTTAAATAATGATAAAACCAAACTAAATAAATTTACTAATATCGACTGTTTTACGTTTCAGGAACACTACGCTATTTAGTGACTCAAATACTCGGCAAGATAGAAAAATAGTGCAAACATAGAATCAAACGATTTGAGATTTTCAAGATATTTGTAATAAAATATATAATAAATAATGCTATAAATAGCAAATATTTAAATAAATTATTTATAAATTTATTTGGATTGAGATATTTAATATTTATGTTTATTGTCTATAAAATTTTACCATTTTTTTTTTATTTATTAGAAACATTTTAATTAAATTTTAGGGTCGGCTTTTATTTAGTTAAATGTATTGGCGTCTTACAGCAGGAGACATGAAGCTAACCTGGAAATCGCCAAGTGGAAGACCTCAAAAAGACAGTTTAATTTAATGTTAAAGGATTTCATGGAATGAATTCTATGCATTTTATGATATATTTTTTCAAATTTAATACCAGTTCTCTAACGTTTTTGTTATCATAAGTGTAGTAATACACAAGTTATATAGTATTGAATTGAATAATTCATCACTCTTGTAGTAGACAGATGAATTTATTAAATACAAGCAAAAAAAATCTGGTCCAAGAAAAGAAAAAATGTATAAAAATTAAAACTCAATATATTAATGATGTTATTATTGTCTTTTGTTTTAAACATTAAACTTAACAAATCAATTTGAGGCTCTTATATATATAAAAAAAAAAAAAAAAAAAAAAAAAAAAAAAAACATAAAAACCCTATAAGGTATATGAATCATTGCATTTTTAAATAATAATGGCTAATAACCATTACATTAATATGTTTCTTAAATATAATGAAATCAAATTTCTATTAAAAACATTATTTAGCGAGTATTATAATCAATCGTAAATAAACGTATCTAACTTTCCTAACTTTTATTTCCTATTACTTACCTTACATATCGTTATGGTGTTTTGTAATATAATTAATTTTCTATTAATGTTACATCATCCTGGAAATCAAGTTTGCAATATTTTTTTTTTCTTTTTCTAAAATACATTTATATCATTAACGGTCACAAAGAAACTGAGAATTCATCTTTAAACTGCTTTCATTATTTACAGAACAATTTCATGCGTGATAAGTAATGCATTTTATCTTGAAGTAATTTGAGAAACATATCATATTTCAGTACATTTACGAAATAACATAAATTGAAGCATTTCACTCGTCTGTGGAATTATTCAACTTGAGGCAATTTCTGAATTCATAAGTTGAATAAGTGCATACTTTAAATAATCCCACAGGTCATTGTTTCTGGGGATAGTTATGAAAAATTCTTTAAACTTCAATAAACATATTTTATAACAATAGAGAAATGTAAAGATAATTTGAATTAATTATAAAATATTTTGTATATGCTTAAGTAGACTTCTCTTGTAAAATAGTGAAACGACAGTTTTACTTTTTTATTTATTGAGTGCTTTAAACTCTTTATAGTATTGAAGAATAAAATAGTTTAAATTAATTATTCATATGTAGTTCTGTAACATGCAAGTAAAAATAAAGTAAATTGAATTGTTTAATGATAGTTCCTATGAATAATAGATTGTTATATGTATATTTTGACATTAATATTTCTACATATCTATTCAGATTAATAATGTACGTTTTTATACTTTTTAAGCAAACTCGTGCTATTACACTAATTGTATACATTTTAGTTACACCTATCTTCTTATGCAAAGTATTTGAAAAAGCATAAGTATATTAATAAGTATATATAAAATGTGAGTGTATAAAAGCATGAAGGTCACGAAACTAATAACAAACAAGGGTTTAATTAGAAACTGTCAGCGCAAGTGTAATTATCTATGCAAAATAGGCTTCTTAAACTTGAAAGGAATTCTAGCCAATATGAAGCAATAAAAATCGTTATTTATGGATTAATTTGGATAAATTTAATAAATAATTTTGATATTGAGGTACAATAAACGACGAGGAATTAAAAGCTTTAATTAAGAATTTACAATGTTTATATTAATAAAAAAAATAATTTACAAAGGAAAGAAAGTCCATTTTTCTGAGTTTTAGTGACAGGTAATACGAGACCATGCATTCCTGAAACTTTTCGTAACTTTTTTTTAGATAGTTTATTGATCTATATATTAATTTGAAACATGTTTTTGTCTGTCTCCACTATATTGAGAGAACTACTTGGTGTAAAAATTTGGTTGAGGTGTCTAAAGAAAGGTCTTGGTCTGTAGATGTGCTATGAGAAGAGAAAAATAAAAAAAAGTCGAATGGTTTCCCCCCTGGGGGGAAACCGTTTTTCCCGCGGGGGAAACGGGTGGGAAACCGTTACCCACCCGTTTCGGGTTAAAAACACGTTTACGAGCTTAACTAAGCTCCAGATTACTTCACGGTGAAGAAATTGTATATATGGGGACTAGAGTCCAATACTAAAAAATCACTTTCTGCGAATTTGGAATTTTCGATTTTAAAGGGGGGAAAAGGGGGGAAAGTAGATTTGGAGGGGGGGAGGGGGGAAATTAGTTTGAGAGGGAAATCCGTTCTAGACCCACGCATGTAGCATCTCATTTTAAAGGTCTGGAAATTTCATGTCGAATGGAGATGTTTGTATACAATATAGTGCGACCCCTGGTGGTGAAAAATGGAACTAGGTGATTTTGCTGTAGACCCTATCATGTTGCATCTTATTTTAAAGGTCTTGGTATTTCCTGACCGTTGGTGATGTTCGTACAGAACACACTGCGCCCCCTGGCGGTGGAAAGTGCAACTAGAGGATTTTCCAGTTGACACCAGCATGTGACACCTAATTTGAAAAGTCTTGGAAATCCAAGGCGATTAGTGATAGAGATCTTGAAATTTCATGTTGATTGGGGATGTTTGTGTACAATATAGTGCGCCCCCTGGTGGTGAAAAATGGAACTAGGTGATTTTGTAGTAGACCCTATCATGTTATATATTATTTTAAAGGTCTTGGTATTTCCTGACCGTTGGTGATGTTCGTACAGAACACACTGCGCCCCCTGGCGGTGGAAAGTGCAACTAAAGGATTTTGCATTTGACACCACCAGTGACACCTTATTTGAAAAGTCTTGGAATTTCAAGGCGATTGGTGATGTTCGTATACAACATACTGCAGCCCTGGTGGAGGAAAGTGGATTTTGCAACGCGTGCGTAGCATGCATGCCTGCTACACAGTGCAGCAGCTACAGGCAGAAGCAACACTAGTCAGAGGTTCGCTCGGTTAAAGGTTCATTTTTGAGAATTTTTTCATGTTATTAGCGGCCTGTATATACGCTGCCGCAGGCACCGGGTCACGAGCCCGAGTTCCGTTCTGTTTGAGGGTTTTTTTTTGTGATGCTTTCATTAAAAAATAGAAATTCAAACAAAATCGAGTTAAAAATATAAAACCATACAAATTTAAGGTTCATTTAAGGTTATTATCATGGGTCCGGGCATTGCCGGGCGGGTTCGTTTGGTTCCAGGTTAATCTTTTGGAATTTGTTTATGTTATTAGCAGCCCGCGCATGCGCTGCCGCAGGCACCGGGGTCTCAAGGCGGAGATTCGTTCGGTTCTAGGTAATTGTTTTGTTACAGCTGATTATTTTTTTCGTGATGCTTTCATTTAAAAACAGAAATTCAAACTAAATCGAGTTAAAGGTATAAAATCATACAAATTTAAAGTTCATTTAAGGTATCATGGGCCCGGGCAACACCTGGCGGGTTCGTTCGGTTTGAGGTTAATTTTTGGGAATATTTTTATGTTATTAGCGGCCGGCGTATGCGCTGCCGCAGGCACCGGGGTCACAAGGCAGAGTTTCGTTCGGTTCGAGGTTATTTTTTTTGTTACAGCTTATTATTTTTTTCGTGATGCTTTCATTTAAAAACAGAAATTCAAACTAAATCGAGTTAAAGGGTATAAAATCATACAAATTTAAGGTTCATTTAAGGTATCATGGGCCCGGGCAACACCGGGCGGGATCGTTCGGTTCCAGGTTAATTTTTGGGAATATTTTTATGTTATTAGCGGCCGGCGTATGCGCTGCCGAAGGCACCAGGGTCACAAGGCAGATTTTCGTTCGGTTCGAGGTAATTTTTTTGTTACAGCTGATTTTGTTTTCACCATGCTTTTATTTAAAAATAGAAATTCAAACAAAAACGAGTTAAAGATGTAAAACCATACAAATTTAAGGTTCATTTAAGGTTATTACCATGGTCCCGAGAAACGCCGGACGGGTCAGCTAACATGTTGTCGTAGTATTAAACGAAATAGAAAATGAAAGATAGGAACTGTTTATTTGGAGTCAGTTTGACGTCACATCGACTGTACTTTGTAGAAAGTGATGTCATATATAGTATTTCTATTTATAAGTATTTTCCTGACTTTCTTTTTTTAAAGTGAAATATCGTAAATTATATTAGATGTTTTAACTTGAAATACATTTAAATAATGATGCGACGTTTTTTGAAACATTACGGTCAATAAAATGATCGTCGAATTCGACGGGTTCCAGCTAGTATTATTTATTTCGATTTTTACTTTCTCTTACCCATAGGGTCGAGAAAGTATTGTTTTAGGGTCAAATTTTCGAACGTGAGTTTTTGTTATACTTACATGTTCTGAGGTCCCTTCAATACGAAAATCATGTTTTTAGCAAATGGTCTGTGTGCCTGCGTGTGTGTCTATCTGTATGACTGTTATCAGCATATCTCAAGAACAAATATTAAAAGAAATTACAAACTCGGTATTCTAAATGTGTATAAATTAGGGATGCTACAGTAAGCTTTTCGTTGAGATGAAGCAAATGGTTCGAGTACAGGGACACTCAAAAGTAATAAAATACACTACGTCTATGGGGCAAATTGCAGGTAAGTAGAGTTTAACATCTATAGACTGCACTAAACCAAATGAAACGAATATATATATTTTGTAATAGAGATAGACAACTGGGAAAAAAAATTGTGTATGTAGGAGCCTCGCCTCCACCCTGGGGCGAAGTCCCCCCTCGAGGGGAGTAAATTTTCATGATGGGTATCTTTCAAAAGAGCTCACCAATACCTTTAAAACGAATGGTTTAACCATCGATCTGCGATAATTTAAAATAAAGTTATCGATTTTTTTTCATTTTTAACAACAACAACAACAACAACAAAATAATAATGCAATATTGGGAATAAATTCAACTTTTGTTTTGGTATTTAGTGTTATACTACTTCTCTAAGAAGGCAATTGTCTGCATTATCATAAAAGATATTTTTTTAAATAATAATTTTAATAAAATATTTTTTAAAAACAGAATTATTTTTTTAATAACCGAATTATATTCTATATAAATGTTGGTGCATTAATAAAACGGGGGCATGAGGGGGGTCGTAGCCCCCTCACACAGAACTAATTATCATATAAAACTCTTCCGAAGCCTAATTTGAATTGTTTAACACAGGTTTACATAATAGTACTCGTTACCTTACCTCTTAATCTGCAACCTGTATTTATAGTATTAAATTTCAGGTTAAGAGAAAGTCGTGTGAGTGACACACCAGGTTATTTATATAGTTTATCGAGACCAATTTAATAAAATTCCCATTTACGTGTCCTTCCCATCATCAAAGACTGCATTATTTGGTTGAGACAATTTATTCAATGTCAAAATATTTAAATCATCCAACATCTTAAAACCCATTCAGACTTTTTTTCTGACTGAATTAAGAAAAGTCATCATGTGCACGTGGATATTGTGACTCCACTAATGTACTACTGAGAAAATCCTTACTTAAACTTTTTACATTCATTGGATTACAAAGTTTAGTTGCCCTTCTCTCCTCATAACTGATTAAGGACCGCAGTTTGAATCGAATTTGTTTTAGTTCTATCACTGTTTTTGGGAATCAAATGGATTCGTTCTTCACCTCAACATCTGATGGCAAATGGAATGGTTTAGGATTTACAACATCGATTGAAAACTTTCGTAAAGGCTTCTAATACAGACCAGTGGACTTTAACATGACGTACAATTTTACTACGTTTCGGTGCTAATTATAAATAAGATATCTAATCGACAGCAGCTGAATATGTTTACAGCACCAGCTATCGATTACTGGGGGATTGGTTTACTCCAAGCAAACTGATACCTCACCGAATCAGTTCGTTGAGAGAAAAAATGAAAGAATGACACATGGAAAACAATAGCTCTAATGTAAGGAACTAAAATAATTTTCATCAACGTACTATTGAAAAACTGTTCCCATGTATGAAAGACTATGGGAAAGTGTCTTTTAAATCCTTATAAAGGAATTTTGTAGGTGCTGAAAAAAACACAAGAAACTTTGGTCAATGAAATTAATGAATGAAAATATACAATGTCATTAGATAGATTTAAACTGGCTTTCCTCCAGCCGATGTTGTTTGATAATACGACTGAAACAACTGACAGTCTGCTTGTTGGTAGCTATTCAAATCGAACTGTTTATTTTCCAGAGCGTTTTCTCACCTAAAATATGAAAACCTGCGGCGGGAATGTGCGACTGCACGTAGTTGAATTATCAATAGGTCATTATTTTTTATATAAATGTTAAGTGGCGAAACTAAGTTCTGTTTCAGTGGAAGTAATTACATTAATAAATTTTTTATGTTCTGTTTTTATGTTAGGATGTTCCAACAAACTTGTGAGGTCGTGACGGTAAATTAAAACAGTTTGTTTAAGATTAAGCTGCTTATATTTAAATCGCTTCGGCGACAGTGACTCGGCGAAATTTTAGGTCGGATAAGTTTTGTGTCGACAACGAAGGAATTAAGTTGCGAAGTGTAGACGAATAGGAAGAGATTCTAAAAGTTTGGTTGAAATGAAGAGAAGGGAAGTGGGTGGAAAGTAGTATAAGATGGAGATGATTTTCGTAAAGGTGGTGGTGTAGTGGAGTCTTGTCCTACGTCTGTCTACGACAAAGTTTAAGGCTTAGATCCTGGAGAAAGTTATATTTCGATAGAAGAGATTGAGTTGCACTTAAGTTGAGTAGTTTAATGAGTGTTGCTGTGTTTTAGTGCGAGTATTCGTGAATAGAAAATTGATTCAGCCGGGAATCCGCTGATCTATTTAAAAGTCGTGGTATCTAAGTAAAAGTGTGCACCCGTCTCTACGACTTCTACTATTCTGTGGGTGAGATACTTCAAATTATCAAAATTAGTTATTATAACGGGTGTACCAGAATAAAATAGACTATTACTATTTGTATGTATGCATGGAAATTTTATATTATATATAGACATATACGTTTTTTATAGATTCCCAATTACATTGGTAAAATCTGTGCAACAACTAAAAAGCAAAAATTACATTGAAACTACAGGATATTATGAAGAGCAAAGAAGTACAAAAATTGGTACTTTCCAAGTTCAAAAGTGGAGAATCCAGAAGCAAAATATTTCGTCCTTTGAAAGGTGTTTTAAGTTGTGCCACTGTTTTTAAGTGGTGTAATATGATTAGAAAGAGTGACATAATTAAAACATCTCAACACCTCCAGACTGTGCACGCATTGTCCGCACCAAAAATCTGATTCAAAATGTGAAGAGTCGCTTGACACGTAAGAAGAGTATATCCATAAGGGAAATTGCTAGGGAACTGAAAGTATCAAAACCATCTGTACAGCGAATACTTAAAAATGACATTGGATTAAGACCTTACAAAAAACGAATGCAACCTAAACTCATAGAAACCCAAAAGCAGAAAAGAATCAAATTCGCTAATTGGGCGCGACACAATTTCAGAAAAGGTTAGACTAAGACAATCATATTTTCTGATGAAGAAAAGATTTAAATCCATTGGACTACTCGATTTAATATGAATTTGTACAGCAGATGAACTGCGATAAAATAATATGGTAAAAAAACTGATTTCAGAACTAAAAGGAGCTGTAAAGAGAATAAGAAAGGATGTAATAATGGAAAGTTGTCTCAGTTGGACCAGACGCTTACATCGAATGGCAAACAGCAACGGGGATTATTTACATAAATTAATGTGTTGCATCTTTTTATTATTCTATCTATATTGTTTAAATGTAAAACCAAGTTGGGTTTCACTTAAATAAATTTAGTTATACATCAAATTATATCAGTTGTTTTATTCTGGTACACCCGTTACATTTATTTGTTAAATATTTTTATCTACTGACTGAGCTACGTAATCTAGATCAATCCTCCCTTTATTCTAGATGAATAAACTCTTAGTTTCATTTTATATCTGAGTTCTGTGCTTTTGTAATTTCATATTTAATACTTAAGATAATTAAGTAATCTTTGAGGCATAAGTTAAGATGGGGGCAACCACTTATTCTTCACAAACTTCACTGATAAGAAATGTCTTAGTGTATGATCCGACATAGATATAAATACACACAAAGACACACACACACACATACACATATGTCCTGGTTTTAGTTTAAACAAGAACGTAAAAACATGGGCACGCATTGATTATTAACACTTTCCATATGTACGTAATTGTTGTATTGTATAAATTTCAATACTCTTTGCGTACGTAATAACACAACGGACATACAGTAGGTCTGAAAGGCATACAGATAGAGTAATTGAATTCCTAATCTTTCTTAAACATTGTTAGAAAGTGTTAAAAATGCTTAACACTTGTCGGGAATCCCCCGTTCATTCTTCTGCTTTCAGAACAAACTGCCTTTCCAGACAGACTGGCGCGTGCCTCCTTTTCATGATTGTATCACTTTTTCGACTCGAAATGAGAAGTATTCGAGAAAGGTGCTTTTTAGAATCAGAAGCAGAACAGAAAAGGACTTTGAATAGAGAAGGGGCTATGTTAAGATAGTCTTGTTTACAGACGCCCCGGTCCTAAAACAGAACAATTAAATCAATTAAGAACTAGAATTAACATTTTTGAACATTCAGCATTTTTGAACTATTTAGCATTTAAGAACTTTAATATTAAGATTTAGTTTAATTACCTATCTGTAAATAGTTTTTGTTTCTGTTTTCGTTTCATTTTAAGTGTATGCTAACAAAGCATTAAAATTTCATTTTCTCATCTAAGAAGTGCTACGTTCATCGAGTTTAGTTTCTTTAATGGATAATAGTTGCCCCATCCACATCCGGACCTTTGGATTAGAATCTTTCAGATGAGACCCATCCATATTTTATTATTTAGGAAGTGAATATTATTATAAAATTTAAGAATGTATGAAAAGATAAGATTTGAAATATCCTGTATCGGGTCTGTACAAAGAATAGTTAAGTTTTAGATCAGAAATCTGGTACAGCAATAACACTAAAGAAAACGTAAACTTTATATGCTCTACAGTCCATAATGTATCTGAATATTTTAGTATAGCACTGTAAATCTGAGGGATAACAAAATCATATTTGGGGATAACAAATCATCAAAATGTTATTTCAGCGTATTAAAAATTAATGTCAATTTTTTTTATAATTTTTACAATAGAAAGTTCTTTAAATGTAATTTATAAAAATGTCTGTCCTAAATTGCAATGCATTGGCATGTGTTTGGGTGTCCCTGTACACAAATCAGTTGCAGAGGATCTATTAATAGCATTTAAAATAGGGAACATTCCATGGTAAATTTGAATAACATATATAATTTTATAAAAATTCTGAAAATATTTACCGACGCTGGGACGGGCAGATTGACAGAGAGATATAGGGACAGTCGGGCAGAAAGATACTTAAATTGAAATCATATTCCCAGTTTAAAAAATGTAAAAAAGTATTATATCGCTTAATGTAAACGAAAACGCAATTTCAGCAAATTTGTAATAAAAGTCTTCAATGTAACTGAATATTTTTGTGTGTCCCTGTAAATCTAAGGCTAATCATACTTAATTTTGTAGAAAGCATTCTTTTGTTAATATGAATATTATATTTCCTATTTTATTAAGATTTGTCCGATGTAAAGTAAGTAAAATTTGGTGTATGTAAGTACCTCTCTCAGAACGAATGCTTTGGAATACTTTTGAGTGTTCCTGTACACAAACCAGTTGTGGAATTTACTCCATTTTCTATAGGAAACATCCGATAGTGAACTTGAACAACCTATTACAATTTCATTGAAATGTGTGTAAAATAAAGGAATTAAAATATAGTTCAAAGAAATATCTCCTGTAGAACACAATGCTTTGGAATATTTTTGTGTATCCCTGTACACAAGCCAGTAGAGATAATCACTTTATTTTCAATAAGGAACAACCAATAGTGAACTTGAATATCATATATTAGTTTCAAGAAACTCCATCAATATTTACATGAGTTAGAGAGCGAAGAATTTATTGCAAACTGAAGTCATTAACACTTTTTCACCATATTCGAATGTGTAAAAAACATTTAGAAAATGATAAAAACGATTAATATAAACGAAAGTTCAATTCCAGCAAATTTCCAATAATAGCCATTAATGTAATGATTATTTTTCTGTGTCCCTGTAAATCTAATGCTAATCATACTATATTCAATGGAAAGCATTCTTTTGTGCATATGAATAATATATTTTAATTTTATTAAGATTTGTGCAAAGTACAGTTTTTCAAATTTTGTCTGTAGAAATACCTGTTATAGAACACAATGCTTAGAAGTACTTTCGGGTGACCCTGTATACAAACCAGTTATGGTATTTGCTCCATTTGGAATGAGAAACATCCGATATTAGACTTGAATAACATATTTCAATTTCATTAGGATTTGTGTAAAGTAACGGTATTAAAATGTGGTTAATAGAAATGCCTCTCATAGGACACATTGATTTGGAAAACTTTCGGGTTTCCTTGTACACGAACCAGTAAATGTGTACACTCCATTTTGAATAGGGAATATCCGATTGTGAACTTGAATAACATATATCAGTTTTAAGAAATTTCAAGAATATTTACAAGAATTAGAGCGCGAACAGACAAGCAAACCCAAATCATAGACATTTTCAACGTTCTTGGAAAGTGTAAAAAATGGAAGACAAATGACGCTGTAAGTCCCTTCCACCTAGAAATTATTCATGGTTATTCAGGGTTTCTGCATCTATAGTTATTTCGTTTCTGATGTATGACAATAATTCAAACACACTTCTGCGCAAGGGGTTGATCTTTTAACGTGTAATGTAATTCTCATTCATTGAAAAATTCCGCTATTATGTATATTTATGCAAGTAGTAAATTATTAATTTTAGACTACCCTTTTTTTTTTAATAAGTTTTAAAAATTGCCATTCTCTTTTAGGACCCCCGGCTTATATATAAATGTCGTGCGAGTGCAAAAAACGCACATTGATGTAAATAGCATAGGGGAACACTGCTTAGTTACTCATTGCATATTTGTTTTCATAACTTTATATTATAGCTCTTACAATGTTTACGATAAAAAAAAATAAATCTACTGAACACTCGGCACGGTCACATAATAAAATGACTTTAACATTAATACAGATGTTAGAGTCATCTATCTATTTCAGATTATAATAGTTTATCATCTTGTGGTTACAAAATGGAAACTGTTATCATCTTATTCTAATTTATTGGTTATTGTTTTAGTAGAAATTTTAACTTACATTTCACGTAGTGCTTTTTATACTATACCACAGAAATTTCAATTCAATAGTCTACAAAATGCACGTTTATGCAAATATTTTCCTTTTCAGCCATGCTACGAAAATCACAATAATAATCAAGAATTACCCCCGAGTTCTCAAATTAGATTACAGAATGTCAATTATATCCATGTCAGTATCATAACTAATATTTTAAAACTTGTCAGACATGTCTTTTTAAGATGAATATAATCCTTATAATATACATTCATTCGAAATTTCGCCTTATTCTTCTACATTAAGAAAATCGTAATAAATAAACTACAAAATGTTTTAAATTCATAGTCAATAGTTTGTATGCCAGTATAAAAAATTATATATTAAAGATGGGCCGATGATTTTACAATAAGAAATATCGTGATCATACACGTTTATGTGGAAATTTTCTTTATTCTCCATGTTATGAAAAATCGTTATTTTAGAATAACGTACAAAGTTTAAAAATTAGAATATGTGAAACAATTTGGCTTCTTTCCAGTATCTTAAGTGGTATTTTGAAACAGTTCCGACGCATTTGCAACTATTTTTTCTTAAGATATTATGTACACAGTCTAACAAACTAACATACAAACAAACAGACATCCTACGGAGGGATACTGTAAAGGTGACTAGTCCGTGATCAGAGTGGTATTAAAAAGTACATCGCATACCACAATAAAGAAGGCTAGAAGTCCCACTTAACATATTAAAAAATGCCACTTGGCAAAAATAATATCAGTCATTTTTAATAGAGAAGTTTTTATTTTTATGCTATTAAAAGACAGGAATTAAGATGAATTATCAAGAAGGCACATACATCGTGCTTGTTGGATATATTGGCTAGAGAGAGGGAGAACAAACTAGGACAGAAGTTTCTTATGCCAGTAAACAAGAGATGGTGATAGATTAAAAGTACAAAGTGTACTGAATTGCATTCGCCAAGTCAAACCCAAAATTAACAAACTAATGCCAACTAAAGCGCCGAAAAAATGTTTGAATTGGTCAATTTAAAAAGTTTAATCCTTTATCCAAAAGACAAAGAAAATCTTGTCAACATAAAAAAATGCCAAACATAATTACTTTTCATCGGCGCCAGGAATTTGTCATAAAGAATTTTTATTTTGTTTTTTAATTTATTATTATTATTGAAAGAAAGGAACTCAGCATCTGTTGACGCCTATGAGACTCAAAATTAAATCATTAAGAGAGCAAAATCTATTAAATTTCTGGTAACGGAATATATTTCGCAATTTCTGTTTATAATAAAAAGTAATTCAGACAAATAAATCATTTTATTTATAAAATTAAATGGGATTTTGAAATCTAACGTTTTTTAAAAAGGGAAAATGTACTTATCTACAAATGCATTTGTCCCTCAGTAAACATATAAATTAAATTAAATAGAGATTAATTTTTATAAAAGAATTAATTAATTTTAGAGACTTTTATAGCCTGTTCTTTTTTTATTAGAATAGGTTAAATTTATTTAGATGTTATTTGTTAAATGAATTAATTAATTTTATAATTAATCTTAATAAATTGAATTTTTTTTTAAATTTTAAAACACAAATTGAATTATTTAGAAATGAATCAAATATTTAAAATTATATGTGTGGACTTTCTCACAGATAACATATTGATTCTGTGATAATCTCAAACTTTAAAACGTGTAAAAACACCAACACTTCGAGTTCCAAAGCTTTCCCAATTACGTAAGTTCTCCGTATCTAATATTATGATGGGAATCATAAAACCTATTTTTCTTTGTTTAATAGCTTTTAAAAATATGAAAAAATAAAATAAAACATAAAACATTTATTTATAGTTCATTTGTGTATTGGTTCTTAAATTAAATCACAAATCATTCACAATAATGGAATATGTGGTGCGTAACAATAACACGAAATCCCCTACAAAACTTTTCGGAAATAGTGTGTTCAGAATGTATTAAATTTATTTAACAAAGTAGTTTTTTAACAAATTTTTCGTAAGAATAACTTGATACATATGGCGTGTAGACAAAAAGGTAAATTATAAAGCGAGTTAAAAAAAATCGTTTGAACCGTTTTTTGAAATACCCATATTTGACGCCTATAACTGATCGACCATTCAGGATGTCTATCAATATTTATTTATTATCGAAGTAATATATGCTAAAGGACATTTAAAAAAGGGTCTTATATAGCAAATTTGAAGAAATTGTTAAGGTTGATTTGAGATACTGATTTTCTGTTCCGATATTTTCGCTAAAACTTTCTAAACTTATCTGCTCACCGGAAACTAACAATTGTATACGAAAGATATTTAAAAGGGAGTTAATATATCAAGTTAACTCCTTCTTAAATTTCTTTTCATATAAATCGTAATTTCGTGAACAAAAACCAGAGAAATGTTTTTAAGGAACGTACTTCCGAGTTCTAAAATTGATCTATTAGGTGAGTGCAAAAGTTCTACCCGTATTACCTATAAAGCAAATAAACGCAAAAGGAACAATACATGTTATTGTGCATAATCCCTATTGCCATCTATGACCTCGTGCCACCTTTGTGGTAGAAGTTGAATCCCACGGCGGTAAAATTCCGAAGGTTTCAAGTCCAAAAAGTCTTGGATGGCAGTTTTCCCAGCATCAAGATCATCAAAGATTTCTTGACTGAAGGAAATGTTCAACGAACGAAATAGATGATAGTCAGTTGGTGCCCAGTCAGGAGAATAGGGAATGTGGGTTAAAACCTCCCAATCAAAGCACAGTAAATTTTGGCGAGTGATGACAGCAGCATGTGGCCTGGCGTTATACTGTTGAAGGATAACACCGCGACGATTGATGAAACATGGCCGCTTTGCTACGCAGTTTGAATGCAGACTTTCTAACTGTAGACAGTAGAAGGCAGCGTTGATAGTTTGGTTAAGTGGCAGGACCTCCCAATGAATTATTCCCTGCAGATCCCACCACACATTCAATAACACCTTCTTGGGATGAAGTTCAGCTGTCGAAGTCGATGCAGGAGGATCAGAAGGGGGACACGCAGTCATACGATGCTTTACGTTACGGTACATAACCCATTTCTCATCTTCTGTCGTAATTCGTGTCAAGAGTGGGTTATTTTTGTACCGAGAAAGCAAGGAAACACAGGATGTAATTCGGTCATCCCGTTGATTATCTGTCAGGTTATGTGGAACCCAACGATCCAACTTTCTCGTAAAACCCAACTTAACCAGTAATATCTCGACCATTGTAAAGTGTACGTTGAAAGTCTCCGCTAATTCTTGCACGGTTTGGTTTGGGTTGTTCCTTATGACTTGGTCAATATCGTCTCCAACGTCTCCAACTCCTCAACATCGTCTCCAACAAGTTATGGCTGTCCATTCTTAGCCCGATCTTGTTAGCTTATGACTTCTGCTTCCCTAAATTTACGAAACCATCGATGATAGGTGCTTTCGTCTATAACGAAAGGGCACGTGATGTCATTCACAGTCAAGTTATGGGTAGAGTGGCAAAACATTGGTATTTCCACCAATATGGGTTCGTCTTTTACCACTCGAGAGTAGCAAAGATTGATTGACGGAATGTTTGTTTGTAAACATGCCTTTTCCTTATTGCATCCTCCTCATAAACTTGACAAACATTGCGACATGCTGCGGCTGCTGTACTCTTTTTATCGAATTCGTATAACAAACAATGTCTTATATGATCTTTCTCGCTTTCCATGTTACGCCTAATATTTTGTTTGAGATGATTAACTTTTAGGGACACGATGTATTTATATATGTGAGATATCCACACGTTTGATTGGCCGATGATTTGCGTCATTACAATATTATGTGTGACGTCAATTCCATTGCAATGTTACATATTCAAAAAACGGGTAGACCTTCCGCTCTCAGACAATAATTACATTTGATTTTTATGAACTTTCCTAAACAGCTAATACATACGAAAGCGCATTAAAATATGCCATTTCGAATATATTAGATTTTTAGATGCAATGAGGTGTTTTCGTTTTTAGGTGTGATGAGGTTTTTAAAAATTACGAATTAGACTTTCGAATTTGGTAACGGAGATGCGATGAAGTATTTGAATCAAAAACTCTTCTAAAATACCTTTGAAAATGAGGTTGATTTTGAGATACGGACCTAAGGTCCCGCATCCAGTTTTCAGTGTTCCATTTACGCTTTTCCAATTTTTGCCAAAAAAATGGAAAACCATTTGCGCACTAGACCTGTCCTAATTCTGAAGTTCTGTCGCTCTATCTTTAGTAATCTTAGAGATATGATAAGTCAGAAGATTAGCTCACATACATACACCCATAAACACTGACCAATTGCCCCAAATCCCCTCTTTGGAATGAGAATGCCTTAAAATATGCGAATTAGGTAGAAAAACGATATCGATTTTTTTTTTTTTTTTTTTTTTTTTTTTTTTTAACGGATACAATGTTTTTATTACGCATGGAATTCGGGTAATGGAAATAATAGAAAATATTTCATGTATTTTTCCTAAATTCAAATTTAGTACGAAACATGATATACTTTTGCTTTCATTTTTGTTTCATTCAACTCTATTTTTGATTTAAATCTTTCACCGTAAAAGAATTTTCAAAGCGTTTTGATAGAGTTCGAGTGGCCCCTTTATCAATGGAAATGAAAACGTTAGGAAATTATAACCAACAGAAAACCAAAACGTATGTTTATTTTATCTTAAATTTTAATACCAAAAAAATTCATTATAATATGAAGCAGAAAAAGTTTATAAATAAATTTAAATTAGGCTATTATTATGTTAAAACAATATTTAGATAAGAAGCCATATTTGTAACTATTTACTTAAGATAACTTTATATAAGTTTTCGTCTGTGTATAAATCTTACGCTGTATTAATGAATATTTGATACATATTGAAAAATTTAAATTCGTATTGTTTTATTAAATACTGTAGAAACTATTTTAGCACTGATTATTTAAACAAAAAAGCTTTCTATTAAAATAGTAATAAAATAAGTATTTATAAATATTTTATATGTATTGCCGAAATTAAATTTACATGACTTTAGTAAATCTTGTTCGAAATGTGGTCAAGCTCAATAAGGACGATGTGAGGTACATTTTAGTTTCACTTTCTAAGGTTGAGTAGCTTGCATAAATGAAATTCTGATAAAACAACAATAACATAATGTTAGGCTGACAGATTCAGTTTCTCACACCTATGTTATTGGATTTAAAATTGCAATACAAATATTTTTATGGACAACAGAAATTTTTACTTTGCTTACAATTTTAAATAAAAATTTATAAAGAAGATAATATTGACACTATTGTTTACACAATTGAAGAAAATAAAATTAAATCTATAAAGTTATTTCATTATGTAAATATTATACCCTTTCCTTATATTTAACAAGTTATCACATGATTTTTCTGTCTCTCTCTCTCTCTATATATATATCTTGGATTTCTTGAAAATAGTTCTATCCATTTTCGTGAAAGTTTGGAATTGAGGAATTTTTTGAGCGAAAAATTGACTGGACTTATATATATTTTCAATAAAATTAAATGTGAAACCTTATTCCAAAATATGGTTGAATTAGGGTTTATACAAAATTAGATCTAACGTTTTTAATAAAATACTTATCATTCAATTCAGGGTTTTTCAAAAGAAAAACCCATTTTAATTTTCTTCATTTTCAGGAAAATTAGAGTTCGCTGATAAACGTTATATCACCTGGGATGAAACAATTTTCTTAAAAGCTTAAGTTTATGTGTTTCTAGAAAAAAAAAAATCATCTGATTTATCCTTTACCTTCAGGAAAATTGGCTTTCGCTATTAAGCTCTACTCTGCCGATTGGAAAATGTGACAGAAATTCCGTTTTCTCAGAAATGGATCTAAAAACTTTTTTTTTAAACATAGGGTTGAGAGTTTTTGAGCTAATAAATGTATTTAATTTATCTGCGTTTTCAGGAAACTTAGCATTCGTTGTTAACCCTTACACCGTTCGTTTCAAAATACAACAGAATCTTGATTTTGAGATTATTGGCTCTAAATATTTTGATAAAAACATAGGTATAATGGTATATTGATGAAAAAAGAAATCTACTTAAATTATCATGATCCTCATGAAAACTATTGCCCTAATTTTCACTTCGTACATTAAATACATGGCAGAAACATGACAGTCTCGAAAATGTATCCAATAATTTTGATAGAAACTTAGATTAAAAGTTTGTTTTTATTGAGAAACCCATCTGGTTTATGTCCTATTTCTGTAAAAATAACAATTGTAGTTGTGTTAATACTCCCTCTACGTGGCAAAATATGGACAAAGTCTGGTTTTCTTCAAAAGGCTCGATTGATTTTTGTGTATATTTAAAATTTGGAGTTTTTTGAGATAATGATTTGGTCTGACCTGTCATCATCTTTAGGAAAGCTAATTGTAAAAAAATATTGTAATCAGTCAATCCTCCCACCTCTCCTACAAACTTCGGTATTTTTTTTTTTTTTTTTTTTTTTTTTTTTGGGGGGGGGGGGACTGGATCAAACGTTTTCGATAAAAACTTAGGGTTATTTTATTTATTTATTTATTTATTTATTTATTTATTTATTTTTTTTGAGATGACAAACTTACCAATTTTCAGAAGAATTGACGCTCAATGTCAACTTCGACACCGGCCGTTGGAAACTTGCTTTTCCCCGTAAGTTGATCGAATGATTTGATAACAATTTATGGTTAAATATTACTGGAGATTAGAAACACATCTGATCAACACTCATCGAAATTAGCGTTCACTGTTAAACCTTACTCATCCAGTTGCAAAATATGACAGACATTTGTTTAGAAAATGGCTCTAAGAATTTTTATAAATTAGGGTCGCCGATAAGAATTTTGCTAAATACTTCTAAATTTATAAGTTATGTACATATGTGTAATATTTGTGTCTTTATATGCTGAGATTATGGATTATAATACAAATATACCGCAAACATAAATTTGTAACTAAAATTGTAAATTTAGAAAAGTTTCATTCGTTAATGGTCATTCTAATATAAAACTCAGCTCTCTCAAAACAAACCTAAGTCATACGATATATTATCAAATAATTAATAAAATTAGATAAAGCAAAATCGGTTTCTTTATTATGAACCTATAAATGTCCTTAAGTTTTTGAAAATATAATAATTTTTTTTTTTATAAAATATTATCTAAAAAACGTGATATATATTTTCGGGACACTTCCACTTGTCTGTTACAAAATAATTGAATGCGTTTTATATAAAATAAAATGAATTAAATTATAATATTTGTAAGTAAAATGTTTTGTAAAGGACGTCCATTTAAAAAACTTTCGTGGTTAAAACTTGTAGTTCGAAGTGTCTTTAAAAAATATAAATAGAAACAAAATATACTTCTAATAAATGGCATTTTGAAATTTAGAAAAGCTTACATTTTATTGCCAAATAAATATTTTTATGACATGTTTCCGATTTTACTTTATTATTTTAAAAAGAAACATTTTCAAAATATAGCTCGTAAAGTATTTATTTTTTTCACATAAATAACAACTGATATTATTTCTTCTAGAAAGCCTTGGTCGCCGAATACTTGTATTTTTCTAGAAATTACTCATTAGAATTTTCAGTTTAAGTTATCTTTAACTTTAGTTTCATGTTTTTAATTACGAATGTGATAATATGTGAAAGAAATTGTTAATATTACTTCATTTTAACTTCTTTATCAGGCAACATATGCCAAAAATAAATAAATAAATAAAAATGAACATTAAGGATATATATATTTATATATATATATATATATATATATATACCAACAGTCTACTTTTTTTGAAAACTTCTCATAAATAAAGATGTTATTTACGATAATATTGCGTGAACTTCTAAAAACTTTTTAAAAATTGCTAAAATTCTCACATTTGACCGTGTTTTAATTTTCACATTCCGACATTTTGGAATATTATATTTATATTAAAATCAACAGATCATTAAATTATATGGTGTCTGACAAACACACGACTTCAATGATCTACTAATACAAGTTTTATATAATGTTTTTTTCATTAGTGAACATCAGAAATGCATAGGTCTTATGGACATCTAAAGGAAAGTATATATATATATATATATATATATAATCAGTTAACGCAAGGAATCAATAAATTATTCGAAAAAAATTCAGCGTAAAATGTTACACATATTTTATCAAACTTCCCAGTATGAAAAAATAAATGTAAAATTTAAGTTACACTGTTTATTTTCATACTACAGAGATGGGAGTTTTGCGTGGATTTCATACCACTATTTATGAAGAAAAAATTTCTTCTTAGTACACCTTACACTGAAAAAGAAAAATAATTGTTTTTGAGTAGTGCAAGGCATTGTTGTAAAACAGAGACGATAATGCTAGTAAAAAAAAAAAAAAAACTATGATATTAAATTTAATTTTTAACCCTTCCAGTACGTTTTAATCATAAAAATTGGTGCATAAAACAATCATTAAGCTTTTATTTAAAAAGGTATGTGATAATCTGTATTATTTACACAGAGGATATAAATTTCTCATTGTTGGTTGCTGGTCATTCATGAGTTAGACTCGTCATTTTAACGCACATTTTTAATAAGATTTTTGAAATATTTTACTGAATAATACATTAAAGAATATTTGTCATATAATAAAAATTAAGAATATTATAATATAACAAAAATCGATTTTGTTCCGTTCGCCAATTCACTATATGTAAATAAAAATAATGTAATAAAACTGCTGACTGATGAGAATAAAATGATTAATAATAATAATATATTGCGAAGAATTTAATAACGTTATAAAATTTAACACATAATACATACATGATAATACCAGCAACAGTCACATAAAAGTTATTCTAATTTATTTGTAAGCACGTATTTTTTCTATGATTCATTTACAGTTTTAATTAACAGATAAATTAATTTTAAATTACTTATGATAATGTTAGCAATTAGGACCATAACACTAAGTCCAACAAGGTGTTGATTTTTATCATGCGAAATTAAAAAAAAGTCATCAAACGTTTTATGACTTGCTTAATGGTTAAATTCCCCGCTATATTTAATCCAAGTAAACAATTGATAAAATTTCCAAATATTACTTTTTAAAGTTAACCATTCAATTTACAAGAATACAGTTTGCATAACATGCATCAAGTTGGAAAAGCTAAATATTATAAGAGTATAAACAATTAGATAATAAAAGTAATTATTAATTGGATTAAAAATTGAAATAATACACAAATATTTCAGCGAAATATATGTAATGTTTTAATTAATGGTAATGCCAAAATAATAAGCCAAAATATGTATATATGTAATTATACATGCATTTATTGATAAAAAAAAAAAAAAAGATTTTATAATAAACAAAATACATTTAAATATTTGCGCATAAGCAGCAGATTGAATTTAAGTATAAATATAAAGTGAAGTATTTAATTATGTTTTAAAATTTAGTAATTAATAAATACATGATAATACCAACAACACTCGCATAAAAATTTATGTAATTCAATTTAAATATGTATATATAGTAGAGCGTCGATTATCCGAACTACAATTAACCGAACTTACAATTACCCGAAAAGCTTATTTCTATATTTGTTTTTCTTTATTTAAACTTCCAGTTATCCGAACAGCCTTTTCTCACCCCCCCCCACCCCCCCCAAAAAAAAAATCCTAGCCGAACTTCCAATTATCCAAACACCCTATTTTTCTCAATCCCCCTCCCTCTCCTTCAGATTTAGCATGCGAAATCGAATCCCAGAAAAATGTTTCGTTGGGATCAGCAATAAGAGAATAAAAGGCTTGGTGAAAGGGGGTATAATCGGGGCCTTCGGAGAAGTCATCGTTTCTCCCTTTTTCTACCGGGCCGGCTCCTAGAATTGGTGACGTCACAAACGAGATCTGGTATTAGGAAAGCATGGAATGATCTGTACGGATATATGGAATGATCTGTACGATGCAGTACAAACGCAAAAACCGTTAAATAATAATTCATTAATTTCGTTTTTCCATCGAATTATGAAATTAAACTTTATCTACATGACAATAAAAAATTATAAGCAAAATACTACCCATAAATAAGACTAATTTCAATTATTCTTCAAAAAATATTTTTGTATTAAATGTTAATATGCAGTATATAGATGTTTTTTGAAACTAAAATTCCTGAATAAAAGTCTAGAACTAAAATAACAGAAAATACTTGAAATTTCTAAGTTCTTTTTAAAGAATCAATGATTATTTCTTTGAAGGGTAAAAAAAAAAATTATTAACATATTTGTTTCTATGTCAAGTAACTATCAAATAACTGAAACGTTAAACATATTAATTATTTATAATTATGCAAAGAAATTCAAGAAAATGAAAATACATATGCACGTTTTAATCTTAAACAATTTTTGTTAAAATGAGAAAATGTTATAATTTTTCTACAAAAGTAAAAAAAAAAAAAATGGTTTGAAAAATTTAACGTGATTTATTAACATTTTATATTTTATGGAAATATTAATGAATCTGATTAGAATGCTCAACATTGCTATTAACGTTTCTAAAAATCCCAAAGTTGTAAAAATATTTAAAGTAACAGATAAAAATTGAAAATCGTTGGTTCATTTCTTGCAGTGTTTGACAGAAATAAATTTTTTACTTACAATTCTTATTTATTTATCTAAAAAAATTTTCAGTTATTTATGTCAATTTAAAGGCAACGAAAAAAAATAAGCATAGAAACTTCAAGAAATATTTTATTTTTTGGAGGGAAAGAACTACAGTAAATAAAATAACAATAATTTCAAACACATATAATTAAATTAGCTAATTAGACCATATCAATATTTTTAAAAATTATTTTTGATTAATTAAAATACAAAATATAACTGAAATACTATGAAACAATGAACAAAAATTAAACTCACCAAAATATATGTATGGAATGTGAATCTGATATTAATATACATATATGTAGATTTAAATATAATAAATAGATTTCTTTTTTAATAGTTCTTACAAATTATTTCCTGTTTGTAATTTAATTACTTCCTTAAAATTAATTATGAAATATGTTTTATTATTATGTTTTATTATGTTTTATTATTATGTTTTATTATTATTATTATTATTATTATTATTTACTTGAATAAATTATTTGTATTGATGTATTTTCATGAAAGCAACACATAATAAAAATAACCATGATTTGAAAAAAAAAAAAAAAAAAAAAAAAAAAAAGTGAAAGTCCGTGTGAATCTATCTAAGAAGTATTCACACGATACTACCGTATTCACACGATATTCGGAGAAAACCTCGGAAAATTTCGAACGGGTATGTCGAAAAGCGTGTCCAGGGATCGAACCCGGTATTTCCTGTCATTCAGTTTTGAAAGAAGAAGCTTTTGGTCGGTGGTGGAGGGAGTTGAAAAAATAGAGTTTAATATTGCTATAATTAATTGGTTAAACTTACAATAAAACCTAATGAAAACCAATTATAATGTTTAAACTACAAAATTAAAAATTGCACAGAAAAAAATAAATTAAATTAATAAATAATAATAATAATAATAAATAAAATAAAAAATTAAGATTAGGAATTGGCTAATATAGTTAGTTTTCTTTTGGTGCCACTATTTTTTTTTTTTTTTTTGTATCATTTCTAACTTTCGTATAATTATTTAGGAGAATATTAGATATTCCTGAAAGGCACTGTTTAATTATATTATATAAATCATTTCCACACTTACATTTGCATGGAAAATCAATACCTAATATTTCTGATTATTCCAGTGTTAATTGTATAATTATATTTTTTGGATTTTGCAGTTTTAAAAAAGAATCTTCATATTTTATATTAATCAGTTTTTGAAAAATTTGGAATGCAATAACTATAATAATAATTAAAATATCCTGGGGTCATTTGAGCTGACCTCTATCAATGACCATCAAGTATTTATAAACATCTTCAGGACAGTCTACATCTAATATTTTATCCTTAACTAACAAAGTAATGCAATCATGACATTTTAGTTTATTAGATACTTTGTGTGCAATGTAACCGCCTATGAATATCAATACGGATAAAATTTCATTACTTATTTCTATATCGTCATTACTATTAAAAGTGTCATAAAATATTTTTGGAATTTCAATCTCTTCATTTTTTTCGTCTGCAAATATGTACTTGAGATCTTTTATTTGAAACTTTACATTTTTTTTCGGAATACATGCTAATTAAACTTAGTATTTTTAATTTGGATTCGGATTCCATTACCTGCATGCAAAACGATATCTGTCTTCAATATGAAATCTATATTTTGTCTTTTGCCCTGTTTGAAAGGAAAAAACATTAAGATTTTAAAATAAATAATGTGATTCTGCGTATATCACTAGCTTATATGGTTCACGTTCGAGGAAGAAAACCAGATCTCGTTTGTGACGTCACAGCCATTTCAGATGTCTAGGAGCCGGCCCGATGGAAGAAGGGAGAAACGGCGACATCTCCCCGGTATAATCAAGATCAAAGCATAAAATTCCTGTTCATATCATCTACTCTTCTCATTATATCCTTCTTTTGTCACTTTTGCAGTGACCCTTTTTATAATTTTTTCTATCCCATAAAAGCCCTGCATAGCCGTATGCCTTAAAATTGTAGGGCATGGGGGATTATAGTGATGGATGGAATTAAGCAATTGAGAGTTGTGAACAGTCCAAGGAAACATCAATGTTATCAGTCGTTTTACTCGATAATTTTTAGTACTCGTTAATTTAACTCTTGAGGTATGTTTCTTCCGGAAAAGTAACAGTTTAAAGAGCAATGTAAAAGAAGGACCCCACAAGTCATTCTAGTCCAGATTATTAAAAGAGACGTTTATTAGAAGAGTTGATTAACTGCACTCGTGATCTTATACAGTTTGGTTCATTTAATTTAGAAATAAGGTGAAAATAAAATGTCTGGCAAGCGAGAAAGAATTGTTCTTTCATTAGGAGAAAAAGTAAAGATATTAGTAAGACTTAAAAATGGCGACTGGCAGCTCAAATTGGTGTTGCCAGTCCTAAGCCTGGATAAATTGTGAAGGTTTTTCTATTGTCAAAATATCCCTTAAATTCTCTGTCCAATTATCCTAACTTTTGCTTATCCGAACTAGGGTCTGTCCCGACGTGTTCGGATAATCGGCGCTCTACTGCATATATATGTGTAAGCGTTGAAAAATTATAGGACATCACTGAAAATCTATTGTAACTAAGGTTGTGTAAATGTTTTAAAAAATATCTCTTATATTAGAAATGTGACACAAAAATACACATGAAAAAATTGTGTCTTTACGAAGTTAAAAAAAAAAAAAAAAAAAAAAAAAAAAAACGCATATTTATTATCAAAAATTTTTTTGTATTGTTGCAAAATTACAGGACATATCAAATAATGCAAAACAAACAATATGAAATATATTACTTACAAACTTTGAATAAACACCATAAAATGCAATAAACTCGCAACAATTGTTTCGGGTCGAAAAAACACACGACCCTTCATCAGGCGAATAAAGTAAGCACGAGTGCTGCAGTCAAAGCGGCAACGCACAAAATCGTTTAAAATGAAAAGAAAAACTTTATAAAGTAGAAAATAAATAGAGCTACTGGTGTGAGTAGAATTGTACAAGAAAACAAGAAAATAAATAAATGAGTGAGATTAAATATAAGGATAACAAAAATTAAACGAAAATCTAAGTTACGCGAGTAATTTCCAAGCATCAGAGAAGAAAGGAGTGGAAGAAATATCATTAACAAGATTTTTCGAATTTTTAAATATGTAAAATGCTTCATGAATATCCAAATGGGAGGAACAGACAGGAGATGAGATTATGTTAGTTTTGGAAAAATCAAAACGATGACCTTGAGACCAGCAGTGGGAAGCAACAGAAGATTTGGTAATCTCTTCATTACGAACATTCCGACGGTGCTCATTTATTCTGTATTTCAAACGCCTCCTAGTTTGACCAATATAACTTAAGTTGCAGGACGAACACGGAATTAAATAAATTCCAGAACGGTTTTCGGTGGGAATGGGATCCTTAAGAGAAGATAATTTAATTTTATTGACGGGCTTGTAAATAACTTTGAAACCAAACGGTGAAAGAATTTTAGAGATTTTGAAAGAGAGTGAAGAATAAAAAGGTAAAACAACTGGGATGAGATTGCGATCGTTTAATTTGGGAGCAGAACGTTTAGGATTTTTAAATTTATGTAGAGCTTTATCGATGATAGATGGGTTATAGTCACAAGAGAGAGCAAGAGATTTTAAATAATTAATTTCTTTCGAAAGATTAGACGGATCAGAACAAATGTGTAAGGCCCGATAAACATAAGTGTAAAAAGCAGACATTTTTTGTTGAGGGGCGTGGTTAGAGAGAGCATGCGGCGGCAAGGAGACTGAGAATGGTTTTCTAAAAACAGTAGTTGAGAAACAATCCTTTTCTTTATTCACAAGAACGTCAAGGAAAGGCAAAGAGCAATCCTGTTCAACCTCAAAAGTGAATTGAATGCATGGGTCAATCGAATTGACCAAAGAAAGTAAATTGGACAAATCGACATCAGGGGAGACAAGAACGAAAGTGTTATCCACATACCTAAACCAGTGAGGAAATTTATATACACCGAAGAGTTTTTCTTCAAAATAGTGCATATAAATGTCGCAAAGTAAAGGAGAAAGAGGACTACCCATGGCCATACCATCATTTTGGGAATAATAAGTACCATTAAAAATGAAGGCAGTTTGCCTGATACACAAATGAACTAAATTTACAAGTTCCTCAATTTCAATAGAAGAATAATGGAATTCACGTAGTCTTCTTTCTAAACAAACCAGGGCACCTTGAACCGGAACATTTGTAAAAAGTGATTTTACATCTAAAGAAATCATAGTATAGTTAGACGGAGAGATGCATTTAATTTTGTCCACAAAATCATACGAGTTTTTAACAGTATAAAGATTTGTAGTAGTTAGATGAGAAAGAGAGTTTGAAAGAAATCGAGCAAGATTATAGGAAGCCGTACCAATATTAGACACAATAGGCCTCATAAAACTAACATAATCTCATCTCCTGTCTGTTCCTCCCATTTGGATATTCATGAAGCATTTTACATATTTAAAAATTCGAAAAATCTTGTTAATGATATTTCTTCCACTCCTTTCTTCTCTGATGCTTGGAAATTACTCACGTAACTTAGATTTTCGTTTAATTTTTGTTATCCTTATATTTAATCTCACTCATTTATTTATTTTCTTGTTTTCTTGTACAATTCTACTCACACCAGTAGCTCTATTTATTTTCTACTTTATAAAGTTTTTCTTTTCATTTTAAACGATTTTGTGCGTTGCCGCTTTGACTGCAGCACTCGTGCTTACTTTATTCGCCTGATGAAGGGTCGTGTGTTTTTTCGACCCGAAACAATTGTTGCGAGTTTATTGCATTTTATGGTGTTTATTCAAAGTTTGTAAGTAATATTTTTACAACGCCAGTTTATTGATGCTTCTTTATTAAATATGAAATATATTCACATAAATAAATAGAACAATCGATAGAACGATTTATCGCTTAAAAAAGACGATTTTTCATACTTTCACATGCGTTTGACAAATTATCAGCAGTAATAGTTTTTTTTTTTTTTAACTCATCTACCTTATCGTATTGTTTGTTTTCTGAATAAATGTCTTGAACTATCATCCGCCATAGGTGCTCTACGTGCTTTAGATAAGGAATTCAATGCGGTCAAGCCAAACTTGCTATCTTCCCCTGTTGGAAAAATCTTTTTTTTTTTTTTTTTTTTCATTACTCTTGTGGCAAGAAGCATTATCTTGTTGGAAATTAATTTCTGTCATTGAAATTTTTAAAGAAATGGTAACAGAGCACTTTTGAGTACTGTTATGTACTCCGAACTATACATTCTGTTGAATATAAACAGAATATGAAGCAATCCTGGAGATGAAAAGCAGCCCAAATCATGACGTTACCGACACCAAAATTTCGTTAAAAAATAAAAATAAAAATAAATAAATAAATAAATAAAATAAAATAAAATAAAATAAAATAAAATAAAATAAAATAAATAAATAAATAAATAAATAAATAAATAAATAAATAATCTTTATTTTCTCAAGTCACATTTACATACATTAGATTTGCAAGAAGCGCCTAGATTGAACTTTTTTCATCTGAAAAAAAAAAAAAAAGAGCTAGAACAGAATCTTGAGTTAAGAAATATATATATAAATTAGAAAGTTTTTTTTTTTTTTTTTTTTTTTTTTTTCACAGACCATGTTTTTGCGGGTGAATTCCAGTTGACTACTTTTATGACTTTGTAGCAATCGAGGTGCTTTATTCATTCGTTCATGCATGATAGATGAATTTCTCTTAAGGCATCTGCAAATTGTGGTTCTGTGAACATCTAATTTCAATTCGCTTTTCATTTATGCGAGACTTTTCATGGAATTGGACGTTTTTCGAGGAATTGCTCTTTCAGCTCATTTGAAAAGCTTCCTTTTACGTCTAAAGAACGTTTTTCACCATAAGCATTTGGGTCTTTTCGATAGTTTCGAATTACGCAGCGAAGTCTTTTAAGTTCTTCAGATATGCTCTTTATTGAAACTTTTTCCTTGAGTAACGCTTAAATTTCTTTTTCTCTAAGCGTTTTACCTCTTGGAATTTTGTGAGAAATACAACAAAACTATAAAATACATTAATTATTAACATAAATGTTGAAAATATATATTCGATAATTTTGCAACGCTAAATATTTCAATTTTCTTTTTTAAATTTTGCAAATTTATTTAAACTTTCATTCAAAGTATTTTACTAAAAATATAAATTTATATTTTAATAGATTTCGTTACTAGTGAGTTACAAATAGTTAAAAATTGCGAAAAATCGTAAAGGTCGTATAATTTTGCAACGCACTATATATTGACTAAAAGGTTTAGATTCGTTACCCAACAAGAAGACAACAGTTTTCGTTGAGTAACAGAAGAGATTTGTTTTGAAAAGTAACTCAATTATAGAAAATATTTCAAAAAACTTTGCATCCATTTATATTTTTCTTGAAATTGATTGTTTAGATGTTTAAATTATTTTGGAATTATTTCAGTATGGAAGAGATTTCTTAAAATATATTTATTTCCCCTTATTTAAAGTTCTAGAACTTTATATGAACAGCGTAATTAGTACAAGGCTGCCATAGGCAACATTTTTTTTTTTTTTTTTTTTTTTTTTTAATATATTTTTCGTATCACTATTTCTAGAAAATAAAGTTTTATATACATTTTCAAAGATTTGCACTTTGCTGCAAAAATTCATTATACATTTTACGTTATTAAAATAGTGCCAAAAAAAAAAAGTCTGTGACCACCCTGTAAATAGGAAATAAAATGCTATTAGGAAATAAAACTCAAAAGAAAAACTCAATTTCAATTATTTGGGTTAGCACGATTCTATCTCTGACTAATTTAGTAGGCACAAATCTGGCGTAATAGGTCCAACTTACAAAGCGATTTAAAAAATATATATAAAATATCCTCTATAGTTTAGAAATTCTTTATTCATCAACCTTACTAAATCATTATAGATAATTTGGAGTGGAAGGCTGATTTTTATACCGACAATGTGAAAATTAATTAAATATTATTTGAAAAATGCCTAGCCCAAAAATTGCTGCCAGGGTAGCTCAGTGGTAGAGAATCTGCGCGTTAAGCGGAAGGCCCGGGCTTGATTCCCGGTTCTGGTATTCTTCACATAGTTAGTATAAAAATCTGCCTTCTACTCCAAATTATCTAAAATATTCTCTATAAATTGTTATATCTAACATTAAAATGAAAATGTTTAGGTTTTTGTATTACAGATTTTCAGATTTGCACATAGCGTAAAAATGAACAGGATTTCTGGCTTTCTCATAAAAATTACAGTTTCGTGTCATGCAAGAATATTTTGTATATATATCTTTTAAAAATCGCTTAGATGAGTTTTGTAAGTCGGCCCTATCACGCCAAATTTATGCCTACTAAATTAGTGAGAGAAAGAATCGTGCTAACCCAAATAATTGCAATGGAGTTTTTCTTTTTAGTTTTATTCCAAAGTAGAATTTTATTTCCTATTTACAGGGATGCCACAGACGGCTTTTTTTAGCACTATTTTAATAACGTAAAATGTATAATGCATTTTTGCAGCAAAGTGCAGATTTATTTGCGGAAATATATTTTAAATTTTATTTTAGAAATAGTGATACAAAAAAGAAAAAAAAAAGTGTTGCCTGTGGCAGTCTTGTACTTATTACGCGGTTAATATAAAAGCGCATATTAAATATTCGAATATACATAAATCAACACAAACTCTAGATTGGAGTGAAAAAAAAAGTTACAAATATGTTTGCTATACAAAAAGCATATAACAAATATTTTTAATTTAATTTGAGTCTAGCTACTTTCCAATTCTGTTTCAAATTTTCAAGATCTAATCAAAACTTCTCTTTACTAGGCCATCGATAACAGCCTTGGAACTACCAAATAGCAGTCAAGTCATAAACGAATAGGTGTTTACTATAATAGAGTGTAATATTCTATTGTCGATGCTTTTTGATTCTGGAAAACACTTATCTTATAGATAGGCAACAAAAATATGATCTTCCATTCTTAAAGGCTTCAAGTTGGAGATTTGATTCTGATGGTACAAAGAAAACGTAAGTTACGAAATACCATTTCTAAGAATACCAGACCATAGAGCGTTCCATTACGATGTTAACAGAATTTTTTATGCAGGCATATTATAAAAAAATCCAGAGACGGTCTCATAAAATCAAGAATAGATTCAAACATATCGGTGCCAAAATACAACATCAAATGTTATTTTAATGTATAATTTAGCTAGTTTTATATATGTTTTATGTTCACGATCTGTTTAATAAATTACGGTTATACTGGTCTTTTAGGGTTACTTTATTCCCAGTAAAATATAGTTAATGTAGAATTTATAAAACTAAAAAAAATATTTATAGCATTTTAGAATCTTCTATGCTGGATCACACTTTGATCATTACTAAAAATAAAAATTATTATTGTTGTTATTATCATCATTATTATTAATATTATTATTATTATTATTATTGTTATTTACCATACACGAACGATCCACCCTAATACACAATTTAAACAAACATTTTCTAAAAGTTTTTTTTTTTTTTTTTTTTTTTTTTTTTTTTATGAATTTGTCATCATATATTTCCTTTAAAGTCTATATATACATATATGAAAGAATAAAAGAAAATAATAATAAATTTCCCAGTGAAAAATTATTCATTTTTCGTTTTAAAAATTTATTTCGTTCACCGTAATTTCGATATTTTCAGCTCTTTTAAAACTTGAAATGTTTTTTTACAAAATTTTTAAATTCTTGTTAGCAAATGTCGGAGAAAAATTTATTTATTTTTTATTTGAAGATAGAATTAAAGTAGATTGTATTTAAGAATATTTTTCTTAAATTCAAACAGTATGCATTATTTTACTCTACCAATTAAAACATTGTATTTAAATCGACTTGCTTGTCGCAATACGATATTTTAATAACTTTTTAATTTCCTTAAAACTTGAATTAGTATCTTTTACGAAATTTTTAAACTTATCTTAGCAAATGTTAGAGAAAAATCCACTTATTCTTTACTTGAAGATATATTTAAGATTAAATTTAAGAATATGCATCTTAAATTTAAACAATGGACTTTCATTTTACTCGATCAGTTAAAACAAATATTATCTTGCTTGTCACAATAAGGTATTTTTTTTTTATTTTTTTTATTTTTTTATGAACTTTTAGTTTTCTTCACTTTTATGTGTTATTTTTTTTTATGGTATTACATTGCAGTTTATATTGAGAATACATGATTTAAAACTTATTTTTTCTATTGGACTATTTCAGATTTGCATCTTTTGACATGATTACTTTGTTTAAAATATATATTTAGAAGATTTTCAAAAGTCAATTTCTTTATGTAATTTTAGTATAAAAATTTGCTTTCTTGTAAACTAAATATTCCTTAAAATTTAGTAAAAGTAGTTTTAAAATTACATTGGGGTTAATATCTGGGGCAGATTTCACACCATTCATTAAGAACAATAATTTTCTCTTTATAAAAGAATCATTAATTGCATAAAACCATTTAAAAAAAATCACTATGTACAGATAGTACGATATTAAAGAGTTCACGTTATTGGATCAAAGTGGGAATTAATTAAATAGAAGATTTGTTTGTTTTAAGCATTTTGAATATTAAAACCAATGTAATATTTAAAATGAGATAAAAAATATAAAACTTTAAAAATATGTTTTAATTAAAAACATTAAAACACAAGACAGACGTTTAGGCTAGAACACTAGCCCTCCTCAGTGTCAAACATACAAGCACAACATTTACAAAAATTCATAATATATCATAGCAAGATTAAATATTCAGGAGGAATAGCTTTAGCCTCGTTCAAGGCAGAATGTTGCATTTTAGTAAAAGCACCCTCTAGAAAAATTCATATATGTTTATATTAGAAGTTAAAATTTTAAAGTTTTCAAAATCCGGAATATGATCAATATTGAGAGAATGGATTACGAGTTTTGATCTTAAATCTCATGTTTTATATGAGTGTTTATGTTCCTTTAATCTAATTTCACCTGTTCTGCCAGTTTCACCGATATATGTAGAATCACAATTTTTACAAGGAATACTATACATTACACCAAGACATTTAAGAGGGGGACAGCAGGTTTAAAGTTTGAGAGAAAGTTACTTATACGGAGTTGAGGTTTAAAGCTAGTAGAGATATTAACTTTTCTAAGTAATTTAGAGATATTTTCAGAAATACCTTTAAATGAAGGATAGTAGTACGATAAGTGGAATTTTTAACTTTAGGATAAACTGATTTATATGAAAAATAGAACTCTTCTTTATAAATTCTTTTAATAAAACGAGGGAGGAAATAAAACAGGAGATTTAAGATCATATAAAACAGGAGATTTAAGATCAAAACTCATAATCCATGCTTTTATTTAAAATCAATTGCACCACTATAGATGCTTATATGTTTTTAATAATTTCCAAACAAAATTAATCTTATTATTTAACATTTTTTATTTTATTTTTTTACAAAATAATGTTATAATAGTCCAAAATACCTTATTCATAGATATTGTGATTATTTTCAAATCATAAAATATACTGAAAAGCAAATACGTGTGGAAAGCTGAAATTTGAATATATATTGTAAAGGAAATCTGTTTTTCTTTTTTTTAAGTAATTTTCTGTTTTCTTGCTACAACATGGACGTATTATAAAATCACATCGCATTCTGTCAAAAAGCACATTTTTTTCTGTATAACGACATAAAATTTGTAACAACTGATACAGATCTTACCCGATGGGTACAGATTTCCTGTTTTGCATGCGGGAAACTTAGTATCAAAGCAGAATTGGGAGCTACAGCGTAACAGCCTAGAATATATTTCTGTCGTTGAGCGGTAACTTTGGACCGTATTATCCCATATTCGGAATACTAAACTGAAAAGAAATTCATTTCATTCAGAATCTCATCGTAATATCTCGCTATGATCGTATATAATTTTTTCCGCATTTAGTCTGGAGAATTGCGTAATTTTGGAAAGATGTGTGGAATTTCTTCAAATTCCGATTCTGAGATATTTCCGATTACGGCCATTTGTTGCCTATAATGCGATGGATTCTTTTTCGATCTTAGCCACACAAGTTTCAAAATTTAGTTTAAAGTGCGTTTTTTTACAGTGTAACCTACAGTGTGTGCTACTACAGTGTGCTCTCTTGTGTCAAATATTCCCTGTACTGTTTTCTGTCAAGGAAAATTTTCTTCAACGTAGTTTTTCCGTAGCATACAGATATTTTCAGACAATTTTGTTGCAAGGAATTTTAATTAATATAATAGGACTTTGTACAGTGCACTATAGAATGGAATTCTAAACACACAATTAATACGTGAAGAAATATAGTTATATATTTACATCATACATGCAGCTAAATTAAGTTTTAATGAATACAATAAAAATATAACATACCTATAGATTTTAATAAATTCCCGCATTAAATAGCTGCATTTAATTTATTCCTTATCTTTATATTTTATATACGTTGTAAAAGAACATGTTTATCACTTTGTTTAAAATATTCATTGAAAATGCCAATGATATAAGATGTTTGTATAAGTGCAATAGAAAACAATTATCAAATTTTAAAAGTCATTTAAACATTGATGTTTAAAATTGTTATTTTTCAATTTTTCTTTGGAATTTTTGAGAACATGTACCTTAGCTATATATAAAATAAATAAATAAATAAAAATAAAAAAAAATAAAAGTAGTCATATAAATTAATAGATGATGTGCAATGATGGCGCTAAACAATACATTTTCGAAAAAATCCTATAAATTTGTGCTTGAGATTTAACAATCGAGAATATTTGTTGCATTTTTATCCTTTTTCGAATAATTTAGAATTAAATTCTTATAATCTTACTTTAAGACACTAATATATTGTTTAAAACATTATTATGGTACAAAGACATGAAAAATTATTTTTCTTTTCTAGGATGTTTAAATTTATGTACAATAAAAAACAGAACGCTAGTAGTTATTACAAAGTTTTAGGCATAGTAAATTCAGGACAAATTACTCTTTATTGTTCATCTAACGATGCCATTAATTTTATATTCGTAAAATTTAAGCTAATATTAATGGCGATAATTAAATTATTTAATATGTTTTAGTCATAAAATTCTCATTATATTAATTTTTCATAAAAAATACATACCACGTAATTAAGTACTTATTAATGAATTAAAAAAAAAAAACTTACTAGTAATAAAACAAGTATGCAAGCTGTTGATATAAAAAAAAAAAAAGTTATAATATTCATTTATTACAGAAAAGATAATTAAAAAGTAATATATTACTTCATTATGCATACTTTTAATCAAGAAAAACTATATTAGAAGTATTTTCTATTTAATGGAAAAAAATGTAGTTTCATAGCAGATAATATTAATTTATTTACAAAATATTAAGTTTGAATATGTAGCTTTTGATATTAAGTGAAGAAACTGTATTATATTATTACACATAAATATATATATATATATATATATATATATATATATATATATATCTTTGTATTCAGTTACAAATAAAATTATTAATTTTATTTATAAAAAAAAAATATTTATTATATAGTTTTCTTAATTTTATAAAATAAATAAGACATTGTCTATTTATTAAGAAATTATCAATATTTCAATGCATTTAAAGTATTTTTTAAAGTATTCGAAATATTTTTTTAATTATTTTGATGACTGTAGTGTAAAAAGAGACATCTTAACTGTGTTGCTAAGTTCGGATCCAATTAGAACCAAAATTTATATACATAAAAATCCATATTTTGTGTAGAGTACTTTCCTAAAAAAACGAAAGAAATTAATTCATAAATTCAATTGAAAAATAGAAAATAGAAGTGTAGTTATATATTGAAAGTAAAAACAATGGGCACGTATGGATACCATTTCGTATATACAAAAATAAACGTCCATTTTATCAATTTGCAATGAACACAGCAGAATGGTTTAATTCAGAAATAAATACATCTTAAAAATAATACCACAAAAATGCCTCATATAAGCAAAGTTTTGGCGGAAAACGTATCTAAATTATTTAAACTTGAAAATATTTCTTCACACACCACAAAATTACAGGAAGACCTACCGGTTTACCTGATGAGGAAAGGCCACGTTTTTGGAAACCGGTAATGCTTCCATTTACTTTATTGTATGTGAAAAAGTTTGTTAAGTTTGAATATTGTTTGTAAACCAGATTTTAATTTAGTATTGTATCTAAATTGATGATAAAGTGCATGTTTATATAGATTGAAATCTCTTTTTTTTAAACCTGGAATTTACCCAGTGATTGTTTAAATTTAATTACAAACAAATAAATCTACACTATGCGCCTTACATAATTATTTATTTTATATTTTGAATATATTTAATGTACTATACGAAGAAAAATACAATAACTTAATAATAATAGTAATATATATATATATATATATATATATATATATATATATATATATATAGATAGATAGATAGATAGATAGATAGATAGATAGATAGATAGATAGATATAAACTGAGGAAAAGACCACAGAGTCGTTGTAAAAGTGAAATTATAAAGTTTGTAAAAGTAGAATGGAGAAGAGTTACTGAAATTTCTTTTCCTATCATCAAAAGTCCTCAACATATTTTTTAACAAAATATAAATTAATGAATTATACAAATCTAAAAAATATTTTTCATGTGTCATTTAAAATATTATCGACAGATGGCGCCATCATTTTTATTGCACAAAATGAAAAATGATCGAAATTATATCAAAACTGAGCTGATATTTAAACGGACTTTTTGACTGAAAAAATTTTTGATTAGAAAAGACTGAATTTACTCAAACTGGATTTTTTCCTAAGAATTCCTCTAAAGTTATGGCTAAAAATATTCCTCCCGTTTTTGAGCCAGTGAATCCGGTCACACATTTAAAGAGAGTTAATACCTATGGATATATATTTCTTTGCATTTGAAATAAATAATATTTCTATAGCTTCATTATTTCATATATTATCGTTATTATTAAATTTAAAGATTTTACTTTACAATTAATTTACACAGGGTGTATCTCAAACTGAATGTACAATAATAAGAGAGCTAGCAATCACATACCATTACCGGGCGGGAAATGTTTATCTAATTTCGGAAATTAAACATGAAAACTAAAAGGATACAATATATTCTATTAAACAAAATTAGTAGATAGTAATAAATTTGAAGTATAATTGGCAACTGAGTATTGTTAGAAGTTGCTAAATCCAATTGTGATGTATTCTTTAAATGTGTGGTGTACGGAAATCCGGCCTTTCCCTGATATTTCGAGCTTTTCCTAGATTTCTGAGGTGTCAATTTAAAAGAGTAGTATTAGGATCTCTGCGTTAATAACAATGTTTAACTAGAAAATACTTATTTTATAACATCCATAAGAATAATATTAAACCCCAAGGTGAGGCGATTCACTGATGGATGGATGTTGTTTTTAAATAGCTTCGTAATATTCAATTGAAGTAGACTATAAAGCATTTTTTGTCAATTGGCTGTGTCAACAACTTTTTCAGAGATATCAGGTAGTTTACAACTCTCAGAATATGATGTAATAATTATAGAAAAACGTAGTCATCTTCCAGTAATATTGGTCCAATTTTTTACCATCAAGCGTCTTTGTGAAAATTTAAGTATCCTATATTAGTACGCCACCGTCACACATCCATCTATACATATAATTTGCAAGAGAGATGACAATTCCGGTTCGTACTCATCTGTATAGCAAGTTGCCATCCGATTTTCATACTTTAGTTAATTTTTATCCAATTTTCATACTTTCGTTAATTTACAAAAATCTAATCGTCCAATTGATAAACTGTTAGTCCGACGGATTCGGGAAATACGCCCCTTTCATTTGGTACCTTATTTGTAACGAAGTTTTCATTTGATTTCTGAAAATTAATTAAAATAATAAAATAACTTCAATATTGGACATTTAAATTTATGATTGTTGCCTAAAAAAAAAATTTACCAAGTTTTTTTTTTTTTTTTTTTTTTTTTGGGGGGGGGGGATAAAATGAAATAATGCTTTCACACGAAAAATTAAAAATTAAAAAATGTTAACGTACACAAACATCAAACCGTCTCAATTATATATATTCAGTACTCCTTTAAATTCCTTGAGTGTTCATGTGATGTTTGCATATTGTGTTGTAATTACTGATGAGGAAACCCGGACGGGTTTCGAAACGTCTGATTTTAATTGTTTTTATATGTAATTTTTGTTTTTTAAATGTATTTTAACTTAAAAATTTTTGTCTCATAAATAAAACGTTTTTGCTTTTAATAAAAAATGTTAAATTTGCTCATGCATAAAATAAATAAATAAATAAATAAAATATGAAAATGGAGTAAAGAAAAACAACCATAACCTTTTTTATATGACACTTCAAATTTATACTTTTTGTTTTTTTCTTTTGTTTAAATAGTATGTTTTTGGCACGGATGAATCGTGCTTGGCATGAAAGACTAATCATCGAAAATCCTGGGTAAAATTTGAAATTTTGATGCTGAAATAGATCGGACATTTTTCTCCAATGACTCCACTTTTGTCAAAGCCACTTTAAGCCAAGTAGCGCATCAAAAATATAAATAAATTAATAAAATATTGAAAAACAGAAAAGAAAGGAAAGGAAAGGAAAAAGAAACAGAAACAGAAAGAAGCAGAAAAAATAATCGCATAAATTATGTATTTTGGTCTAAAATGGCGATAAAAATTTAAATGTCGACAAGGGGAACTATATTAAGGCTGTACTAGTATGATAACATTTACATATTTAATTACTTATTTATTTTTCTATTCACCAACTACTATTAACTAACTCAACTACTGTTATAACCATAAAAATTTAATTGTCTCATGCGATAAATGTAGCTAATCATAACATATTGTAATATTATATTTGGCGTGAAATTGTTGTCATTTTACAGTTCATCGAATAAATCAAATAAATATAGAAAATAACTTGAGAGAAAATATTATGTACACCACGTATATTGTTGTTCATATGTAATTGGGATATAAAATTGCTACTTCAATTTTTTCGATACTGTCCGTTTCGAAACTGTCATCTGATCGGCACCCAAATGGAAGGCCACTGGTAAGCTATTGCTACAAGCAAAAGGGAGAGATACCCGAGAATCTGTAAATGAGTGGGTCGCTGCAGAGGGCTGCAGGGACAGGAAGCGGGCTTTTGAACAATTTCATATATATATATATATATATATATATATATATATATATATATATATATATATATATATATATTTACATTATTATAAAGCCATATAGAAAAGAGTTCTCCTTAAATATAGTTACCAGCGAAGCAGGCAAAGCCTTCGTTGATTCGCTATCTTAATTGATTTCACATTCCATCATTTTTGACGGGGTTATATGCTAGCGTTATAATAGTTTTAAAAAGCATATCTCTCAAATTATGCCTCAATTGTGAATAACGGTAATAATCATTGGTATTTAAAAAACGGGGTTTTCAATCAAGTTGATGGAAGTATGGGTGAAGAAATTCCAGCTGAGTTTTACGATTAACATTTTTCTAAAAGTGGATGCGCTATGTATAGAATGGTATAATTAGAAGAGATTTTGTAGGAGCTGCCGTGAGAATTCGAAATCTGATTCACATTATGTTATATCACATTGGTGGGATATTCATGTGGTAGACCTAAAATAAGCCACTTCTTTATCAACGTCCATCCCGTATATTTATAATTTTTACGTGGTCTGCCCTAGTCCCCTATGTCTGGGAAGTGAACATTGGCAGAGTAAGCATTGTTTAAAAACATGAGGTATTCGGTACGGTACATTTACAAGAAAATCGTAAACAAGCTGTGTGTTTAGCAGCGAATTTATTCATATAATCCACAAGCAGGATACATATAAATCACTTCTGGGTCCGTGTAATATGCCATTCTACTATCTCAATTCCATATTTGAATAAAGCATCTGAGAGACTACGTTTTATAAATAAATGCACAAGCAATGTCATTCAATGCGTCATTACATTTTATTCTTGGATGTATCTTACATAATTAGGATTTATATAGATACTATAAATTTATATAGATACTGTTAAAGAATAGATTTATTTATAGTTTATAGTAAATTTTACTGTATTGTAATCACTCACTAATTATTGTAATCACTTGTTTTTAATATATCTTGTACATAGATTAACAAACAAACAGACAAAGCGATTAACACACTTACATACTGACTAATTCCCTAACACACGGATACCATATCGATTTTGTGGTTTTCGAAATCCTCACTCCTCAAAACGTGCAAAAAAAAAAAAAAAAAAAAAAAATTAAGAAAAGAAAAGAAAAGAAAATCGAGGGCAATACTTTTCCCGATAACATACAATCCCTATACCTGCACTATGAAGGGAACAAATATTATTAAATAACTTTTTAAAGAAATTATTCATTAGAAAACAATCTAGAAGTAAAATAATTATTTATTTTCATTCTGAAATAAAATGACATGAAACGAAGAATATAGATCTACAGCAATATTTATGATATATATATATATATATATATATATATATATATATATATATATATATATATATATATGTTATAAATATAATGTAACAATGAAATATAGAATGTACTTTTAAAATACTAGTACATTATTCAAACATTACATATACAAGATAAATATTATCGAAACACGAAAAATCATGGAGTTCTAGAAAAAGTATTCTTGCAAATATGGAAAAGCGACATATGTATTTACAAAGACTAAAATCATTCTCAAATAATATATAAGTATTTCTAATATTTTGATCACATACTTTTATAAAATATGTTATTTATACACGTATCTTATTTGTGTATCTGGATATATCATGTTGAATTTATTCATGAATACTGAGGACTATGTTTTTAACATAGGAAATAAATCTTTTCTAATAAGAATCTGCATATAGGTTTATTTTTTATTAGTACATGGTTTGATTTGCTTCACATTAGGAATACACTATAAACATTATATATATATAAATACATACGTACGTACACAGACGCACACACACACACACACACAGGTATATATATATATATATATATATATATATATATATATATATATATATATATATATATATATATATATATATATATATATATATATATATATTATGGTCTTGCAGCGTTCTTAAGATTTTACGCTCTTTTTATTATATTGTCACCTTTAACTTAAAACAATATTTTTTTACACAACACTTTAGCATTAAAACTCTCAAGAAAAATATCGTTTTTACGATAGTGGTGAAAATTTAATAAAACACGAGTAAAATTTTAGAACGCCTGATATATATATATATATATATATATATATATATTTATATAACATAAGTGTTAGATTAATGTTAAATACTTTGTCACGCTTTTTTATTACATTAGTTAATGAGCTAAAAATTTATAAAACTATTTTCTAATAAATTATTGTTAAAGAAATAATTAGTAGTACATTTCCATGGAACATGAATGTTATAAGCTATATAAAACTAAGCTGTTTCGTAAATTTGTTCAGTTTTTAAACATTTAAAAAATAATTTGCTAGTTATTAGTTTTAATGACTAATGAATCAGATTTGTGTCAAACAAGAGTGTTTATTCCTATGCGCATCTCGTAAAATATTTTTAGAAGGTAAGCACTTTTGTGATCATTAAAGAATTTTTTTCTATACTTGAATAATACACACGTACACACACACACACACACACACAAAAAAAAAAAAAAAAAAAAAAAAAAAAAAAGAAGAAGAAGAAGAAATTAAACAGAAACTGCTACACAGAATCAATTTAAATTTTCTGCCCTATTATCGGCAGAACTATTTCATAATTTTTTAAAGAAAAATATTGTATTATCCGCAGATGCGCATAATCCACAATTAAAATTTTACTTTAAAAAGAAACTTACAACTTGTGCATTGTGCATGGGCTGGCAATTGTATTTCTTGTCGGCACTACAAACAATTAACATTATGTGGAAAAGTGAAAAATGGATTATTTTGTGTAAAAAATAAATAAATAAAAATATGCGTTTCGTTCAGCACTTCTATATGAAAATAATAATATCTGTTATTATCATTATTTATTAAATTTCAACAAAATAAATACGCACATAAAACGTTGAGAAACTGGAATTAAATTTCATATAATTATAACTACGTCATATAATCATCAAAGCATTTAGTTACACAATAAAACGAATAAATTTGAAATATATATAAAATTAATATATATAAGAATATATTTAATTCAATAAATGTAGAAAAATATTATAATTTTCAAGAATTTATTAAAACTTATAATAAAATAAGACTATTGAATTTGAGAATATTGAAAATTGTAGAATATTTTTCTCCTTTGTTTTAATATGTTTAGGCTCTAAAAAACTTTTATTATTTGTAGTGACGGTGAAATCTGCTAAAACTGGTATCAGAAATGCAGCGACATTCCAGATAACATGAGTATTGTCATTTATTATAATAAATAACAATAACACTGCGCTGCAATAAAAAAATAAATAAATAAATAAATAAATAATCCCCTGATACTATTTCTGCTGATTCTTATGTAAAATGATCTCCTGAATCCGAATATGACTTCATTTTGCCCAATCACCATCGTTTTCGCGGGACGCCAACCCCTCCCTCAATATTTATCACTGTTCTTTTATTTTATGGCCATGAATTTTATTCGAAAAAAAAAAGAATTATTTTAACACTTAAAACAAAAAATATAGTATATAATACATAATAATAATAATTGATTAATAAAATACAATAAATGTAATTCATAATTTTAGTGGCAAATCCCCACCCCTAAATGTTCCCCTTGTTACACATATGCATGTTTTAGAATTGCACTCCTGTAGCCCCTCAGAAGATATTCAACAGTTAAAATAATCCTCCCCCCCCCCCCCTACAAATCAAATTTATAGCCATAAAATTACCGAAAATTCATAAAAATAGGGAGGCGTCCCCCCAAACCGGTGGGTAATATTGCAAAATGGGTATCATATTCGGATTGAGGAAGTCACTTTACATAAGAATTTGCAAAATTGGTGTTAGGGCCGATTTTCACACAGAGCAGTGTAATTACACTAAACGATCCTATTAATGACATTTTTAAAGTGGTGGAAGAAAATAGATTCGCAAGTAATACGCGGCGCTGTATAATCCACATTACAAGATTTTTTTTTTTTTTTTTTTTTTTTTACGTATAATACCCGAATTATTGACATACAATTAGGATGCTTTATTTACCACCTAATATTTACTTACCGCCTTATAACGTGTATATAAACTGTTTTAGACAGATCTAAAATTCAACTTTAAATTTCCAGTATCTTAATATTTTCTAAATTTACATAAAATTTCATGCATGTTATTATTATTATTATTATTATTATTATTATTATTTTACATTTAAATTTATTATTTAATGTAGTCATTGTACAATTACTATCTAAGTGATGTTATTATTTTTTCATATATATAATTGCTAGGAATTTAAATTTTACATTCTCGAATAAAATGTCCCCTTAAACGAAAATCTAAGTATTGTTTTTGCATCTCATCTTACTTCTAAATATTTAAGCTAACATTTCTTTTTAAAAGACAAAAATACAATAAAAATGGGAAAGGTTATTGGTCTGGATTCTTTTTGCCTATAGTGCGTGTTAGTTTAATTTGGAAACAATAAAATTAAATGTTTAACTTATAATAACTCTATAATATATACACTTTGATTTAAAGTAATTGTTATTATTTAAAGTATATATATTTCTGTTTCTTATCATTTTGATTTTTTTTTTTTTTTTTCAAAAAAAAAAAAAAAAAAAAAGTAGAAATTTAAACATCTCTTTTAAATCTTGAACACACGTTATTATGTATTTCATAAAAAATAATCCTAAAATAGTCTGTATTTTAACTCACACCTTTTTCATTAATCATAATCGAAATATTCATGTTAGCCGGCTCAAATTGCAGGATTACTCTAACAAGTAAATATTCGAAAATAATGCACTTTGAAGTATATTGATAAAAGCTGGATAACCCAAATATGATTTATTTGCACAGATGTTGAAAGAGATTATACTGTAACGGCAAATCTATCGCAATATCTATGATTCAGCTTAATACGCAAATAAAATGTATTTATTTCAAACGATAAAATAGTAATGAGCAAGGTGTTTCAGGAAACAAATGAGATATGTCTAGTCTTAAAGTACATTCATTAATTGAAATGAAATTATTAGTTATATAAATTCAAATATTGTTTGTAAAGCAGAAATTTATCATTAAAACAGGTATTAAATTTTGACAATTTAAACTTTGAATACTAATAGTTTACACTATTAAGCTTCGAATTAATGACAAAATATTTTAAAATGATATACATAATACATATGATGACCTACTTTGTAAGAATTTGAGCATTAAAAAAAAAACTTATGAAAAAAAATAATAATATGTATATTTTTTTAAATCAAAATATAAAAATGATAATTTAAATAAAAAGGAAATATTAATGTACACTCATTGCCATAAAACCCAAGAAAGAATTTCATTTCATTTTTATGAGTACAACGTTGATACAAGTAAGTGATTACCAAATAAAACTAAGTTTATCTCTTATTTCAGGAAAAATTACAAATAAGTGGTGGTTTTAGTACCCTGTCGGGACATCTCTATCGTGAATGCACGACGCTATACGGGTAAGAATTAAGGCATACAAGTAAAGAATGATACCCTGCAGCATTTCGTGGAATGGTTGCTGTGAATGCTCTTATTAATTTAGCAAAACTCGTATGCTGTCGAACTGGCGTCCCATGTGGTCCAAGATATGCTCGATCGGTGAAAAATATGGGGATCGAACAGGCCAGGAAGAATGGTAGTGTGGCGGACGCTGTCCTGTTACATCCCTGCTGTGTGAGGCCGAGCATTTTCTTTTGGAAAAATGGCTGCTGGGAGTCATGCCACAAGGACAACAAATGTGGCTGAAAGATGTCACGAACATACCACGGAGCTGTCATGGTGAAGTAGATCAATATTACCGGGTGACCGTGTGTCGTATGCGGTGGCAGCCCATACCACAAGACCAGCTGGGTTTGCGGCGTGCCGCTCTAAAGCAAAGGCAAAGTTTAAGCATTTATCGCGGATAACGTTCATGTTTGTGATCACTGTTAAAATTGACTCTTGATTCTTCACTGAACATGAAATAGTGCCATTCTGATACAGCCCAATCCCGTGGAGTGCGACATTACTCCAAACGGAGGAGACTGAGAAGGGTGCCATTAGCAACACACGTAATAGGTCCAGATATAGCAAGTGTCCTTATCCGTACGGACAAACATAGGGACCCATAGTGAAGGTTATGAGAATGAGACAGTTGGTGGGCAAAGAGAATGTTGGTGCTATGCGTGCGTGTTTACGGTGTGACTTTCTTATCGACTATTCCTCTGGCGAGTGCGTCCTGAACCTAGTCATCGTGTACGCGAACTCCCTCTTCTCCACTGGTCCAAACACGTCTTCGCAGTCAAATAAGAACGGCCTAGGTGGCCGGATACTCACCGAGCTAACCAACCAGCTTTCATCAACCCAATGACTTTTCAACTTTCGGACTCCAACAGCTGCTCATATGGTCTTCGATGGCTGCGTAACGACACCTCTATTTAAAATGCGTCCCTTTGAGACAGATTGAGTACTCGTAAACAAGCTCTGCTTAACTATTTCATACTTTAAAGAGAATTGAATTCAAGAACCACTTGGGGCATTAAGTGATGGGCAATCACGCTGCATTGTTAATCATTTGCATATATGCGTAACATCCTTTATTCCCAGTTTCGTTACGATCTTAAATTGCTTCTTGGTGCGAAAAGTTTTATGGCGGTGAGTGTATATATATATACAGATAAATAGATAGATATAATAAATTGTATTAAAATATTTAAAATATTTAAATTTAAAGAATATTTCCGGGTTAAACGATTAGTGCAATTAACTATCACACACTGCAAACTAATATTAATTTTTTAATTAATTTAATTTTTAATTTAATTGTTACATTTATAGACATTATAATACAACATAAATTGAGAAAATTTTCAGCTATAAAATGTAGTATTTTAAAATTTTAATTAAAATTTAAAACTGTGCTTAAGTGTTAAGAAACTATGTATAAAATCAATTTGTTGTAACATATAATATCAAAATAAATTTAATAAAAAGTAATAGAAATAATAGAAATAATAAACAGATATTAAAATATTTCAAATATTTCAATTTAAAGAATATTTCCATATTAAAATTTTGTAAAATTAACTATAATAAATAATGCAGACTAATAAAATTTTAATATTTTTTTAATTGTGGTGCATATATATATACATAAATAAAGCAAAGAGTTTATCGGAAACACATCCGTTTGGACCACTCCTATTTTTGATTGGTCTAGATTTAACTACTTTGGTGATGAAAGTTGGCCCTTTTTTTTTTAGTAAAATCTGATGATTTTTTTTAAAACATAGATGTATAACTGCATAGATGTTACACTTTTTAAAAGAGCTCTAAAAATTGTTCATTTTTTAAAAAAAATTAAAATATGAAAATTAATATTAGTTATAATTTAATAGTTGCCGAAAAAAAAAAAAAAAAATTACGAGTTAATTTTTTTTCGACATAAAAATAAATACATATAATTAAGCGTGAACACTAAAAAATTGTAAAAAAATAAATTATGCATCTCACAAAAATTGACGTCATTATCACTTTAAAATTTTCTATACATTGATAAAGTGCTAATGTAGTAATTCTAATTCTATAGCTATAATATTGAACAGAAAATTTAAAAACTTGGTATATAAAGATATTTTTTTTTTTTTAAATCTTAAAATTATTTATAATTTTTTTGTCATTCCGGTGATGAGTTGATATGTGTATCGCACTTGCATAAGTAAATGTTTTGGCGAGAAACGTCCGAGCTACTTCAGTGCCAAATTTCAAGTTCTGGCAAGAAGAATGTTTCAATGTTTTTGCACAATTTTTGCCAATTTTATTTTAAATATTTTTGTAATGCGAGTGGGAAAAAAACGAAAAGCATTTTTTTAAATTGGTCTAATTATATAAAATATCTCCATGTAAAATATTATGTGTTTTCGTTCTATTTATTACCAAAAAGAAAATGACTAATGCAGTTTTTCCTGTATTATTGACATTTCTATAAATTAAATTAAATTAAATTGGCAACCAACGAAACGGGTGAAGCCTGCTAGTATATATATATTCCATTTTCAACTCTCGGTTTTTGCCTAATATCATCTTTTGAGGGACACTAATTATGAAAGTCCGATTTTTAGTAGTTTATCTCTCTGTGTATATGTTATCAGTATATTTTAAGAACAAATAACTGCAGCATATTCTAAGTTGATATTTTCCTATTTTTAAAACTCTATCAAAATTGGCAAGTTTGAAGGGAAATTAATAACAGACTTGATTGTTTTTCATAGATATATGCACCTTAACTGAATGGAGGGTTGATCAGAGCGGCAGCCTCCGAATTATATATCAAATAAAACTATTCTTGAAATTATTTTATTTTATTTTACTTATTTATTTTTTTTAATAGATTGATATTTATTACCTTAAGATATTAATATTATGGTTTGATCATTTAAATATAGTGGCCAACGAAGCGGCAAAACTTGCTAATACATGTATATATTTAATTATTTAGTTTATATTTAAACTTTATTTACATTATTGGGTTTGCTTAAAAAGACTGTGGTTACAAGGTAAAAAGCATTTAAATGAGTTGTTTAGTGATTTTTCGCACAAAGAGGAAATAAATTAGACTGATTTTAAAAGTAATTGATTTTATTAAATCTTTATATAATCTATTTGCACCGAAAAATAAGTTTTGCTACTGTAGACCAGATGCAACTAAAGGGATAAATTTTCATATATATATCTTTTCTATAAGTTTCTTTTTAACACTTTCCAACAAGATTGAAAAGTGATTATGACTTGGGTGTGCCTGTCTGTCTGTCTCTCCGCGCTATAATTCCCGTAAATATTTGTGGAATTTCTTGAAACTGATATATGTTATTCAAGTTACGTATCGGATGTTCTCTTTTGAAAATGGAGTTTATACCTTAACTGGTTTGTATACAGGGATACCCGAAAGTAGTTCAAAGCATTGTGTTCTATGAGAGGTATTTCTATAAACCGTATTTACATACCTTTAGTGTACACATATCTTAATGAAATTGAAATATGTTATTCAAGTTCACTATTGGAGTTTTCCTGTATAAAACGGATTAAATACTAACGCTTTTTTATATACAAGGACACTCAAAAGTATTCTAAAACATTGCGTTCTATGACAGATATTTCTATAAATCAAATTTTAATAACTTTACTTTCCACGAAGTTTTTGGAAATTGAAATATGTTATTTATATGTACATAAGAATGCTTCACATAGAATATGGCATGATTAGCATTAGATTTACAGGGTGACACAAAAATATTCAGCTATATTAAGAGCTATTAATAAAAAATTGCTAGAATTGTACTTTCGTATACATTAAGCGTTTTTGACACTTTCTATCAGTTTTTTAGTGTGAATATAATTTCAATTTGTGTATATGTCTGACTGTTCCTCTGTCCGTCTGTCTGTCTCTCTGTCTGTTCTACTGCACTCTAATTCCCGTAAATATTTATGGAATTTCTTTAAACCGATATATTTTATTCAAGTTCACTATCGGGTGTTCCCTATTAAAATTGGAATGAATACCTATTCTGGTTTGGGTACAGGGACACCCAAAAGTATTCGAAAGCACTGTGTTCTATGAGAGGAGTTTCTATAAACCGTATTTTAATACCTTTAATGTATAGAAACTTTAATGAAAGTTTAGTATGTTATTCAATTCCCTATCGGATATTTCCAATGTAAAATAGAGTACATTTCTAACTGGTGTGTGTACAGGGGCTTTTGTAAGTACTCCAAGCATTGTGTTGTATGAGAGTTATTTTTATAAACCAAATTTTAATAATTTTATTTTCCACAAAGCTTAATGCAATTGAAATATATTATTCGTATGCACAAAAGAGTGTGACCTTTATGTAATATAGTATGGTTAGCATTAGATTTACAGGGCCACACAAAAATAATCAGTTACATTAAGAGCTATTAATAAAAATTTGCTTTAATTGCACTTTTGTTTACATGAGCGTTTTAAAACTTTCTTATAATTTTAGTGGGAATATGATTTCAATTCTGTCCGATTGTTTACCTTTTATCTGTTTGTCTCCGGCTACAATCATCCGTGAATATTTTGAGAATTTAAAAAAAATTATACACTCAAGTTGCCTATGGAATGTTCCCTATTTAAAATGTCATTAATAGGTCCTGTACGAATAGTTTGTTTACAGGGACAACAACAACAATAAAAAAAGGCAATGTATTACGTTTTAGGACAGAATTTTTTAAAAGTTATATTTAAAAAACTTTCTACTATAAAAATCATAAAAGCTTGACATGTATTACTAATATTCAGAGTTATTCTTTTGTATAGAATATGATATGGTTAACTTTCAGATTTACAGGGCTACAGTAAAGTATTCAGAGAGTTTAAAAGCTGTAATTATAATCCAACGGCTACGTTTTCTTTTGCGCTAAGCCTTTTTAACACTTTCCAAAATGCCTAAGAGTAATTTTAAAATCAATTAGTCTATCTGTATGTTTTTCAGTCCTTCTGTCTCTTATGCGATAACGTTGGCAAAGAATATTAAAAGTTATTCGATACAATAATTGCGTACAGTTGGAAAGTGTTACTAATCAATGCGTACTGCATGATTTTTCTTTCTTGTTATTTATTTACTTTCATGTATTTTGAAATGAACAAACCTCAGCGCAACTTTTAGAAACAATTAAAACTGGTATAATCAAATAAGTTATTTTCCTAGATATTTTAAATTTAAAATTATGAAAAGTTTATAGTAGGTATAATAAAAAAGTTAAAATCTCGAAATATAATTTTAAGACACTCTTTTGAATGCTGAAAGCATTAAAGAAATTAAAGTAAAATACCAGAAAAAAAATAATAAAGAAAGAAAGGCAACAAGAAACATTTAAGTTTTATTTATAGAAACGATGATTATTGAGATATATAAATTAAATACATTCATGAAAAAGATTTAATATTTAAAACCAATGAAAAGATTAGATTATAGGGAACGAAAATATCTAATATATACAAGGAAGGAAAAAAATGGAAGACTTTAGACAGTATATTATTTGAAAAAAGAAAAAAAAATTATCAAAACTGTGAGGAAAATGTCATCGTATGAACATATACAAAAAAAAAAAAAAAAAGAAAGAAAGAAAGAAAGAAAAGAAAAGAAAAGAAAAAGAAAAAAATGTATATTTTTAAAAAGAGTAAAAAGATAAAATAATTATTATTACACGCCGTTTCCAGAGAGCTATTTGAATTGAAATTCAATCAAGTATATAAACGGAAACGAAAGAGAAGGTATTAATTAATAAAGTTGAAAAAAAAAATAAATAAAGGCCGAATTTTCTAGTACATAAAAAAAAAAAAAAACTTTGTTGTATAATTCCTTTTACAGTCCAAATTTTCATGAAATAAAGATATTTCCTGCATTCAAAAAATAAAGTAAATTTGTTTAATTAATGTACAATTGGTATAAAACATTTTAGGTTTACATATATATATATATATATATATATATATATACATATATATAATCCGGTAATTTCCTTTGAATACTTTTTAAAGATAAATGTAAAGATTTACGCACATTAATTTTGCAAAACTCTGAATTTATTTACAAAAACAAAAATTATGCTTCATTTAAAGTATTTTGGCTTTTAACGGAATACGATTTTACGTAACAATGCATTGTTACGTTATCTCGTTGTGTATGTATTTGGAAGTTCATATTCAAATTAATGTCTATATTAGACTTTATGTTGACCAAGCAGATTTTTTTTTTCTTAATTCTAAAGAATTTTAGCTGATTATAATTGATTTGTAATTTTAATGAAAAAAAAAAAACCTTTATTGCGATAAACTTTTTAAGTTCATTTAATTTTCAACTTATAAAAAAAATATTAATTAAGAATATTACATTGTATTTGTATGTATGCTCGGTTTATGGCATCGGGTGTTGCCTTCCCTCAGAATCCACAAGTCTGTGCCAGGTCTTCCGGTCATGGGTCCACTCTTCTTCCAGACCCCTATCCCTCATTGCTTTTTTTTACGTTATCCATCCAAGTCTTTCTTGGTCTTCCTCGTTTTCTTTTCTGATTCGGTATATAGTTAAAAGCGATTTTAGGTAATTACATTGTATTTTTTGTACAAAATTTGCATATTTCATATTTTTATAATTTGTTATCGGTGATAACAGCAGTAACATGGAATAATATACTAACATAAGAAAACAATCGGATTTTTTAAACATGGTATAAAATAGATGTAAGTTTAAGACAATCTATTGTACTATAACGGAGATAACTTGTTTGTCATATACGGAATATTTTTATTGTTGATATGATTGTAAATAAAAACATTATTAAAACTTAAGTTTTAAAGATAATTTAAAAGGTCCAGGATCGAAAAAAAAGAAAAAAAAAAAAAAAAAAAAAACCTCAGTGGCACACTTTGTTTTTTTGCGAGTTTATTTAACAAACAGGAATATTTTACAAAGAAGGTGACCATGGTCTATGGACGATGACAGTTTGCAGTGAGGGAACAGTACAGGGACTAAAGTCCCTAATTCTTTTCGCGTTAAATCATGATAATAAATACCATCCAAAGCTGGAACAAAAAATGAAATTGCTTTTGGCGTATTGGTGAATCCACCGCTTTCTCGGACGTCCTCGGTCTCTTCTGCCTTTCGGGGTGTAGTCAAAGGCAGCTCTGGGGAATCTTGTCACTGGCATACGTTGTACATGGTCTTTCCATGTAGTACGATATTCTTGTACTCTGTCACATAAGTTGAATATCTTCAATTCATTCCTGATGTCTTCATTTTGGACTTTGTCGGTGATTGAGGAGCCCTTTATTGATCTTAGATGTCTCATTTCTGTTGCTTGAATTCTACTCAGATCTTGGCTCCTCGAGGTCCATGTCTCTGAGCCGTAGAGCAAGACAGGTGTAGCTATGATTTTATAAAGCTTAAGTTCAGTTTTTTTTTTTTTCGTGTTCTCCTCTTGAGGGTTTTATTCAAGGTTCCGCAAATGTGTTGGAATTTGTGCAATTTCGTTTGTATTTCGTTCTCACATTCGTAAGCATGATCACATCCTAGGTAGGTAAAGTGTGATACTTGTTCTATGACTTCATTTTCAATGATAATTTTTGTGCGAATAGGTCCTTTACCTTTAAAAATTATAGTTTTTTTTTTTTTTTTTTTAAATCGAGATTTTTATTCCATAATCTCGACAAGTTTTGTGAAATCTATATGTCTATCTCAGTAGATCGTCTTCGCATTTTTGAATGATAGCTTGGTCATCCGCGAACATCAGTGTGATGATGTCAGTGGCCGCATTTAGCCTAATGCTTGAGTATACTGGGAATAGATCAATAATTTGTTTCAGTTACTTTGAAAAAGATATTGAAGGGTACATATAAAAATTAGAAAAAGTATAATTAAATTTTATCATTTATAGGTTATAAAAAGTTATAACTTTTTTTTTTAAATATTTGTTTAAGTTGAAAAAAATTATTTTATAATTTTATTTTTTTAGAGAATCAAACTATCTTTTAAAGAGAAAACAATTTTTATATTATGTAATAATCTACATCATATATACTTCACGTGAATACATAATTCTTGATGATATAAGTACAATAAATTCTTAGTACATAAAGTTGAATTCTAAGCGTAATTCCGATTTAAAATCGTATTCCCTGTTATAAAAATGAAAATACTAGTAAAGGCAAATATTATATTACATTAAATATTTACATCTGAAATAAGTAAATAGTTTTTTTTTTTTTTTTTTTTTATTGTTATCATTAACATATTATTATTTTGTAAGAACCTGTTTAAATGTTTTTGTAATCAAAAACGACTCTTTTGACGATTCCAATTATATATTTTTTCAGGTATATTTGACAGATGCTACAGTAATTGTACGAAGTTTTATTGGATTCTTATGAAATATATGTATTACTAATAAATAAGGATAATTATAACTATTAGTTTTAATTATAAATTTACAATAAAAGAAAATATATGTTTTTTATATCAATATTATTTGAAGTTTGAAAAGAAGTATCGTTTTTAAACTTAGTTTCAAAAACAAGTTTTTACATATACTTTTAACACATTTATATCTGTATATGTATACGAATATATCTTTTTTACATGCATATATCTAAAGTCATTGCTCAAGAAAGGCTCTAACCCCAAATTAACTAATATGAAAGCAAAATTATTTCGATCATGAAATATATTCCGAAGCATTTGTTCAAAGAACTGAAAATTTTTAATTAAAAGAAATTTTGATTCTTTTTTATCTTTTAAAATAAAGCCAAAAACAATTTACTAGCATCCTTATATATCGAAATGAATTTGCATACATATAAACGGAGATAATTAAATGATTAGAAAAATTATTTAAAAAGGCTGAATTTTTGTAATAATATATATGAGAATTATTTTCAGACTGAAACATTTATTTATTTATTTATTTATTTTTATTTTTTAGTAATAACTAAAAGAAAACTATATTTTTATTAATTTCCATTATTTTAGTGCAACCGTTCATAAAAATTTTTAATCATTGTTTTAAATCTTATACACATGATACACATTGCGACCCTCTGGGTATGAAAATATAATTAATCAAAATACATAATTATTATGCGATATCTTATAAATTAATCAATCTGTTTCAATGGATATTTCCGCAATTTTAAGGAATTAAAAAAAATCCAACCAATATAAATAGTAAAATTTCGATGAAATTTGATGTTTAATTTCGTACAGAACTTTTATTATAATTCTTCCATTACAATAGGATAGACACTAAAGTAGTAAAGTAATAAAAACATTTTTATAAAATTTATATTATTATGTACTTATTGAAATTTCTGATTGTTTTTTCATACATTAACATGATTTTTAGTTTGGTACGTTTTATTGAATACATTATAATAAAAATAGGAGAATTGGTTAAAAGAGTTATGACATATGTGGAAAAAAATCATTGAGGAAGTTATGTCTACTTTTAGACTTTCAATATTAAACGTGACTCCAAGAAATATAATCCATTGGTTAACTAAAACGTTTTCACTCATAGTTAGGATATGAACTAATTAAAACAGGAATAACATTTTGTTATCTTACACTTTTGTGCCGTATTTGAGAAATAAAACATACCATAAGTAACTTATATAAATATGGATGAACATTAACCATTTCAATAAATTACCAAAAATATAATAAATTCATGACTGACCCATTTTAATAACATAAACTAATTTATGGACATTAAATATATTAATAATATATTGTTTTTTATATCTTTATACATCATTTTTTCAATAATTTGATATAGTTAATTTATGATGAATTCGTGTATATTAACATCACTTAAAAGATATAGTATTGTATTTTGACTTAAAAAGCAACTTTAATTTTTATTTAAATGAAATATAAAACCACCAATATTGTGTTAAGTTTTTATTGTACCCATTATTTAAGCACAAATTCTACTGATTATATATGCACACACACACACACACACACACACACACACACAAAATCCAATAATTTAATAAAATGTATTTGTTGACCTGGGTTTCGGCTAAAATATTTTTTAAAAAATAAGGTTGTCATGAAAATAAACTAGTCATTAAATATTATTTAAAAAAATCAGTAAAATTTAGTAAATTTAAATATATTTCTAAATATAGCTTTATACGCATTTCCATATGTTTCCTTAGAAAAGAAATCTTTAAAAACTTTTAAATCGGACGTATATATTTGAAATTTATTTATATAACAGTTTAAATGGAATATTACATTTACTCCAGTCTAACTAAAAAGAAAATTACAATTAAATTTTAATAGGAATGATAAACGTGTCTTAAATTGATAAAATAAACGTAATTTTTACCGAATATTTTCCTTATACAAAATGGTATTTTAAAGAGAATGTTATTGCTCAGTACTACACAAAAACTTGCACATAAATAAAAACTCTTTTTACTAACTGTTAAATACAGGTTTTTTTATACTTTAAAGAGAAAAAGTAAAATGATATATACAAAACATGATTTATTGTGTTTATTAAATAATTTTACACTTTTAACAAAATCTATAGCTGCTATGTTTCCGACATTTTTAATACGATCTTTTTTCATAGTTTAGGGGACTTGACAGCTTTAACTTGCCACCACTGATGATTTCATATAGATTGGCATCACTGATGGTTTCATGTAGAAACCTTATCGCTTTAGTATTTATGAATTGTACTACATTTGATTTGTTCAATAAAATATATATTCATTTAAAAATTCTCATGGTTACTGATATATTTTTCACATATCTGAAATCTTAATTACATTTTCTTAACATACATTTTTTCACGAATTAATTATCTTTAAAATGCTATTTAAATTCTCTTTTGTGTCCCTATACACGAACTATTTGCTTGATCTCAACGAAAATATAGTGTACCATCGGGATATAATACACATTTAGAATATCAAGTTTGGACTTTCTGCTATTATTTGTTCTTGAGATATGCTGATAAGAGATGCACACACACACTGAGAGACCAATCACTAAAAACAAGTTTTTGGATTCAGGGTAGCTCAAAACGTGTCAATATAACAAGAACTCAATTTAGAAAATATGACCCCAAAAAATATACTTTTTCTACCATATATATGAGTAAGAGAAAGTAATAACCATTGTTAAACATGTTTTAATTTTTAGGAAGTTAAAAATTATTTGGGTGGAGTGGATGGTTGGGTGGGATGCTGAATTAAAAAAAATGGAAGCTTTGTTTCATTTACTTTAATTATTACTTTATTTGTTAACTGTAAGCTTTCAATTAGAAAGCTTTATGAATTTATTTCAGGTGAAACACTATTTACTCTAATTGAAGGTTACATTATTTTTTAGATTATTTTTGTCCCCTTCATTGAAAGCTCTATATTTTAATTTACTTTTTGCTTTATTTTATTTTTTGCAAGGTTTAATCAGATTTTGCGTATTTTCTGCAATATCGCTTGCCAAAATATTAAACCTTGTATTTTTTAGCCTAATGTTTGGATGGTGACTCTTAATGGATTACCTCTACACTCTGAGTAATTTATTTTATTTTATTTATTATTCTATTGTATTCTATTATTTTATTTTATTTTATTTATTCTTCAACTGTTGTTTTAATGAACACAGTTTTTCATTTTTTGCTTTCCTTTTTGTTTATTATTATTATTATTATTTTTTTTTTTTAATTTGTTAAAAACTTTTTCTTTTTATGTTTCTATATGTTTCCTTTTTTTTATTGGATTTAATTTAAGATGAGTATTATATTTTTCAAATCTAAATTAAAAAATACTTGTCAAATTGGCTTTTGTAGGTAGTTGGGGCAGATTTTTCATCTGTTTATTTTTGTTTTATTAAAATGAAACATGCATATATATGTCTATATATCGACACATAGCATTTCCTATTAATTCGAATGTAGTAAATAATTTTGTATGAGTTTGAGGATGATTCTTTTTTTTTTTTTTTTTTTTTTTTTGCATGGCAAGATAGTTCATATTTTTGTGGAATATAATGTAAAGTACCTAAAAATATATAAAAACAAATAAAAATAAAACAAAATATTTACATAAAATAAACCCCTTCAATTAAAATTTTAAGGCGTTTATGGAGAAAATCTTGCAATATTCTCTGCCATTATGGAAAGAGAAGAACTTGCGTTGTATATAAATCATATAATATCAACGATATTTATTCATCACATTTGTTGGTTTAAGTTTATTATGTAGATCATTAATTTTACAAAGTTTCCAGTGAAAAATATTCTATTATTCTTTTTAACTAACCGAGATTAAAAGAAATATCGAATATAAAAACTAACTATAGTAAATCAGTCTTATATATTAATAAAATTGCCGCAACAACTGATATATTTTGTTTTTTATAAAACAAAGATGCAATTTATCTTTCTAAAATTATTTGCAGCAGTCCTAATAATAAATTCAAACGTAAAATCTACACAATACACTATCTTTCCATACATGATCGGACACTTTCAATTTCAGACATTTTTTGAAATATCTCGAAAAGTAGTAGACAAATCATCTTGAAACTTCAGACGTGTCAAGAACATGTTGTACTCCATGTATTTCAGTTAAAGTTTTGCCCGAATGCAAAAAGGGAACCAGTAAAAAATTAAAGAAAAATGAAAGTATTTGGCATCACCCTGCAAAAAGCAATGCTTGAACTGCGATCTGGCTGTAGCATGCAATACAATGTTTGTAGATTATAAATAGATATTGAAAAAATACATTATCATTTTCCTTATTAACTCAAATACAGTTCATTCTAATGGGTATAACTTTTTTAATTTATATGATATTTGTTTGAGGTTTTGATATAGGTAACCCAAAACTGTCGGTTATTATATTATGCAAATAAAATTTCGATAAAGCTATCGTATGCATAGTTAAAAAATATTTAGTAAAACTTCTCACATTTCATTAGATATTTGATATTTTTGCATTCTTGTTGCAAGTTTGCTGTGTCTAAATTTATGTGTCAAGTTTCCTGAAAATGGATTTGCACTGGATTTAATACCTTGCGTGTTATAGCTAAAAAATGACAATTTTTTTTTTTTTCATTTTTTTTTAAAGAAACCGTTATATTTCCATGAATATATGTGTTAGCCTCATAAAAATTTTTACAAAATATAAAACAAAGCGTCATAATTTCATACTAAAGCGAGATTACATTTCAAGCATTACTTTTTACAGGGTAATCCAAAATATTTTCTTTCTTTTTTAATTTTTTTACTGATCGTCCTTTTATTTATGAGGCAAAGAGTTCACTGAAATATATGAGGTGTAACATGCAATTCTCACTCTTGAAATTTCAAGATGATTCTTCAACTACTTTTTGAGATATTTGAAAAAAAAAAAAAGTCTGAAATCGAAAGTGTCCGGACATTTATTGAAAGGTAGTGTATTTTCGTAAAAAGATTACGATAAAGGCTTATAAACGAATATATATAAATTCCTACTCTTTTAATGCTTGAACACAACCGAATATTCACTTAATACATATATATAATATGTGCATACGTGAATACGTGACATACTATTAATATTTTAGTTGGAATTTTCGTGTCTAAAATAACAGCTCTGTAATAAATTACAGTGTATCAGAAAAAGTGAAATAGCTGTTCATATTGGATTTTTTTCAATAACTATGAACCCAAATATTTTACCAAGAAGCAGAAGGAAATATTTGCAAGCAAGATTTATTTGCGAAAAAAAAAAATGATTATGAAAAATATGGATTAAATCATCATCAGAAAGACAAATATTAGAAAAATAAAAAAAAGAGATAATTAAAAAGTAACACAGACAAAAACAGAAAGGAACAAAAAGAGAAAGTAAAATATTATAGGAAGAAACAAACAAATAAATAAATAAATAAATAAAAGGATAAAAAAATAAATAAAATGTTTTTAACTTCAGATATAGATTCAGAATTAGAGCAGTGGCTTATGGAGATGCCTGCAGCCACAGCTTGAAGTCTCCGCCCATTTTCAGGAAACTTTCAGAAATGAAACATTTTTGGATTCTTTGCCACTACTATATTTATACAGAAATATTTTATGTGTTTTTATATTATTCTGTGTTTTTATATTAATCACGAATTATATTCAGGATTTAGTCACTTATTAAAGAAGCATAAAAATAGTGGTAGAAAAAAGAGCAGAAATTCCTCATCAAAGAGAGTATCCTGAAAAAAGGGCGGATAATTCGAACTCTACTAAACCCTCTCTGAGGCAGAAGAATGGGTATAATGCTTGATTTGCAAAATGTGAGCACACATTAAATGTATGAGAGGGAGCAAAACATCATTTGTTAAAATTAATTTCAACTCTGACTAAGATTGACATCTATGTTGATATTATATTAAATTTTCACTTTATATCTATAATCCATATCGTTATTTCTATAATCCATTTGATATAATTCATTGTCAGTATACCAAGAAAATGATATTTCAATATAAGTTATTAATTGCTTTTTTTTTTATTAATTTTTTTTTATAAATGATTCATAGCAAAAAACATTTTGAAATATTGTCGTTTTTATTGTTAGTGTTCCCTTTGTAACTGTTACAATTTGCCACAAATCAGGGGCAAATTCTAGCAAGCAAATAATTTTGAAAAAAAATATTTTGTGTGCAAAAATTAGCAAAATGAACGATTTTTTTTTTTTTTTTTTTTTTTTTTTTTTTGTTTTTTAAATGAATATGATAGATTAATATGTAGCTATGGAAAACAGTAATTATAAACAGGAGAACGTAAATATATTTCAAAATACATTTAATTTTCCAAAATTTGTTACAACCAACCCTACGCTCCCCTACACCTCTTGGCGATTTGTTTATTATTTTTTTTTCAGGGAATTTTACTTCCCGTATCCTCATAAGTAGGCTGACCATATAACCTCGAATCTCACGGACAGTCCACGAAAACTAACTTCGACCCCAAAACAAATTACAGCACATTTGGGAACCCCGGTTATAAAGTTATTAATGTTTTCTTATAATAATTTATTATATGTATGATAAATAAGCTGAAATAAGTTCTTTAAGGTGCTTTATACATAAAAATTACTAACATTTTGCAATTTAAGGTGATTTAATTAATTATTTATTTTTTGTCCTCAAAATTCGAGGACACCGTCATATTTGTCCTCAAACTCAATGAAAAAAATATGGTTATTCTATCATTAATCTCTATACCAAGTTTGGTGCCATTTCGGTTGTTAGATCGAGGTTGTTAGATCAAGGACTCTGAATAGCGCCAGTTAAAAATAAAAATAAACACTGTACACACGATATTTGGAAAAAATCTATCATAATTTATAATATAAATATTTTAATGTGTTATTCGAAATATTGTACATTAAAAATAGAAGCCATGTGTATTTTTAAAGAAAGACAAACGATTATTCTATTTACATTAGCAGGAAAAAAGATTTAACAATGTTTTATGCTAATCTACTTAATATTGTAAAGACGCACAGAGCAAAGAAAGCATTGGAAGTTAAAATTGTTACAAAATCCCTCTTAAAAAACATTTTTATAATAATACAAATTGTAACTTATGTAACAGTAGAAAAGGGGAAAAAATAACAATTTATACATTATAAAAATTTCAAAGTTTCTCTTTTGTTATATATATTTATAAATATATATAACATTGTTTTAACGAATCAGTTTAGTTTTAAACCTTCTTACAAAAAAAAAAAAAAAACAGAAAATAAAGAGTTCTAGGAAAAATCATTTGTCTTTGACAGATTTCATTCAATGCAGGCACTGGAATTTAAGGATAAAATTTAAGGGGAAAATTTTTCGCAAAATGGAAATACTGCCATAAACTTTCTAAGATTTTTCGAAGGCAAAATTAATGATTTTGTGTTCACTCAGTTTCAGTGAGGTACCTTTTTTAAGTAAATGATTAAATACATTGTATGAGTCATTAATGATTAATTTGAAAGACAAACTTGTATCAAGATTATACAAAGAAAGTATTTTGAAGCACGCAGCTAACACACTTCTTCATTTTTCAAAAATATATACGCATTTGTATCAGCTGTTAATATGCACATGCCAATAATCGGAAAAGCGACTGAAAAATGACTGTTTTTCATTATTTTAAAAGTCTGAAAGACAATATATGTATATCCTTAATAAGGAAAGTTTTTATAACGTATTTACTTTTATTTGCTCACAAAAGAAAACAAAAATCACTAAAAAAGAAAAAAAGGGCGATTAAAAAAATAATTGAACAATAATCTGATCTATTAATTTTTGTTAGCAATAAAACATGTACATATTTAAAAAATAATTATTTAATAGTGATTTTAACATGTAAATAATTTTCATAGAATATTTTTAAAAATCTGGTGTGAAACAACCACACGACTTTCATTACCCACTATTATACGTATTATATGCATTTTTGAGAGATAATGTGATCAGAAAACATAAAAGTGACCTAAAGAGAAAATCAATAGAGCCGTTTTTGAGATACCAACCTTAAAAAAAAAAAATCAATTATTGACCGGAAAACAATAATTACATACAAAAGCATATTTAAAAGTGAGTTAAAGTGGCGAGTTTGAAAAAAATCCGTACAACCGTTTTTAAAGGAACGCCTCTGCGAGGTGTGAAATTGAGCTATTTATATAGGACGACTACCAATTTTCCTGAACTAACCAACTATATCATTCGAAAGGACATCTAATAGAGTGTTTATATAGCAAGTTTGAAGAAAATCGTTAGAGCCGTTTTTGAGATACGGACTTACGGCCCCACTTCCGGTTTCCTATGTCCCACTTCCGGTTTTTCAATTTTCACCAAAATTTGGAAATTTCATCTGTACACCAGACGTATTTCAATTCTAAAGTTTCGTAGCTCTATCTTTATTAGTTTCTGAGCTATAATAGCCAGAATATTCTCCACATACATACATACACACACACACACATACATACATACATACGCACTGACCAATTGCCAAAAACCACTTTTTTGGACTCAGGGGACCTTAAAACGTGTAAATCAGGTGAAAACCCGATATCGAATTTAAGACCGAATACAATACTTCCATTACCTACGGTAGTAGGGTAATGGAAGTAAAAATAATAAAAAAAAGTAAGCGCTATATCATACACGGCTTATGGAACATTTTCCTGTAATAATTTAAATTATAGTTTCACAATATTATTTATAATTATTAGAATATTTCCTACAGTTCTGTAATATTTCTTTAATTATAGCAAAGATTTTTACTCTGTCAGTGGATTTATCCTGAAGTAAAGTATAATCATATTACGTAGTTTCTATTACTGTTTAAATTTTTAAACATATTTAAACCGAGCGTATTTCTCAATTTTTATAAATATATATTTTAGATAAGAATTACGTTACTTATAATTTTGCTACTATAATTAATGTTTCATAATTGGTCATCATAATATAAAAGACTGAAAGGCAATTGAGTATACTTATACACTATCTACCAATAAGTATTTGGACGTATTCGAATTTAGACATTTTGTCAAATGTCTAGAAAAGTTCCTCAGGATTCATCTTGAAACTTTGGAAGTGTAAAGAACATGTTATACCTCTTATCGTTCCGCAAAAGTTGTGTCCTCAAAAGGAAAAGGGAACCAGTAAAAAATTAAACAAAAATCATAACGTTTTGGATTACCCTGTAAAAAGTAATGCTTAAATGCGTTTCGGCTGCAGCATGTGGATTAAGAAGATTTTTCTCAATATACGCAGAAATGTTTACGATTCTACCACATATACGCATGGAGATATAACGGTTTCTTTAAAAAATTGGAAAAATAATTTCCTCTTTTTCAATTATACCATGTAGGGTATAAAACCCAGTGAAAAGCCTTTTTTAGAAAACAGGCATACTAAATTAGACACAGCATACAGCAATCAGAACTCAAAAATATTAAATATCTTACGAAATACGATCACTTTTACTAAATAAATTTTAACTATATATGCACAAGCTTTATAAGAATTTCATTTGCATAATTCAATAGCCAAAGCTTTTGAGCAACGTATATGAAAATCCCAAAGAAATATCATGTGAATTCAAAATGTTACGAGAGAGAGAATGAATAGAATTTCAGTTCTCTCAAAATAAAAGCTAACCTATAAGGGGTTTTATTCACATTTTTATCTTGATTCAATAAATGTCCAATGGTAACACAGTTTTTTCGCTGATTGTAAATAATTCATAAAACCTATTAATATCTTTCTTTTTTCGAGAAGAACTTAAATTATGTTCATTCTATCTATCGTACTATTTTGAATTTACTTGATATTTGTTTGGTGTTTTCATATAAGTTGTTCAATACCTTAGGCTAATAAATTATGCAAATGAAATTTTTATAAAGCTTGCGCATGTGTAGTTAAAAACCATTTAGTAGAAGTGCTCGTGTTTCCTACGATGTTTAAAATTTTTTGCATTCTGGTTGCTGTATGCTTTGTCTAGATTAATATGCTATATTTCCTAAAAATGACTTTGCACTGGGTCTAATACCCTACGTGTTATAATTTAAAAAAGTGGAAATTATTTTTCCAGTTTTTTAAAGAAATCTCTCCATGAATATATGTGGTAGCCTCATAAAAATTTATGCAGATAATGAGAAAAATCCTCTTAATCACATACTACAGCCAAAACGCATTTTAAACATTTCTTTTTACAGGGTGCTTCAAAACACTTTAATTGCTATTTAATTTTTTACTGGTCCCATTTTCCTTTTCAGGACACAACTTTTGTTGTAAAATATGAGATATAACATGTTCTTTACACTACCAAAGTTTCAAGATGTCCTAAAGAACTTTTCCGGATATTTGACAAAATATCAAAATGCGGAAGTGTCCAATATTTTTGGTAGATAGTGTTTTTGATATCTTTACAAAAATACAACTGAAAATTGCATTAAGTATGCAGATTCGTGTAAAAATTAAATTTTATTTTTTTATTTATGAAAATGGCATTTTATATTTCTGTATAAAATTAGGATATTTAAAAAAATGTGAAATATTACGAAAACCATAAATAATTGTTAACATCTTCTTACGTATCATTTTTATTTTTTTTACATTTTTTTTCTAATAATTGTGTTCTAGTTATAATTTTAAATTGATATAAAAACTGAATGACTGAACTTAATATTTAAATGTCTGAAACATTTGTCTTATTCACTTTTAAGGGGCTTCGCAGCACTAATGGTTTCCTATAAATTCTTATATTTACATTTAATATTTATACATTGAACTATATTAAGTTAGTTCAATAAAATATAAATTCAGGTAACAATTCTTATGATTTTTAAAATATTTTACACATTTAAAATCCTTAAATGCGTTTTCTCAGTTTGAATTTTTTCATGAATTCATGATCTTCAAAATTTTAAAGCTTCTATAGGAATTTAAGAAAAGACTTAATTATTTTAAATGTTTAATATAACCTAATTAAAAGATTTAGAAAAGAATTTGATATACACTAATTAATTTTTGAGAAAAAAATGCATGTCTGTGTAAAAAAAAAAAAAAAAAAAAACATGATTTTTGTTATTTATTTATTTATTTTTTAAGGATATTGCAAAATCCATCCCTAATTCTTTTACGTAGGTTATAATAAACTTAAAAAAAAAAAAAAAAAGTATTTCCTTAAATATCTCTGGAAGTTTTAGAATTTCGAGAATCACGAATTCATGAAAAAATGCAAACTGAGAAAAAACAATTAAAAGGTTTTAAATATATATATATATATATATATATATATATATATATAAATAAATTATCAATGAATAAAATGAAATAAACCCCCAAAATACACTGAGATCTTCATCAGGGAGGCCCCTCAGTGTAGGGGTGAAAGAGATGTTTCTTTCACCCCTACACCGAGGGGCCTCCCTGATGAAGATCTCAGTGTGTTTTTGGGCTTTATTTCATTTTATACATTGATAATTTATTTTATTCATTGATAATCTATTGCTATATTTAACTTTTGCATTTCCTTTTGTAGCAATTTTGCGCATTCGTTTGCAAATTCTCTCTTTTTTTTTTTTTTTTTTTTTTTTTTTCCTTATCTTTTTTTTTTTTTTTTTCTTATCTTTAAACTCATAAATTCCTTACAAATGTTACCTATATATATATATATATATACATTGATTTTCATTACTGCCCTAGGAATTTAAAGCTGGAACCTTCTTCCAAGAATTGTAAAAATATAAATTATTTGGACTTAATTATAAAATTAGAGAATGAAAATCTGGTAACTAGAATATATGACAAAAGAAACGGCTTTCATTTTAAAATAATAAAGCTAATGCATTTTACATCTAATGTACATATTTCAGTTAAAAAGAACGTGTTTAGAAATGGTTTAGTACGTATAGCTAGATTAAATTCAGACTTGGAAGAGATCTTTGAGGATATGGTAGAATAGCATAGTGCAGGGTTTCCATAGAGGTTTGGTGAAAAGTATGACGTACCAATTCGTGAATCAGTTTAAAAGGAGTAATGAGTTTAAAATGCTGTTGGTAAGAAAGGATGGTTTAGAGAATTGGTTTCATGAATTCTTTTCATTTGGCCTTGACAGGTGAGGGAACGTTGCATGCGTAGAACTAGTTTAACCCTGCAGTGCATGTTGTAAGCCATGCCGCCTGTCTCCATTTTAATTACAATTTCGCTCTGTTTCATTTTTACTTTCTTCTATATGTAATATAGAGAAAGTATTGGATTCGCGAAAATTTTCGACCTCCGTTTTTTGACGGATCTACACGTTTTGGGATGTCCTGAACACGAATTGATAGTTTTTAAAAAATGTCTGTCTGTGTGTCTGTCTGTCTGTCTGTATCATTTTTTTGTGGACGCTGTATCTCACGAACCAATGAATGAAATTTAACCAAACTTGGTATTTAGTTGCACCCTGACATGAACTGGTGCCCATTAGATTTGGGGATCAATAGCTCAACAGGTGGCGTTGTGATCGCATTTTATGCAAATTTTTAACATGGCAGCATAGGACAAAATTCCGTATAAATGGGCATAATGAGAGTTATTTTAAACTTGTGATTGTAAAATTAATTTGAATTATTGATGATAGTAGTAGTTAACTAGGAAAAAAAATTGTGCATGGGGGGGCATCGGTTCCCCCCCTGGGGGGAAGTACCCCCCCGGGGGGGTTAAATTTTGAAGATGGGTATCATTCGAAAGATCTCGTCAATACCTTTAAAACGAATGGTTGAACCATAAATCTGTGATAATTTAAAACAAAGTTATCGATTTTTTTTACTTTTAACAAAAAAAAAACTTAGAAAAATAATCGTATTTTTTTTTTTTTTTTAAACGAAATTTTACCAAACTTGGTATTTAGTTGGTCCCCGACATAAACTGTTGCTGATTATATTTGGGGATCAATAGCTCAACAGGTGGCGCTGTGATAGCATTTTATCTAAATTTTTAACATGGCAGCATAGGACAAAAATTCGTATAAATGTGCATAATAAGAGTTATTTTACACTTGTGTTTGTAAAATTAATATGAATTATTGATAATAGTAGTACGTAACTAGGAAAAAAATTTTGTGCATGGGGGGGCATCGCTTCCCCCCCTGGGGGGGAAGTACCCCCCCGGGGGGGTAAATTTTGAAGATGGGTATCATTCGAAAGGTCTCGTCAATACCTTTAAAACGAATGGTTGAACTATAGATCTGTGATAATTTAAAACAAAGTTATCGATTTTTTTTACTTTTAACCAAAAAAAAAAAAAACTTAGAAAAAAATTCTATTTTTTTTTTTTTTTTTTTTTTTTTTTTTTTTTTTAAATATTGTTAGTGATTGAATATGTATTAATTTTCAAAAAAAAAAAAAAAAAAAAAAAAAAAAAAAATCCTTTTTTTTTTTTTTAAATATTGTTACTGATTGAATATGTATAGGAAAATATAGAAGAAAGTCTTGTGGTGGCCACAACATACTAGTTAGTTTTGGTTTATGTTAAAGTTATTCTTCATACACTATTTGGTTTTAGTTTGTTTATTAATTTTGTTAAGTTTCTGTTGATTTGTTTTATTCTTGAATTTTATATTTAAGAAAGGCATACTATTGCAACTTCAGCTATCGTACACTCCGCAGCAAAAGTACACTCCGAGCACTAGCAATAATCCCTGCCTAAAATAGTACACTTAATACTGCTTTGTTAAATAAATCCTTGTTGAATCATGATTTAGATAGATTAAGAACATGGCTCAACAAGGATTTATTTAACAAAGCAGCATTAAGTGTACTTTTTTAAGAAGGGGATTATTGCTAGTGCTCGGATAATTTTGCTGCTGAGTGTGCAAGTCGGATAGACTTGTGATCTACGATAGCTGCGATTGTTACAATAGTATGCCTCCTTAAATATGAGTTTGGAGTTAATTTTATTTTTCAAAAGGATTTTTAAATATATATATATCAAAAACCATAATAATTGATGCCTGAATATAAATTTTACTGAACAAACCTAATATAGTTCAATTTATAAATATTAAATGGAAACATAAGCTTGAAACCTTCTGTGGAGCTAAGTCAAAAGTTTCCTTCAATAAGAAATATTGGAAAATAAACTTTTTGAAAAATTCGTTACTAGTATTATTTTAAATACTTTAAAAATTTCCAGGCACGCAGTTTTACTTGTTCAACATTTTATTTAATACTAGCAGTCATTGCCCCCCTCTACGCTGATCAGTACCTTGAAACAAATCACATTTTTATGTATCTCAAAATAAAATTTCATTAAAATCGGTCAAAAATGTCTCCTGAAACAAAAAAAATTTAGAAAGTATTAAATAAAAAGTTTATCTTTAGTGCTCATAGCAGATAATACCCAGGGCTCAATATGAATGCACTGTTATTTTAAATGTGCAGCATTATTTTTATTATTATTAAGATTAAGATTAGCATTATCAATATAGAATTTTACATTTACATTCCATATTTATTTTTTTTTATATTGCTTATGTTCTAATTTTACTTAAACTTTTTAATGGTTTACTGAAACAATTAAGGGTTTTGCCGCAGTCATAATTTAATGTACACTAAAAAGAAGGGAATAATAATTTTAAATGTATGCATTATGCACAAAGAATCTTAATAGGATGTTTAAAAACATTTGTCTTAAACAAAATTCGTAAACATAATTGTTTGGGGAAGCGAATGTAGCAAAAAAACTTAACGTTTCACTGTAATTTTGTGAGTGTTACTATTTTTTTTTTTTTTTTTTGTAACACTTTATACATTGTACAGCGCCATAAATACCACTATGTGTGATTTTTGAAATATTTTTATTCCCGGAATCATACTATACACGTCAACATTAGTCTCCATACCCTTCTTGATACCATTTAAGCTGATAGATCGAGAGGCTGGTGGTTCTTGGTAGTGCCAGTAAAAAAAAAAATAAATAATAATAATAATAAAAATCTCCCTGTATTCACCTTAACATGGGTTGCGATAGCATTTCAAGAAATACTTAATAAAATTTCTCTTACAATCATTATACATAACCAGAACAGCAAAAATACTGGACATCTTAATATTATATTAATATAAAATGTGACAATTTGCAATACTTGTTGAAATGATGGTTTCGTACTTTACGCATTCAAAATGAGTGTATCAAAATTTTGACTATCGTTATACCTATTTTTCTCATTATTTTTTAGTATGCGGGAGCATGAGGTATATCGTCTTAACTGCTAAAATAATAAATTTGAAAGTGTCATTATAGCAAAACATTTAAAATATAAAAATATTTTTATTTATACACCAAATAATTCTGTAAAAAGATGGTTTAAACTTATTTTTAATGAAACTCACTGAATTACTTTGTTTGCAGACATAATTAATTTATGATGTGCAAGTCACAAATGTATATATATATATATATACATAAAATATATTCTGAAATATGTAAAGTCATGAACATGACGACAAAATAGGTATAATTTGTTATTGAAATATATGAATAAGAATTAAGAGGAAAACAGATATCTGTTTTATCATTTTACAAATATTAAAAATACATTAAAATTTGTTACATTAATTTTATTTAATTTGTATTTTTTTTTAAATCATTTAAAGCATCTTACATACTTAAAAAAAGTTTCCGTTATTAGTTTGAAGTTCAGGATTTATTTCAAAATAATTCTTCATACAAAATATTAATGAAAATATCGGCGAAATATCTTTATATTCATTACTTTATAGGAACATTTTATGAAAATACAAACTTTTAATGACACATTGTTTCTGAAACTTTCAGAAATGAATCATTTTTCATAAACTACTTTTTTATGTGTATTGATTTCAGATATGTTGTAACTGGTAGTAATATTTCTATAACAGCGTAGAAATATTTTGTGTATCGATAATGTAATTACATATTTTTTCATTGAAAAAAGTAGTTGCGTATTAAATAAAAGTAAATGATTTTAAGTAGCAAGTACAGATTTGAATTACTTTTTAAATAATACATTTAAAATTAAATATGTGACATATTTTATATTAACATAAACATTTATTGTATTAACATAACAAAATGGTATATGCCATAAGGCTGTAGCGTCTCGTGATGTTACGTTAGAAGCCACTTTAGTACAGGCGGCTAGATACAGTCAGTTACTACGAAAAACTCCTTCAACTGATTGGCTTTGAATAGTCGTGTTATATCTCTCGTCTAAATTAATCAAACAATAAGATGATAAATATTCCATTATAATACGCTGCTTCTAGCCACCCACATTGAGATGGCCCAAAACGTTATTTACGAGATGCCACAGCTATGTGGTTATTTTTTATATTAAATTTCATTTCTTTGATAAAATATCAATACAAAGTTACAAATACTGGTTATTTAACATTCTTCTTATTGATAATCGTCGAAATTGATCCATACTTTAAAAATAAGTAATGATATAGTAATATTGAAAAATCACACCCAGATCCATAGTTGATTAGCCGTGATAAAATGCTTAAAAATACTGAAAGAAACTCACTTTGCATGTAAAGCAAAAGAAAAAATCACTTGAACAGGTCCTTTATTAATAGAACGAAAATAAATGTCATTTTAATCAATCAGCTACATCTTGTTAATTATTGAGAAAAAGAACACAATTCCATACGGTAAATGGTACGGGAGGAGAGGAAAAAGGTCGTCAACATTACTTCCTTTTTAAGCGAATACTTTAGGAGCTCTGCCAGTCTCAGAGTCAAAAAGGTGCAACCCAAAAAAGTTGGCATCGTTAAAATTCAGCCAAAAGCATGCCAAGCTATTTCTTTGTCTTTATAATATTTTAATACAAAATTTTTGAATATAAAATGTCGTTACTAAAATCAGATCGACTTGGCGTTAAAAAGCTGCGCCAGGTGTCAATCATAGCAACGGACAAAAAAAAACGGTTTTCAGAGACGCCATGCAGGCGGGATACATCCATTAAAAATCTATTTTTAGAACTATAATGATCTGCTCGAAAAGTAATAATAGCTTTTAATGTAAACACAAGCATAATAAATATTAACTGAAATGACTATTTTTTGTTTTATTAATAGATACATATGCTAGAAATACGCTGGTAACGGCTTTTGAATTACATTCTCAAAATAAATAATTATAGCTAAAATGATTTAATTCTTTCGGGGAAGAAGTATAAACAAAATTACTTTTCAAAAACCCCGATATAAAAATTGATTTATTTTATTCAGAGAACAATGTGCTTGTAACTATTGAAAGACAAAGAAATGCTATTAAATGAAACATTTTTGATTTGAAAAGAAAACGGGAAATTCTATATAATTAATTAATTGAATTACATAAATTTAAAAAGATTTTTTTTTTATTATCTATATTAATCTCTCTTTTTTGTTGTTTATAAAATTTGAATAAATAAATAAACTTTTAAAGAACATATGTGTGAACACTAACACAGATATCATTAATTTTTTTCTGAAAACAAAAGAATATGGAATCAGAATAAACAGGATAATTTTTTATTCATCATGTTTTATACATTAATAAATATGGGCGCATACACAAAACATATTTAATAAAGTAACAATGAGTAAAGATGTAATATATATCTGACAAGCTCTTGGCTTCTTAAGTTTATAAATGTCGCAGATTTGGCATAAGGAACAAAATAATATAAAATGAAAAACAAACAATAATACAGCCAAAAATTTAGAAAAATACAATTTACATAACATAAGATTATATAAATATAAATAGATATATAAATTATTTTATGCAAGGAAAAAATTATTTTTTCATCAAGTCAAAAAAAAACAAATATTTAAAGAAATAATATTTACACAGAAAAGTATTGTATTACAGGGAAGGAGAAAAGCCGAAGAAAAATCGTCCATGATAAGTTCACCAAACAGCATATAAATAATTATTTGAAACGAGAAGAATTTTGTAAATAATCTCTTTTAATATAATTAGTTAAATATGTTATAAATAATTTTTTAGAGTTTATTTTATTTAATTTTTCTGGTAAAAGTTTCCAAAGTCTTTGACCATTGGAGTCCAAACCCTTAAATATAACATAAGGTTTTGCAAATGCTGGAACTGTATTCTTTTTATATCTTGTATCATGCGAGTTTGTTGGTGTATTAACATTTATAATTTTAACTAATTTATTTAATTTTATTCTTTAAAATATTAAAAGGCATATTTTTAAATAAACACTTTCTTTCATACTTATAAACGGTTTATACTGCTAGGGTAAATTGAAACTTTAATTTTTTTTTTTTTTTTTTTATTAAAGTTTAGTAAGAGACTATTGATTCTACAGATGATATTTTCTGTCGTTTGACCCTATGCTGTAATCCCATAACTTAAGTTAGAATAAATAAATGCATAATATAAGGTTTTTAATGTCAGGATATTAAGTAAATTATTACAGCACCAGTACTTTTTATGTACAATATATATATATATATATATATATATATATATATATAACTGGCTTTTGTTTTGGTTTTGGTTTTGATTTTTACAGGAAATTACACGTTTTCATTGATTTATTTTTCAAATATACTAGTGTGTCTGCATATATTTTTTCTTTTTGTAGCATAAAATGGTACGCTAAAATGTTTCAGTGTTATTTATGCTTTAAAGCGTGCCTATAGAGAAGCAGTAACGTTTAAATATTTATTAGAATCATTTCATACTTCTTTGAAAGAAACTCGCTTTTTTTTACTGATTGAGTAGTAGATATAAACTTTAGACAGGAAAAAAAATAAAGAAAGAGTGGAGAAATTATCTCACCCGAAACGAAATACTTTTAACTAAATTTAAATTTTTACATACATTTTATATACGTTTCATTTAAAATAAATTTAATACACTTACAAACTACATAATTTATTTGAAGTATGATACTCAAATGAACTTTTTCAGTTTATTTTAATATAAGGACTAATGTTACAAAAAATACATAAGCATTTACCACAATAAGTTTATGCTTAAAAAAAAAAAAAAAAAAAGAAAGAAAGAACAATTAATGTATTTTTTGACTGGACGAATTTCATTTAAACATTAAAGATAATTTTTTAACTGAACATGTGCGACACTAATTTATCTCGGTTTAACTTTCGGAAAATGATTTTCGAAATATAGAAAATATTTCAAGCGTAAAAAATCGTAAAAAGTGTACCTGCTCCTTTAAATTACAATAGGGACTAAAACATCAAAATCCATGCTTTTTCGCACCTATAAACAGTGCTGCAAGATGGAAACTTTAAAATTTTCCTCATTTTGCTGAAATATTTACCTTTTAACATAAAATTCCTCTTAAGGACGCAACACACAAGGTGTTAAAGCAATTAAGTGTAATTCAATTTGTATTAAATATGTTATTCGCGTTGGTGGGTTACGACAAATTGTCACACGTTCGCGGCTTTTAGCTGCCTCGCAGTTGAACACTGTTTTCTTATTGTTTAATTGAAAAAAAAAAAACACTGCAAATGATTACTGAAGTTCACAAATAAAACAAATGTAAATTCAAGTAAGAGACGCTAATAGCCCTGCGCGAAAAACCTAGGACTGGATGGAGACTGGAGAGCTCTGCATAGGTATATTTCTAAGAAATTCTAGTTAATATTCGCGCATATTTCATAGAAAACCAGGAAATACCCTGAATGAATAGGCCGAATAATACTAAATCACTAAATTTCGTTAGTGTATTTTAGAATTTTTTTCTTTTCACAAAAGATGAAAGAAACTGTACTGATTCACTTTTACTCTCAGCCTATAGAGAAATTGGTTCGGATTGTTTGAGTTGAAAAAAAAAAGTTCTAACGAATAATGTTTCAAAAACTGTCAACGTAAAATTTCCCTTTTCTCTCAATGCCTTATAAATAACAGCCTTATAAATAACATTTTTTAACAATATAAATGCATTATAAATAACATTTCCCTTTTTGACTGAAATTTTTCTCAATCTGGCAGCCCTGCTTATAAGCTGTTTCACCGAAACCAAAATAAGATTTAAATGCATAGAATCCATATATTTCTTTTCATAACATACACGATCTGCTAAACATTTTAACACACATATTATCAGTTGTTTTGGAAGACGCTTTCCATATAAAACAGTGTGATTTGTACAAATGATTTATCATTTTTAACTACGCGTCATTTCATATTTTTATTTTTAACAGTCAGAAATATAATAGAAATTATTTACTTTTACATTGAATATGTTATAATATCTTTATTCAAGATTCTTTTGATATAATTCTTCCTATTTTTATTTATTTATTTTTTTTTTTTAAGATTTAGAATAAATTTCATTATGATTGTTTTTCTCTATGTGTGTGTCCGAAGATAATTTTGTTTTATATTTCAAGACATTACATTAAAATTAATTTTCAAACAAATTAATATACATGATTACGAAATATATTTTATAATTATTTAATATCGCTATTAGAGAGGTAGTCTTATAACATACAAGTAATTGCTGTTATTTTCTTTTATAAAAACTAGGGGCTATGACCCTGCTCGCTTCGCTCACCAACCACCGACGGTGGCTTCGTCTTCCCCTGACTCCCTTCATTTATTGCCTTAAAAATAGTTACCAAATCATTAACCATATCAAACACATTGATAATGTAGAAAAAAAATCACTTATGAATTTTCAGGATCTGTTTAATAATATTATTTTATCTGACTTTTATCAAATTATCAATAATCTATTCATTAAATACAAAGATCAGATTAAATTACCTAATAACTTTGAAGTTGAAAATTTTAAAACTATTCTTAATTTCATCATCTATAATAATTATATTTTACGCAATAACCTCATTTATTTACAAAAAGTGGGCATCCCGCAAGGGGGATGCAGCTCGAGTTTATTGGCTGATCTTTATCTATATTATTATGACTTCAAATTTACTTTTAAAATATGTTACTATACCGATAAATTGGTGATGTCATCATTTTATTTGTTAAGTCATCTGATTTAATTGCTTTAGACTATCATTTAAATTTAAAATTGATTGACTATGCATAAAGAAAAAATCATAAACTTTCTCGATCTTAAAATTTATTTCTATGATAATAAAATTCATATTCATATTTATGACAAAAGACAAGATTTTAACTTTAAAGTAAATTTGTTTACTAATTTTAAATAATCTCTCTGCATCGCTCTGTTTTCAGAAATGTCATTTTTAATCACTTATATCGAATCAATAATTTATGTTCTGATAAATATAAAAATAAAAACACCAATAAACTTATTAAGCAAACCTTAAATATGGGATTCCCAAAAAAATTTGTTTATTCACTGGTATAACAATAATTGTATCTGTCAAACAAACACACACACACACACACACAAAATAAATAAAAGACAATAAAAATGTGGAGGATGGGTGGGCATATGTTTAATTAAGGAGGTTAGGTGGTGTTGTTGGTTGGATGGTTGGGTGGGATGTTGAATTAATCTAAAAAGAAAATGAAAAAAAATGAAGGAAGTATTGCTGCATTTAATTTTATTCCAAAAATTAATTGGTTGAAAATTGGTTATTAAATAAGTTATCAAGGAATGATACAACTCAACTTCTAAAATACCATTTTCTCCTGTTAAGTTCTCTGTTTTGATTGTGTTTTGAATTCAGTTTTTGTGGCTCGTGTTTTGATCTTATTTTATTTTTTCTGGTTGGTGTTTCAATACATCAGGATGGATTGTGTCTAAATTGCCTCTCTTTCATTTCGAGGTGATTTTTTCTTGCGAGTTTAGGTTTTGGTTTTGTTACTTTTTAGGTTCATTGTGTGTTTTTGTTTTTCTGGAAAATAATTTGTCATTGATTCATTTGATACATTTCGGGGTTCTTTTTTATTATGGGTTCGTAATCAATCAATAAATTTCATGGTTTCATTGTTCTTTATTTGCTATGGAGTTTTGCTTTTTTTTTTATCCATGTGACTCCTAATCTGGTCTTGGCAGGCTGAGGAAGAGTTGCCGGAGTAGAACTAGTTTAACCCCACAGGGAAGTCACAATCTTGCCGCTTGCCTCCTTGCTTCCTTTCTTGGGTTGTTTTTTTTCCCTGGATTTCGATTTAGTTTGAGTTTTTCTGTTGGGATTTGATTGAATTAGTTTGTTGTATCGTTTGTTTTGCGGGCTGTTAAAAATTGAATTTGGTTTCTTTAAATATGTGTATTTCATCCCCTGATGATTTTTTTTTTTTTTTTTTTTTTTTACATTCTGAGCTTCTCCTACATAGAGAAATTGTTCATCCTTATTGGTCTTTGTGGTTTTGGTGATCTTGTGTCTGTTGCTTGGCTTCTACTGCACTTAATGGGTTATTATTGTTCATTACATGGTTCTCTTTTTTCACCTTGAAATATTGTCCTAGAGTCAACCTTCTTTTCATCAATTAACTACACGAGTCTAATTACACGTTCCTGTTTCAATTTTAACAAGTATTGCTGTACAGCGGATTGGCGTCAGTGGAATTGTTGAAATTGATTATTGAATCAATTTGGGAAATCTTGTTGCTTTGTTTGGCGTGTGTATGTCTCTTTGGTGAATTGTTTGACTAACTATTCTTTGCTTCTATTATCAAAATGATTATATATATATATATAGTATCTCATTTCTAAAATGCCTGTACTTTTTACAATTGAAATTTTTATTCAATTTAAGGCATTATAATTACGTAATTGTTATATACAATTAGATATTAATTTTACACATTCGAAACTATCTGAAAAGAAAAAAAAATATTATGATTATTTTGATTTGGAAAAATTTCCAACAACTTTAATTTTAAATTCTCTTCTATCTACTTCTTAAATTAACGAAGAATAAAATATAATCGACTAAATAATAGTATTAAAGCTGAATGTTTTCTTGCTATAATTAGACATATGAAATGTATCATGTAAATGTCTATTGTGAAAAATCATCAATGCAAAATTAGAAGATTCTGTCACTTATAAATGAGTTTGAATTTAAAAGTAAAATGTTTTTATGCCAAAATTTATCCGAAGTATTTTAAAATATGTTTAAAAAATACACATTAAAAACAAAAATATAGTCTCTCAATTATACAGATACTCCATTATTTCCTTATTCCATCCCCCTCCCCCCCCACGAAAAAACAAACAAATATTATATATATATATAAACAACATAATAGATCGCCAGAAAAAAAAAAAAATTTCTAAAAGTAGAAAAAGAAGAAAGATATTTGCAATATATATATTGTACCATTGATATTTTTTTTTTCCTGCGGAACACGACTTCGTAAGAGTTAAACAATAACAATGTCAGAAATTTTTTACACATTGGCAAACAGGCCTTTTTATAAACACGACGTTTTTAATTTAAAACTTCTTTAATTGAGATAATAGAAATTTCTAACTGACTGAAATGTCCTCCTTGGAGTGTTTCGCACACACAGATAACTTTCATGACGCGGAGAATTCTGCCCTCCGCGAGGAGAGGTGGACGCAGCAAAAACATTTTACAACTTCGATAGTAACTTTTTTTAATATGCAAAGAAAATCATTGTCAAAGAAAATGTGTCAGATTTTCAAAATGACTTTAAGAGTAACATCTTTTTTATTTATTTATAAATTTTATTTTAAGTTTTATTTATTTATTTATTTATTTATTATCAAATACATCTTTTTTTCGTTCGGTATTACAAAAATTTGCAAAGCAAAAATATTTTATTTAGTAATAAAACTTGAATCGAAAAAACATAGACCATTTATAATGATATTAATAAATGATTTAATGCAAGTAAAAATTAAATCGTTTAAATTTGTATAATTTATAATTAAAAGCTTAATATTCTATTAATAATAAATATTTCATCTTGCATACATGCACAGTATTCATTTCAACACGTTAAATTAATATTCATGATTGATACCAGTTTAATAGAAAAGAGTTTCCATTTAAAATTTATTAAATTTCAATTAAAATCCAGCCCTAATATAGTTCAGTTTTACATATAATGGCCAATATGTTTCTTAGAAACACGTGAATATAATCTTACAAATTTTAGAAAGATATTATTTACACAAGATATCAAAGATTTTTATATGAAATGTCTTTTTTTAATAAACTTACATTTTATTCCCTACTGTTAATTTAATTAAAATTCTCGAAAGATTTTAGTTATTTATTTATTTATTGCTACCTTTTTTTTAATACTTAAACCTTGCATTCCTTAATTTATTAAAGAAAAATAATAATATTTTATTAAGAAATCAATATGGAAAAAAGGCATTTTTGAGCATAAATTTGGTACCTGATACATACAGCTTAATTGAACTTTTACAACTTAATACAACTTGGTACACAAGTTAGAAATTTAACAGTATAGTTGGTATAAAAGTTGCCATCTAACAATTACTAACGTTAGCATATTTTGGCTATCGTAAAATTTAAAAGAAAAAAAAAAATCTACAACAATTTTATCTTGTTAACATCTTACCTACTTAAATAAGATAAAAATTTCTGTTAAAACTACCTAATATCCAAAAAGTGCTAAAGTTGACGACCATTTAGCAACAATGTTTTTAAATAGTTGAAATAGTGGGCATTCCCGCTAAAACCTAAAATGGGAAATTTATTCTACTTTTTTTTTTTTTTTTTTTTTTTTTGGAAGAAAAAGAAGAAGAAGAAAAATTATACGATAAAAAAATTTTAATGTTTATAATACATCTTTATGTTGTAAATAAATTATTTATCTTTTTATTTATTGTTATTCATTTATTCATATATTTATTGTACATATCGGACAGCATTTATTCATTAAAAAATAAGTAAAATAAATATAAAATAATAATAAATAAAAAAAAAAAAATCACTGTACACCATTAATTAACACACACACACAAAAAAAGAAAAACGAAATATGATAAAATAGTCCTTTATATACTATTTAAGGAAAGTATTGTAATACTGAAGAATTTTGATTATGCGATTTCGCATAGTTGCCAATATTTTAATTTATTCCGGAGTATTTTTATCCCCGCCTTTATTTCACACTAATTTCTTTATCGAATAATTTTTTCCACTGTATAACTAAGATAAAAAAAAAAATAAAAAAAAAAAAATCTTTTAAAATGTAAGTTGTATGAAAGAGAGACGGGGCTAAAAATGTTCCGGAATAAATTAAAATATTGGCAAGTCTGCATTTCAATGTAACTATTCATTTTGAGAACTGCTAAGTTCCTTTTAGCTTATTGTAATGAAACTATGTGTATGTGTGTGTATATTAACTTGTGTGAGTGAAAACAAAAACGTCTAAACAGTTTTTTTTTTCATTTTTTTTTCTAATTGAACTAAAAAATCGAAGGTATGTCATACATCACCGTTGCAAGATTTATATACATTTTGTTAATTTTAGGACAGCTGCAGAGACACAACGGAAAAGGTTCTTTATTTTTATAACCTGTGGGCTTATGTGATAACTTCTTATTCGATTAAGCTAAATGTTCATAGGCATATTGTAGGTCAACATGGAATGGATGGATGAGTATATTCGGATGAGTGCAGGACTTATATGAGAGTAGGATATACATGTATGCATGTATGTATAATACGGAGATATAAATAAAAATTACTTTTCAGACGGCTAAATTATTTGCAGTGCGATAGAATGTAAATGTTTTATCCAAATAAACTAAAAGTAGGTAGATATGTTACAGGTCACTACTGCACAATTTGTAAAGATTTGGATGAGTATAGCACTTACTATTTAGAGACTTGGTGCTAGATTATTAAAACCTGTAAAAACTACAACGACAGAAACGTCAAAGAGGAAAAAAAGGATTATCTTTGGCCAAAAGAGAAAAAAACAAAATCTCTTTTGGTCAGAAACGCCAAAGAAAAAAAAAATCTCTTTGGGGTTTCTGACGTTATAGTGTTTACTGATTTTAATAGTACTTATTACTTTTTGAAGGCTCGTATTATTTTTAATTATTATTATGAATTATTGACTTGAATTGCAAGTATCTATACACTGTATTCGATTCGACCAGACGTACATAAGCATATACATATTTTTTCAGTTATTTTTACTAAATATACTTGGAACTTAAAGATTATTGCTTTTTATACGACCAATATATATATATGGGTTCATGATAATAGTTGAATTATACAATATATAAATACAAAAATGATTGAAACATATTTTAAACCATCCTAGGTTATTATTTGATAGACACTAGATATTTATTTTAAGATGTTTTTTGGAATTTTTTTGTTATTTTTTTAATAAACATTACATACCAAAATCGTTCAATGTCAGGCGAAATGGAATAATAATTGTAGTAGATGTAAAATCTAATTATGAACAATGTCTAATTTATGATGCGTTTGAAAGTATTACATTTGACATTTTGACGAATGTGGAGAAACATTTTAGACACTTTGAAATAATGGTAAAAACTTCAAAAACAACAATAAAGCACCTTATAGAATAAAAGTTTTGAAATACATTCAAAGTTAGAAAATAAATCAAATGAACTTTGACAGTTGCAACAGGAATTTGCCAAACAAGTTCAAAGCATTCGATTTTGTTTATCACATTAGATTTATTTTATTCTTTGTTTTTTATTTCACTCAAATATAAGTTTAACATTAAAATAAATGTATTAGTTTGAAAATATTCGTTTACCTACAAGCAGTTTATTCTCCGCATTTTAATCAATTTATACTATAACACTTGTATTCCAAGAGCAATATTAAAAGTACAGTTTATATATATATTTTTTTTAGCTGAAAACAGCTTAAAGGAACATTTTTAGTTACATATAGTAATTTATTACTCTTATAATTTTTATAAATACTTGTACAGATTAATTTAAATGATTTTAATATGGGGATTTAATATTGACCAGCAAAAAAATGCAGCATTAAAAAAATCATAAACTAATTGAATAAATATATACATTAAGTATTAAAGTCTTAAAAATTAAATTTACATCTTTTACGATATTTTTTTATAAGAAATATTAGCGTTCTTGTAAAATAAACAAAGGTATACAATTTTAAAATTTATTAATAGGCGCTATTTCTTTTTTGCTATTTGTTTTATACGAAAAATATATTTTATATATCTGTTCTTTAGAAAGTACAACTACACTGATTAAATATTAAGTACCTGGAAAATTGACTTCACCTGGTCTCTTTGTAACTACCCTTTACAGTATAAATATACTAATGTGTTTTCGGAAATGCATATTTTATTCGTTTGACACTTTAGAGTCCAAGTTACCAGTGAAAGCTATATTCTTTAGATATAAAAAAAATGAAATTAAATTAACCCTTCAAACTCCTAATTATAAATTTTTCGCAAAATCATGCGTGCCGTTGAAACTACCATCAACTTCAAATTTTTAAGTTATACTGGTCGTTTATTCCAAAATACCTTGACGCTATTTTTCTTTGAAAACTTCTTTAGCGATTTACAAGAATACTAATTTCCTGCCGTAGTATATTTCCCAGTTAGTGTGCAAGTTAAAAGTGAACGCTAATTATCTTGAAGATAACGGTATTTCAGATGGAACTGTCATCTCAAAAATACACTAACTCTGAAATTTAATCGAATAAGTATAGATACAGGAATTAATTATTTTTGCAGTACTACAACTCTTTTTCTGATCTTTTAAAAATACAAATTATAGTTAATCAGTATAAATATTTTCTGTTACACATAGATGATTTTTTTTAATTACCGATTTTCATAAAATTTCAAATTTAATAAATCTAGATGTTTTAAAATTAAATAAATCACACTAAAATTATTTTGCAGCCGACATTTTATTATTATTGTTATTATTGTTATTATTATTATTATTATTATTCTTTTAAAACAAAATAATGTATTACTTTACATACGAATTTGTATGGTAAGAGAAAAACTTTCACTTTGATACTAACTGCAGCCGCATTGAGAGACTTATTTGAATTATAAAACCTACATAAATCTTTTTATAAATCTTTTAATAAGTATCAAAAGAATACGTAACAGAAAAATGATTTTTTTTTTTTTTTTTTAATACAGATTGATAATTTTCAGGCATTTTAACTTTATAAAAAAACAATTTCCTTTGGTTTTCATTTTGCCTTATACAAGAAAACTAAAATTTTGGTAAACATGGAAGCTCAGCAGCTTATGCTGTGCGGTTAGATGGTGATTCCCATGGACATACTATTTGTAGTGTACAACTAAAAGCCGTAAATTTGGAAGCTTGTTAGATGATGTCTGGATGCTAATGTTGTATTGTCGGCATGGAATTAACATTGCGCGTTCATGGACCGAGAGGTAGATTTATTGTTTAAAGTTTGGAACATTTTATGGATTTCAATTCCTTACTTCAATATTTCGAAGCATTGCATTTGGTGAAGTTAGTGGGTTTAATTAATATATCTTACCCTCTCAAACTGTTACACGTAGAGGTATATGTTAGCCAATAATAAAAACTATAATAAAAATTTTAAATTTACAATTCCTTTCAAAACTCTTCTTAATTTTTAAAATGTTATTCCTTAATTTGAGATTGATTCAATATTTATATGCTTAATTTGAGATTGATTAAATATTTATATAAATATTTCAATAAATTTAAATTTGATTAATGCAATACATTTTTATTCAAATGTTTAAAATTACAGATATATATATATATATATATATATATATATATATGTGTGTGTGTGTGTGTGTGTGCTGCTTAATTTACCAATTTATACAAAATTATTTTTCAATTTGTTTACAGTTTAAATTAATCTATATATAAATGGTCGAAGTGATTTTAAACATTAAAAAAGTTATGGACAACACAGCTGAAAAATCCTTACTCATTTAATTATTGATTGAAATATTTATAATAAATTAGGAAAAAAAGTAAATGTTGTCTAGTTTTACGTACAAAACTTTGAATAAACACCATAAAATGCAATAATCTCGCAACAATTGTTTTGGGTAGAAGGAGCACACGACTCTTCGCCAGGCGAACAAATAGACACGAGTGTAGCAGTCAAAGCGGCAACACACAAAACCGTTTTTAGTGAAGAGCAAAAATATATAAGGTCGAATTCAAATATAAATACTGATGTGAGCAGAATTATGAAATAAAAGAAGAAACTAAATAAATAAATAAGATTAAAAAATATAACAATATCTAAATTTCTAAAAAAATATCAAAATTATACAAAAATCCAAATTATGTGAGTAATTTCCGAGCATCAGAGAAGAACGAAGTGGGAGAAATATTATTAACAAGATTTTTCGAATTTTTAAATATGTAAAAAAATTCATGAATATCCAAATGGGAAGAACAGATAGGTGATGCAATTACGTTAACTTTAGAAAAATTAAACGATGAACATTAGGCCCAGCAGTGGGTAGCAATAGAGGATTTGAAAATCTCTTCATTATAAACATTCCGTCGGTGTTCATTTATTCTGTATTTGAAATGCCTCCTAGTTTACCCAATATAACCTAAATTGCACGACGAACACGGAATTAAATATATGTCTGAACGGTTTTCAGTAGGAATAGGATCTTTCAGAGAAGATAATTTAATTTTGTTGACGCGTTTGTAAATTACTTTAAAACCAAACGTTGAAATAATTTTAGAGATTTTAAAAGAAACAACAGCAGGGATAAGACTGTGATCATTCAATTTAAGAGCATAACGTTTAAGATTCTTGAATTTATACATGACTTTATCGATATTAGAGGGGTTATAGACAAGAGAAAGAGCAAGAGTTTTTAAATAATTAATGTCTTTCGAAAGATTATACGGATCAAAACATATGTTTCAGATACGAAAAACATTATAGAAAGCAGGCATTTTCTGTTGATGGGCGTGGTTAGAGAGAGCATACGGTGGAAGTGAGACAGAGAATTGGTTTCTAAAGACAGTAATTGAGAAACTATCCTTGTATTTAGACACAAAAACGTCAAGGAAAGGCAAAGAGCAATATTTTTCAATATCTAAAGGAAATTGAATGCATGGGTCAATCAAATTGACCGAAGAAAGTAAACTGGAAAATTTGACATCAGGGGGAACAAGAACGAAAGTGCATTGACATACCTAAACCAGTGAGGAAATTTATATACACAGGAAAGTTTTTCTTGAAAATAGTGTACATAAATGTCCCAGAGAAAAGGATTAAGAGGACTGCCCATTGTCATACCCTCATTTTGGGAATAATAAGAAAGGGATTTGTGTGTTGCTGCTCTGATTGCAGCACTCGTGCCTACTTTGTTCGCCTGACGATGGGTCGCGCGGTCTTCCCGCCCGAAACAATTGTGTCGAGATTATTTTCTTTTATGGTGATTATTCAAAGTTTTGTACGTAATACCTTAAAATGCCAGTTCTGTGGTGCTTTCTTATTATGGTCTTGTTTTGTTGTTTAAAAACTGATCAGGTATTCGTTTGGATGATTCCACATTTACGTTTGGTTTATTTGAAAATATTAAAGCTTACCGTATTTTCATTTAAAAAATAATATAAGAGACTGTTTTTTTTTCTTTTCTTTAACATCTATATCCCTGTATAGTTGGTTAGTACTAGGTATACTAATATTTTATAATGATAATTTATAGTACGTGTTTTTATTTTCAATAAGTGTGAGTGGATATTATCAATACAAATTTATTTACTCTACTTTAAAATTGTGTTTTAAATAAACGTTTTAGTTAACGTATCGATAACCCTAAATAAATAAAAAAGTATGTAAAATAAAAATAACTTCTAGGTGCATCAGTGTTGTGCACTTAAAAGTAAAGTATGTAAAGACATAAAGAAACTTACTTGCGTTTTTAAATATCTTTAATGGTTCAAACAATCACTTTTCCGCTTGGAAACTGTGAAAGTAAAAAGGTGCTAGCTTGAAATTTTTTGATATAGGAAATATTTAATTGTTAGACGGCTCTAATGAATTGTATTCGAAACAATGTAACACGTGGGTTGTTTGTAAACAGTTCTTTTTTATTATTTAAGTATAGTGAATGGTTCACCAAACAACCAGTTGTAGCGATCTTTCGCAGAGCTTGCATGTGTTATTAATGCAAAAATTCTGTCCATTGTAGTAAATCGAAATCGGTGACAACTAACAATATAAAAAAATGTAGATATAGGAGCGCTTACTGGTGAATTTGTGACTACGCAGCAAACGCTTTGTTAACGTGACTTCATTTACCAGGCTTCACTGCCTACTACGGTTACAATGGGGTCGAGAATATCAGCTTTTGACCAAGAACAAATGTAAAGGTGTGTTGTTGCACAAATATTATTATTTGTATTCATCACGGCAACGATCGTGCCAGGGTACGTTGTATTCCACGTCGTTATATAGGACTCCAATATATCTATTTAGTCATGCATTCTGTATCGATTCTTTTTTTAATTTCAGGTAGTTACGTGCTATATTTAACAAAGGATTCCTTTAACATCGTACTAACCTGTGGTTTACACCTTTTAAACTAATCCTTTAATTTAAGCTGAATTTAAATATATTTAAGTTTATTACCTCTCAATATTATTTAAAAAATAATTATAATAATAATGCAAGATGCAAAATTTTGTAATTATTAAAAACACATTTTTCAAAGCGATAAATTGAAGGAAATTACCGAATAATGTAAAATAAACAACCTTTGGAAGGTAAATTTCTTAGTAGTGTTACTATTATTGTAGAGAATAAGTGTTTGCCATTATTCTCCATTGTAGATCTTAAATCCTAAATCCCTGATCTTACTAGATCTTAAATATGAACTTAAATACTTAATTGCTTAATTAGCTAGTAATAAGAAGAGCTCGAGACAAAGTTAACAAATAAATAACAAAGTTTATTTAGCATTCAATATCAAGGAGGGCGTTGAGCTAACTCAATTTAATAAGTGCCTTCAGAAAATAACTTTAACAAGACATTAAATAAAAAATAACTGATCTCACCAATGCTGATGATTTTGGCGACTGCTCACTGCTTCTACTAACTATTCTCACTTTAGAGTGTCGAGCGGATTCCCGGTTCACGACAGACTCTTTTCTTACTTTACGCCACAATACTACACCTCTCTACCATCACTCCACACACACCATAATCCGGTGCAACTCACTATCACCACTAACTCCAATTCACACTACTCTTTACTCGACACTAAGCAGCTACCAACCCATCACCCTTAACAATTCACTATCCTTCATTTTATACTACATTCAACACCTTCCTTTCATTTCATTTCAATCAAACCCTTTTAAAATCACTTCTTATTTATCTAACACTGAGATCCTAATTATTTTACTGCAGCACCATGCCGACATAAAACTCACTCGACCTCAACTTTCGTCGAGTTACTGGCGACGAAGTGCTTTAACCGTCCCAAATTTTGGTGACGGTCTATAGTCTCGACATCACAGTCCCCCTCCAAGAAAAAAAAATTAGTCGGGAAAATCCCCAACGGGTTTTATCGAGTAATTTTAACACTAATATATCTCATAGGAGTGAGTGCAGCCACAACTTAGTTTCTGAACTCAAAAATAAGTTAGAGAAAAAAAAAATAAAGTTTAATTTGCTGAGCAATGAGCTGCTTACAGCTTGAAATACAATGGCGATTTAAAAAAAATTCCATGAGCGGAAATCCGGACCAACCTCGAAAAAAGAAATTTAAATTTTAAATTAAAATGGAGGACCCTTTACGGCCGGAATCTCCGGGAAAAAAAAAACTCCTCAAATAAGTTAGCTCAACGATACAACGGGGATTACAATCATCTTTCTGTAATTCCAGAAAGGGAAAAACTTAATTTCAAACTTGAGCTTGTACAGGTGGGTCGCTTTACAATCAATAACAACGTGAAGAAAAGGTTTATTGAAAAAAAAAATCTTTCAATCCTCTATGAAGTAAGCCATCTTTCGAAACTTCTGACGAGGAATTTCTTCATCCACTAGAGAGCCAGTCTAGGCTCAAACACATCAGCTAGTCAAAGTACTTGAGAGTGTAGATTGAAGGACAATTCAGTCAGAAAACGTCAGGCATGAGAGTCATAGTTTGGACATCAGATTAGATCGCAAGAACTGTCCAAACGGAGTTTTTCTAAAATGAAAAGACTTGAACAGTATAAAAGAATATACGAAATTAAAGTGTGCCTTGCAGACAGATAAACGAGACAAATTGTCTCTGAATACATAAAATAGTTTACACACAATAATTTTCCCTACTAGGCTATAGCATGCGAAAAGACAAAAAAGTAATTTGTTAGTGATTTTAGTTAAAAGTTAAGCGTGATTTACGTATATAGCCAAAAAAAAAAAAAAAATTTCTCCACTCAAACATATATACAGAGAAACTTTTAGGTTTTATACAAAAGTTTACACATATCAAATTTCATTTTATATATACAAATTTTCAGGTTATATATACAGATATAACATTTATAGAAATATGAAAAAAAAAGGGGGGGGGATATTTACAAAGGCTAAAAAACATGTTTCATATTACCCGTTCTGCAGGTGATGGCTACAAAATAAAAGAACTTATTATACATGCATAAAATATATATTAAGAGAGAACAAAAATGTTGACATTGAAGCAGAAACATGAATTTCGATATGAAAGTTCATGCACAAATTTAAATTTTACAGTTTTTAGCTTAAGAAAGTTCATTTCTTTCAGAAGAGGTTCACAGGTCCAAAGGGCTTCAATACATGTCGCACATTTTGGTACAACTCTGATAAACAAATACTTGAGAAAAAATAAAATAAGAAACGATACGACCTGACCAAGGGTTTCCGCTGTAACAGCATTTGCATGAAACATGTGAGTCCTGCTGGCCATTGCACTCGTTGCAGAAATCACAGGGCTGGATGCTTGCAGCAGGAGGTCAGGCGTTGCAAGGGCACATTCCTGGGCTGGGATCGAACCCGGCACGCTGTCGCTGTCCGTAGCGTCAGGGGACGATTCAGCTCGCTCTCTACTCATGAATGTTGAGGTCTTGGAGGGCTTACAGGCTTGGAAATAATTCACATTTTTAGTTGAAATCACAACATTTGCTTTTAAATTATCTAGCAGTTTACGAGAAGCACTGGTAGGAGAATGTAAATTATGTTGAAGACAGTTTAACTGGTCATTTTGATTGAGAGCCTTTTCATTTAAACCAGAGGATTTTGTCGGCTTGACATGTAGAAAACTGAAATGCCCTTTTTCATTGCTTTCATTTAAATTAGCTACTCGTTTGGGAGAAGCTCCGTTGTTTAAACCTCCATTTTCTGTTACTTGTACCACAGCATTTTCTTTTAAACTAATAATTAAATCTGGTGGCTGACCAGTTGTAAAACATAAAGTTGATTTATTTGCTAAAGGTTGAGTACCAACATTAATGTTAACATCATTTTCTGCGACAATTTTCTCTACATTTTTATGTAAATTATCTAGTAGTTTGGGAGAAGGACCGCTATTTAACCTTCCGCTTTCTTTTAACACAGTTTCTGTGAAATTAGATAACTCCCCGGATTTCATCGGTCGAGTATTTGAATAGGATTTATCATTACAAATAGCCGATTTTGCCGACTTGACAGTTTTAGAACTGAAATGTAGTTTATTATGAGGTGCATTCAAACTACTAGAAAGGTCTATTGACTTAACAGTTTCAAAAGATAAATTTGATTTATTGCCGAAAGTTTTAGCCGCTACATTTAATAGGCTTTCATTCTTCTCTAAATTTGAAGGTAACGGAGAGTTTAAATTAGAAACGCACTGAGAAGAGGAATTTAAATCGGACAAGTTTACTGGAGAAATATAAATAGAATTTAGACATATAGATTGTACCTTGGTATTATTAGAGTTCGTTGGATCCTGTGCAACATTTTCAAATTGATTTAAGTCACTGGGTCTTGTTTGTGAAAAGTTAGCTTGTTGCGGATGATTGAAATTAACATTTAGAGGGGGGGGGGGGATTTTCTCGCTGTTCATTTTGAATACTTACGGGTTCCTGCGGGCGAATGGAGTTATTCGCAGGTTTAGCAGCGTGACATGCTTGATATTTATCCAATATTTTAAATAGACTATCAATAGATGCGGCTGGTTTTAAATCTAGAAAATCTTGAAAATCTTGAATTTGGACTGTAAACAGCGGGTTTATAATGTCCAACACTTCAAAAAATGATAACTGTAAGTCAAGTTGCTTAATTAAATCAAGTTTATGCAGGAAAAAGGTTGTTGGTTTATCGAATACTGACATTTTCGTTGTATACAGTTCCTGCATTAATTTAGCTCTATCAGCACTCGAAGAAAATGAGCTTATAATTTTGATTTTTAATTGTTCATAGGTGGGATCTTGACCCAAAGAATGAGAAGCGATGAGGTCAAGCCACATTTTAGGTTCTCCTTTTAAGGAGTATTTTAACCATTTAAATCTATCAGATAAATTAATTTTACATATTTCAAAATATTGCTCGAGTTCTTCAAAATGTTAAGTACATTATTTTTGCCGGTAAAATATACTCGAGAGGGGGAGGGGGGTCGAACTCATTTGGGCGCCACTGTAGAGAATAAGTTGCCATTATTCTGTTTGACTTGTGATTTAAGCTTAACATAGATCTTACAGATTAACTTAAATACTTAATTGCTTAATTAGCTAGTAATAAGAAGAGCTCGAGACAAAGTTAACAAATAAATAACAAAGTTTATTTCGCATTCAATATCAAGGAGGGCGTTGAGCTAACTCAATTTAATAAGTGCCTTCAGAAAATAACTTTAACAAGACATTAAATAAAAAATAACTGATCTCACCAATGTTGATCCTTTTGGCGACTGCTCACTACTACTACTAACTATTCTCACTTTAGAGTGTCGAGCGGATTCCCGGTTCACGACAGACATTTTTCTTACTTTACGCCACAATACTACACCTCTCTACCATCACTTCACACACACCATAATCCGGTGCAACTCACTATCACCACTAACTCCAATTCACACTACTCTTTACTCGACACTAATCAGCTACCAACCCATCACCCCTAGCAATTCACTATCCTTCATTTTATACTACATTCAACAACTTCCTTTCATTTCATTTCAATCAAACCCTTTTAAAATTACTTCTAATTTATCTAACACTGAGATCCTAATTATTTTACTGCAGCACCATGCCGACATAAAACTCACTCGACCTCAACTTTCGTCGAGTTACTGGCAACGAAGTTCTTTAACCGTCCCAACTTTTGGTGACGGTCTATAGTCTCGACCTCACATTATATATTTTCCTTAAACATATTATTATTATTTTTTTTAACAATAATTCTCTTAATTATTATATATATATATAGTATCAGGTGGGCTGGCGAGCGGTTTAAAACTTTAAGAACAATACTAATTCTAATATTTACTTAACTTTTAATAAAGAATTAAAATATCTACATATTTACATAGATGCTAATGAGCATCTAGAATTAATTATCGAAGTAAATTCAGCAATCAAACAAGTCATCAAATTGATTATATTTCACGTAAACACATTTTGGTAATGTCCGTCGAAGTAGTACCTAATTAACTACGTTAATTACAAAACGAAAGTCATTAAAGCGATACAGCCGTCAACACTGTACGCTTCGTCCAACCTCTTCCAAATCCGATCGTCAACTGAGCTTTCTCTGAAAGGTGCTTCGTCTGCCGGGGATGTGCGCACACGTCAGAGGTGACGTTTTCCTGACATCACTGCTACGTCATTCCACGCTTGCGGGCGCTCCGTCACGTGATCAGCTGACTACGGGAAAACAGAAACTAAACTGCCTTGGATTTCAGGAACGGCAAAGAGAAATCAAATAGCTTTAGCTTCCAATGTTAGGGAAGGAAGGTGCCTATACATCACTCGGCCATCCTTCCTCGACTGGACCTCCAGGAGATCACACTGAAAAGATACAAAAAAAACAAACAAACACAAAAGCAACACAAAATAATAACATAAATATTTACAAATTTTTTACAAATCTTCAAAAATTTTTGTTTTTAAGTTATTCCCCATTTGAGGAATTCAGCTTTTGCAGATGTGTAATCTTCATAGCATCCATTTCTATTTTTTTTTATCAATATTTTCAATATTATCATTTTCCATTTTTGCTGTTATAAAGTTGCAAAAGGAAGTCAATTTTGCGTTTACGGCAACTTGGCCGCCCATGGCATGAGTTTTTGGTGGATGTCTACTCAACTTGCATTTCAATCTATTTTTCTTTCTGACTCTAGAAAGTTGTTTTTTATCATGTGTACTTAAATCTTTACTTTGGGGTTCAAAATTATTTTGGGACTCGAAGTTATCTTGGGACTCGAGTTCGAGAACCTCTAATTGATCATTTTCAGTTTTAATGCCTTTTAAGGCGTCTGTTGCATCAAGTTCAGTTGAAAAGTCTATAATGGCAGTCTTATATGTAGGAAAAACTTCAAATTTTATTTGTACAGCTTTGGGAAATAATATGGCTATTTCACCAATCGTGGTCGCCAATGGAAGTGATGGAATGAACACTTTTCTCGGATCTATACCGACAGTCTCTTCTTCTGGGAAATTCTGTCTTTTACACTCAGTGGAATCTATTGTCACTGGCTTTTTTCTCGATTTCTTCCTTTTTAGGAGTTTGGAATTATCGTCAACTTTTCCTTTTAATTTTTTCAACTCTTCGGTTAACTGTGAAATTTTTCTAAGTAGGAATTGTTTTTCATCTCTCTTCAAATAAGTGTTTTCAAGGTTTAGCGACTTCATTCTGGAAACATTCGTCTGACTTCGTCCCTTTCGGCGCGGCTCCTCCTCTTCATCACCATCATCATCTATTTGGATAATGCTCCTTTGGTTTTGTTTCTGTCGTCGAGGCTCCTCTTCTTCATCACTGTCATCATTTACACTAATATCGTCCTTCAAAAGCATCTTATCGTCATCACTCTCGTCGTTTTCGTCTTTGTCGTCATTTTCACTTACGGGAGATTCTAATAATTTTTTTGACAGCATAACAGGGTGAGGGGCTATATTTTCACATTTTTTAGCATTATTCAAAGTGTCATTTATTTCTGGGAAAATTTCAAAACTTTTGTTCTCAAAGTTAGTAGGGGCATTAATAACAACATTCGATTTAATTTCGTTTTGATATGTATTTACAGGGAGTACTGTTACTAAATTTACCTCTAGAGAATTACACTTATTTCTCATAAAAATACCTTTCTCATTAATCGTTGTTTCACCCAGCATTAACACATCCATGCCAATAATTACATCATAGGGAATTAAATCATCATGTACAACATAAATATCAGTTTTAGTTTCAAAATCATCAACTTTAAGATCAGCAATGAATGAACCTAAGGGTTTTATCGAACTCTTTCCGATACCCTTCAAAATAGTACTCATAGTATTTATTTTTTTTACACTTAATTTGTCAAAAACACTTTTACGCAACAATGTTGCTTCACTTCCTGTATCAATAATTTCAATAAAATTTACATCATTTACTTGTATAATTTTACTCATATTTTGATTTACATTAATACACAGTGCATCAACTTCTGGTTTTGAACCTGGGCACTCCGAACTTTTATGCCCGTACTGCTTGCAGGAAAAACATTTAAGGCCTTTGGCCTTATGAGGGCAATTTCTAGATAAGTGGTTTTTTTCCCCACAATTATAACAGAATTTATTTACTTCATTTTTAGGACCAAATTTTTCATGTACGTTATAGGCTGCGTGCTTCGGTTTTACATTATAATCTACTTTATCAATTCTATATTTACTTTTCTCATTATCTTTTTTATATATTTCATATAACTTAATTTTTTCTTTGAAATCATGCAAGTTTTTAGAACCATATAGAATAATTTTATTTTCAGGTTTGTCATTTATTCCTTGGATCACGTAATGCATTAACGCGGCATCTTCAATGTGCCCGTTTTTTGCCAATTCGCGCATTTTAAAGAAATATTCTATAACTGTTTCATTTGGCTTCATTTTCTTTTTACACAAAATTTCGTGTAAAGAGGCAGAATTAATTTCGATTCTAAATTACTCGATTAATGCATTTTTTAATTTTTTATAAGTAAGTAATCCCTTTTCGGATTTTACAAATAACAGAGCATTTCCGCTCAACGATCTTTTACAGAAAATTATTTTTTGTAACTCATTAAGATTAAACATTTCTGACAATTCTTCAAATTCGTTAAAAAACTCACTAATATTTTCATGCGGTTCGCCACTAAATTTAGACATAGAATTTTCAAAATCATTGAAAGAAACAGTTGCACCACGTAATCCAAGATTCACATTATTAGAATTTATACTTTTTTCACCCTTATTATAATCATCAATAACATTGTCACTATCATTATCATACTTATTTTTGCTGATATGGCACAGCACAGAGGAGTCGGCTTTTTCGACGTCATTATCGCTACTTTCGTTTTCAGAATCTTCCTCTTGTGCTTCATTGTCAGAGTTTTCTTCTTTTAGCAATTCGATGTCATTTAATTTTAACAGCAATCTGTCACGAATTTCTTCTTTCGTGCCAGTAAATGAAATACTTAATAGATTACTAATAATAATAAGTTCATTTAAAGAAAAATTTTCGTCGATGAATTTTTGTTTCTTTATGTAATTTTCGTCGTCTACGACAAACGCGAATCCTGAAAATTTTCTTATTCTGCATCGGTTTTTTCTGTCACCAATATCATTAAATAAAAAACGATGCAGAATTTTAATTTTACTATAACACTTAGTCCTCAGTGCATTGCCAATTTTGGGTTTATCCCCCAGAGATACCATGTTATAGGAAGATAAAGTGTACGTACCTTTGTAGAGTCGAAACAGCTGTTATTTTAAATTTTATTTAAAATTTCCATTTAGTAGACATGCTGTTTTAATCCTCGAGAACCTTGAAGAACATCTTTCGCACTTTGTCGAACAGAAATTTCTTGTTCAGACCTTTATCCAGACGATCCGTAGCTATTCCGTAGCATCCACAGAACACACTTTACGTATTTTATCATCCACTATAAATTGCAGAATAGAAAAAGCACTCCGCACAAAAGCTCCAATGTTGTTTAACGTCGTATTTCATTCGCAGACACGTAGTTCAATCACACTTTAAAAAACCATTCGTCGAGCATGAATTAGTATCGATCAGTTCAGATCTAAGAACAGTTTTTTTTTTTTTTTTAAAAGTTCGGTTTATAATTTAAAAGTTCAGTCCAACAAATGTTTAAACAGTTTATATTTTAAAGACAGTTCAACTGTTCAGCAACAGTTTTTAAAAGTTCGTGTTTCTCGAAAATTCTCGTTAAAATCAAAATTCACTTTAAAATTAAAATTGAAGTTGCAATCCAAATTTACTTTAAATTAAAATTCGCGTTCAACCCACTTCTGATATATAGTATCAGGTGGGCTGGCGAGCGGTTTAAAACTTTAAGAACAATACTAATTCTAATATTTACTTAACTTTTAATAAAGAATTAAAATATCTACATATTTACATAGATGCTAATGAGCATCTAGAATTAATTATCGAAGTAAATTCAGCAATCAAACAAGTCATCAAATTGATTATATTTCACGTAAACACATTTTGGTAATGTCCGTCGAAGTAGTACCTAATTAACTACGTTAATTACAAAACGAAAGTCATTAAAGCGATACAGCCGTCAACACTGTACGCTTCGTCCAACCTCTTCCAAATCCGATCGTCAACTGAGCTTTCTCTGAAAGGTGCTTCGTCTGCCGGGGATGTGCGCACACGTCAGAGGTGACGTTTTCCTGACATCACTGCTACGTCATTCCACGCTTGCGGGCGCTCCGTCACGTGATCAGCTGACTACGGGAAAACAGAAACTAAACTGCCTTGGATTTCAGGAACGGCAAAGAGAAATCAAATAGCTTTAGCTTCCAATGTTAGGGAAGGAAGGTGCCTATACATCATATATATATATATATATATATATATATATATACATGTATTTTTTTTAAATATCTACTTAAAATATATATAATTTACTAATTTGAATATTATATTTTTTAAGTAAATACAGTAAAAATTACAGTTTTACTAATATCTTCTATGTTTCTAAAATCCATCAAATTAAAATAAATCTTAAGGACAATATTGAGTATAAATCTTTTTTGAATGCAAATATAGTGTAAAGTATTCCCTGTATAAAGACACAAATATCTCTATACTATGTGGTTTCTTTATGCAATTTTTGTATTTTTGACAGTCGGAACATTTTGTTTTTTAACTTTTTTATTATGTTTTATTAAATCTTTTTTTTTTTTTTTTTTTAATGTAAATTTCAAAAATTTATAATTATTAGATATATTCTATTTAGCATCTTGATAAGAGTTAGGCCTTAAAATTCATAAATCAGAAAATTGTATGTTTCAACGTAGCACATATTGTTTTGTCAAATACATAGAGTTCTTTTATATTTCTATTGGGTCCTACATTTAATCAGTTGAAATTGTAACAACTAGCGCACAGATACACAGTTAATAGTAGTTATTTTTAATGTATAATATAGAATTGTATTTTTGAATAGTTTTTGTTAAATTAAGATTTATAGGGATAATGGAGCTTTTCTGATTTAGCATTATTAGATTCTATAAAAACCCTGTGGTAAAAGATGGTATTTCATCAATTTTCCGAACTTCAGATTATTGAATTTTAAAGAGTATAATATAATTTGTAAATTCTAAAATTTAGTCTTTCTTTAATCTTTGTCATGATTTTATATAAAATTATCTTTTTAAAAATTATGATTAGTGATTTTCTTAAAAATAAAATAAATAAATAAATAAAAATAAATAAATAAATAAAACTTTTTTTTCTACGACTTTTAAGTAATTATTTCTTCTAGAGCATAAAAAGTTTCTAAAATAAGAATAATTCTTCTTCTAATAAAAAATGTTGTTACTTCCGTAGTATTGTTTTTGTTTTTATTTGCTAATTAGCATTATTTTCTCGTTATTTCTTTTCTTTTTTGTAATAATATTCTCTGGTGGTTAATCAAAAAATATTTTTTAATATGTTTGTTTTAAGTAATATTTTTTGACAAGTATTTTTAAATATAATAAAAGATATCGTATATATATGTGTGTGTGTGTGTGTGTGTATTTAGGAAAATGCCTGTCTAATTTTAAATTGAAACAGGAACATATAAATATGCTTATAAAATCGAAAGCAGGAAAATTACTTTTACAGTAAACTATATACAAGAAAAAAATACATGTACGACGTGAAATCGTCTTTTTGTTTTAACAATATATAAAATATAAAGAATAATTATAATAATATTAATAATAAACACGCTATCAAATTTTAACTAAGATTATTTACAAGATATTTAATTATTTTTTTCTATAAAGCAACTTCTATATGATATATATATATATATATATATATATATATATATATATATACTATTTAAAAGTATTTTCATCATGTTGGTTAAATTATTAAGTATTTTAGATTATTTTGTATTATAAATAGGATTTTCTGAAAACAAATTTTTAAATAATAATAATATTTAATATTTTTTTACAGAGTTAATAATAGATAAAATCGTGTTCTTTTATGACGCATCAAAACATTATTAATTATAATCACTCTCATGTTGTTGGAATTTCATTTTCTCATATTCTCTAAAGATTGATAAGGAAAGGTAATCAAAAATAATTATTTTTGATTAATTCTTAATAAAATAAAATGCATTTCATTAAATTTTCATTTGCAATATTAAGAAAATAGTAAAATGATAATGTAATCTCTAAGCGTTAAAAGATTTTTCTGATGTAAAAATAATTGAGTATACTTTACACAGGATTGCCTTATCCAATTATAGTTTTTTTTTTTTTTTTTTTTTTTTTAACTTCTTAATGAATAAATAATTTTTGTTTGTTGAGCAGGAGAAAAAAATTACTTACAAAAGAAGAAAATATATATAATCACAGACTTTAAGTTCATTATTTACACTTTATTGGCCATATTGTATAAAGTTTTTCTTCACATTCATGAATAATCACTTCAATTTTTTTTGGCAAAGAATACAATAAAATAATTTGCATGTAAATTAAAATATTTTCGAACAAAAAATTGTGCAAAGACATTTTTTTTTAATAAAACTGAATGTTGATACAGGATAAACTATATGCATACAAAAATTAAGTGAAATTTAGCGTATAATATATTATTCTCGGGAATACTGATAAAAAGAGAAAATATTTTATTCGTATGCTAATTCAGATGCTACTTCATTTTAATTCATTATGCTTAAACTATTGCAAAATAAAATAAAACAAATAAATAAAATTTATGACAGAATTCCAAGTTGTTATCTGTAAATTACATTTTTAATTTTCTGGAAATTTTGAAAAAAAAAAAAATTTATAACTGAAATTCCCTTTAGATAAATTAAAACTGGTTCTGAATTTAAATATTACTTATACTTTATATTCAAATTGTGAAGAACTTATTTTCAATGTTTAACTAATCTTTAATAGCTTAAGTTCATTGAAAATAGTTACAGTATCTTCATAAAAAATATCTATTAATAAAAAGTTACTTTTAACGGTGCATTCTTAATTTTATTTCATCTGCAATAAAATAAATAACACAACTCCTTGTCACATTCTAGAAATTGTACATATTTTAGTTCTTTTATATTATCGAAAGTTTTCACCAGATTTACACGTTTTGAGGTGTCCTGATTAGGTTTTCTTTTGCATCTCAGCTAATTGAGTTAGACCGTTCAAAATTGGTATACGTAGGTTAATTAGGAGGGGCTAAAATGGTGGGGAAGAAATAGGCGTGCACCGCGCGAGTATCCCCTAACTTGTGCGCGCGCAGCGCGCCGAAGGTCCGCCTTTTTAACCGATGAGAAATGATTTTTTTTCTTTTCTTTTCTTAAGAATAAAAAGTTGATTTGAGAAGGTATATGTGCGCGCAGCGCGCGTATACCTTCACACGTGCGCGCGCAGCGCGCATGGGTTTGCGCTGCCGAAGGCATTGAGGACATGGTGTGAGTTTTTACCCGATCAGAAATGATTTTTTTTTTAGGGGGCACGAAGGGTCAGGGAAGTAATACGCGCGCGCAGCGCTGCCGAAGGCAGTGGGGACACGGTGTAAGTTTTTACCCGATCAGAAATGATTTTTTTTAGGGGGCAGGAAGGATCAGGGAAGGAATACGCGCGCGCAGCGCTCACGTGACTGCGCTGCCGAAGGCAGTGGGGACAAGGTCCGACTTTGTACCCGATGAGAAATGATTTTTTAAATTTTCTTTTCTTAAGAATAAAAATTTGACATTGATGTGAAAAAATCAATTTTCACATATGTTAAATTAGCAGAGTTAGCAGTGAAATATACGATAGTTGCTCAGCTCTAAAAAACTATAAAAATGATAAATATGTGTGGCATTCATTGAAGACAAAAGTTTAATTAAAACAGTTTATTAAACTTGAAACAAAATGATGAGTAACATTAAATAAGCAGAAACAATTGAATATATACTTTGCTGACGAAAGGTTAAATACCTTTAAAATACTGCCATGTAGAGTTCAAATAGAAAACAACTTTTACATTGTGACATAACTAGATACACTAAACGTATCGTCGAAAATATCAAGTCACAAAAACGTAATTCACAATCATTATAAAACTAAACACTTTATAACTAAATTAAAATACCAGCTCATGACTTTGAGCTAAACTGAAAAACATAAAAGCTTAAGAGCTTAAGAAACTAAGAAATTAAGAGATTAAGAGCACGATTTCATATTCCTTACCTCCTTTTATAGCTGCGAACGGATTCAAAGTGACAGCTACTTGATGCTGTACAATCGGCAACGCCTCCCATAACTATAGCAACACGACGCTGCAAGTCTGCTGCCATCTATGGGCTAATCAAAAAGACTCTGCAGTTGAAAAAATATAACATATCATTGCTAGGTAGCAAAATGAACAATCCGTAAAAGGATTTAAACATATTTTCTTTAAGTTTATTTTAACAAAACATGCTTTTAAATATGAGGTAAGTAAATTAAAGTTATTTCAAATGACTTAAACATAATTATACTAATAACAAATATAACTTAACTAAAAGTAATTACCATTATGCTTTTTATTTTTAATTTTAATATATCTTTAACTCAATGGCAGTATCAAATAGATAATAGCACTAAACGCTATAATTCATTTAATTAATAATTTAAACTTTAAAGATTATAAAGTAAATCATTTAAATTATATTTAAATAGTGAATAAATTTAAATTTAAATTTGAGAATCAACACGGAAAGTGTACAAATTTTACAACAGACATGAGAAGGAATATGTGCGCGCAGCGCACGTATACGTTCACACGCGTATACCTTCACACGTGGCCGCGAAGCGCGCATGGGTTTGCGCTGCCGAAGGCATTGGGGACACGGTGTCAGTTTTTACCCGATCAGAAATGATTTTCTTTTTAGGGGGCACGAAGGGTCTGGGAAGTAATACGCGCGCGCAGCGCTGCCGAAGGCAGTGGGGACACGGTGTAAGTTTTTACCCGATCAGAAATGATTTTTTTAGGGGGCAGGAAGGATCAGGGAAGGAATACGCGCGCTCAGCGCTCACGTGACTGCGCTGCTGAAGGCAGTGGGGACACGGTCCGACTTTGTACCCGATGAGAAATGATTTTTTAAATTTTCTTTTCTTAAGAATAAAAATTTGACATTGATGTGAAAAAATAAATTTTCTCATATGTTAAATTAGCAGAGTTAGCAGTGAAATATAGGATAGTTGCTCAGCTCTAATAAACTATAAAAATGATAAATATGTGTGGCATTCATTGAAGACAAAAGTTTAATTAAAACAGTTTATTAAACTTGAAACAAAATGATGAGTAACATTAAATAAGCAGAAACAATTGAATATATACTTTGCTGACGAAAGGTTAAATAGCTTTAAAATACTGCCATGTAGAGTTCAAATAGAAAACAACTTTTACATTGTGACATAACTAGTTACACTAAACGTATCGTCGAAAATATCAAGTCACAAAAACGTAATTCACAATCATTATAAAACTAAACACTTTATAACTAAATTAAAATACCAGCTCATGACTTTGAGCTAAACTGAAAAACATAAAAGCTTAAGAGCTTAAGAAACTAAGAAATTAAGAGATTAAGAGCACAATTTCATATTCCTTACCTCCTTTTATAGCCGCGAACGGAATCAAAGTGACAGCTACTTGATGCTGTACAATCGGCAACGCCTCCCATAACTATAGCAACACGACGCTGCGAGTCTGCTGCCATCTATGGGCTAAGCAAAAAGACTCTGCAGTTGAAAAAATATGACATCTCCTTGCTAGGTAGCGAAATGAACAATCCGTAAAAGGATTTAAACATATTTTCTTTAAGTTAATTTTAACAAAACATGCTTTTAAATATGAGGTAAGTAAATTAAAGTTATTTCAAATGACTTAAACATAATTATACTAATAACAAATATTACTTAACTAAAAGTAATTATCATTAAGTTTTTTATTTTTAATTTTAATATATCTTTAACTGAATGGCAGTATCAAATAGATAATAGTACTAAACGCTATAATTCATTTAATTAATAATTTAAACTTTAAAGATTATAAAGTAAATCATTTAAATTATATTTAAGTAGTGAATAAATTTAAATTTAAATTTGAGAATCAACACGGAAAGGGTACAAATTTTACAACAAGGCCCCCCACCGTGTTGATTCGACAAACACAAACGTCAGCAATTACAATATAAATTTTATTAGAAAATAAATAAAAAAATTCCTTGAATATTTAGTGACTTGACGACAGATTTACATATGTCTTCTACAGAATATACTCCACACAAAGCTAGAAGGTTTGTCAATCTTGTAAATCATAAGATAAGTCCAAGAGTCCAACTCACAACAGTAGCATTATCAATATACTATACGCATCTACTAAAAGAAAGAACAAGATATTAATACAGAGCAAATATGCACAGCATTTCAAGGAAACCTTTTCGTTCCCCCATTTCCCATTGTCAAATAAAAAAAAACGATGATATTCACAAATATATGAAATATTTATATAACATACACATAACCAATTACACGTAGCGCTACGAATTTCTCTCATACAAAAGTTAAACTATACATCACTACACAATGGAAAACGCAAAAAAAAACCCACCAAGAAAATGCATACATATCCCTCTAAAAAACATTTCTCAATTTCAAAAAATTTAAATATATATTATACGTTCAAAAATTTTTAAATTTACTCTATATACATTTACTTAATAAATACCTTATTTACAAATTAAGCCATATCACTTTTAGTAAGGGGCTTTGTGAAGGTGTCGGCAAAGTTATCTTTAGTATTTACATCTTTTAAATCAAACCGTTCCTCAAATAACCATTCACGGATGAAAAATATCTTTACATTAATACGTTTAGATTTGTTATTCTCTATAAGAGATCTCGTAAAATTAATAGCCGCTTGGTTATCAGCAAAAAGTATTGGTGGTTCATATGAAATAGAAATTAATTTAAAATCAATACAATCTCGTAATATATTATCAAACCACATTAATTCTTTAACCCCATCACACATGGATACATATTCGCTTTCCATGGTTGAAAGGCAAACACTTTTTTGCTTAAAAGTTTTCCAAGAAATAGGGCTATTATCCAAAAATAAAATTTGTCCCCCCATTGATACGAAGTCATCCCTATTCATCGCGAAATCAGCGTCAGAGAAAGCAGCTAAACATGGATTAAGACAATTCAAATTTAATTTTAAATCTCGAGTACACGAAACATACCCAAGTAATTTAAATAACCCATTCCAATGATTAAACCCCGGTGAATTTTGAAATTGACTGAATATATTAACTGCGTAGGCAATATCAGGTCGTGTCCTGTTTGCAATGAAAGATAAACATCCTAAGATATTCCGATATGGAAATCCAGACATTTCATCAATTTCATTTTGATTAATAGGACAATCTTTTTTCGAATACTTAATGCCTTTTACAATAGGTAACGAACAAAAAGGAATATTAAAAGATTTAAACCTGTCATAAACTTCATTAATATATAATTCCTGAAAAGTTTGTACTGAATCATTTTCATAATTAAATTCTACACCAAGTAATTTCTTGGTTTTACCTAAAATTTTTATATCAAATTTACATTTTAATAAATTAAGAATTTTATCTATTTGAAATTGATTTCTACCAAACAAAACTAAATCATCTACATAAACTAATAAAACAATATAATTTTCAAAATAATATGAACAATTACACCAGTTAAATTTATTAAACCCCAAATCTAGTAGTACTTTATTTAACTCATAATACCAGAGCCGACCACTCTGATGAAGGCCGTCTAACGCTCTGTCTAGTTTACAAACAAGATTTTCCTCTCCGTTTACAACATATCCTTTTGGCTGAGACATATAAATTTCTTCTTTTAAAGGTGCATAAAGATAAGCACATTTTATATCGCATTGAACGTTATGCCATTTATAACATGAGACCAATAATGAAAAAAAGAAACGTATTACTGAGAAATTAACGACGGGTGAAAACCGTCTCGTCATAAGTGTCCCCCTTTATCTGATGAAAGCCCTGGGCCACGAGCCTCGCTTTAAAGCGGGCAACGTTTCCTAGCTCATCTCTTAACGGCGTATACCCATCTATTTCCCAAAACTTTTTTCGCTCCGGTAAATTAACCAGATGCCAAACTTTACGGGTCTTCATATTATTTATCTCATCATCCATGGCATTTTTCCATTCAACACATTCTGAAGATTTAACGGCCTGATTATATGTTTTAGGTACAGGGATAACTAGTCATGATTTTGTATGAGTTAAACTTGAAGTTGGGTTATTTGAGTTTTGCTGATCATCTACACCCTCGAACTTATTACTACTAGAGAAATAAAAGAAATTAGAGTCAAACATTAAATTATGTTTATCACAATATTGCTTGACATCGTTCATCGATCTCAACCTAGTTTTAGTGTTATCCGGGTAATAGAAGATGTCAACTCTGTCACTCATTTTTCTGGGTACGGGTTTCCTATTCCAAGTAATTGAAGAAAGAGGTTTAAAAGAAGATTTATCTACAGGAGTTTCATCGACGGACTCGTCACTAGAATCATCGGGCTCACTTCTGAAAACAATGTCAACAGGATCGGAAGCTTGACAATCAACTGGACTTTCCGTAAGTAAGTCCAATTCCTCCAGCGAGGTGCCCATCACCGCTCCACTGCATTTACTAAATAGCTGATCAGAGAACGTTACGTTTATAGTTTCAACTATTTTATCCTCATCCTCCAACCAAATTTTATACCCCTTAGTCCTTAGTGAATAACCTATCAGTACTCCCTTTTTAGCCTTAGGTTGAAGCTTATGGTTTCTATGTTGTTTTGGGATCCCTACATACGAAATTAACCCAAACGGCTTAAGGTGTCTTACGGATGGTTTAAACCCAGTATATAACTCAAAAGGAGTCTTAGTTTGTCCCCTGTGGATTAAACGGTTCCACGTGTACGCGAAATACAACATTGCATCGGGCCAAAAAGAAAAAGGTAAACCACTATCCGTGATAATAGCTCTAACACAATTTAAAGAAGTTTGATTAAACCGCTCACTTAACCCATTTTGCTCAGGTGTGAACGTGTTTGTTAACTCATGAACAACTCCATTTTTACTACAAAATGATTTGAAGTTGTCATTTACAAATTCGGAACCATTATCCGTACGAATAGCTTTTAATCTTTTATTCAAACTACGTTCTGCCCGTGCAATGTGTCTCTCGAATACACCAAAAACCTGAGACTTATCCTTTAAAGGATAAACAGCAACCCTTTTAGAAAATCCATCAATTATGGACAAAAAAAACCTTTCTCCATTTTTACCAGTTACCTTAATTGGGCCCCAAACGTCCATAAATACTTTCTCTAACGGTGACTTAACGCCATGAACATCGGATGATTTAAAAGACACACGGTTTTGTTTACTAATCCTACAAGGTTCACAAAAAAAATTCTTAAACTTAAGTTTAGGAAGACCCCTCACCCCGTTCTTCTTGCTAGTATTTACAATAGTATCAGGACTTACATGCCCAAAACGAGCATGCCAATACCCAATATCATTAACTTTTGCAAGAGAAGCTGGAGGATTTTCTGAGTGCCTCCCATTCACTTTACTCCCCTTTTTAACTTTAGAAACATTAGGATATAAATAGTAAACACCGTCTTTAATTTTAGCAGTAAAAATATGTATTTTATCTTTACCGAATACCGACACTCGACCCTTACCGCCAGTATATGTGGCACCTTTCACATCTAATTTAGGACCTGATATTAAATTTTTCCGTAACTTTGGTGAATATAAAACATCTTTTAAATACAATACATTTTTACCAAATTTCAACTTAACAGTTCCTTTAGCAGTAATAGGAAAACTAATACCATCGATCGCGACAAAAAGCTCCTCTCCCTCAACAGAAATATAATGCTCAAAAAGATCTAAATTTCTTAGAAAATGATTTGAAGCAGCGGTATCAAAAATAAAGCTGTCATCATCACTCAAATTACTAAAATTAGCCTGAGCTATGTAATAGGAGGGGGGAGATTTGCATTTGTCACGACCGTTGGAGTTATACTTTAAATTTCTAGGTTTAAATTTAACATTACTATTCAAAAAACAGTTTTTCTTTAAGTGACCAATACGGCCACACTTAAAACAAGTTAAAGGTTTTTTACCTTTGTGTTGAACGTTCTGTATCTGAACACTGTTATTGGCATCTTTCTTGATATCACCTTCTCGAAGCTGTAGACGTGATTCCTCCGCTGTTAACTCGGACACAATACTCTGGAACTTGAACTGGTCATTCTTCCAACGCAACAAATATTGCACTGCAGATTCAAACTTGGATGGTAAGTGTTGCAAGAGCTGGAAACAGCAATACACATCCTCCATAGCATGGCCAATTTCATGCAACTGGTCCAGTATTCTTGATAACCTTGTTACAAAAGAATTCACTGTTTCATTCTCAGACATTCTACAATTAATGAACTCTGTAAACAGTCCCATATGATGAGCTCTTGAGTCTGATATAAAGGTCTTCTTCAAAGTCTCCCACGCATCAATAGCACAATCCCAATTTTCAATAATGCTTCTGACTTCAGGCGATGTATTCAGATAAATTGTTGATAATGCAACTCGACTACGTGATTTAAAATCCTCCACTTGTTTTGAAGTTATTCCAGCCTCAGCATCTTCAACAAGCAGTTTTTCTTTCCTACATATTATATTCCAGCAGTTTCTTTCAATTAAAATAAATTTAATGTCCTTGACCCACGTAATATAATTATTCATCCGTAATTTTTCAATTGTGGGATTTAAACTCACTGCCATTTCAATTTCTTATCTTCAAACAACTAGAATGCCATAAAAACTATTATCAAAATTTTAAATGCTATGAGCTGACAACGAGCCAAACTGGGCCCATAACCACTTGATGTGAAAAAATCAATTTTCACATATGTTAAATTAGCAGAGTTAGCAGTGAAATATACGATAGTTGCTCAGCTCTAATAAACTATAAAAATGATAAATATGTGTGGCATTCATTGAAGACAAAAGTTTAATTAAAACAGTTTATTAAACTTGAAACAAAATGATGAGTAACATTAAATAAGCAGAAACAATTGAATATATACTTTGCTGACGAAAGGTTAAATAGCTTTAAAATACTGCCATGTAGAGTTCAAATAGAAAACAACTTTTACATTGTGACATAACTAGATACACTAAACGTATCGTCGAAAATATCAAGTCACAAAAACGTAATTTACAATCATTATAAAACTAAACACTTTATAACTAAATTAAAATACCAGCTCATGACTTTGAGCTAAACTGAAAAAACATAAAAGCTTAAGAGCTTAAGAAACTAAGAAATTAAGAGATTAAGAGCACGATTTCATATTCCTTACCTCCTTTTATAGCCGCGAACGGATTCAAAGTGACAGCTACTTGATGCTGTACAATCGGCAACGCCTCCCATAACTATAGCAACACGACGCTGCAAGTCTGCTGCCATCTATGGGCTAAGCAAAAAGACTCTGCAGTTAAAAAAATATAACATCTCATTGTTAGGTAGCAAAATGAACAATCCGTAAAAGGATTTAAACATATTTTCTTTAAGTTAATTTTAACAAAACATGCTTTTAAATATGAGGTAAGTAAATTAAAGTTATTTCAAATGACTTAAACATAATTATACTAATAACAAATATAACTTAACTAAAAGTAATTACCATTAAGCTTTTTATTTTTAATTTTAATATATCTTTAACTCAATGGCAGTATCAAATAGATAATAGCACTAAACGCTATAATTCATTTAATTAATAATTTAAACTTTAAAGATTATAAAGCAAATCATTTAAATTATATTTAAATAGTGAATAAATTTAAATTTAAATTTGAGAATCAACACGGAAAGGGTACAAATTTTACAACAGACATGAGAAGGAATATGTGCGCGCAGCGCACGTATACCTTCACACGTGCGCACGCAGCGCGCATGTGTCTACGCTGCCGAAGGCAGTGGGGACCCGTTGTGAGTTTTTACTCGATCAGAAATGATTTTTTTAGGGTGCACGAAGGGTCAGAGAAGGAATACGCGCGCGCAGTGCGTGCATTTGTTAAGTTGTGCGCGCGCAGCGTGCACAGGGCTTCGCTGCCGAAGGCAGTGGGGACCCGGGTTGACTTTTTATCCAATCAGAAATGATTTTTTTTAACATCTTTTCTTAACACTAAAAGTTACTGTTAGCGATTTATTAAGTTTAGTGATTCAATACAATAATTTCAGTAAAATTTAAATTGCCAACTGTTTGTCTTCTTTTGGTCGGTCACCTTTTTAAAATATTATAATAAAAATTTAGAATTAATTTAAAATGTCGATAAAATGGAAGGTAACGCAAATACATAAAAAAATGAAAATAAGAAAAAAATAAGAAATCACTATTACAGTAGAATCATGGGTTATAAATGTTCTAGAAATAGAAATCCTGCAATATGACTTTTTAGAGTCATGTAACTTTTATGGTCATAAAAAAATAAATAAATAAATAAAGTAAAATTTTCTGAACTGTTTAAAAAGAGCTGAAATTGCAAAAATAATTAAATGTATTTCTGTTCCGGTTCATATCTTATTTAAATGATGCAGAGCGTTTTCCATATACTATAATTTAATTATTACTACCTAAACTGTTCGTGCGTTTCACATAATTACGATGCAATTAAATAAAAGCTTATTTATTATTATTATTTTTTTTTTTTTCTTTGCGTTTAAACTCCTTACTGAGAAAATAACAAAAATTATTTCGTTCCAGTAATTTAATCAAAAATACGCTAATTAAGACTAAACAAAGTTTCAAAATCGTTTTTGTTTATGCTTAATCGTAAAAAAAAAAAAAAAAAAAAAAATATTGTTAATATTAGTGACTTTTTTTTTTTTTTTTTTTTTTTAGAAGCAGTAGAAAATATATTGCATGTGGAAAGGAAATTCTTTATGGCGTTATAAAAATGTACACTTACACTTTTGCACTTTGTAAAGAGCTCCAAACAAGAAAAATGCTAATAACCCATAGAATGTTCAACGAAATTAAAGAAAAGGGTAATTTTAATGAAAATTGTTTTTACTATTTAAAAAAAATAAATAAATAAATAAAGAAATAAATCATGGAGAAATTATACTATGGCGCGTAATGTGGTAAATGTAAATATAGCAATAAGTGACCTTTTTTTTTCCTTTTTTTTTATCATTTAAAATATTTAAAGTAATTATGCATTTCCCATTTATTTAAAGTATCTTTTTACATACACTTCACTTTAATTTATATTTTTATATATTTAAAACTTTACTATAAATAATGTTTTTGTGTATTTAAAGGCGCGTTTGTGGAAACAAAAAGTGTTTATAAAGCATTATAGAGATACAATATCGTCTTAGTAGCATACGTATTTTTGAATTGCCTTTGAAAGAAAATTTACCATCGTATTTGGCAGATTTTTTATTTTCAAAATTAGACAAAATTTCAAAATCTGTTGTGACGAAAACCTAAATTACATCCATACTGCTACAAAATAGGCTATTAGGCCATTGATTAGATTTTTTTTTTCTTTTTTTTTTTTTTAACTGTGTAAAATAATGCAATTTTTACTCATTTGATGTAATTATTCTATATAATTTAATGAAAAAGTTGTATTTAAACCTGTTAAATCCGATTCTTCACATTAAAATATGATTTTGCGTTCTTTATCAACCGTTACTATATTACATTTTATGATCATTTATTACTCTTAAAATTGTGATGGAGTACATAAAGGAATCTGTAACATTCAGAAATACCCTAAGAAAATGAATTGAGAAACTTCAACTATGTGGTCTGTACATAATCTTCGAATGATATACAGGGCTGCAAATATTTAAGCGATAACCTACTTTTTTACTGTTAGTGGAGGTGCTGTACTATAATATTGCACCATTTCCAGGGAAGCAGGTCAGGAATTGAAATGAATTTCTCATAGACATATGGAAAATAATGTATGTTTTTAAGCTAAATGTTCGTCGCTGGTTTTTTTGCATATTTACAAATTTTGAGGACTTCTGATTACCGAAGTCAAGTTTTTTAACGTTTGAGTTTTATCAGTGTCTTTTAGAGTAACTTAAAAAAGAATAATTTGAGAGATCCAAAAGATGAATTTTCAAGTCAATATAAGTCTGTTTCTGAAAAGATTTGATCAAGACTAATAAGTTTCAAGGAAGTTTGCATGTGGAAGTTGTCTGTATAGTTTTAAGTGAACTTTTAATTTAAATAAAAGATTTAAATTCTATATAAATATAGGTGCATTAATGAAACGGGGGGTTTGAGGAGGGCGGCAGCTCCCCTCACACAGAACTAATTATCAAATAAAACTCTTTCGAAGCCTAATTTGAATTGTTTAGCATAGGTTTACATAACAGTACTCGTTATCTTATCTCTTAATCTCCAACCTGTATTTATAGTATTGAACTTCAGGGTAAGAGAAAGTCGTGTGAGTGATACACCATATTATTTTAGTTTAAAACGCTTTTACTTCAGTTCTCTATTCTAATTTTGTATAATTTTTCTAAAATTTATTACTTTTTTTAGGATAATTAGTTTTACATTTTTAAGAATTGTAAGCGTTCGTATGGAAATGAAGATAGGAATTTATACTTAATATACCACAAAATTAAATGTATCAAATTATAAATCAAATTATAAAAACGTAATCGTGACTGAAAATGTTACAGTGTGTATATATATGATGATAAGAATTGTAAATCATTCATTATAAAATTTAGCATACAATATATACTTCATTAATTCCAATATCATTAAAAATATACATTTAAAATTATAAATGAAGGTAAATTTTAAAACACGAGATGCATGTATGTATATATATATATATTTACTATATATATATTTGTATATATATGTAACATTCTAGTTTCGCATGTTACTTGAATTTAATAAAAATTAAATACTCAAAAAGTAAATGAATTTCATGAGCCAATATATCGCACATCTTTATTCTTCAGTGTCTAACTCCGAAGTGGGAAGAATACAAGCTAGTAGATATAGACTACATCTACATGGTAGTACATGTACATTTTAACTTTGCGTTTACTCTTTATAACCTTATATGGTAATGACATGATATGGACAAAGGATTAGGGATCTTACGCAATCATCTTTTCGACACGTGGCAAGGCTGATGCAATCTCTAAACCCGAATGAAATATATAGTTAAAATAATAAATTCTTAATAAATAATAATAATTAAATTAAATTAATTATCCGGATTAATGAAATATTAATTTTATTATTACATCCCCCCTCCCGAGAGGACTACACCCTATGCGTCCATAGGGTGGAGGACACTCAGGCGCAAGTAGATTAACTCTTAGAATAACCCCAAAATTTTGAAAAATCCTAAAATTAAAAATTTCATATTCCAAATCCTTTATCCATTTATACTAATATATAAAAACATAAAAAAAAAAAAAAAAAAAAAAAAAAGCAAATTGGATAGTGATAATACAAGAAAGGAGACAATATCTCTGACAAGAAGATTCCTAAGTTTTGTCTTCTTACCGTCATGTTTGCATCCCATCCTGAATTAAACTTCCATTGTATACAATGGATACAAAAAAAAAAAAAATAAAAAACAAAAAATAAACAAAACCATAATAATAATAATAAACAGAATATATCTTCTTGTTAGAGGTGCACCTCTTTATATTATTAACTTTTCCTAATTACACAATGTTGTCTGAGTCACTCAAATGTACTTTATTTTCTCATTGAGTGAGCTATTAAGTTCGTAAACATTATGCTTTTACAAAATAAACAATTATCAATATTTTCATATTCTCAATACGCTAATAAATAAACAATTTTAAAACACTGGAAATATAACACTGATATATTACTGAAATAAACAACTCATGAATAATCAAACAGAATTGTCCTGTATTCTCATAATTTTATAATATAATAAAAAAAATCTAGATGAACATTTTTACTTGTTTACAGATAATTTATCAGAGTATTCTTTTCTCATGATAATAACTGTAATTTAAGCATTTTCACTTAAAAATAATATGAAATTATTATACGTGAAAGAGTAACATAGATCTCTTTCTATATTTTATTCCATATAAAAAGAATAACAATAAAAGAATATTAAAACAAACCAAAATAATTTAAAATTTATCACCAATTACTTGCTATTAAAACATTAAAGTTCTCATAAACTTTTATCTTTTTTTTTTTTTTTTTTTTTTTTTTATATATAAACAAATAAAAAGTTTACTTTTTAATAGGTATTTTTGAAGGTCGTTGAAATAATTTAAATTTGTCAGCAGAATTAAAAAATCTTAATCTAGTAGAATGAATGATGTCTGTTTTATGTTAGTTAAAAAATTGGGTCTATTTATTTCAAATGTTACCTCTGATAGTTTCTTAATGATTTTGAAAGGTCCATCAAAAGGGGGAGTTAATTTTCTAGTATTTGGGTATATAAAATTTTCAACCATGACAATATCTCCTTCCTTAAATGGAGAATCTAAAAAATTTTTGTCATACCTTACTTTGTTTTTCTCATGGTCTTTAAGCGTTCTATCAAATGCAATTTCTCTAGCTTGTTCTAAAGGAGGATATATTTCCATATTTGGCAAGGGGGATTCATACGGTAGTGTGCCATACAGTAAATAATTAGGAGGAAATGAGGTTACTTGGTGTGGTGTATTGTTGTATTCTGCGGTTGCTTGTTCTAATAATTTTGGCCATGGAGTTTTCAAATTTCCGGAATTAATTTTACATCTCATCCTCTGTATAATTGTTGGCCCAACCCGTTCCTGTTTCCCGTTACATTGTGGTCTATGGGAAGGTGTTAATCGTTGAGTGATACCGTTATTTTTTAAGAAATGTTTAAATTTAGGAGAAGTGAAAGCTCTATTTCTGTCACTAAACAGTTGTTTAGGTTTTGCAATTTGGAAAATTTGCTTCAAACAATTAATATAGGTCTCAGTGGTAGCATTAGTACTAGCAAAAGTCCACACATACCTTGTACAATGGTCAGTTATGCAGTGTAAATATTTTTTGGTGGAGTGGTAATATCCTAAACCTCCTATTGTATCAATAGACATTAATTCAAAAGGTAATTTTGCAGGTGGTAATGATTGTAGTAACCCAAATCTTTTCTGATGACATTTTTTATTTAGTTGGCATATCTCACAAAATTTTACATAATTAGAAACATCAACTATTATAGATTCCCAATAATATATAGGTGATAAAATTTGTAACATCTTTTGGACCCCTGGATGGCCAAATTGTATAGGTGCATTTTCCATTAATTTTAATCTTAAAGAGAAAGGTACTACAATTTTAGTTAAACCCTTCTTTTGAACAGTTAATAAATCATTTATTTTTTTTAATTTAGGGTTAGATAAATTATCCAATTGTTGATGTTCTCTAATTTCATCTATGTCTAATAATTTAATCTGTGTACTTAAAAAATGAGAAATCGGTTGTCTACTTAAAAAATCTGCTTCATGATTAGTGGATCCTTTTTTATATTTTACGGTATAATCATACATAGACATTTTAAGGGACCATCTAAATAATCTACCGGTAAGATGTTTAATTGATTTTAACCACACTAGTACTGCATGATCAGTGTAAATAGTAAAATGGGTTCCGTGTAAATAGTGTTACGAAATTGTAAATAATTGTGTTTATTTTTGTATAAATTCTTTCAAAGAGGCTTAGTAAGTTGATAAAGTGCTAATTTTGTGCATTTCTAGTCGTTTTAGCGTTGAAATAGCCTTATTTTCCCTTAAAAACGCATTAAAAAGCCCCAGTAATGCATGTAATGGATTTGGCGCCAAATTTGGCGACTTTTTCCCACCTTGGCGATTTTTTTGGCGACCTTGGCGAGAAAATCCTTATATGGGATATACCAAATATGGAAGCTGTAAGTTGATTGGTTGACCACTTTCTAGAGTTTTCTCGAAAAATCTGGGCTCCATGGAACAGCATATAAGGAGCGCTTCCTCGCCAAGGCAGTCAGTTCAGTTCAGATCTCAGCCAGCTTCGCTAGTGCTTGCATTGCTCTTGAGCCTCTTTGAGAGAGACTTGCTTCAAGTGTTATTGGTATACAGTTTGTACTGTGGATTTGCTATTGACAGCTGTTGTTTAAGCTGTGTTTACTGTTTTAATTGAAGCTGATACTTGGTTTATAGACCTGCATTTTTCTGGAATTTTCTGTGAATAAATTACTGAATTTTTGTACGTTTGGCCTTTCATTCTCAGACAACTCACGAACCCCCAAGTACGCAACAATAGCAATGAAATTTGTCAACAGAATCTATTATAGCTAAACATTCTAACTCAGAGGCACTATAATTTTTTTCGTACGGTCTTAAGGACCTTGAATGGTATGCTACAGGGTGCAGATTACCGTCAGGATGCATCTGTTTCAAAACACTCCCTATGCCATCTCCAGAGGCATCTACGAACAAACTGCATGGATAATTAGGATTATATATTGATAAGATAGGTTTTGATATTAAACAATTTTTAAGAGTTTCATACGCTTTTTGACATTCATCATCCCAAACCCATTTCATACCTTTTTTTAATAAATTATTGAGAGGTTTTCTTACTTCAGAATACCTAGGGATAAACTTATTGTATACATTGACACTTCCTAAAAATCTTTGCAATTGTTTAGTATTACATGGAGGAACAAGTTTTTTGATAGTTTCCACATTTGCATTATTTGGTGAATAAGTCCCCTCCCCAATTTCATACCCCAAAAAAGAAATCTTTGTTTGTGCAAACTGGCATTTAGAGAATTTTAATTTAATGTTTTCCTTCTCGCAAATTTGAAAAAGAGTTTTAAGGTGTTCTAATTGTTCCTGTAAATTGTTTGAAAAGACTACCACATCATCAAAATAATTTAAGGCGAAATTTACTTGATATTTATTTAAAATTTGCTTTAATGACCTTTGAAAAATAGCGGGGCTGTTTTTATAACCGTATGGAAGAACTTGAAATTCGTATAATCCGAAATTACAGGTAAATGCTAATTTTTCTTTACTTTTGTCCTCTAGGGCAATATGCCAGTATGCCGATGTTATGTCTAAAGTTGAAAAAATTCTAGCTTGACTCAATTGATCTAATATTCCATCAATCCTGGGAATTGGTTCTTTATCAGTTTTACAAATTTCATTGATTTTCCTGTAGTCAATACATAATCTTGTTTTTCCCTCCCCTCTTTTATGTGCTAATGTTACGGGGCTACTGTAAGGGCTATAGGATGGTTTAATAATATTATATCTTAAAAGTTCATCAATTTGTTTTTTAATTTCAGCATTATCTTTTTGCGATGCCCGATAGGGTCTCAAAGATACAGGATTTTCTGATGTTAAATTTACCTTTGCTGGTTCCATTCTAATCTTTCCAATATCAAATTTATTTTTAGAAAAAATATGAATGAAGGATCGTATTAGAGATGCCAGCTCCGTCACCTGATCCATTTCAGCGAATCCAGGTAAACACTCCTGAATAGCCAAATGACTTTCAATGTTTTCAGCCAAGTGAGGGAAGCTACCAGCCCCAATGCTCTCCTTTGCTACACATGCATTATCAATACACTGAATATTTGTTTTATCAACTCTACAAAACTTAGAATTACTATTATTCACATTTTCATTAAAGAAATTTCTATTTTCAACAAAATCATACCCAGTACTATTGACATCATCATAAATATTTTTAAAATTTCTATTTTCAACAAAATTATACCCAGTACTATTGACATCATCATAAATATTTTTAAAATTTCTATTTTCAACAAAATCATACCCAGTACTATTGACATCATCATAAATATTTTTAAAATTTCTATTTTCAACAAAATTATACTTAGAACTATTGACGTCATCATAAATACTTTCATCACTAGGATCACAAATTTTAATAAAGTTATCATTAATATAATTTTGTTTAAGTTTCTTAGATTTTTTACTAATTTTAGTTTTATCCAGTTTATGCAAATAGTATGTACTCATTGACTCTTGTTTAATGTTCATATTATAATAAGTTATGTCTTTATTCCCTTGGTAAATTTTTCCCTCCTTTAAATCAATATCTAATTCAAAAAGTAACATATGTTCTAAAGATAATAAAATATAAGGTAAATCAGAGTCAATGACATACATACGAATCTTCTTTGAATAGCTACCTATTTGTGCACTTACCTCTATAACTTTGTTTATCCCTACGTGGCCTTGCGTTTGTCGAATTGTTTTATTTGCATTTGATACCTGCATATATTTTAAATTTGTTAAGAAATTTGATGGTATAATCGTAATATTGCTTCCAGTATCCAAAACACATAACTGAATCTGTCCAGTGTCCGGAAAACATATTTCAGTCCGTAGGAAATTAGTTTTAACTCTTTCAGAAATATGTTCTGCATTTTGCACGCTCATAGGCGGCGTATATTGATATCACTTGGATGGGCATTCTCGGGCTATGTGGCCAGCTTCATTACATTTGAAGCAAATCCAGTTAGTTTTTCTTGTTGTCGTTGGACGAGGAATCTTCGCTGTCTGACTTGCTTCGTGATAATTTTCTCGGGCATTCGTAGGCTGATAAGTCCCCATTCTAGGCGGCTGCACCTTAGCTAAGGACTTCAAATTCTGCACTTGTTTAGGAGCTGATCTGTACTGGAAATAATTACGATGCTTAAAACTTGGAGCATTTGGGTCTAAACTAAAGGTGACATTTTCTCTGTAGCTTATTTCTTTCTGTAAAAATGCAATTAAATCTTCTGCACTTGTTTCTTTATTTTTTTCCTTTTGACGTTCAAAAATTAATAGTAGTTCTGCTGGTATAATTTGTTTAATTTTGGTATTTATTACAGGACTGCAGTTTTGAATATTTATGCAAACATTATTGATATTCCTTAAATTAATAGAGAGTTCTGTAATAAGTTTTTTTAATTCCTTCACTTGCGCTACAGATGTCACAGGCTTCATTTCCAAAATTCTCTTCACGTTTAAGTCTACTACTCTTTCTTTGTTGTCATATTGACTCTGTAAAAGTTGAATAATATCTTTATAATTTTCTGCGGTCATGGCAAAGCCAGCTACTAATCTTGATGGCTCTCCTTTCAATAAAGATATCAAATACGTCAGTTTTTCTATCACAGCCAAATCTTGCCTTTGGTTGATGGTAGCATCGAATATTTGCCAGAAAGAGTTCCATGTATTAATATCACCTTCAAAAACAGGAAGTTCGACTTTCGGAAGACGTGCTGAAATCGTCTGTGCTTGTCTGTTTCTTTCTGTTGTATCAGCGGCACTTTCTGAAACTTCTACTATTTTTTCTTTTTTCATTTTTTCTTCTTTTAAGTTAATTTCAATTTTCTTCAAGGCTTCAATAATTTTTTCTTGGTATTCCTCAGAAGCATCACACTCTTTCAAAATATCTTCATCTTTTTCTGTTGTTATACTAATTATCTCCTTGTCAAGATTCTTCAATTCTGTTTTCTTCTCTTGTAATTGCTCTTTTAAAACTTCTAATTTCATTATATCTTCTGTATTTTTAATTAAATCTTCTTTTCCGAGAAGTTTCGTCACCTATGTTCTAAGTAATCTTCTTTGTTTCTTTAAATTTTCCATTTTTTAAAAATTATATCAGAATATACAATTCATCGGAAAATTCCTGAAACGTTCCGCGGTACCTTACCGTCGAGATTACGGCATAACTTAAGATAAAACCATCGGTGATATCTAATCTGTCACTCTTCTCTTTTTCTACCAATCATATCGAGGCGAAAAAATTCTTTTTCCCCCACAATACAGAAGAGGGGGGCCAAACCGCATTTCCGCTCTTCTGACTTGACTTTTCATCCGAAACTTACGATTGATTCAAATCGAAAGTAAAATATTTAAAGTTTATATTTTTAAATAAAGTCCATTTTAAATGAAATAGTCCCGCATGGCATTCTATCCCTGTCGACTTGTAACATTCTAGTTTCGCATGTTACTTGAATTTAATAAAAATTAAATACTCAAAAAGTAAATGAATTTCATGAGCCAATATATCGCACATCTTTATTCTTCAGTGTCTAACTCCGAAGTGGGAAGAATACAAGCTAGTAGATATAGACTACATCTACATGGTAGTACATGTACATTTTAACTTTGCGTTTACTCTTTATAACCTTATATGGTAATGACATGATATGGACAAAGGATTAGGGATCTTACGCAATCATCTTTTCGACACGTGGCAAGGCTGATGCAATCTCTAAACCCGAATGAAATATATAGTTAAAATAATAAATTCTTAATAAATAATAATAATTAAATTAAATTAATTATCCGGATTAATGAAATATTAATTTTATTATTACATATATATATAAGTATATATATATATATATATATATATATATATATATATATATATATATATATATATATATTTATTTATTTATTTATGTATATATATATATATATATGTATGTATATGTATGTATGTATATGTATGTATTTATTATTATATACTAGCAGGCTACGCCCGCTTTGCTAGTCACTATTTTTAAATGAATCACAATAATTAATGAATTGTCAAAATTGCATTAATTTTTATCATGTGATAAAAACAGAGAAAAAAAATTATGATCGGGAAAAATGTCGCACCGGGTCCCCACTGCCTTCGGCAGAGTAGACCCGTGCGCTGTGCGCATGTATTCCTTCACCATCCTTATGACTTGTCAAAATTCCATGTTATTACTCATAAACTTTCATTCTTAAGAAAAGGAATTAAAAAATATATCATTTAGCATCGGGTAAAAATGCACACCGGGACTCCACTGCCTTAGGCAGCGCAGACCCTATTTATAGGATATACGTGCGCTGTACACGCATATTCCTTCTCCACTCAAATTTTTATTATTAAGAAAAAAAAAATATCGGGTAAAAACGTTTAAAACTTTAAAATATCTTTCGAATGATGTATTAAAAATAATTTAATAATAATTAGAATTTGAAATAGTGAAATTTTAAAATATTACAGCGCCATCTGGCGGTAGAAATTTCTATAATCTATTGTTCCATTCCAGATCAACAAAGCTTTCAAATAATGTATTACTCATGAAATTATTTTAATTAGTAGATGAGATACAAAAGAAAACCTAATCAGGACTTCTCAAAACGTGTAAATCGAGTGTAATATCGAATTCCATTTTCGATAATGTAAAAGTACTTTAAAATATGTATCAACTCAAATAAACTTTCAAATGATGTATTACTTATGAACTTTTTTTAATTAATAACTGAGATACAAAAAAAAAAAAAAAAACTGATTCAGGACACCTCAAAACGTGTAAATCTGGTGAAAACTTTCAATAATTTAAAAGAACTTTAAAATATCTTTCGAATGATGTATTAAAAATAATTTAATCATAATTAGAAATTGAAATATTGGATTTTTAAAATAATACAGCGCCATTTGGCGGTACAAATTTCTGTATTCCACTGTTCGATTTCAAATCAAAAAAGCTTTCTAATGATGTATTACTTATGAAATTATTCCAATTAGTAGCTGAGATACAAAAGAAAACCTAATCAGGACTTCTCAAAACGTGTAAATCGAGTGAAATCTCGAATTCCATTTTCGATAATGTAAAAGTACTTTAAAAAGTGTATCAACTCAACAAAACTTTCAAATGATGTATTACTTATGAAATTTTTTTAATTAATAACTGAGATACAGAAGAAAAATAATTCAGGTGACCTCAAAACGTGTAAATAGAAATTTCTGTAATCTACTGTTCAATTCCAAATCAACAAAGCTTTTAAATGGTGTATTACTTATGAAATCATTTTAATTAGTAGCTGAGATACAAAATATAACCGATTTAGAAGATCTCAAAACGTGTAAATAAGGTGAAATTTCGAATCCCACTTTCGATAATATAAAAGTACTTTAAAATATCTTTCGAATGATGTATTGAAAATAATTTAATTAGAATTTTAAATATTGAAATTTTAAAATATCTGGCGGAAGATAATTCTGGTATCTACTGTTCAATTCCAAATCAACAGAGCTTTCAAATAATGCGTTACTTAAGAAATTATTTTAATTAGTAATTGAGATACAAAAGAAAACCTAATGAGGACATTCTAAAACATCTAAATCACGTGAAATCTCTAATTCCATTATCTATAGTAGTCGGTTTATGGAAGTAAAAAGAAAAATAAATATTTTTTAGGTTCCAAAACCTATATATACCACGGTAGTCGGGTAATGGAAGTAAAAAGAAAAAGAAAAAGTATTTTTTTAGTTCCTTCAAATGTATTTTGTTGCTATAGAAACTCCTATTGTCTATTGAAAGATAGATTACGTGTTAGAATAAAATTTAATTTGCAATTAGAATGTAACTGCTTTGTTTATTAATGAAAATTGACGAAATTTTAACTGCAGGTTGGTTTTGTGCTGAATAGATTGTATGTTAAGTGTTGTGTGCGAAAAAAAGAAAATTTGAAGCACTTCGAAATTTGCAATTTTAAACCCCAGTTCAAGATCATGTGACATTAATGACTTCCACATGTTTTGTTTCCGTTCGAGACAGCCGTAAAAATCGTCTGCGGATAGAATGCCTCTTTTTAAGCAATAAGGATTTTTGGTCATTTTTCGATCGACATGGGTGAACGTTTTAATTAATATCTCCGAAACTAATTTTAATTTTTAAATTCTGGTTCGAGGAGGACCTCGGAAAGGCTCCAGAGCATCCGTATGTCAATTCTTGTACTTCTGCGTTCAATAGGGGCTGAACGTATAAAAGAACAGACAGACAGACAAACCTTTCCATTTATTATTATATTATATTATATATATATATATATATATATATATATATATATATATATATATATATATATATATATACATATATGTAAGAATCCTTAATATACCTGCCATAATTAAATTGTTTAATTCATTTACAAATTTGGATATTAATAAAATGTTCATATCCTTCAAATAATTATACAAATACTCAAGGGAAATTAAAATTAATTACTATGTTTCGCTAAGTTTAAATTATATTAAGATTCCTTTAATCAAACAAACGGATTCTAGAAATGTATTGTACGTAATGCTAAAGAATATGCATGCATAATTAGTGGAGTTAAATTTGATTCATTCTTTCAAACTTTTTTTAATGAAAATTCTATTAGTTAAAATTTGGGATTTAGCTTCTATAAGTAACTGATTTGAAACATCGGAATTCCATTACAAATGTATTTAAAGACGAAAGATTCCCGAATAGTTATACTATATTAATCACTTAATTGGATTTATCCAAGTAAATAAAAAGCCTCTTAAAAATTTTTAAATTGTGTACGTCTTTTTTTTTTTTTATGTTTGAAAATATAATGCTATTTGTTTTTAAGTTTTCATATTTATTTTTCAAACTCAGAAGAATTTAAATTATTGATGATTTATATATTCGTCAAAAAATACTTTATTTATCAAATAATGTTAATATATATATATATATTGTTACAAAATTGTAAATAATTGTGTTTATTTTTGTATAAATTCTCTCAAAGAGTCTTAGTAAGTTGATAAAGTGCTAATTTTGTGCATTTCTAGTCGTTTTAGCGTTAAAATAGCCTTATTTTCCCTTAAAAACGCATTAAAAAGCCCCAATAAGGCAGGTAATGGATTTGGCGCCAAATTTGGCGACTTTTTCCCACCTTGTCGATTTTTGTTGGCGACCTTGGCGAGAAAATCCTTATAAGGGATATACCAAATATGGAAGCTCTAATCCCATTGGCTGATGAGATATGGAGATTTCTGGAACGTTCCACACTTCTCTACAGAGGTATATAAAGGCCGCTTTCCCGCCAAGGCAGTCAGAGTTCAGTTCAGTTTTCAGCCAGCTTCGCTAGTGCTTGCATTGCTCTGAGCCTCTTTGGAAGAGACTTGCTTTATGTGTTATTCCTATACAGTTTGTACTGTGGATTTGCTATTGACAGCTGTTGTTTAAGCTGTATTTACTGTTTGAATTGAAGCTGATACTTGGTTTATAGACCTGTATTTTTCTGGAACTTTCTGTGAATAAATTACTGAATTTTTGTAAGTTTGGCCTTTCATTCTCGGACAACTCACGAACCCCCAAGTACGCAACATTTCTGGTGTCAGGAGTGGGGTTGTCTGTGAATGGTGATAACTAGAGCTATGGAGCAAGAAATGAAGAAGCTTCTGGAAGGTCTAACTGCCCAGATGAATGAGTTAAAATATAGAGAAAATAGAAACCGGACAAAAAGAATTAAAAGACGGCTTGACTGAAGACATGAATGAAATGAAAGCAGGACAGGAAAAGATGGAAACCGGATTGATCGAAAGAATGAAAGAAAGACAAAGAGAGATGAAAGAAAGTATGGAGACATCGCAAAAAGAGTTGAAAGACACTATGGGTGAAGTTCACGAAGAAATTAAGTCAATCCAAGAAAAAGATGAATGCAATCAAAAGGAGATGAAGAGAGAACTTTCGGCAGTAAAGGGAGTGATTGAAAGTAAATTATCTGATATGGAAAGCAGAGTAGATGGAATAGAAGAGAAAGTTTTGAAAATAGAAGAGAATTTTGAAAAGAAAGCTATGACGATAGAAGAAAATGTTATGAAGGTTGAAGAGAGTGTTACGAGGATAGAACGGAGTTTCGAGGAGAAAGTTAAAGAAAATTTTGATCAGGAACTGAAAGAAAGGTTTTCAGAGATAGACAGTAAATTGAAGAGAATAGAAGAAGATCTGGAGAGAAAAGTGGAAGAAAAGATAGAATCCTTGCCCCAGGAAACTGAAAAGAAAGAGAGAAGAATCCAGAATCAGGAATTTATTAAGCTATCTACCTACGATGGCAGTTCCTCCTGGCATGTATATAAGACGCAGTTTTCCATCGTAGCTGAAGCTAACGGCTGGGACTCTGTTGCAAAGACGGCTCATCTGGTAGGGTCGTTGCGGGGCGACGCCGCAGATATTCTGGAGACCCTTTCGAAGGAACAGCGATATGTCTTCGAAGCTGTAACCAGAGAACTAGAGCTACGTTTTGGAGCGAAATGGTCCAAAGAATACAGTCGACTCCAGCTAAGATCTCGTCGCCAGAGACCGGGGGAAAGCTTACAAGAACTGGCATCAAACATCCAGAGGCTTTCACATTTGGCTTTCTCAGACTGTCATCCTGAAACACGCAATGATCTGGCTCTAGAATATTTCATTGATGCTGTCGGAGATCCAGATATTCAAAAAGCCCTCAGACTCTCCGGCGTGAAGGATGTGGAGTCAGCCTTGGTGTATGCCCTAAAGCTCGAGACAGCCCAACAAGCCTCCTGTAAACATCGCCAGAAAAGCACAGCAGACGAAGTGAACGGCTCTCAAGATGATCTTAAAGAGATTCAGGAAATGATTGCAGAAATTAATAGAAGACTACGCATTCTTGAGAGTAAGAAAGAAGGGAAGACTCCAACAACTAAATGCTGGGGCTGTGGAAAAGACGGGCATATCAAACGAAGCTGCCCAGTAAGAACACCTAGAGAAGCAACCAAGAATGTCTCTGAAGTATGCTACCCAGAAGGAGCTCTTCGGGAAAATCCAGATGCCTTCTTTCGGAAGCCTCCATCTGAAGATCATAAATACAGCTCTAAAGTCAAAGATAGACCTCAAAGAATACAGCCAGTTGCTAGCCAAGTTACTGTCTCAACACCATCAGAACAAGATCGCAATCCATGGAGTGACGAAGAACTTAGAAAAGCCCAGTTGGAAGATCCTGACGTAAAGCCAATATTACAGCTGAAGGAGACGACCAGCAACAGACCTACCTGGCAGGATATTTCCAGATTTAGTCCCATTACGAAAAGTTATTGGGCACTTTGGGACTCTCTTCATATCAGAAACGGCGTATTATACAGAAAGTGGGAATCTGATGATGGGAAAAGCTTCAGATGGCAGATTGTGTTACCAAGATCAAAGATTTCAGATGTTTTAGAACAACTGCATAGTAGCTCTACAGGAGGCCATTTTGGGGTAATGAAGACGCTGCAGAAAGTTCGGGAACGTTTCTACTGGTGCAAGGCAAAGGAGGATGTGGAGAAATGGTGTAAATCTTGTGATGCTTGTGCGGCACGTAAAGGCCCGCAGAAACGAAGTCGAGGAAGACTGCAACGGTATAACGTGGGAGCACCATTTGAACGGATTGCACTCGACATCTTGGGTCCTTTGCCACGGACCTCCAGTGGAAATAAATACATCCTTGTCGGGATAGACTATTTCACCAAGTGGCCTGAGGCATATCCCATTCCCAATCAAGAGGCATGCACAGTCGCAGAGGTCCTAGTGCAGAAATGGGTGTCAAGGTACGGTACGCCCCTAGAACTTCATACCGACCAATGTAGGAACTTTACCTCTGCTGTTTTCAATGGACTGTGTCAACTACTCAGCATAGACAAAACCCGGACAACACCCTTACATCCCCAGTCGGACGGCATGGTCGAGAGGTTCAATCGTACCATCCTGAATAACCTCTCTCTTCTAGTATCAAGGAACCAGCAAGATTGGGACTTGAAGTTGCCATTGTTCCTGCTGGCTTATCGAAGCGCTGTCGATGAAACCACCGGCTATACTCCAGCTCAGATGCTGTTTGGACGTGAACTTCTTCTCCCTTGTGATCTCCTGTTTGGTTGTCCACCCGATGCGCCTTCATCGACCGAGGAGTACATCCAATATCTCCAGGCACGATTTGAAGACGTACACAACTTTGCTCGGGAGCGAATTCACATGGCAACAGAGAAAATGAAGACGAGGTACGATCTAAAAGCTACACAAAATGAGTTCCAGGAAGGAGAGAAGGTCTGGTAGTGGAATCCTGTTCGACGCAAAGGACTCTCTCCCAAGTTACAGTGCAACTGGGACGGACTATACACAGTCTTAAAAAGGCTGTATGATGTAGTGGTGCGGATCACTAAAACACCTTCATCAAAATCGAAGGTGGTGCACTATAACAGGCTAGCCAAGTACCACAATTAACGGTAATATTAAAATTTAAAATGTAAATACTTTTAAAATTTGCGCATGCGTAATGTAAATATTTGTATATAAATACTTGTACATATTTGTGAATTTTGTACATATTTCTCCCTTGATTTATATTTCTATTTTATCGTTATATGCAACTTAGTTTTTGTATTTGAGATTGTGTAAATTTGTTTAGTTTCGCCTCATAACCAAGGTTTGCACTGCCCGGGGCGTGCAGTCCTTGGGAGGGGGGCAGTGTTACAAATTTGTAAATAATTGTGTTTATTTTTGTATAAATTCTCTCAAAGAGGCTTAGTAAGTTGATAAAGTGCTAATTTTGTGCATTTCTAGTCGTTTTAGCGTTAAAATAGCCTTATTTTCCCTTAAAAATGCATTAAAAAGCCCCAATAAGGCAGGTAATGGATTTGGCGTCAATTTTGGCGACTTTTTCCCACCTTGGCGATTTTTTTGGCGACCATGGCGAGAAAATCCTTATACCAAATATGGAAGCTCTAATCCCATTGGCTGATGAGATATGGAGATTTCTGGAACGTTCCACACTTTTCTATAGAGGTATATAAAGGCCGCTTTCCCGCCAAGGCAGAGTTCAGTTCAGTTTTCAGCCAGCTTCGCTAGTGTTTGCATTGCTCTGAGCCTCTTTGGAAGAGACTTGCTTTATGTGTTATTGCTATACAGTTTGCACTGTGGATTTGCTATTGACAGCTGTTGTTTAAGCTGTGTTTACTGTTTGAATTGAAGCTGATACTTGGTTTATAGACCTGTATTTTTCTGGAACTTTCTGTGAATAAATTACTGATTTTTTGTAAGTTTGGCCTTTCATTCTCGGACAACTCACGAACCCCCAAGTACGCAACAATATGTATATATATATATATATATATATATATATATATATATTGAAATGTCATTTACTAAAATTTCCTTTAAGCAACAATCTAATTTCTCGCTAATTTTTCTTTTCTTTTCTTCCCCTACCCTCTTTTTATTTATTTATTTATTTTTTAACGAATAACTTTGAAATAAAAAGAAACAAAATTTATCATTTTTACTTCTTTTTCTGATTATAATGTTGTAACTGTGAACTCATAATTATCTCTATTTATAAAGACTTTACATATAAGGGAATAATTTCTTACAAAATATAATTAAAATAGATGAATTCCATATAAAAAAAAATAATTATTAACTTATGTTTTAAACAGTTTTTAAATTTTGAAATAACATATAGAACACATTGAATAAGTTTTAATCAATTTTATATTCCTTAAGTTTATGCCAAAGAAAAAGAAAATTAAATACTCTTTTCATGTCGTCTAAGGATATATATTTACGTCTTAAAAATGATTTTAGGAAAGAAATTCAAATAAAAGTTGATTCTGTGAATGCATTTTATTCATGGAAATACACATATGCCGCCAAATATTAAAACGCAAACTCTATTTTCATCTTTTATTTACATTTCTTGTTTTTCCTTTATAGAAAAAATTATTTATTTATTTATTTTTCATAAACATTTCTATAATAATAATAAAGTCATAAATTAATTTATAAAAAATATTTCATATGCATATATATGTAAGTTATGAAGATGGGAAAAAAAAGAACTAGGAAGGCAAAAGGAAAGTGTACTTTAATCTTTTAAAATAATCCATGTTTAGAACAATTACGCATTTGATTCTTCTTTTCTAAAGTAGTTTAAGTTTTTGCTATTTTCAAAACGAATTTTTGAAATAAAATGAGATCATATCAACTTTAAAACTATTTACCATCTAACATAATTTAAAATTGATTATTTTTTCGATAATATACTTGCCATTCAAATTTTATGTTAATATAATTACTTGTTAAATGTTATGTGGTAATGTAGCTTTTTTTTTTCGATATGTTTAAAGAAAGTAGATCCTTCTTTATAGTCCAACTTTCATTAATTTATTTCATAAAGCACTTTGCCATTCATTAATAATTAGTTGCGATATCTCCTTGTAGAAGTGACGCGAGGATAAATGATAATTTTTTTTTAGGAGTTCAGTAACATTATTTCATCAATAATAACTACATGGGGCAAAAACGTCGCACCCTCAAAAATAGAATAAACGAACACATCCGCAATGTAAAAGAAGAAAAAAGCACTACTGTTGTTGATTTTCTTTAAATTAATCATGGTGCTATTCCTTTATGGTCCTAAGCCGCAATAATTTCTGCTCCACGTGATAACAAAGACCTTCTCCTGACTGAAGCTATCAGTATATTTAAATGCAATAAAGCTATTAATTTTAAAGATTCTGGAATGCTCCATAAAATCTGGCATACAATTTGTTAATAAAATTAACGATATTTATATCTTTTCAGTTAACCTCTATTTTCCAAGCTGTTTGCTGCATGATGTTGTTGGAATTATTCTCTCTACTTTCTAAGTTTAAGTCTTCTTCTGCAAATAATTTCGACATCTAATACTAATGTGACCATACTAAAACTCAGCCTTATTTCCTAAATTCGTGTAACTACGTAACTACGCTGTAAGTTGTTATCGGAAACCTCCTGTCTTCTTTTTCAACATTATGTATCTTCTACAAGTCTTTATGACATGTATCCCTAGTGTGACTGTACTAGAACTCAACTTTATTTCCTGAATTCATGCAACTAATGGACTCATCACATTGTATACACGCTAACGTTTTTGACTATAACACGCGAATTCAATACGAATTTTAAACTTTTAGAAGTTTTAAGTTATTATTAAAAAGTTAATATTTGAATTTTTTATATCATTTTATTGGTGCGCAAACTCTCCTAGCTTTACCTTACATAACACACATTTACAAATAAGAAACTGTTTCGAAGTCATCATCTTATGTATAAGAGGTTTCGAAACCATTTTGTTAAGAGTTTTATTCAACTTTAATCCAGTTTCTTGAAAAATATTTTAACATAAATATTTTAAAGATTCAGTAACTTTTGTATGGAAGAATAGAATTTGTCCGTGAGTTAATTGGTTAGAACACTGTTTTCAAATATTTTGAAAAAAAATTGAAAATACATTACATACTTGGTTATATTTATATATTTTTTCAATTTTGAAAAATAAATGGTTGTATTCATATATATATATTTAAAAAATGATAATAATAATAAGTTTTATCGAATGAGTAACTGATCTCGAATCTACCCTAAACGCGAAAAATATAATCTATATAATATTTCACCAATGTGGCCCAGTCACGATTAAATTTTGTAGAAAATATACGATAGTGATTTAATAAAATACGACAGGATAAAAAATAATACATAAGTAATATTTAAGCACGGGGACTCAGTTCAATGATCTAAAAAAAAAAAACGACGACATTTGTCTCATGAGATTATTTTATAGAATAATCTATTTTTAAATGGTGCATATTTAAAAATTTTGTAAGCTTAACCTAGCAACACACCAAAGATATAAGCAAATATGAACTTTTGCCATAAATTGACTAAAAAACGCAGAAATAAAGTATAATAAAAATAGGTGCATAGTTTCTTTAACAAAAAATTATGCCAAAATGAATAAATAAGAAAAGAAATTAAAATGCATCGCCAAAATTGAAGCACAAATTTAAAATCACTAGGGGTCCTATATTAAAGCTATCCTACCTGAGGAAGTATGAAAATTGGGTACCAAAAATAGATTTTATTTTGAAACATTTTTCTTTCTTTTTTTTTTTTTTTTTTTTTTTGTTGAATGATTAGCTTCGGATTATTATTAGCTTCGGATGAATTAAACTTTACACTGAATGATGAAAGTGGTGTAAGACTTATAAGTATGATTTTAAAGGTAAAGGGAAAAAAAAAAGGGGGGGGGAATGGCGAAAATGTCACTCGAGTACGCTAGTTTTAATTAAAAAATTACCATGCATTTTACCTTTTTCTAATATGCTACAAATTAACTTTTTGATTTTGATATTAATATTTTGTATAAATTATTTATTATATATTTATCTTTATCAGAATTTCATTTTCTATTATGTTTAACGTTCTCAATGTTAGTAATACATGTTTTTTTCAATTGTGTTGTTTTAATAATTTTTTTTAATTGAATAATTTGACTAGAAGGATATAGAAAAATTTAAAAAGTGCAACTTTTTAAAAAATTAAAGGTAAGACATTTTTCGTAACTTGATCATATTAGGATAAAATCATATTATATATCGTATTAGGATAAAATCCTTAAAAAAAGACTTATCGAAAACTGAACGAGACATTTCTTTTAAAATTAAAATTTCTCTATAAAGTTTTAAAAGAAATTATGATATAAAAATCGAACATTTATCTATGCAAATTTCAATAAATTAAAATATTATCTTATTGCAATACATAAAATTTGCTAATTTTGAATAAATGCAGTTTTTTATTATTATTATTATTATTATTTCCCGTCATAGTATAGCTATGAGGAACTTAGAAAATCGTGAACATTTTCGACCTTAGTTTTTTTTTTTTTTTTTTTTTTTTTTTACTTTTTTACATGTTTTCAGGTGTGAGGGTTCCGAATATATATGAAAATGGGTATGGAGACCGCTTGTAGGGTGGTATTGTTAGTTTGTTATTGTGTTAGTTTGTTAGTCTGTATATACGATACATCACCAACAAATGATCTTAAAGAGGTCGTACCAATTTTAAAATATTATGTTTGACACGGGCGAGAATTCTGCTCATTTGCAAAATTTTAACTAAAAAACTTCAGAAGTTAATCGAAATTTACAATTTTCTTAAGATGAGGGAATAGGGCAAATATTCCCTTGAACGTGCATGAAAAGAAATATCTTTATCGTAAAAGTGTATGAAAAGATGTTAAATATAAATTTTGATGCCGGGATGAACATCATAAACTATAAACATGCTACTTTGAAAATTTCGCAAGTTATTGGAAATTTGCGATTTTCTTAACATGACAGAATAAGGCAAAATGCCGGATAAACAACGGTTTTGAGGGATATTTTTATCGTGAAGATGTCAGATCACTTTTAAAATTTCATATAACATACTGGCATAAACATCCTTGACTATGAATTTTCTAATTTAAAAATTCGCAAGATATTCGAAATTTACGATTTACCTAACATGGCAAAATAAGGCATGAGCGTCCATTTTGACGGATATTTTCATCGTAGAGATGCTAAACCACTTCTAAAATGTTATTAAGGATGACGAAATGAAGTTCCTTGACTATGAATTTTTTAATTTAAAAATTTCCTAAGTTATTCGAAATTTACGATTTACTTAACATGACAGAATATCGCAAAATTTCGCATAAACATCCATTTTGAGGGATATTTGCATCATAAATATATCAGGCCATTTTTAAAATGACATTTATGATAATTCTTTTAACATCATTGACAAAAAATATTCTACTTTGAAAATTTCATTAGGTATTCGAAATTTAAGATATTATGAACATAGCAAAATTAGGCAATATTGCATATAAATTTGCATTTTAGGGATTGTTGCACTGGAAATAGTATGGAATTACATGGAAATTAAACTAAGAAGCCGACCCCACTAGAATAAATCAATAGATTACAATAACGTAAATATATCGAATTGAACGGTGGGTAGCCTGTTAAGTGTGGAATTAAATCTACCACTGTGCCGAGCGAATTTTCAAATTCATTTCTCTAAGCATGAATATAATATGTTCCACACAAGAAATTTATGGAAACATACATATGATGTGGAACTGAGCAGAGTCCATCTATGCCAACTAGTGTATAAGAATATTTCGTCATTTAATAAAAAAGAAGACAACAATGTGTCTGAAAATGTGCATAAAAATCAATATTGGAAAAATAATACACTCCAAGAAATTTTAAAAAAGAATTTAGAAAGTTGGTAGTAAAAGAACGATATTATTTTTCCCCTTTATTTATTTATTTATTTCTCTAATGATGTGTGTTTAACTTGTAACTGGAGAAAAATTACCAAGTGTAAACTGAAAAAAAAAAAAAATTAAAAATATAATTTTATAAACAATGCAAAAGCAATCCCATACAGCACAGAATGTTTCAGTTATGTTGCAAAAAGCTTACAATCTTTCAAAAACGTAACACGTTTTAGTATGCTCTCTGATACCTTTCTGAAACATTCGCCCTTTTTGATTTTCTATCTGTAAAGTTATTGTAATATTTCTGTTGCGCATCTGATTTTCTGTTACGATCGTGGACATTTCTACGTTTTTTAAACTAATCGGAAAGCACTCTGAACGTTTTTAAACGTTTCGGAAATGTTTATAATGTTTGTTATATGATTGTTAAGTTTCTGGAACATTTTGTGCTGTTAGGAATAAATATTATTTATATAAATTTATTTAAAAACTTGATAGCTTTAACAACTTGAGACGTTTATTTAAAAAGTTTGCTGACTGTATTACCTGTAAGTAACATCGAGATTAACTTTATTTTCTTTTTTCAAGGTTTATATTTATAAACTTTAAATGGCCTTAATTACAAGTTCCATGCTTAAATATTTCCTCTATTATAAAAAACTAAGAAATATTACAATTTTTTTTCTGTTGTACTTATTATTAAATATTTATATGAATCCAATTATACAACAGACTTTAACTATGAAAAATGCTTCAAGTGTTCATTATTTTACTGCTGTATATTTAATATCAAAACATTTCTTGAAACAATGTAAAAAAAAAAAAAAAAAAAAAAAAAACTACTTCTGTGTATACATTTTTAATAGAAAAAGCTGAATAGTGTTTTAAATCTTCAGAGACAATACAACCCTCTCTTATAAATATTTTATAGTATTCATTAGAATGCAAACAATACTGCGTTTTAGAATAGATTATGATTATGTAAACTAATACAATGTTATGAAACTTTATGCAAATACGCACCTTTAGATAATACAGGATTATTTTATGTACAAGTAAAGTTTTAAAAATCTTTGCAATATGGAAATCTTTGGGGAAAGTATGTGACAGTCATTAAATTGGAAATTTGGAAAACTGAATGTTTGGTGTTATGTGAAAAAGAAAAGAATCGACTTTGTTGTATAAATTTTAAATATAATAGAAGTTATTCAGAAATACTTTAATGTATTCTTAAAGGGATACACAGTAGGAATAAGTAGTGTTTTATAATTAGTTTAATATACTGTAAATATAAAAATACAGTAATGTACTTTAACGGTAATCATCTAAATTGTAAGATAGGTAAAATCTTAAAAAGAAGTATTATCTTTCGCTTTCTTTTTCAGTGTATATAGACTTATATCTACGAAGTCTCAAGTGTGGTTTCATCTCATTAAATTAAGTTTTATTTGGATTACTATACTCAGGAAATCTGAAATATTTTATGCCTATAAAATATTTCAAATGTTTTATGACAATAAAATTTCCTGAATGAAAATAAATAAATAAATAAACATATATATATAGGATGATAATTCATGGTGTTACATGAACTATGTTAACTTCAGAATTCAGGATATTTTTGATTTATTTTTTCTACAGAACTGCTCATTTTGAATCGATATTAGATGCAGTTCTATTATGTCAATATTGATTGACCTTTAATATACACCAGTATAAACACACGAAAAAACAGGCATATGCACACGTATAAGCAAAATATATGCACAAGACATTTACATTTTCAAATACATATATACATATATATAATAAAAACGAATAACCATTTACTGCGCATTGATTATTAACACTTCCCAACTGTACGTACTTGTTGTAACGTACAACTTTCAATGTTCTTTGCCTACGCTACCTCACAACAGTCAAACAGATGGACTGCAAGGCATGCAAATAGACTAGCGGAATTTCTAGTCACACTTAAACATCGTTGGAAAGTGTTAAAAATGCAGCCCTTAGGTTCTAATTCCCGCAATAAATGTATCTTAATATTTCAGTTCAACACCGTAAATTGGTAGGTTAACTATATCTTATTCTATACAAAACATTATTTAAGCATATTAACAATAAATATCCTTTTTCATTACAGAAGAAAGTTATTTAAATGTAATTTATTTAAATATCTGTCCTAAAACGCAATGCATTGGTATTTTTTCAAGTGTTCCTGTACACAAACCGTTTATACAGGACCTATTAATGCCATTTTAAATAAGAAACATTCCATAGTGTACCTGAAAAATATATAACATTTTTTTTTAAAATTCAGAAAATATTTACGGACGCTGGAGTCAGACAGATGGACAGATAGACAAATGAACAGTCGGTCAGACAGGTACATAAATTCAAAACATAATCATATTTAAAAATTGTTAGAAAGTGTTAAAAACGCTTAATGTAAAAGACAGTTTAATTCCAGCAAATTTTCAATAATAATTCTCAAGTTACTGAATATTTTTGTGTGGTCCTATAAATCTCAATGCTAATCATACTATATTCTGTAGAAAGCATTTTTAGTGTGTGTGTGTGTGTGTGTGTGTGTGTGTGTGCATATTAATAACATATTTTAATTTCATTAAGATTTGTGTAAAGTAATTAAAATTTAGTTTATAGAAATACCTCTCATAGGACCCAATGCTTTAAAGCACTTTCGAGTGTCCCTGTAAACAAACAAGTGGTGGTATTTACTCCATTTTCTATAGAAAAAATCCCATTCTAAACTTGAATAATATATTTTACTGTTATTAAAAGTTGTGTAACGTAAAGTTATGAAATCGTGGTTTGTAGAAATACCTTTCATAGAAAACAATGCTTTGTAATAATTTTGCGTATCCTTGTACACAATCCAAAAGAGGTATTCACTCTATTTTCAATAAGGAGCATCTAATAGTAAACTTGAATAACATGTATCAGTTTTAAGAAATTATATGAATATTTACGGAAGTTAGAAAATGGAGAGACAGACAGGCAAACCGAAGTCATTAACACTTTTCAACCTTTTTAGAAAGTGTTAAAAAGGAAAGAAAAGAAAGCACTTGCACAAAAATGTATTTGTAAAAAATTAAATTGTGAGTAAATTTCGCTAATCATAGTTTCCAATGGAAACATATTGTACTAACAGAAATGCATTAAAATATTCGAATTTCCAGAGGAGTATAGAAATTTTAACAAATGTTGCAAAAGTACGTTGACAATATACCGTATATTCCGGCGAATAATCCGCTGGTCTGTTAAATGAGTTTTAAACCGGAAATTTTAACTAACAGACAAAGTATTTTTTTTAAATAAGCTTTTGTCATCTAAAAATAGAGCCTTGCTTGTGAGAGAAATATTCTGGTGGGAACATAATTTATGTCACCTGAGGGTAATACTCCGGTAAATATGGTAATTTAGACGTTTACTAAAGTGCGATTATTTTCAAATCCTATTTTTAGCACTAAGTGATTCAAATACAATCATTCTTCTTTTGCTTTAATACTAGATGTAAGTATTTTTTACATTTAGTTAAGAAAGGACGGTAGAACATAAATCAAAATATTTAATATCTTAAAATCAAAATATTTAATATCTCTCTTCCATGATTTATTGTAACATAATAAGTTTACGTTAAAGTATTCTGTTAGTATTCTATCTTTAAACCCTTCTGTACTTAGTTCAGTATTCTGTACCTAATTTTTAAACTGCCCCGGGAGTATACTATATCCGTATCTATAAATAGATGCGTAAACTGCCCCGGTCGTATAGATATGCTTTTCCTTTGTAGTGCGTTGCTACCAGTGAAACTATTCTCACTTTTCTTAGAACTGCAATTAGATGACCTTGAATTGTGATCTTGATGTGTTTGATGGGTTGACTTATTTCAGAAAAGAGGGGTGTGGGAGGAATCTGAAAGGGTTTGTTTCTGGAACAGTGAAAACATAACTAAGCGCGCTTGTGTGGAAAACGGTGGCACTGAGGAGCCACCAATAAGTTTCTTCGGCAGGTAAGGGGTTAAAAGTAGAACAATTTTTTTTTCTTCAGAAAATTCTGAAATGATGACTGGTAAATTAATATTCGCAAAATAATTTTTTTTAGATCAATATAGTAATATATATATATATATGTATATATATGTAAGGTCTTGAGTCGACGTCTAGAGGTGGGGTCAATGATAAGATGGAGATTAAACTACGTCACATTTATTAGAAGATACACAAAACACAAATTACACATAAATATTATTATAACAGAAATCTTCACTATTAACCAATTACTGATTCCTTAGCTTAACACACAAATCAAGCAGCTCACTTCATCAGAATATCACATTAAAGTACTTAAGACAATAAAAAGCACCTACGCGTGCTATAACACACATTCGGTTTGAAGTATTGAGCCTTCCATGGTTCTACCCAATTACTAACAGCGTTTCATGTTCTAATTAAAAGAAGATGACCACATTAGCCTTCGTGCTGACGGTCTCAACAGCTGTCTCCACGATTAGCCGCATGCTAACTAACTTTTCTGCTTGTCACCTCGTTCCTGGTTACATCAGACACAGCGCCATCTGTTGATCGGTGGAAGAGATACTTCCTACATATATAATAATAATAATTGTTTTTGTTTTATCACTAAAAAAATCTGCATTTGAATGAAATATCTTAATTGTAACACAAAAAAAAATTGTAAGGAGAAAAATATAAAAGAAATAATATGTACAGCTTTCAGAAAAATCTATAGCAAAAGCATTTCCTGAATTTTACATTTATCTTCATATACCTGGAAATTACGAAACTAAAGGATAAAACGATTGTTTTATCTTTGTACAGCTACTTAGTTTAATGTAGAAGTAAACTTAAAGTCATAATAAACGTACACGGAAAACTGGAACATTTTATAGAATAATATATAAAGCTAAATAATATTTTCAATCAATGAATACCATTAACTCTAAAAGTTTTTCGAAATTTTTTATTAATGAGAATATCTTATAATTAAGACAATTTGATTACGAATAATTGCAACACACATGGAACATATGAATACACATACAACATATATCGACGATTACCCTTTTTAATAGATACATCCTTTTTTTAATTATTATTATGATATTATTATTATGATATTTCTCGCCATGTTTTATTTTTTATTTAATTAAGGTAAAAAAATTTCAAAGTTATCAAACGAAACAATTAAATATCAAATTTATGGATGCTTCATAAGATGTATTCTAATCATATACTTTCTCTGTCCGAAATTTCCTAATTTGACATTTTAATTTGAATTCGGTGAATATTTGCTTTCTCGAAGAAATTGATTAAGAATTTAATTTAAATTACTAGAGTGAAAAGAAATTTGAGTTCATATCACATTCAATATGTTAAAAAAAAAAAAAAAAAAAGCTAAGTTTCTTTTACATATTTCATTAAGAGGAACAGGTTAATACCTCAATAAAAATTATTGCGTTTATTTTCACAAAGGTAAGAGAAAATCTAACAACTGCAAATCTGCCTTATTAAAAACTCCGGCATTGAAATTCATTAAATATTATATTTTGATAGACTTTGTAATTTTAAGTAGGTAGATCGTTAGTTTGTAAATTTCAAAATATCAACTCAAGGCCGGCCTTGAATTTATATATATATATATATATATATATATATATATATATATATATATAATTCTAAACTGCATTCAACGATTTTTATACTATGCAGCCATAAAAATTATTTTTATACAATTTTAAATTTTCACTCATAAATTTATTCTGTCATGTATTTAATTGTATTGTATACATAAAATGTCTTACATATCTTTAAATATTACAGATTTGAGTACCTTTTTTTTAACTGTTAAATAAAATCATTTTATGCTTTTAAACATGTGGTGGTAAATTTTGTCTATCATTCTACATAGCAATATTTAAATAAACTAAATCATGTCAGAAATTCAAATAATATTTCCTCTATATGTCAGTGTTTTATACAATCTTAAATATTTAAATTTTGATTTTAATTGTATTTCTTTTCTAACTGTCTATTTTCTTTATTTAAAATTAATAAATATTGATTATTGACACATTAAATCTAAAATCCACGTATTATAATATTATATAGATATATTTAATATATCAAAAATCGACACTACTTTTTTATAATATATTTTCCATTTAATATTTTAATATTTTATCTTCATCTACACTGGAACAATTATTAAATTATACATTCATATTTCAGTAAAATGCCACATATTCAGAGGTAAAATATATCTAAATTATTATTATTACTTTTAAACGCATCATATACACAATATGTAAAACTGGAAAAATAAATTAATGTTTAGGGGTTTTCACTAGATAAAACAAATTCTTAATGTCCTAATGTATATATATATATATATATATTAAGTGAATATTTTTTAAGAACTTTTGTACTTAAGGGCTCTTTCATATGATAAATTTAACAATAATTTCAACATGGCACTGGTAACTGCGTGTTAATGTCAGTTTAATGAACCATGTTAAATCTGAATATCTTCGCTATTCAGCATCCCTTTAGTATGAATGTTGTTTGTGATAATATGCAAATGTGTACAATCACTGAAGGTCTGAAATAGCGTTTCACTTAAATGGCAACAGGCTAATTATCTAGGTGTGATGTTTATTAGAAAAAAACTGAAATACAAATATTTAAAAATATTTTTTTAGTTTAATGACTGTAATTTTTATGATTATTTTTCAAAAATTATATTTTATACATGTATTTATTTAAAAAGAAAAGAAAATGTCTAAATATTTTTAACAATTTATATATAATATGATTGAAAATATTTACAAAACTTTGCCCAAAAAGATAAATGTGTATGTATATAATAATTTAATTTTAATTAATTAAGAAACAAATAATTACTTTCAAATATCAAGTAAAATAACTAAACTAAATCAAGTAAAATATCAAACTAAATATCAAGTAAAATATTTATTGTAATAGCAAATATATTTCAGTTTACGTTACTTTGAACTGTTTAAAAATATTTTATTTTATTTTATTTTTGTTAACACAAATGCGGTTTGAAAATAATTCAGCATATTTGAAAAAGTCTAATACAGGGTTGCTTTTGGAGACTCTTTTGTATTCTTTTCGTACCGTTATTTACCGAAAATAAAATTTATAATAAGTTTTATGTTATGTAAATAGTGGTACGAAAAGAATATATAAATAAATAAGTATATATATAAATCGCCTGTGGCAGTTCTGCTAATAGAATTACGGTAAGTAAATGTTTAATTTTTAATAAAAGAAAATAGCTTTAATATAAAATTTTGTGTGCTGTAAATAAATTTTTATAATTTAATAATAGTTGGAAGCTACGTAATTAAAAGCAAACTTATAATATTGTGTATTACATTATTAAAAAAAAAAAAAAAAAAAAAAAAAAAAAGCGGCGTAGGAGACATTTTTGTAGAGAAAGTAAAATATATATGTATAACAAATTATACTTAAGATATTCTTGTTCACAAAATAAAGAAAATTGAGGTTCTCAACTACATCATTCGGTTTCATTTTTTTTTTTTTTTTTTTTTTTTTTTTTGTGATAATCGATGTTATATGATTTTTCATAATAGGAACTTAAAAGAATTTTTCTACCGTCGATAATCCTTTATAGATAAAATAAGATATTTCGAAATGTTTATTGAAGATTCAATTGAATTTTCATTAAAAAAGGTTGAAGCAAATTTAACTTAAACTTTTTCTTATTTAATATGAAACACTATATTAAATTTTTAGATTGATTTTCCTATGTGTATATATATAATTTTAAATTTAATGTTTTTTTTTTTTTTTTTTTTTTTTTTTATGTTGAAAATTCTTATAGGAGATAAACACATTAATATAAAAAATATTTTGTCATTAAATAAAACTGTAGTCTTTATTTTAAAACTGTCCTTGTCTTTCATTTTTGTTTCATTTACCATACTAAAATGACTTAAAATTTAGGTAAAGAGAGTTAAATTAATTAAAAATTTTTACGCATAGGTGAGAGTGGGGATGAATGGGACATATTTCATGTTTTTACTGATAACGTTCCCCATATGTAATTCAGAATTTTGTAACATTGCTCATAAGTACACTTCAGTAATCAGTTACATATAAACATACTAACTTTAATAAAAAGTTATCATTTTTAGTTAATTATATATATATATATATATATTATGTGCATGCATGCGCATTGTCCTATTCAATCCCACCTAGGGGATGAATGAAACATGAATGGGGTTGAATAGGACAGGGCGGGAGTTAATAAACAAAAGAGAACAAAATGGAAAGTAAATAAATTTTTAAAGTTAAATTGGTTTATGTGATTTTATTACACACTATGAATTCACTGAAATTAACATAAATTGATGTATTGACACAAATTAACGTGAAAAGGCAAAAGTCTTTTAGTTCACACAGTTCCTAGTGTTCTAGGCTTTAGTAATTTAATCTAATAAGATCTAATCTATAAATAAATAAATAAATAAGACACGAGAAAGAGTTAAAACATTATAATAGAGTAAAAATTATCCAGATAAATTTTTGTTTCCGACTGATGGGGAAAAATCAGCATTCTATTCTGTATTGCATTAATAATCACCAGGATTTATTTAATTGGGTTGATTGAAATTGTGATTTTAATCAAATTATTATTTGGTTATTTATTTATTTATTTTAATTATATATTTAAGTTGCATTGAATATTCTAACTTATAATTTTTTAATCTTAATCATTTTAAACAAAAATCATAACAATTAATTTCAATCTATTTTTTTAGTAAATCCATGCTACTTTTATAATTCCATGTTATAACTAATGAACTAGAGGTTATAAAAATATTGAAAATCTATTTAAGATTTGTTTTAATATAATTCTTGTGTACAATTTTAAATTTGCACATAGTGGGGAATGTCCATTCATCCCCATTCAAACTGTCCCATTCATCCCAACCACCACATGATCATATAAAAGAGGAAAGAGACTTAATTGCCAATATTTTTCTTCAATGGCATAAACACAATAAAGGATTATGCCTTTTCACCGTATAAGAGTTATATTAACTTTAAGCAAATAGTTAATATCTTAACTATTACCTAATTGAATTAGTAAAAACTTACTTTGGCAGCTTAAAACGACATATTAATTTTTTTCTATGGATAACACAATTCTGAAACTACACTTGATGAAAGACCTCAGTGCTGTCATATATCAGAAAATTTGTCAAGTTTCCAGTGCTTGCAAAACATAAAAATTTTGCTATTGTCCCATTCATCCTGCCTCTAATTCAGACCCACTCTCCCCTATACGACGATCTTCATAAGACAAATTACTTACTTTTTTTTCCCCTTAGAAAAAAAAAAATAATAATAGTCATTTCTGCTGTAATTTGATATGTACCTTTATTTGTTTACAAAATTAAATCAAAGTGAATTAAAACATTAAGTAAAATAGAAAAGTACGTTTAAATTTAAATTTGTGGAAATAATTATTCTTAAAAACGTAATTACTTCATTTTTATGCGTATTTTAAAATAAAGTGAATTTATCGTATATAATAAATTATTATTTGGTTTTGGACTTATAGGTTAATGAAAATTACTATATAATTTAATGAATATTTTCAAAGTCATTCATTAAAATATTTTACTACGGCAGTAACACATGTTTTAGTACATTAATGAATTTTGCGAATTTTGTTTGAAATTGAAGAATAGAATAAATGTAAATATAAGTTTAAAATTATATTATAAGTAGAAATTTAATATTTAAATACTTTTAAAAGTTATTTATAAATAACCCTCTTAAAATGTAAATACAAGGTCTATCCCGAAAGTAATGCGCCCCATTTTCTACTGCCGCGACTATCCGTCGCACAGTGTTGCCGCTTGCACGGAATGGTGGGCGGAGTCTTGGAAACACAACGCCACCAACGCCAGTTGGCTCCGAGCTCCTGCAGAGTCACAGTGCCTGTTTCAGTGAACCCTTCTGTGAGTGCTCGGTCGAAATCAAGATGGAAATTACTCTCAAGCAGAATTGTTGCAGTGTTGTGAGGACGATTCGACTTTTTTGGACAATGTGGTAAGTGGTGATGAATTCTGGATCTTCTTGTACGACCCAGAAACAAACAGACAGAGCGCAGAGTGGCACACGACGTCGTTCCCACGCCCCAAAAAGGCAAAAATGAGCAAATCACAGGTCAAAGTGATGCTCATTGGCTTTTTTTTAATTTTAAGGGAGTGGTCCCTTTTGAATTTGTTCCATCTGGCCAATGCCAAATTCTACGTCGAAGTACTGAAAAGGCTAAAGCAATGGATCAACCGCGTCAGGCGCGAGATCAAGAATTCCAGGAAGCTGCACCATGACAATGCTCTCAGCCTCTCAACGCTCCCCCAACCGCCTTACAGTCCTGATTTGTTCCCGCCCGACTTCTTTTTTTGTTCCCTAAGATTAAAAAAATCCCTCAAAGGACAGCATTTGGGGACCCTCGAGAGCATCAAGGCGGCTACGACGAGGTTACTAAAGGACATCCCTGTGACGAAATTCCAGGATACATATAAAGCATGGAAATCGCGTTGGAAGAAGTGTGTTGAAGCAGGATGGATGTATTTCGAAGAATATTGATTAATTGTACGAATCGGTTCAATAAATTTCTTAACATAAAAAGGGGCGCATTACTTTCGGGACAGACCTTGTATATTAGAAATATTTTATGAAAATTAAAATATAAAATTATGATTTAAAATATTCGCTGTTAAAGAATATAAAAATACTGAGAACCATGTCATTGTTTTAAGAAAATACTTTTTTTAAAGACGATTCTTATTGATTTGATTTAAAATGCAAATTAACATTCTAATAATAAAGAGTGAAATTACATTTGACATTGACAATAAGTTATTTTTTATACTCATTTATAACAATGATTAATAACCGATACTGAGATAATATATACCATTTCAATATAATTTAGTTTTCTAATATTTTCAAATATCTGATTCTACCAAATACTGAAACATACAATATAAAAGACTCTTATATAACATACACATTTGAAGTAATTTGCTTTCCACTAATAAATCTTTACTTTTAAAATAGCGTTTTGTAAATATCCTTATGTATTATGGAATATTAAATTTTAAGTTGCATAAAAATATTAATTTTGAGAAAAAAAAAAATTCTACGTATTGACTTTATAAAAAGTTTAGCTCAGGAAATCTTGTAAAGGCTGATTTAAAATAGTCTCATTTCTATGATCCATATGTATTTGTAAAAATGTCTATAATTGAAATAACCACAAACTTGAATGAAATTAATTCTATTTATTTGAGCTTACAATTAAGTCATGGCTTTGACAAGGGTAGCTTAATTCTAGTTTAAATATAAATTAAGACTTTTTTTTTTTTTTTAACTATAGTAATTATAAATTAAGGACTCCCCAACTATAATTTTAACACGTAGCTTCTAACTTAATTCGGGTTATGCTATTAACACTCTAAAAATTCCTATATACTACTATAGCACAACTCGGAAGTACGATCCAAAAAGTATTCCTGGAAAGCATACTTTCATAGTTTCGGATGTCTCTTTTTAAAGTGTAATTTGGAGTGACTTTTCACATCTTTTACCTTAAAATATATAACCTAAAAATACCGATATCAAACTGGAGCATCGAAACTTTACAACTCCCTCTAGTATTTTTCACATTTCCTCTGAAATCAAATGCCAAGGCAATTTACATCGTCTAGTAAACTTCTGATACAAAATACAGACTCTTCCATGGACAATTTTTCACTTTCTCTGAGACCATCGCCAGCTAACTTGATTCGACTGGTAACCTTATCATTTCCAACCTAATACTCAATGGACAACTTCATCCCGATTTTGAGCGCTGAGCGCTGCTAAAGTGGCAGAGTGAAGCGTAACTTCCTTAAGAACTTATTTTTACACATTGTATTTTATTTTATAAATTAAACAATTATAGAATTACTTCTCATGAAATTCAATGTATTTAGGATCATATAATTTTAAGAAATTCTAAAAATATGTACTTAAATTAGAACGTGAATAGATAAACATCCTGGAAGACCGACCTATAGGCATGCAAACTGAATAATACACATAATTTTTAACTTTGTTGGTTAAGTGAAGAAAGAGAAATGTTTTTCTATAGGTATCGGATGCAACTGCCAAGTACATCGATAAAGCGCGAAGCGGTTTTCTTTGTTAACTACGTTATTAAATTAGAATACAAAAGTCTACTTTTTTTCCCCCTGTGGAACAACTACTTTTAAAAATTCATACTGAAATTATATCGGTGTAATAATTTGTTTTCTGCAGAGAATTTTCCTATCCTTGCATGCTAATAACAATTTCCACGAGAATACAAAAGCTAGCAACTATTCCATTTGTGGATTGCTACACTTCTCGGCACATTTTGACGATTCTTATTCACGGTGAGACTCAGCGGTAAATCAATCTAATTAACGAAGTATCTGACATATTCTTTTATCATAAATTCATATAAAAATTTTCTACCCAAAACAGATTTTAAGATGCGAAGAATTATGCATATTCAAGGTGATCTACTGGAAAATGATGACGAAGCGTTTTTTATTTCTTATTTTTAAAATAAGTATTTTTTAATTGCCTCCCAAAATATTAAATACATTATGAAAATAAAAAAGTAAATAAAATTCAAACGAAGCTCGTTTATTATTAGCCTATTAGATGTAACAGTACGAGTTTTGTAATAGAAAAAGGGTTGATACGCATCTTTATTTAAAAAATATAATTATTTTCACAAAAAAACTTCAATTTTCCCAAAAAACCTTCAATTCACAAAAAACCTTCCATTTTAATCCTCTATCTGCTTATCTCTCAACTTTCAAGGGGAAAATAAATGAGGCAAAACTATATCAATGCAATTAAAGTTATTTTTTCTGAACATTAGTCTCTACGATTTAAACATATATTCAAACATTTATTGTTGCAAAAAAAAAAAAAGTTACATATTTAAGTTTAAAATAGATGCAGTTTTCAAATTTGTAATAAAAATTGTTCAATGATTGAAGTGATTCGTTTAAAAATTGAGCTGTCAGATGTTAAAAAATTATAAATATTCTTTTTTGTTTTGTTGTTGAAAGAAAATTTTAATAAATATCATAAAAGATAAATTACGCATAAAAAGTTAATTTTTGTTTTAAATTACATTTAAATTTTGATAGAATTATAGAAATCTTTGCGTGTTTTTTATCAATTTTATTTTTTCAGAAATTAGCTCTGAATTGATTTTTTTTTTTTTTTTTTTTACTTTATTAAAAATATTTTAATTTGAACTATTTTTTTTCTGAAAATAAACAGCCTCCCATCTTTAAAAGTAAATAACTTTCAGTTACTTACGAATATGTTTGAAGTAAAATATATTGATGTTAATTCCCATAATGTTTATTTCAGTATAGTTGAATTAGTTTTATAAGACATTATAAAACTAGTCAAACTTCTTCAGAAGGAAAATAATCTTCATATAAGATACGTTTAAATCTATGACAGAATCTTAGTTCATATTACTTAAATCACGTAACCAATTAAATAGAGGGGGAAAGACTGAAAGAGCAAAAGGACTGTATATATATATAATTTCTGTATATATATATAATTATTAGGTAATATATTTTAATATAACAATTATATATTCATTTAAATATATAAATTACGTAAAAGAAAATTGTTTTCACGCTTGAAAATGTGGCGTTACGTTCTTTACCAACAGTTGCAATACTAATTTAAATGATACTCAACGCACTAAAACTCCTTTAAAAAAAAAAAAAAAAAAAAACTAATTTCTAAACACTTTGTAATCTTGAAATTTTATTATCAATATTAGAGTCTTTAAATTTCAAATAAAATTAAAACTGTTTATTGTACAAAACTTTAAGAGCATGCGAAAAATAACTTGTTCCTTTAATTTCAAACCAATTGCCTAGGAACAATTCTAGCTGATAAAAAATTAAATCACATAGAATTTCATAACGTAAGTCAAAAGTTTGATTGTACACATATGTTTTCCAAATTTACATAATTAGGGATAATTATAAATTTGAAATACATATAAATAGCATATTACATTTGTGTCATTCAATATCTCAGTACGTTTACCTATATAACCTTTAAAAAAATTATTTTATTTTATATTATTTATTTATTTATTTATTTATTTATTTATTTTTTAAAAGTTTTATACCTATATTTTAAAGATGTACGACAAAAAAAAAAAAAAAAAAAAAAAAAGAAAGAAAGAAAAGAAAAGAAGAAAAGAAAAGAAGTTAATGCAATTATAGGCAATACATTTTACATAATAAAAATCACAAAAATGTTAAATTATCAAATTACAGCTATCAACAAATAACCTTATTGAATTTCGAAATCCTTAAAAAAATGTGTTTCTAAAACATTTTGTAACTTAATAAACTCCTTTAAAAAAAACAAAAAAAAAAAAAAAAAACAGTTGTTGATAAAAGAAAAGCGAAAAAGAAAAGTCTTTGTTGTCTGATATAAAACTAGCAGGCTCTAATTAACCAGTAACTTTTCTTCAGAGAATATTTCTCTTCTAAACAGAACCGCTTTGTAAACTTTTTTACAAGATATATTGCATACAAAAATGAAATGATGGATTAAAGAAAAATACTTTCCAGACACTTTTCATAGACTTGTTATAAGCTTTTACATTACCATACCTTAATAATATACAATATAAAAATGATTTATTTAAAGAAAGAATTTTTTGTAATAAATATGTTTATGTTTTACTGCAGTTTCATAAATAGTAGCGTATTTTTTATAAAAAATTCTTCACGTATCTTTTTTAGAGGGTTTATTCACTTTTTATTATTGTAAATAAACTATAGATTATTTTACAAAGAATTGTGATGAACTAATATAGAATCAGTGTACAGTAATGAAATAAATCACATAATAATTAAAGATATTTCCAGAATAAATGTATTGTAATTAATACAATGAACAAAGAAAATATTGTTATTTGATATTCCCAAATGTTAAAAATATTGTTCCGAATATATAGAGAGTTACACAGAAAGTTTAAACAAACAGTTAGATTTATTTAGACTGAAGAACTCGCAACAGTACAAGACTTACAACTTGCTCAAGACTGAGACTCAGCCATTATATGCATAGAGAATATTCCAGCGACATCCAATATGAATTTGAAAGAATGCTCTTAGGCAGAGTTTAGACAAATAATAAGTACTTTTAAATTTAAATCCCAGTTTTGGGACAAAACTACCGGAGCTGGGATTGAAACTGAGGATGGAAAGATCTGCAGTCCAGCAATTTGCCAACCGAGCCACCAGGGTTACAGGATAATTTTTCTTTGTACGGCAATATTTGAATACTTTTAAAGGAAAATCTTGTATGTATAATAACATAAAAGTTAAATTATACCTTATTTTATTAACTGGTATTTTTTTTTTTTTTTTTTTTTTTAAAGGAACAGTTTCTATGAAATATGACGAACCGATGATTTATTACCTATTTAGCGCAATTTTTACCTATTTATTTTTTCAAATATATTCATTGACAAAATTTTTGGATTTTTTTTTTTTTTTTTTTTTTTTTTTTTAATACGAATCAATCAAGGATCATAAATAAGAATCATTTCTTTGTTCTCTTTTCTGCAATTTATATTATTTACAATATTAGATTCGGCAGGAAATTTTGCTATTAACTGACCACTTTTGCTTTTTCAGTTTAAAATTAATTAAAATTAAAATTATTGACAAAAATATTTTAATTATGTTTTAAGGCATCTACTATATTAATGCACTACTGACTAACACCGACCGATTTACTAATCAATACATTCCCTGCAGCAAGCGGGCCGCGGTAGGTCAGTCAGTAGAGCACCGGGCTCGTAATTGGAAGATTGCTTGTTCGGTACTCGAGCCGGCCAAAGACCGTCGTGTACACTAATGGTGGTTGGTGCACATAAAATCTGTCGTGGCCGCATTGTCCTCCATGTTCCCATAAAAATTATACCTCTGGGAGGTTACCGAAGCGGGAGAGCCATCCTCTCCGTGTAGGATAAATATTGTGATGGCATGTCTCTGGAACATATCTAGTGTTGAGTTACAGACCGTCACCAATTGTCCATTGCCTAACACTAGTGCGACGTAAAACCCAACCAACCAACCCTGCAGCAAGCAAACATTTTCTTCGATGATTTTGTAAAAAAATGACTCCATTTTTCCCCCACTTGATCCTTTAAATTTAAACAAGCTACCAAAGTAGAACGCCTTTGCAAGTTCAGATATCCGCTGCCAAAACTTAAGTGAGACTTCCAAACATCTAGTAATTAACTACATGGTTCAATTAGTGAAAGAAACAGGAATTCAGTGGATGACCTTTTTAGATATTTACTAGCACACATAGCATTTTATACAACTAGTAATTTAAAAATAAAATAAATAAATAAAAATAAATAATATAAAATACAGATAGCGTTCTACACACACACACATATATATATATATATATATAATACAATATTAAATTCTGATTAAGATAGAATTTTATTAATATTTATTGATTTAATGTGTAATTTATTTTTCCCTTTTTTAATCATATTTTATTGAAAAGTGAAATAGTTATAATAAAAAGTAATGTAAAATAATTTCAAAAGTTACTATTACGATGTCATGATGCGACTTATTTGGAAATAGAAACAAAAATTATACATTAGAATGATACATCGCAGCACGGTAGTCCGAAGGAATAATAAGCTGTTATCCTTTGTTTTAAAAGGTTAAAGAAGGAAAAATAAAACTAAAAAAATAAGTATAAAAGCTTGAAGAACTTTTTAAATGTGTAGTAAATATAAATTTAAATGAAGAATTTCCATTCTAACTACCAATTGTTTAGCTTAAATTGTTTCCAATTTGTAAACCACACACGCTTATTTTACCTTCATTAAATTTCTCTTGAATGAATAGAGCAGCTTTTTAATAGCGTGTGGAATATAAACTAGGGTGAAGAAATTCAGAACCATTATCAAATTTCTTGCTAAAAAAGCTTACAAATTATATACGACACCATTTTGTAACCTAGTTTTCCTCTACAAGAAATGGTTGAGAATTTTTTAATAATATAGCAATTATTGATTTTAATAAAGAGATTTTAAAGCTAAATTTAAGTTTCTAGCTTATTCATTTTTCAACTCTATGTAGCACTGATTTTACTCCCGTATTTCACAACACTTGAAAATGTTGAGCAATTTATAAAAGAGGAGTGAATATAAACTCGAACGAATCGATTTAATATATAATATTAAGTTTCTAGCACAAGCTCTTTCCAAGTTGCACAGCATGCTTCTTCTTCTCTCCCAGTTTTGACCCATTTCAACAATTGAAACACATTTAATTGCGGAGTGAATATGAAATTTAATAAACAATTTTTATATCAAAAATGAAATTTCTAACTTAAGCTATTTCAAAATTGTACAACCTAATCCTCTTTCTATATTCTTAATTTTTTAATAACCTAATGATTCTTTACAGTCGCTAAGAAATATTTTTTCTACCATACCAATAATTTATATAGTCGGTAGAAAAATTATTGACGCACCAGCAATAATTCCTGTTTGAAAGAAGGGCATCTAATACTGTTTTGTTAAGTAAATATTTGCCGAGGCATGATCTCAGTCTTATGCTATTTATAAAAACAGTAAGTTGATGATAAAAATTAGCGATCAAAATGAATATATATACGTATATCCGAAAAATGTGGATGTGTGCCTCAATAATTTTGCAGCCGACTGTAGCCTATTTTCTTCATACCAATTTTCTTCTACGATATTTTCTTCATATAAATACTTTCTCTAGCACATATATGGATACGAAAAAGTAAATACTATTACGTTTTGATAACTATATCTGTACTTAACTTCGTTTTCCTTTGAATGTTACATGTATGTAGTTTCTTTAAAAGCCTTTTCTCTCTTGTATGCTTTACAGATATTTTTTGAAACTGATGTGTATAGTGCTTGTTGAAACATTGACAGTAACTGTCAGGATAAAATTGATGAATGTGTACTTTGGAGGTGTAAAAGAATCTAACAATGACATGAATCACTGTTAAGAATGTATTCCATATGTTTTTACCTCTCAATAAATTGTGAAAAAAGACAAGAAAACAAATATAAATCTCTATGAAACAGATATTTCTTTGTGTATAAAAGTTTAAACAAGTATATCTTGCTGTAAAAGGTATTTTTACCTAATACATATCATACATGTTCTGATGTATTTCTATTTTCCACGCAAAAAAACGTAAAAAAATCTTCATTTTCAATTATAATTTTATCTCTGATTTTTAATGTTTTCTTAAAGCTTTTACTTTTCCGCCCTTTAGTAAGTGATTATTTAAAGAATGAAATGCATCATAATGATTTATAAATGAAAAAAAAAAAAATATTAACAATGTGAATATAATAGTATGACATGAGAAATTTTGTAAATAAAGCAAAAATTGTGAAATTGTGAAATTATTTAGCAGGACTAAATTGTTTTCGCCGTAGTAACTGATATATAATAAAATATACGAATGCTACAGGATTTTACAGTTTCTTAGTATTTTAAGAAAAAGTATTTATTATTAAATATAATATATCGTACTTATAGACCTAAACTTATATTATAATAAATTGTATTTTATTTTATTATTATTATTTAAAATTATTGTACTTTTAGCATTGAATTTATATATTAACAGACAAGTATAAAAGTTGTGGTACGCTTTTAACATATTAATTATGAGAGTAGAGGGTTGAAAATGGTATCATTCGAAATGTATGATTAGCCAGATGTACAGAATACATTTTTTTTTTTTTTTTTTTTTTTTTTTTTTTATGATGTCAAGAAGGTATTTAAAAATAATTTTATTTTTTATGCATTTTCCATTTTACACATGTATTCTTTTATATTGAAAAATACCTAAAGTAGAAAGTAGTTAAATCTAGCAATTTCTGAAAATTCAACTAAAACCCTAGATACAGTAATTTGTATAATGTAGCATCCCTATACTCTCGACTACAAATTTTTCCTTCTAAGATAGTTTAAGATATGGAAAAGCTTTTGATTTCCTGTTTTCGATGAATTTACACATATTCAAATTTCTTTACATTTCAATTAATTGAAATTGACAACTTATTAAAAAAAAAAAAAAAAAAAAAAAAAAAAAAACTGGACTTATTACAAAAACTGGACTTATTACAAAAACCGAAAATCTAAAATTTAGCTTCCGCATGTATAATAAAACAGTAAAAAATACGGGAAAAATTTCGACTTCCAGTTTTCGATTAATTTACACGTTTTGAGATTTTCTTGCATTTGAATTAACTGAAACTGACTACTTATTTTTAAAAAAAGTGGATGGATTTATTATGCGTATTTAAGAAGAAAGCATAAGATTCAGAAAAAAATTAGATTTTCGGTTTTTGGTAAAGTTACACGTTTTGAGATTTCCTGAACTCAGTTCAACCATTTTTAGAAAGTACCTGTCTTTATGAGTTCGTACCCTGTACATTATGAACCAATGAACTTAATTTAACCGAATTTGATATTTTGTTGGACTTTGGTTTTAACTGGTACCGAATAGCTTTTCGGTTATATCGCCGAACAGTGAGCGCTTCCACGTTGCAATTTTCTCTCATTTCCGAAAAGGCTCAGCGTCTACAGTGTACCAAAATTCGACAAACACATAAAGGACAACTTTGCTGATTAACGTTGGATCCATATCGACAAACAATTGGCGCAGCTGTGTTTAATTTCGTTTACGAGAAGGCAATTACTTTGTTTCACTTTGCAAAAAAAGTGGTCACGTGTCGACCACTGGGCGATACTAGTTTAAATAATTAAATACAGAAGTTATTGCTAATTTATTTAATTGTAGATTTAAAAATTATATTTTTTCTGTCTCTAATTAAAAATAATTAGCTTTGTTTAACGCTATGCAGTGATATAAATTTAATGTTCGTATCAATCAGCTGAAATTTTACACCTATTTATTTTTTATTAAAAAATTCACAATGCTTCCTCATACACAGTTTATAATTTTCTCGTGAGATGGTGTAAGCATACTAGTGTTGCCAAAATTTAGAGACTTCTTTTTTTTTCAATATCAACCATTAAACTTTAATTGTAACTGTTTCCTAATCATTTCAAAGATAAATCGTCTATTATGTATATAAATGTCACGCCTCAAAATTATTTGTGATACTTAAATAAAATGTCCCTAAATTTGGCAGTATTGAAGCATACTTCTTTATTTCTCTCTTTCACAATCTGACTCACCTTAATTCTCATTTTAGATTGATCATTTGGCTTTATTTTTAAGAATTTTCTTCGACTAACTTTCATAAATTGATGATGACAACTCAACCAGTTGTGTGAAACCGGTGTTTGCTACTTTGCATTTAATTTACTTTGGTTTTCTATAATGATATAACAATGAATTTTGCAGTTCATATTTTTGTTTCTTTTTTATGTTTGATTTTGTCGACAGACACATAAAGTGTGTTTTTTCGGCTTAATGCAGCGTTACATCTTTGGAATCATGGCATAATCCTGCTCTAACGAAGGATGTATGTCCCCTAATGATAAACATTCAAGCTTTGAGTATTTTCCATTTCCGCTTCTTATAATTGACTATGTTCCATTTCTTTTCCTTTTTTAAAATTTCTTTATAAAGGTTAACGATTTTTGAATAATTCCCTCTTCTTCTTTTTTTTTTTTTTTCATTGGTTACTTTAATTTATCATTGACATAAAAGGATTTAATCAGTCTTTATTTTATTTATGTTTCATTCACTAATCCTAGTTTTATTTAAATATTCTTTTTTTTTTTTTTTTTTTTTTTTATAAAGTTGGCTTTTATAATTTATCTTTTGCGTGCTAAAAGATTGTTATGATTTCGAATTAAATGAAATATATATGTATGTATGTATATATATATATATATATATATATATATATATATATATATATATATATATGTGTGTGTGTGTGTGTGTGTGTGTGTATCTATGTATGTATAGAAAAAAAAATGTAAAATCTTATAAAAATAAATGCAACGTCAAAATTTTTACTTTTATAATATTTTATATTTTTCATTATAATTAGTTTTCCATGTGTTCTGTTTCTGAATTTTCTTCCGTTTTGATCATGTAAATTTTGTATTAATATTGCTTAATTTATTATTATTATTATATTTTTTTTATTTTTATATTATTTTTTTCCTTTTGTATATATATATATATATGTTGCTGTAAATGTCCGAAATCAGAGAATGTCGACATTCACCGGTGAATGTCAACATTCACATAGTCGTTTTGTGTATGTCCGAAATATTCAATTATCTTCTTATATATTCGGACTATCACCGGTGTATGTCGAGAATCACAGACATACTCTGGTGGAGGTCGAAACGAGAAGCCGATTTCGACGAACAGACTACAGTCTGATGCCAAATCATTTCTTATAGCGCGATTAAGGTCCTGTGTCTCGGGAGGGCGTAACTCGGTTACGAAGGCACGTAACTCGGTTCCGCAGCAATCACTATCAAGCGTGTTAAAACCAAAAAAACATCACTGGACACCCCCACCCCGCTGTGCATGAATCTGAAAACGCACGTAACTCGGTTCAGCGGCAATCACTATCACGCATGTCAAAACCAAAAAAACATCACTGGACACCCCCACCCTGCTGTGCATGAATCTGAAAACGCACGTAACTCGGATCCGCAGCAATCACTATCACGCATGTTAAAACCAAAAAAAAAAAAAAACATCACTGGACACCCCCACCTCGCTCTGCATGAATCAGAAAACGCACGTAACTCGGTTCCGCGGCAATCACTATCACGCATGTCAAAACCAAAAAAAAACATCACTGGACAGCCCCACCTCGCTGTGCATGAATCTGAAAACGCACGTAACTCGGTTCCACGGCAATCACTATCACGCATGTTAAAACAAAACAAACAACAACAAAAAAAAAAAACATCACTGGACACCCCCACCTCGCTCTGCGTGAATCTGAAAACGCACGTAACTCGGTTCCGCGACAATCACTATCACGCATGTTAAAACCAAAAAAACACCACTGGATACCCCCACCTCGCTGTGCATGAATCTGAAAACGCACGTAACTCGATTACAATAACTTTCTACTATTTTGACATATATCATAATATGTTTTAATAATAAAGTATGATTTAAAAACGTTATTTTCTGTACTCAGTTAAAATGTACTGTTGCCTTTCCGTCGACATCGGCTTCTCGTTTCGACCTCCACCAGAGTATGTCTGTGATTCTCGACATACTCCGGTGATAGTCCGAATATATAAAAAGATAATTAAATATTTCGGACATACACAAAGCGACTATGTCAATGTTGACATTCACCGGTGAATGTCGACATTCTCCAGACTTCGGTCTTTCACGGTAACATATATATATATACGTGTGTGCGTTGTGTAGTAAGTTAATGAGTAATCCATAAATGAAAAAAAAACATAATAAGAATATATAAACGTTTTATATATTCTTGTTTTGCTCAACAGTTCGATGAGATTTATAGATAATCATATAAAAACACTATAACACGATGAAACTGCAAAATGCCAAAATAGAGTACTCGTGCTTACGTGGCCTTGCACTATGTTCTTGAAACAATTATACAAATACTTTAGCTAATAAATACAACAACAATGATTACAAATGTACATTTTGCAAACTTACTTCAGCAAAAGCAGTAAAATTTCAAAATTATGGAGCGCGTAAAACACAATGTCTAAAATTTGCAGGACTAATGAAGAAGAGTTTGGAGTACCAATGTTTGAAGAGGAATTTCTCTGATGAAAAATGGCCCTGTATGGGTTCAGTTTTAACTCATATGATATGAGAAAGGAGAAATAACTTAATTCAAATAGGAGGAACAAATACTGTACCATTATATATATATTTTTTTTTTTTTGGGGGGGGGAGGGGGTGGGGGGTGGGGGTTATTCACTTCTTACCGATAAGGTATTTTTTGTAACTCTGTGAGGAAAAAGATGTTCTAAACACAGAGTTAAATTTTGTGGATTATCTTTTGCCACCTTAAATTAGATTTAATTGTACTTTTATTCGGTTAAGTTGTAGTGTTTAAAATCAGATGTATTTTAAGTATAATAACCTAAAAGTTGTAGCTAGAATTTTTTATTTTAATTATTTTATTTTATGAAAATTTTAGAGAGGGTATTAAAAGTGTGTTTAATAATGTGGGGGATAATTTTTTAATAAAAAACTGAAATTAAACTTTAAATAATTTATCCAGATTAATTATAAGCTACACTTAAGATTGGTTATCATTTAAGAAAATCTGAAGTGAGCAACTCGGGACAACACACCAATTGGAATATATATTGCTATAAGAACATTCACATTTTTGTGAGGTAACTGATTCGAAAATGAAAAAGCAGGTTCCAGCCTAAAAAAAAATTCCTGAAAAAAGCAAGGTAAAGAAAAAAAATTGCTACTCTAGTCATGATAATTGTATTATATATATCGCGGAGATAAATATAGTGCTTTTTTCGGGAATAAAGCTCCATGGCTTATTACAGAATCTCTTATTGCCAAACGAACAGATTGAGTTCAATAAAAATCATTCGAGAATAGATGGCCTGTTTTTGTTCTCTTTGGCGAAAATTAGTGACTGCTAGGCGAAAAGCTGAGCCTTTCCTGAAATGAGAAGAAATATTAACGTGGAAACGCTCCCTTTTCGGTGATATAGCACAAAAGCTAATCGGTACTAATTCAAACCAAGGTCCAAGCAAATATCAATTTCGGTTAAATTATGTCCATTGGTTTATAAAGTAAAGTGTTCGAACTCAATTAGACGCATATTTTATGAAAATGGTCGAATTGAGTTCAGAAAATCTCAAAACATGTAACTTCATCAAAAGCCGAAAATAAAAAAAAAATTCTGAATATTATACCTTCTTCTTACACATGCAGAAGATAGAATGATAAATCCACTTTTTTTTTTAAATAAGTTGTAAATTTCAGGTAATTGAAATGCCTGGAAATCTCAAAACGTGTAAATTCATCGAAAACCGGAAATCGGAATTTTTTTCTTTATCTTCTACTTTCTAATTATACATGCAGAAGCTAGTAATATATATATATCCTTTTTTTTTTTGATAAATAATCAATTTTATTTATCTGAAACGCAAGGAAATCTCAATACATGTAAATTCAGCGAAAAGCGGAAATCGAAATAATTTTCCATATTTGTTACTTTTTTCTTATACATATGCTGAAGCTAGTAATAAATCCACTGTTATAAAAATAAGTATTCAACTTAAAATTGGAATGCAAGGAAATCTCAAAATGTGTAGATTCATCGAAAACCGGAAATTAAAAGTTTTTCTAAATTTTATGCTTTCTTTTTATATAGTGATGAAGTGTGACGTCACTGACCGTCGGTGAAGCCAAGTAAAAGACTTCCTATGTTAATCGCCCATTGGATTTTTTGTAAAAAAATATTAGAAATTGAGGAAAATTATTTCCCAATTTTAATCTCCATATTTGGGTATAACTACTAATTAGTTATCGTGTACATGTGTCAGATTAAGTTATATTGCTGTCAAATTGACATTATATTAATTTTAAATTTCAAAACTCTAGAAACAAAATGGCTATAGATTTGATATCTGTTCGTTCTTAGCGTTTTGTGAATTTGGCAGTCAAAAACTTAATACGAAAACACAAATACCACTTGTATATTTTCGTAATACATATATATTGTACAAAATATTGTTTTGTAATATTGATTGCTCTCTTAATATACATTATTAAAATAAATATGATTTTTAAAAGAAATTAAAGATCTATTTATTTATTTATTTATTTATTTATTTGCCAAGAGCGACATATATCAAATCTGTTCCCTTGAAATGAATCTCATTCGGTGCAAATGAAATGTTTATGTTCATATTCGAAAATGGCAATCTGCCATCTTATTTTTCCAGAGTTTTGAAAATAAAAATAAGAATTTTTATGAATTTTAAAGAAAATTAACTCAATCTAACACACGCAGACAGTAACTTATTTATAAATATACCCAAATATAGGGATTAAAATTGGAAGATAATTTTCCTTAAGGCTTAAAAAAAAAAAAAAAATCCAATGGACGATTAAGATAGGAAATCTTTTACTTGGCCCCGCGGATGGTCAGAAACGTCATCACTTCGCATTTTTTTTTTTTTCAATAAATTGTGAGTTTTATTTCACTGGAATGCATTATGTTTTTGCTTAAAAATGTCTTCAAATTAAATCTGTCGTCAATCACAAAAAAAAAAAAAAAAAAAAAAAAAGAAAGAAAGAAAGAAAGAAAAGAAAAAAGAAGTTAGATCTTAAAAAAATTAGAAAAATATTAGAACTTTCATAAATGAAATTTTTTTTTAATTTGCGTTTATTTTCAACAGTACAAACTTTAGATCTCCCACTCATTCACACAAATTTCTACCATTCTAATGGCTATATTCTCTTACAATAAAAAATAAGTTGTCGAAAGTATAGTGATGCTACATCTATACAAACCTCTGTATCTATGGTTTTATCTGTCATTTAAGTAATTGCCATATTTAATAACTTTCTAGTGTAGATATTTTCTAATTAAAAAAAAAGAAAAAAAATGTGTATAAAATAGAAAACTGCACAAAATAAATAAAGAAAGAAAGAAAAGTATTTTCAAATACCTTCTTGACATCGTAAGAAAATAATTTTTGTATTCAAGATCTGGTTAATCATACCTGTCAAATGATACCATTTTAACGCTTTACTTCCATAATTAATATGTTAAAAGTGGACCACAAAGTTCATGCTTACCTATTAATATATAGATTAATTCAAATTTCGAAAATCTGTAATAACAGAACCACACTTAAGATTGAAACTTAAATTGAATACACTTGAGGATGAAAAAAAAATATTATGGTGTAAAAAATAGTTTCCAAATTTATCAATAGAGAGCGCTTTAATAGACATAATATGGAAAATAATAGATTTGTTACATATACACATGATACATTGCATTTTCTATAAATACGAGAGATGCATATTGCAGTTTCTTCATATTGCTTTTCAGAAATATGCTACGACTTTTTAAAGGATCTCATTCTGCTTTTCAATTTGTTTCAAGAACAGTGCCTGCGTACTAGTACCCCCGTAGAAGTTCTGACAGTATTGATTAAGAAAAAAAATGTTCTTTGACATCTACTAAGAATTTTGAAAATGTGATTAAGAAATTCAAAGAGACAGGTTTTTTTTCAGTGAAATATGGCAGATTTGAGGAAACCAACTGCTTCGACGTAAGTAGAAGATGTGGCGCAACGTTTCAGGAAATCATTCGCATTAGTGTACAAATGTTCAGTCTAGGAAAAATTGCTCAAAATCTGTACATGTCTGAGTGTATAGTACGCTCACAGTTCAGATCCATAAATTTCTTACTTTAACTTTGCTTATTCAAAAATGTGAATTTTCGTTAATATTAATATTCATATCTGGATATTTACTTGGTAGGCAACAGCCATATCAAATGAAGGGAAAATTTTGAAAATTCTCTGCCTAAGAGAGTTAAACAATTGTATGTGAGATTTTAAAAGAGATAAATTAGTATGGAATCGAATGAGGAGAAATCCCGATCTCAAAATAAAAAAGGTTCTATCATCACTCAATTTCATTTTATAGGAAATCCCATCAAAGTTTTGACACAATAGCTACGCAAATTAACTTTTCTGGAATGTAGTTATATTTTGTGGGGGATATAAGAGTAAACATACGACTATATTTGAGCTTTCATTGGAGCTAATTAATTAGCAGTTTCTCGAGAATGAAGATTGAAATTTGCAGATAAATCCCATTTACTCAATGTTATTGCTAGTAGAGTAAGGTTTAACAAACATATAGAGCTTTTTTATTCTGTAAGTGCAAAACATTGCTTGTTACTAAGATTATTCCAGATCTGATTAACGCACGGGCCAATTTGACCAAGGCACAGATGCCCCGAAATTTTTTAAGGCCCAAATGTTTTAGTTCCTCCCCCCCCCCCCCCAACTTTAAGGGGACTTAGCATCTTTGACTTGGCATCACTAAAGGTTTCATATAACAATTTACATATCCATTTAATATTTATAAATTGAAATATATTATTATCATTATTTATTATTTATTTTTATTTATTTATTTTTATTTATTTATTAATTTTTTATTAATTTTTATTTAATTTTTATTTTTATTTTTTGTACTATAAAATAGATATTCAGGCAAAATTCGTATTGTTTTTGCAGATGTTGTTATTTACAGATTTTAAATCTTTAAATTGCCTTTTCTCAGTTTGCATTTTTTCATGAATTCATTATCTACAAAATGTTTAAAAAAAATCTTTTTTTTTTTTTTTTTTTTTTTTTTTTTTTTTTCTGATATTTAGTGGAACTTTCTTAAAAGTATTAGTAATCGGTTTTATAAAAAATTTTAAAGAAAGAATATTAAAAATAAAAATATAACTAAAACAATATTTATTGGAAAATTTTACACAAACATGCACTTTTTAATAAAAAAAAAAATAATAATTAAAAATTTTCAGAATCCATCCCTAATTCTTTTAAGTTCCATTAAACCTCTAAAATGCATTATGATTTTCCTTTATTAACTGTAGAAGATTTAGCATTCTGAAGCTTATGAAATCAGGAAAAAAGGCAGACTGAGAAAAGGAAATTTAATTATTTAAAAGCTGTAAAAGAAATGTATCAAAAGCCAAAAAATTGCTGCCTGAATATATATTTTATATATTTAAAAAGAAAAAAAACTAATATAGTTCAATTTATAAATATTAAATGGATATATAAGATTTTGTATGAAACTTTCAGTGATACAAAGTGAAAGGTGCCAAGTCCCCATCAGTAATAAAAATATTTTCTATTTTTGATTATTTTTTTAGTAATATTTAAATGCTTAAAACAACATGATTATGCGTTATTGCCATGATGGTATGATGCGTAGAATTTGGTGGCTAGAGCATGTAACGCCTCGCTCGAAAACAAATTATATTTTCCAAAAAAATAGATTAAATGAATATATTAAATTTAAAAAAGGATAATTAACCACCCCACCCCTCAAATTGGAGTTTTGAATCCTTTATTTAGGAGAGGAAGTGCCTGCATGATCTCCAGGCCCAGGGTCCCGCTATGGTTTTATCGGGCCCTGCGATTATTTCTAGATTAATACTATGGTCATTCAATTTTATGAATTAAAATACAAATCTGTAACTACCTTATACTGGTGTATAGTTGAAATAATTAATTTTAATTTTTTACATTGAAACAAAATTTGTTTTATAAAAACTGTAATATAATACAGTTACAACATAGTAAAATACTGAAATTACACGGCATAAATAATATTTTAATTTTGTGAAACATTTTTTAAAGCAGATTGGTAATAAGCTTTGTCAACTTCAGGCATCAATTTCAACATAAATGCAATGTCCTTAGCTTTTTTCCTTACATAATCTTTTTTTTTTTTTTTCGCTTGGAGTACATTAAAATATCACAAAGAACATGTCGACGATGATTTTCTTGATTGGATTACCCTTATATTTTCAAAAGTAAAGTCATCTGAGGGGTATGCTAATTTGTATCCAAGTGAGACGATTTCTGTTTGAATTTCATTAGACATACATGGGAAAAAGAAATCTTAGAAAAGAGAAGACGTTTACTCGATTTTTAAAAATCCTTAAAAGGCTAATTTTTGTAGCTTCAATCTATTTTATTTCTTAAAGTGTTATCATCCATTATTGAATTAAAATGTGTATGAAAAACAGATTTGAAAAATATTCTGTATCTAATTTTTTTCTTTTTGCAGACGATCGTAGCTCAATGGCACCTCCAGACGATGCATCGCAGATAATTATCACACACAATACCACGGTGTATAGAATCGAGTGAAAATACAGAAAGAAACCATTTATTCTAATTAAAAGAAATTTAAAGGGATACAACCTTTTTATTCAGGACTTTTTTCGATTAAAATATTAATTTTTATTAATGAAATTTATTATATATATAGAATACCCCATAAATAACCATTCTATCACAAAAAATCAAAATATACGAAAATATCAGATATAACCTTTTTATTTTCAGGTTGCGAATTAGCACCAGGAAAAACTAATCCTTGAGAGAGGGGGCTTTTTTATAAAGGGGGACTTTCAGATATTTTCCTGCATAGAAATAGTAAATAAAAGTTATGATTTAAATTATAAATTTATGTTACATCATTCTTCCTATTAACACATTATATTAACTAAAAATGTGGAAGTTAGAAATAGATGAAGTTTTTTAACATATTTAGTGTCATTTTCAGTTCAATTTATCAGTGGGGATACCACTAGGAGGACTAATGACTAGAATAAAAAAACATATTCCGTAGAAGAAAGTAGTTCCGATAGTCCCAGAAAAGGTAAAAGTATAGCTTTATTACTCTAGGAAGCAAGAAAATAGACTAAAACACAAGTAATATTTAGAAATGTGAAGTACTGAATGTTCTAAAAAGTTACAATTAGAAGAAAAACTAATAACAATGACTAAATGTTGACTAAACAACAATGACTAAACTTTATTTATTCATTGATTACTGCAAACAGTATTCACAAGGCCAAACATAAGTTGTTTCTGAAATATTCATTACAGTCTGTATAACGTTTCTCTTTAAATTATTCAAATGGGTCCTTAAATGACTGAAATTCCAGCAACAAACATTGTCTTTTCTGACAAGTTTATGCCTTTTATAAGCCAAATCATTGCGGATCCTGTTTTTTAAAATTTTAAAATTACATAATGAGATCACGAATTACAGTGATGCATTATAATCATATAATAACTCAGTATCATAGACAGTCCGGAAAAGGTTATAGGGGGCATTATCATAGGTTTATTTGGCATTTAACTGCAGGAGCATTAACTGCATTCGATTTATAGAAATAAGAGTTTAACTAGATATAGCATGGGGGGGGGGGATAACGTGCATGTTAAACACAGCTCATATGTATGTTATCCTCAGGAGTTCATTTCATTATTTTTATAGCCTAAACTACTGACAATGAAATCGAATATTTAATTGTGAATTTGTATTTACAAGATTTGGCACCCATTCATGTAAAATACCATTTGTGTACGACACTACACCGCGAAATTACGTCCTGTCAGCGGGTATTCGAAATAAATTTGTCCACAAACTCTCTTTTCCTTTGTTCTCATTACACAAAAAAAGAAAGAAAAGAATCGTGTAAGTTTACACCAAAATAGCACTAAATATTTAATGCCAAAGTTTTTTTAATTTACCGCACTTTGTAAAATTTTGTGAGCTATAATTATAGCATTTCTGTAAGTTTTCTGTGACGTGAAAAAAAAAAAAAAAAAAAAAAAAAAAAAAACAGATTTGCACGCAGTTGAATTCAAACTCATGTTATCTGAGTAGGAATTCCGTATCTCACCTATTTCAACTTTATTATGATGCTAAACTCGTCTTTAGATAAGTACAGACTAATACTTAGATGATTTAAATATTTTCAAATGATAAGATTTTTATTATTTTTCTGTTTCTACTTTATTTGACAGAAAAAAAAGTTATAGTATTTTAACGAATTTTTTTAAATTAGATTACAATTATTTTAAAATCTTGAAAAATACTTGAAAGCAAATGGCACATACAAGCGGATCAATTTCTGTTACAAGCAGGAATTTGAAAGCACAGAAATGAATTAACATGTTTAGAAAAATACTTAATTTTTTTCCCAAACCTGCATTTTGTATTAACTTCACAATGTTTCGATCAAAAATAAAACAATAAACAATATATCCAACTAAGAAATTTATTTCAATTTCGCAGTTACATGGGTACAAAATTATCTTATTTCACCTCCACTCAGCGTTTACATCGATTATACATGTTGTTGAAAGAGCACTGAAACTTCTGATTGTGTAATTACTCCTTCATTTTACAACACGTTGGATATCCTCAATGTCACTAAAACGTTTCCATTTTAAAGTACTCTTAATTTTCGAAAAAACAAAATGTCTGTAAGTGCCAAATCAGGCAAATAAGCCGGGAGTTCCAACGCACAGATCTTTTTTTATGGTAAAACCTGCTTCACAGGTAGTACACAAGAAACCAGTGCATTGTAATGCAGGAGAACACACTTCTTACTTTGGAATAGATCCATCCTGTTACTATTAACGCAATCTAAAAGGCATTGCATGACTCATAAGTAATACAGCACGGTCAGTGTTGTGGCCTAACAGTGAAATTTAAGATGAATGTTTTTTTATTAGAATGCTTTCAATTACATTGTTTCAAAAATTAGTTTAAAATGTTGATTCATTAAAATTCCATGTTTGTGGTACACATAATATCTATTGAAATTATAAATAACTCTTAAATTTGACAGTTTCATTTTCTGTTTTTGAAAAACTCCGATGCCTTTTTAAACATCAGCTTAAGTATAAAGACTAATCTATAAATCACAATTTATGATAATCAATGGTCAAAAGGTGGTTCCACAAATTACAACACAACAGAAGTTTCCTATTATTTTAATTTTCAATTGCTTAAAAACATATTTAAATCCTTTGCTATATGATCATCATTCTTTTTTTATTGTAGGTCTCCTATTAATTGTGGTGACAGTCTGGCTGATAGGCTGGTCTAAGAATCACTTTGAGTAATGCCATAATAATAATAACTAGCAGGCTTTGCCCGCTTCGCTGGCCACTAAATTTAAAGGAAACTCGTTTCTATATAGCTTTATAAAAATAAAATAAAATAAATTACTGAAATTGTTCAAAAGCTCGCTCCAGGTCCCTGCTGCATTCAGCAGCGATTTGGTCATCAACTGCAACTCGGGCGCTTGTCCCTATTACCTGCCACAATAGTTTACCAATGAGCTTCCATTTAGGTGCTTATTATATAACAGTTTCGAAATAGATAGTATCGAAAAAATTGGAGTTTCCCTTTTATATTTGAATCCCAGTTACATGTGAACAAAACTATACGTGTTGTTCACATGTAACTCGGACTGGACTCAAACGTAACTGGGTTTAGACAACATAATATTTGCTTTTACGTGATTTCATATGTTTTTATTTATTTATCCAATCAAGCATTAAATGACAGCAATTTCACGCCAAATATTACAATATGCTGTGACCGGCTACGTCTGTCGCATGAGATAATTAATTTTTTGTGTTTATATATAATTCATGGGTTGTAAACCTGATAGTACAGCCTTAATATAGTTCTCTTTGGCGGCTTTTGAATTTTTGTCACCATTTTAGACTTAATCCATTGTAACAATAAGACTTAATCCCTTGTAACAATATGCTATGAGCGCTATTTCTGCCGTATTTTAGACAACTAATCTTTTTATGGTTATATATATTTCCCATTAAACATATTTTTATTTATTTATTTAAATATTAATTTGAATTTTTCAAATATTTCTGTTCGACAGCGTGAGAGTGCAGTAACACACAGAGGTTCATTTGTTTGTATGATAAATTAGCATAGTGGTTATTATATAAAAAATAAATAAATAGGTAAACATTATCGTGTTACACAACTTTATTATGTCGCTCCATTGGCGGCTTTTGAATTTTTGTCGCCATATTAGCGATGGATTTTTTTTTTTTTTTTTTTTTTTTTTTTTTTTTTGTATGGAAAGGGGAAGACTATTTTGCTAATAATTTTATCAGACTCTTTTTTGTTTATACATAAAAATCCTTTATATTCTGCTTATATTTTTAATGCATTTTAGGTTTAAAATAGTGCTTGTTTAAATAAATTTCCTGTCTTTAAAACTGCATTTGTTCTGTAAATTTTGTGCAAAAATAAATCATTTATGTTTTTATATATTTGATGCGCTACTTAGATTAAAATGGCTGTTGCTATATTAAACTTCTTGTCGAAAAACATTCGGTGTACTTCAACACCAAAATTTAAAAATCGCCCAGCAGGATCTGTTAATGAAGCTGATAAAATAAAAATATGGTTCATAGAGTTTAAATAATCTATTTAAAATTTTTTTAAAAACCCAAATTATTTATCTATCGTATCACATACATAGATATAGTAATAATATATAGTATATATATAGTATTGATCATTGGGGACAAAAAAGTGATTCCTTTTCACTCGGGAAAAGACGGCGATTTTACCAAAATATGGCAGTCCTTTCCCGAGTGAATACACACAGCAATATGCACGAATGTTTTAGCAAATAAAATTCATGAATAATTTATTTACTAAAGGTGAATGAAAAGCCCCAGATATAGTTTCAAATTCATTCTTCTTTTTTTTTTCCTTCAATACCACTTAATGGCTGATTCCAAAGCTTTTTTTTCGGCATCAAAAATCTTTGCACGATAATATGGGGATGATAGATCTATATTTATTATTATATCTATGATCACATAAATCTTTTCGAAAATAGAATAAAACTTAATTTGAAAAAAAAAATAATAATAACTTTTGTTTATTAACCAAAATAATTGATGAAATTTGAAATGCAAGTTGGTCTTATGGGGTACAGGCTGTATATTATATTTTTGTGTTCGTGAGAGAAAATTTAAAAGAATTTGAAAACTACAATTTTTAATCTCTTTTAAAAATCATGTGACTTAATGTGAAGCAGATTTTTCATTTTTTTTTCTCCTAACGGTTTCCATACAATCTTCTGCTGTTGCCACCTAAATTTCATACTTTAGTTAATTTTAAAAAATCTAATTGTCCGATTGATAAGCTGTTTAATGCATCGGATTTAAAAAAAATGTTCCCTTTCATTTGCTATCTTATTTGTAACGATGCGACTGATATTTCTAATTTATTTTCTAATCTTTCTGATTTATTTTCCTCATTTTAAATAAGTGTACGTTTTTTTTTTTTTTTTTTTTTTTTTTTTTTAATTATTATTATTTTGTCGAAAAAAATGGCAACAATTAAATTATGGATAAAATTTTAAAATTTAAATGTCTTATTTATCAGAAATTAGAAGGTTTTTATTTTCACATTTTAATTAATTAAGAAAAAACTAATCATCCGATTGATAAGCTGTTTAATGCATCGGATTTACAAAAATTTCCCCTTTCATTTGGTGTCTTATTTGTAACGATGCGAGTGATATTTCTAATTTATTTTCTAATCTTTCTGATTTATTTTCCTCATTTTAAATAAATGTACGTTTTTTTTATAATTATTATTATTATTTTGTCGAAAAAAAAAATTGGCAACGATTAAATTATGGATAAATGTTAAAATTTAAATGGCTTTTTTTTATTAGAAATTAGAAGTTTATGATTTTCACATTTTAATTAATTAAGAAAAAACTAATCAAAAATTCGAAAATCTGACTTCGATGTGCACAATGACCCTTCGGGATGCACCTTTGTGTTAAATCTCGTGACTGTCCGAGCTACTGTTTTCGAGATCAGTGAAATATACATACAAATATTGCTCACTTAATAATAATAATAATATTAAATAAAATAATAATAATAATAATGTACAATTTAGAAATTTTTTAATTCAGGAATTCAATAACTGTGAATATTCATCATGTTAAGTAAATTGGAATGTAAAGATTGATATTTTTCACATAGTTGGTATATAAAAATATCAACCTTTACTTTCCAATGTACTTAATATGATAAATAATGTACTATTTTGATGAGTAGTATAAAATTTACATGGCAGTAACTTTATACTTAGAGTAATGTATTTTAACACTTTTATTAAATCAAAATAAGAGGCTCAGTGCATCTTTGAATTCATTGTGTTACGCAATGAATTATAGTTAAAAATTTGGAGAAACTAATTTCAGAGAAGATTAACCAATTCCTCGGTGACTGGGTAGTTTCGTTAATATTCTCGTCGGTATTTCTTGAAATATCCCAGGTGTCTGAGATTTTAGGGATTTAACTTCAGAGATTAACGTGCAGGATAATTAATATCTATTTACAAATTTACACTAAGTTCAAATAATAGGTATAATATAAAGATAATGCATGAATATTTTTATTTATAAAAGGTTTTTGGCTGGTGGCATTATCTTTGTATATTTTCGATAAAAGTAAAAAGAGAAATATATATTATCTGTTTATAATATTATATCATACTTAGACAGTTTTCTTTAATAATTATGTATCTATAAAAATAAATATGACCCCTCTTTTCTTACTTCGAACTTATTGAAATTAAAATCCCTTTATATAAACCGATATTTCAAATAAAATAATTTATTTAACTATGTATTAAAAGTTGAAAAAATTTACATAAAGTTTCTGTTTAATCCATTAGCGCCCAGTGTCCTCATTTGAGGACAGCTAACAAAATGGCACGTATGTTTTTGTGGTTTCTTGGAATGATTTCTGCTTTTTAGTGACAGTATATAGCGTCACTCTAAATGCTCCTTGAAAGATTTATGTACCTACTATTAAATATTATTTCATAATTTGGATAGCCATTTTATGATTTTTCATTCGACGCACATATATTTGCTTTTTGTGCAGGTATACTAACTTAAATCAAGTTGAATAATAATATATATTGTAATACTTTACTTTCGAGATCTTTGCCGACATATAATAGGAAATTACTCTGTTATCTCAAAGTTTTTTTATCTCGAAGTTTTCTCGCTTGAACACTAAACGTCAATAAATGAGAATAGACTTTAAATTTAAATCTATTAGAAGAATTGTTTAAGTTAATATATTTTACTGTCACTTGTCTATTTTAATTTAGAAGTGAAATAATCAAGACATTTTAAAGTACAAACAGTTTCATAGCTATGTATATGTTCTAATCAATAAATATTTGCATATTCCAATTCGTATATTCAATATAATAGGAAAAGAACACGAATCACAAACATTAATATTAAAATATATTTTTAAAACTTCTAACATTTCTAGTAATTAAATGTTAATTGCTTCGATGCATAATTTTAATGAAATATCTGTATTAAAAATATTATCTAATACTTGAATTATATTTTAAGAAATCAAGTAGTATTTACTATGTTTTGAACATGAAATTAAATGACTATCGCGATGTATTTGATAATTTTTGCGCACTATTCGACTAAGCAAATAATATAAGTAATAAATAGTAGTGAAACTAGACTATGCAGTTTTGAAATGTTATTAAATTAGGAGCTATCAATAATAAATTGACTAAAGTACCATTTATCATGAATGTGTAAATTAGATTGAAATGAATTTATTTTTACTGAGCAACATTTATTTTAATTAAGTATACTAAACATAGTTTGTGAAAAGTTTTTTTTAACCTAAAACTCGTCCTCTAAATACATAAGTGAAAGTCATAAATAGTTTTAACTTGAGTTCATAAAATTCAATTTTTCAATAAAATTGATTAAATTATTTTTTAAATAAGCATTTTGGTAATTTAATATAAAAATATCGAATTTTTTCCTTCTTTATCGTCTTAAGATAATTTAGTTTTTTAGTTAAGTTTTATTAATTACAAAAAAAAAAAAAAAAATAAAATAAAAAATAAAAATAAAATAAAATAAAACAAAATTAAGGCACATATTCCTTATATAAAAAAGTCATTTACTAAAACTCTTATATAACATATCTGTGATTGATTGTATCTCAAGTATTTGTTTCTCAAGTAAATATTTAAAACGCGCTTATTTAAAATGCCACTGGCTTGAAACCAAAAGTTATGTGTTTAAAATCCAAACAGATTTATTGGGGTCATGTGGTTTATATGCATGGGTTGCAAGAATTTCCGATAAAGAGAGAGAAAGCGACAAAACTGTGATAAAACGACATTCAATACTTTTCGGTTGGGAAAAGTTCGTAATTCCACATGAATAATTGCAGAAGGTTTTCACTTATCATGAATTTCACATTTAAACTTGTCGACGCAGATTATATGATAAGCCTTATAAATGATGGAAGATGTAACAAAATATTATTAGATTAATACATCTATAACTTCAGAGTAATAATTCAAAAAGCAGTACCTATGAAGCGAAAATTATCAGTAATGAATATACTAAGAAAATATAGTAACTATACATATGAATATAAAAAAAAAAAAAAAAAAAAAATTCATCGAATATATTTAATAAAAAGTTTCAAACAATATATATTTATATATGTATATTATTTACATCGAATGTAATGTTACGTAGCGTAATTAACGAAACAATTTATAATGTGACAAAATATACTGTTTAAAAATATATAAAAATATTAATTTACTCTAAATTGCATTATTATTGTTATTGACTATATTTATATCCTAAACCGAATTTGTTTTGGACAAATAGTCCATTTTTAAATCCGCACAATTAATGTAAAATGTATATGTCTACATGTTTATTATTTTATCGTTATCTAATTTTTGTGACATATTAAAATTTGGCATGTTACTTTTAGTTTAAAAATTTTTGGTATTTATTGTTATGGGCGTTGCTTACCGCAAAATGGTGACTACTGTTTTTTTTTTTTTTTTTTATGTGAATGAAAGGGAAATAGTCCTCTGTTCCTAATAAAAACGATAATAATAATAGTAACATTATGAAACACTACACACACACACATATATATATATATATATATATATATATATATATATATTCAGCTTTTTTAGAATTAAAAGAAAAAAAAACATGCATAGTTATATTGGCTTAGTGCTTATATATACCGGGTGTCCCATATGTTTGTAGACATGTTAAAAATTCATAACTATTGAAGGAATTTATTGAATTGTACACGGTTTGCGAAAAAAATCATTCTCGTGAAAGAAGAATTTTTTTTTTTTTTTTTTTTTTTTTTGGTACAAAAAATAATATTTAAGCTATTTGTCGATAAAGGGCGCTGTGGGTGACGAGATCACACATTTTCATGAAAAACCTCTACTTATTCACACCCGAGTGTTTACAGGCATTTAAATCCTATTCTATATGTCCGTCGTCACCACAAATTACAGTTTGCAAACAAGTTATAACACTGCTAACTTCAGCTTCAGTTGGGCGGTTCTTAACTGAGGGAAAACATCTTCACCAATAACGCTTTATCCACCAATTAGTATCGCAATTAAAACTTCATGTATACACATGTAGGTGGCAAAGGACTTTCATTTGCATTTATTTATTTATTTATTTATTTATTAATATTTTTCACATCAATTTTTCACAATCATTTTTTTTCACAAACATTTAACTGTTTGTGTAACTATCGTCGACAAAAAATGTAACTTTTTTTGTTTTACCAAAAAAAAAAAAAAACAAAAAAAAAACTCCCTTTGTGAGAATGATTTTTTTGTAAACCGCGCTCCATTCTATCAATTCAATCAATAGTTATGAAATTTGAGTGTCTTTAGATTTATGGGACACCCGGTACTTATATATATGTATATGTATATGTTCGGTTTTACATTCTAAATATAAAATTAAAATGAACAAGCTTAGGAATATTCCTTAAATGATAAAAATTTGGTGAAAAAAATAATCAATGTTCCTTTATTATGCTAAATTTGCAATATGCATTTGTTAAAAAAAAAAAAAAAAAACCTTAATAGACGTCAATGTATGGTCAGAATCTATAGAATAACAGAAAATGGAAGCTGTTGTTAAGTGTCTTTGATTAAAAAAATGTATATATATATATCAGAATACATAAAGTGGAAAAATAAATAAAGGGAAAATATACATTTTTAAAATTCCTAAACAGCAAATGTAGCAAATACGAAATTAATTATTCCTACATGAATTAATTATTAATTACTTTAGATTTACAGGCTCATCATATTACAGTCTTAGCCCTTTTTTTTCGTTTTAGCACTTTCAAAAATTTTAATTGTGTTTGTGACATCGATTTGTTTGTCTGTTTAATGTTCAGTTTTTCTCCGTCTATGTATCTGCCAATTTATATGTCAGTTAGTGCTCTAGTTTCTGTAAATATTTAAAAATTGCTTTGAAATGATATATGTTATCAAGATTTGTGTATGGCATGTTCTTTATTGAAATTAGTATTGTAGAACCACCGATTTCTTTAAAGAGACTCACAAAGGTAATTTGAAGGTAAAAAGATCTCTTTGAAGGTCTCTAAAAGGTATTTTTTAGCCTATTTAAATAATTTTATAATGGACACAACATAAGTAAATTAACATACATTATCTCTATGCGCATAATCATGGTTCCTATAAAGGTATTATTGGAGTTAATAGTTTATAGGGTCACACGAAATATTCAGATAAGTTGTGAGTTGTAACTGCAAATTTATCGAAAAAAGTTCTTAGTTGCACAAGGAAGCTTTTTATTGTACTCTTAATAAATTTTTGAATTAATCAATAATATTCAAAAAGAAAAAAAAATGAAAATTGAAAATTGAAAAATATTTCACTATTCTCTGTTTTATCGAAACTATTCATCAGAAAAAAACATATTAATTTTTTTCATTATTTAAATTTACTTTCTTATTTATACTTTCTTATTAATACCAGTTAATTAAAGCGTTGTTCGAAATTATACAAAAAATAAGTACTAATATGACCTTAAAAAATTCTTTTAACATAGGTTTCGTTTAAGAGTCAGACATATAAGTATATTTTCATAAACTATATAAGTAATTAATTGTTCTATACATTACATGCAAAATCTAACTTAAACCATAATGATAAACCTACCATAAAATCATAAGAAGATATTAAATAGATATCTGTAAAACTGCCCTTGTTAAAAATATTATAAAATTTCGCTAAAACTTTTGGAGAAAAAGTGACGGCACAGTTAAAATAATTTCTGTAGTTTCCATTTCTCATAATTTCTGTAATGAACACAAAAGTGTTAATTTATTTTACTTCTATGACATAAATTTATTTTAGTTTTAGTTTTTTTTTTTTTTTCAATGAAAAGAGTTCAATTAAAGAATTTCTAGAAAGCAATTATAGGAATAAAGAAGACTCATTTTATTAACGTTATGTTTTATCCATAATTCTGCTAATCTTACCTAATTTAGATAATTCCTTAATTTCATTTCCAGTCCAACACTTGTTAATTCGGTTACTTTACTCTGCATTATTTATCTTTGTATTCTTTTTAAGCTTTATTACCCAATAATGAACATCCTCAATTGTTCATTACTAAATAATAATAGCGAATATATATTGAAAAATACTACTTCTTAATAGTTATTGACATAAGTAAAATATCACTTGTTAAGGAAAAGTAAAAGTCCATTCTAATTTCGACTAAATTCATCGCTTTTATGCTTGATTAAATACATGTAGATGAATGAATACTTTTCAGAGTTAAATATATTTTTTGTATATGTGCGTGTGTTTCTAATATCTGATGATTTAGTAATAGTTATCTTCTAGAAGAATTATTATTAAGATATTTTATTAATCAATAAACAGTGAGAATAGTAAAAAATAGAAAGAGTGAACAACTATTTCTAATTTTAGTAAATATCTTATTTTCAAACTTTTATTCACTTATATTTCATAGGAAAGGTGATTACACTTAAACTTCAGTTTTTAAAAAGAAAAAAATAGAGCCACTTCTATGAATGACCTGAAATTTAAACTCAATGCACTCAATGAATGGGGAAATTGTCTAAGGTGTGAGGCTTTACGCAATCGTTTTCGTTTCAAGTGCTCGAAATAAAGTTTATTTTTTCATGAAGTGTTCGGTTGGAAAATTTTAAGATACCAACAGAATCTAGCGTTAGTTGGCGATGGTCAGGGTAAAAGTACAAGATTGAGCATATAACAGTTGGTTTCGTACAAAAGAAGACTTCCAGTTGTCGAATTCACTGTCGGCAGCAAAATTATTGAAGCGCTAGCAATAATTCGCATTTAAAAGATGTGCACCTAATACTGCTTTGTTAAGTAAAGAAAACATTTAACCCCAAACTTTTATTAAGTTTGTTATATCCACTTCTGAAGAAAACTCAATTTCTATTATATGCATCCACTGGCAATTAAAGGGTTAAAGCATATTTTCCTGAAGATGAGGATAAGCCCAATCGTCTTTTCGACACAAAATAACCCTAACTCGAAATTTTCATCAAGATCGTTAGAGCCGCTCCCGAGATACCCAAGACAGGTATATATGTATAACAAGTCACGTGATTTACATAAGAGAAGGATACATGTATATGAGTGTACTATGTATGTAAACGAACGAAAAATGTACTGTTAAATAATTTATATTATATGCGCATTACGGGAAAAAAATATAGATATACAGTCGAACCTCGTTGACGTCAAGCTCAAGGGAGATAAAAAATTTGTACATGTTATGAGTAGTTCATACTATCTCGAACTATTCTTCATACAACTAGACATTTCTTTATGACGGGGATTGTGTAAAAAATTTATGTTAAAAGTAATTTACGTTAACAGTGTTTACATTAACGAGGTTTGACTGTATATACGATAACCCTTTGCAAATATTTCACAGAATGAAATGGATTTTTTTTCTTAACATGATGAGAATCCAAACGATGAAAGCGTACAATATCAATATCTATCGGGATATTTTGATTGAATATTGTATGCTAAATTGGTATAATTTATGTTACACAGCCGATTACCAAAATTTTACTCCAAGAGCCCGATTTTAATACCAGATTAAAACAATAAAAACGTAAGAAATAAAAAGCAGAAGCAAGATTTAAAACATAAAATTCTCAGGAAAGAGAAATAAAAAATAAGGAAAAATATTATTCCTATGAAGATAAAAGAAATTTACATGATAAACAGCTACATTTATGAAAACATTCAGCATAAATCAATGATACGTATGCTTGCAAATTAAAAAATTAAAAGAAAAAACAGATGGAATAGATGACTCATAAGCCAACAAAAAGAAACTTTAATTAATAAAATAAACCCATAAATAACATATAACTGTAAGCTCATGTGAGAAAGATTGCTGAATGACAATAAAAGGAAATGAATTTTATGCAAATAAGGAATTTATTTGTAAAACCAGTAATACAAGACCAGAGCTGCCAACAAATCCGGCAAATTCATACCACTATTCTTTTAAGGTATTCTCCTGCTATTTTAATAACCGAATTTTCAGTAAAATGTATGGTGACTATGTCTATCAAAATTTACCGGTATTCAAAAATCGATTAGGTTGACAAGTCTGCATGAATGTTGTGCAGTAACACTTAATCAAATACTTTTATATATGTATATGTAAGTACAGGTCATGCAAATATATACACAGAACAACTTGTCATCTACGTCTAGAAGATAAAAGATTAAATTTTACGCATGTTTTTACAGTATATTTATATATTTTTTAATTTTATAGTATATGGGTACCAATTTGTAAAACGCTTTGTATAAAAGTATTGTGTTTGTAGTTTTTAACTTTATGTAGATCCAAAATATCTATCTCTATCATAATCAAATATTTCTGACTTTTTTTTTTTTTTTTTTAAAGCTGAAGTCGCAAACATCCATTCTTAAACTTAAGAATTTTTCCGTTAAATTTTCTTGAAAAAAAAAAAAAAAAAAAATCAATGTTACATTTTATGTGTTTATTAATGATACGACACTGACTGCTTTACTTCATAAGTCTCATATCTTATTTTAAAGTAGCAGGTTTGTCCGGTTCACTGGTCATTATATTCAAATAAATTAAAACCAGAATAACTTTTATTTTAAATCGTTTTATAAACAAAAAAAAAAAAAAAAATGAAGAAGAAGAAAAAGAAAAGAAGGAAAAAGAAAAGAAGGAAAAAGAAACAGAAAAGAAAAAGAAAATCCATTGAAATTGCTCAAAAAACCACTTCGGCATTTTCTTCCTTATCACAGACTCTCGGGTACGTTTCTCTATAGCCTACGACAATGATCTATCCGTGGTCTTGAATTTGGGTGTGTATTGGATGACAGTTTCGAAACGGACGGTATAAAAAAAAAAAAAAAAAAAGAAAAAGAAAAAGCCTTTTATATTTGAATTCCGATTAAGTACATACTATACATAATATTTACTTTCTTTTCGTTTTCTACATTTTACTTCACTAACGCAGTCGACCATAATTGACAGCAATTTCACACCAGATATAATATTGCAATATGTTATAAGCGTTACGTCTAGAGACAACTGGAATTTTGTGGTTGTTTTCCAATTTAAATATTTTAAAGTTAGTTAATAGTGGTTGGTATTTAGAAATATAAATAATTAAATATGTAAACCTGATCATGGCTGTGCTTTAGTGCTGCTGTTGCCGACTTTTGAATTTTTGTCTCCATTTTAGACAAAAATAGATAATTTATGCGATTATTGTTTCTATTTCTTTCTTTCTTTCTTTTAATATTTTATAATTTATTCATACTGTTGACGCGCTACTTGGCTTAAAATGGCTGTCTCTAAAGTAGAGCCCTTGGTAAAAGATTTCCGGTATACTTCAGAGGAATTAAAAAACTAACTTTATTCCGATAATTAAAAAAAAATCGAACAGGTTTATCTTTTAGAAAAACTCTTTAACATAATGCTAACTTAGCTTCCTTTGTCAAGCATATTTAAAACACACTATTTAAAAAGAAAATCTAAAATTAGGGTATATTTAGAAAGGTTATAAAGCGAAATTCGTAAGAAACATATTGAGTTTTTATTTATTTATTTATTTATTTTTTATTAATAATATTTTATTTGATTATTCTATTTAATTTTAATGGTAGAAAGACGTCATTTTGTCATATGAAAAAACAAATTTAATTTTTGATACTTTTTTATTATATGAGAGAAATATATTTAATTTTATGTCGAAAAAAAAAATGAACTCGTAAACTTTATTGGCAACAAGTAAATTTAAACGACGTTTTATAAGGTTATTATTTCCACATTTTAATTAATTGAAAAATGTCTAACTATAATTCGGAAATCGGGCTTCGAGGAGAAGTCAATAGAAACCTACAGGCAAATTTGTGTAATCCTGCAATCAATAGTTTTTCTAAAATGCGCTGGATATATACACACTCACACAAATGCAAACAACTTCTTTTATTATATATATATATATATATATATGTATATATATATTAACTGTGTTTTATGTAGAACATTCTGTAACTGTTAAAAATTATGAAAGTTTCGGTATACAGGGTTGTTACATTTAATGTTCCACTTTTAAATACCCATAAAACAACTATTAGACCAAAAGTTATCAAATTTGGTAATATAAGAGGTCATAACGTTCTATTTAAAAAAAAACAAAATGTACAAAAATTCACCCCCAGATGTTATAACGCTGCATAGAATATTAATAAAAGAAATAAAAGCCGGATTCAAACTTAAAAATATAAATTATCAGCATGTATAGTTACCTTCATCCGTCACTGATTCTGTCACATTTTAGGCTTAAGAGATTTCCTTGGACTCAGCCTCCTAATTTTCATACTTTAGTTAATTTTAAAAAATGTAATTGTCCGATCGATAAGCTGTTTAAACAGATGTATTCAGAAAAAATTCGCCTTTCGTTTGGTACATTATTTGTAATGAATATATAATTAAATTTTTTTAAATTAATTAAAATATGAAAATAAAAGCTTTAAAGTACATTTAAATTTTTAATTGTTGCCATTTTTTTCCCAGCATACAATGAAATATGCTTTCCCGTAAAAAAAAAAAAAATAAAATAATAATAATAATAATAATAATAATAATAAATAAATAAATAAATAAAAATAAAAATAAATTTGCTCATGCATATGAAAAAAATGACGTCTATAAAATAATAATTTTAAAAGTAACGAAGAGATAAAGAAAGTGAAAAAATTTCTCACGGGCTTGCTAGCAAATGAATTATTTAAAATGAGAAATAAATAAAATGAAACGATTATTTTTCAACGGGCGCCTTAGTTGCCCTACAACAAACTAGTTGATACGTCAAATCTTGAAAAAACAAAATGTACAAAAATTCACCCCCAGATGTTATAACGCTGCATAGAATATTAATAAAAGAAATAAAAGCCGGATTCAAACTTAAAAATATAAATTATCAGCATGTATAGTTACCTTCATCCGTCACTGATTCTGTCACATTTTAGGCTTAAGAGATTTCCTTGGACTCAGTCTCCTAATTTTCATACTTTAGTTAATTTTAAAAAATGTAATTGTCCGATCGATAAGCTGTTTAAACAGATGTATTCAGAAAAAATTCGCCTTTCGTTTGGTACATTATTTGTAATGAATATATAATTAAATTTTTTTAAATTAATTAAAATATGAAAATAAAAGCTTTAAAGTACATTTAAATTTTTAATTGTTGCCATTTTTTTCCCAGCATACAATGAAATATGCTTTCCCGTAAAAAAAAAATAATAATAATAATAATAATAATAATAATAATAATAAATAAATAAATAAATAAAAATAAAAATAAATTTGCTCATGCATATGAAAAAAATGACGTCTATAAAATAATAATTTTAAAAGTAACGAAGAGATAAAGAAAGTGAAAAAATTTCTCACGGGCTTGCTAGCAAATGAATTATTTAAAATGAGAAATAAATAAAATGAAACGATTATTTTTCAACGGGCGCCTTAGTTGCCCTACAACAAACTAGTTGATACGTCAAATCTTCCCCGTTTCTTGGCCACCCCATTAACAAGACTTCAAAACCTGTGACATCCATATCTATAATAATAAAAAGAAAGGTTTTTCTCACTGTCTGTCTGTCTGTTCTTCTATGCGTTGAGCCCCTACTAATTGTAGAAGTACAAAAAGTGACATACGGATGCTCAAGAGCCTTCCGGAGAGGATAGTGGAAACATAATTTAAAAATTTTAATTAGTTGCGGAGATATTAAATAAAATGTCGACCTTTGTCATTTAATATATGAGCCAATTCTGAGCTTAAGCATGGTTAAATGCACTAATAAATTAGAAATATCGGTCCAGTGTTTAAAAATTCGGTACAAATGAAAGGGGCGATTTTTCTGAATCCAATAGTGCAAAGCAGTTCGACATGACAATTACATTTTTTTTAATTAACTAAAGTATGAAATTTAGGTGAAAACACTTCATTATTTCATTTATCAATTCTTCAGTACCAGACATATTGGATGGCTATTCTTCCGGTAGGGAATAACTGCTTTTCGACTACATGAAAGGTACTGGAAATAAAATAAAAAAACAGTTTTTGGTTTTTTCCAATTTTAAATCGATTTAAGTAACAAATTGGAAATCACTCATCATTACTGCTCACCTGTCTGCAGTAAAAAAAAAAAAAAAAAAAAATCTAAGGTATAGGCTTAAAAAAAAAATGATATATATTTATTTAATTTTTTTTTTTTTTATTTCATTTGTTTATGTAAAGAGAAAAAGTTCCTTTCAACAGAATAATATATTTTTTTTTTTCTCTCTCTCTGAACTCGGCTGTAAAAATAAGTTTTGGATTTTCTTAAATTTTAGACTAATTTCCATCGAAATCCCTAATCGCCCTTGATAGGTCAGCAATTTTGATTCCAAGGTATATTGAAGATATTCATTAATATTATACATAATAAATCATTCGAAAGATATTTTAAAGTACTTTTATTGCGGACTATTAAAGTGACATAAGCCGTTCAAATTCTGCACTAAACTTTCGGAGAAAACTACGGAAAAACCAGAACATTTTTATTCTTTTATATTTTACCGAGTTTCGAATTCCGATTTCTGCTCACAATTCGTACTAAAGATTTTTATTGGTAAATAACTCGGAATTACGCAAGTTTTGGAGAAAACCACGGATAAGTCAGACACAAATCTTTTTACAAAAATGTTTGTAATGCATTTGTATCTCAGCTTCTAATTAACATAATTTCATAAGTAATTTATCATTTGAAAATTTATTTGAATTGGAATTAAAGACTAGAGATCGCATATTTCTGCCACCAGATGGCACTTTTATTTCTTTAAATTTCAATCTCAGTAATTCTAATTATGATTAAATTACTTATAATACATCACTTGAAATATATTTTATTGCGGACTTTTAAACTGAAATTAGCCATTAAATTTCATGCGGGATTTTCAGGAAAAAACACGGAAAATCCGAACACCTCTATTCCAATATATCCAATTCTAAGTACGATTAAATTACCTATAATATACCATTCGAAATACACTTTACAGTAATTGTATTGCGAACTTTTAAACTGATATAAGCTATTAAATTCAGTACGGGAGATTAAGAGTAAACCACAGAAAACCAGGAACATCTTTATTCTTTTTTTATTTTGGAGACTTTCGAATTCTGATACTCTTCTCACGTTTCTTATTAATGATTTTTAACATCAATTGGACCTCAATTACGCAAATTTTGGAGAAAACCACGGAAAAATCAGACACAAAACATTTTATAACAAAGTTTATATTACTTTTGTATCGCAGCTTCTAATTAACATAATTTCAAAAGTAATATATAATTTTAAAAATTATTTGAATTGGAATTGAAGAGTGCATTTTGTAAATCTATGTCTCCAGATGGCGCTTTGCTATTTAAATAATTAAATATATGCAATTATGATAAAATTATTTAGGAATAGATTAGAAGACCGTAGGCCCTCAACGAGTTGAGGATTTGCCACGATCCAAATTTTTAATGTTCCTTTACATGGTGAGCGAACAGGCTGTTTCAAATCATGAAACGTATAGGGGGGCCGTAGTAGCCCCAGAGCAGAAATTTGTTACAGTTAAAATTTCTAAAGCTATTTTCACTGTGAGCGAGCAAATTGTTGTGAATTCTAATACGAGTTTAAGGCGCCGCAGTCGTCACCGAGATGGACTTTGCTACGGTCAGAATTTCCAAAGATCATAACATGGTGAGCGAACAGGCTGCGATACTGAAACGGGAGGAGGGTGCCGCAGGCGCTGCGGAGTGGGAATTTACTGCAGTTAAAATTTTAAATAAAACTGTTTGCACTATATGTCAATAAGGTTTTGTAGGTCCTGAAACGGGAATAATGCACTACAGGCGCATTCGAGCTGGAGTTTCGTATGGTCGAATTTTTCAAGGAGCATGAACCAGCTGGTCGCCGAAGGCGGCTAGAATACAATCTTTGGCAAACTGAATGATGCTGTAAACCGACATGTGCTTAGGATATTTTCTGAACTTTTAACAAGCTACTATATAGAATGCAGTAAAGCGATTTAACTTGTTTTAAAGAATTGGTGAGAACTACAATAAACATACTCTGTAATACGTTTCAAGAACAATTAAAGACATTTTAAACGTACTATTTCACATGTTATTATGTTTAGCAATATTGCATACAGCACAATATATCTGATGTGTTGAATTAATGAAATCTCTCTCTCTTTCACTTTTTTTTTTTTTTTTTTTTGTGGACTTATAATTAAAATTTAATAATCTTCTCTAAGCTAGTATCAATGTTCATAACATTTGGTTCAGTAGCTTTACATTTATGGCGATTTCAATGTGAAACTTTATTTATAACCACTTTGTATATAATGAAGAATGCATGAAAAAATGCCTTTTTACTTAACTTCTAAAATAATTATGAATACTTGCGATTTGTCCACTATTTTATACATACTTGTTTTTTTATTTTTTTCAAATACATATATATATATATATATATATATATATATATATATTTACGAACCCTTATCCTTTCTTGATAATATAATAAAACAGAAAATAGAAACACCAGGTTCCAACAATTTTTAAGTGTAACAAAAACAATTTAAATACAAATGATAATTGTTGCCAAAATTATATTATGATGTTTTTGTTTGAGTATTACAGTCGGCAGTAAAAGTATCCGAGAACTAGCCAATAATTCCGATATCAAAAATGTACACTTAATACTGTTTTGTTAAATGAATCCTTGTCGAATCATGTTCTTAGTCAGTCTAAGAACAAGATTCGACAAGGATTTATTTAACAAAGCAGTATTAAGTGTACCTTTCTTAGACAGGTGCTCGGATACTTTTGCTGCCGACAGTAGAGTAGTTTGCAACAAAATTAGTGTTAGAAATTTAGCCATAACGATGATATAATTATGACATAAATAGTTCAACATTTTATTCCCACTTTTTTTTTCTTGTATGATTAACTGAAAATGTAGCTTTCGATCTATTGTAGTGTTAGTTTCAAATGAAGATAGTGTACAATCTAATAAACAATTTTCTAACATTCAAATTTTTTCTCTGAAATAACATCATATTAAATGAAATTAATGGATACTTCGTATTCTTTCTTGATGTTATGTATAAATTCATATTGCAATGCATTATTCATAAATATGGCATGTATGCAAATTTTACTATTATTTATCTTGCTATACTTCGTTTATAATTTTACCTAAAAAATAAATCCTTTTCGCTCATGTTTATAAAGAAAAAGCAAAAATTTTTGCATGTTCATTTTTATTTATTCATGCTACAAAACATCTTATGAAAAGGGTAAAAAAATTAAAATAATTCTAAATTTCACTATATTTTCTGAACATTCGAATTTATCGGTCCATTCATCTAATGTTATGAATATAAATGATGTTTTTCATCCTTTGTATACATCTTAAACTGCTGAGGCATTATCGTTTGGGATATTGCCAGAGCTTCATAAGCTAGTTACTGTTTTGCGAAAAATCTTTATCAGAATCTTCTTCATGTTTCGGATATCGATCTCTCCCTATTATAATGTTGCCAGAACATTTAAGATGAGAAGTGTATATTACTATAATGTTTAAGATAAAAAATGAATGGATAACATTTATCTTGCTTATTTTTTTTTCCCTGTAAAAATGGATTTATTTTTTAATTCATACTTGTTATCTGTTAAAAATAGTGAAGTAAATTCATAGGATAAGTGAATTTTTTTTATGATTTTCACTTTCATAGAATCTTTGTACATTAATTCTAGCTACCTATTCAGTTATCTGTCTATTTTATATTTATCTAAATGTATGTGTATTTACCTGTGTTTATGTGCGAGTTTATTTATTATGTGGAAGTTTAAGTAGCGCGTAGCTATGTTTATTGTGATATATTCTATTCCTTTTTATATCTTTTGTTCTTTATATCATTATTTTACTTATGCAGTATGAAATCTAGTTTTAATACTTTCATAGACAGACTAAAGAAATTGAACATATGTTGTACATAGAAATTAGTTACCATTAAAAGAGGTTAAACTAAAGAATTGAATATTTTGCAGTTTAAAATAACAGTCAAAATTGATTTAAAAAAATGCAATGTATTTTCACTAAATAAATTAATAAAAGTATATCTATAAATATTAATAATAATAACAATAAACTGATTTTATAATTATATTTTAATCAGACAAAATTAAAATATTCTACCAAATATTTTAACCTTCCTACTACCATAGGGTCAGTTTTGAATTCTATGTCTTATTTGTCGCATCGCAATATACTTAAAGTACTTTACTTTAATTTATGCCTTTGAATTTCAAGGGGGTCGTAGGTGACGCCGGTAACATTCCGAAGAAAACAAGGTAAAAGATAGAAATTTCATAAGAAAATGTAAAAAATTATTTAGATTTTTTAAATTAAACCCGTAATTCTTTAAACTGTAATCTATTATTTGTAAATTAATACTGAAACACTGATAAACAATCATTTTTCTTGCTACTATATGCTGTTACTAAAAAATCAAAATATGTATAATTACTCTAAAAAATATATTAATTTTAAAAATATAACGTTGTGAAGCTTTATAAAAGTACACAAAGCGGGAGATGGGAAGTAGTCGAGTTGGGTTAAATAAAAGTCTTAACTCTGTTTATAAAGGTGCTCTACAAAGCATCGTCAGTAGGTAAGAAAGACCTTAAGTTTTGTGAAATTAAGCAAGTAATTATTTTTTTATAAGTTTGCTGGAAACGATGTTGCATATAAATGCAAATTAATTCTCCAGTGTTCTTTTCTGTTTTTGTAATTCCGTCAGCAGTACAGTACGGGGGCTGGAGAGTGAAGGGTTTCAGTTGGAAATATCATATTTAGTTTAATTGTACATCAAGAGTTGTAATAAAGTAGTACAGTCACGTCTGACGCCGGTTATGTCGACGCAAGTGTATTGGTAATATTGTCACACAGATGCCGTGAAGAGCCAAAGGGAACACTCAAACTTAAGTAACAAACGTAGTTTATTAGTAGAACAAACTTGTAACACAGCTACACTCGGCTGAGAACATCCACAAACTGAGGAACAAGTCGCTTATATACAATATTCGAATATTCCAGAATACAAGATTAACATAAATTAGAATATTCTAGAAACTGCTAGAATAGGAAATTAAATATGCAAAGATAATTATAAGAATTTAGAAATAATTTTTAGAGTCTTTAAATTTACTTGCCTCCGGCTGGAATCGAACTGTGGCCGTCTGGGTGACAGTCCAGAGACATACCTCTACGCCACGGCGGCTGTAAAGAAAGCTGACTTTGTGGCATTGCCCTCCTTTCAAAGAACAGCGTCTCGCTGTTTTATGACTTCTGGGTTGAAGCTCTAGTCCTCGAACGCGTCATGGGTCCCTTGTAAGTACCGTTCGTTTTAGGAGGAACAACATCATCCTGTTTTTTTTGTGTTCTCAATCTGTTTGTCCGGATCATGGTGGGGTTTCATACGTAGTACATGGACAACATCTCTTGGTTTTCTTCTTCGCGAAGCAGGATCAAAATCTTGCACCTCATAGGTGACGTCTGATAAACGACGTAAAACCTGATATGGTCCAAAATACCTTCTTAAAAGCTTTTCGGAGAGGCCGACTTTCCGGACTGGAGTATACACCCATACGAGATCTCCAGGAGCATAAGAAACCACTCGGTGTCTGGAGTCGTAACGTCGACGGTCTTGGGCTTTCAGAGTTCGCACTCGGGCTAGCTGCCTTGACTCTTCAGCTCTGGCAATCATCTTGGCGAGGTGATCATCGTCGACATCATCAGGGCAAAATGGTAACATTGTAACCAGCGTTGTTTCAGCCTCACGTCCGTGAAGTAAATAAAGAGGCGTGAAACCCGTCGTTTCCTGTTTAGCGGTGTTGTAAGCAAAGGTTACAAATGGTAGAATTTCATCCCAATTCTTCTGTTCTGTATCCACGTACAGGGACAACATGTCAGCCAAAGTTTTATTAAACCGCTCCGTCAGTCCATTTGTTTGAGGGTGATATGCTGTCGTCATCCGATGATCGATATTACACAATTCGACGAGAGCGGAAACAAGTTTGGATAGGAAGACAGCTCCACGGTCTGTGATAATTACTCGGGGAGCTCCATGCCTTAAGAGAATTTCTTCGAGCAAGAACTTCGCTACTTCTTGGGCTTCAGCGGTCGGTAAGGCTTTCGTTGCTGCATATCTCGTTAAGTAATCCGTGCAGACTATGATCCATTTGTTCCCACGAGTAGATTTTGGAAATCTTCCTAGAAGATCAACCCCAATGTGAAGGAAAGGTGCTATAGCTGGAGGAATGGAAACTAAGCGTCCAGGAGGTCGTTGAGGAACGGATTTTCTCCACTGGCATTCTCAACAGTGCATCACATATCGAACAACATTTCTCTGCATCCCAGGCCAGTAAAACCTTTTGCGGATTCTGTCATAAGTTTTTGCAAAACCAAGATGTCCTACGGTGGGATCGTCGTGGAAATGTCTCAGTATGTCCACTTGTAGATGTTTAGGAATGACTGGCAGCCACGTCTTTCCATCAGGGTCAAAATTCTTTCTACATAGTACTCCGTCAATTAATTCAAAATCTCTTTTATCCTCGTTGGAGTTGTTATTCGAAAGGACAATTTTTGCGAGATCTGGGTCTTTCTTCTGTTCAATCGCAAGGTTCATAGTCGTAGTCACAGCTAGAAATTTGTTTGACGTCTCAGTTTCTTCGTCCACTGGATTTCTCGAGAGTGCGTCAGCGTCCCTGTGCTTCTTACCGGTTTTATATGTCACTGAAAAATCATGTTCTTGAAGTCGAAGGGCCTATCTTGCCAGTCTTCCTGAAGGATATTTTAGACTCATAAGCCAGCATAGTGAATGATGATCTGTAACAACAGTAAAATGTTTTCCGAATAGATACGGCCGGAATTTATTGATAGCCCATACAATGGCACGCATTCCCGTTCTGTGGTGGAATAATTCTTTTCGGCTTTTGCCAAGGTTCTTGAGGCGTAAGCTATAACTTTTTCGGCATTGTTCTGAATTTGGACGAGGACTGCCCCAATACCATACCCACTGGCATCTGTATAAATTTCTGTAGGGGCGCTTTCGTCGTACATTCCTAATACTGGATCAGAAGTGAGGGCTGACTTCAGAGTTTTGAAGGATTCGGCCTCTTCAGGACCCCAATGAAATTTCGCATCACCTTTTAGAAGCAACTGCAAGGGTTCTGCGAGATAACAAAAGCCCTTAATAAATCTTCGGAAGTATGAGCAAAGTCCAAGAAAGCTTCGTATATCCTGTACATTCTTCGGAGTTGGAAAATTGCTTACGGCTTTCACTTTATCGGGATCTGGACGGACGCCATTACCAGAAACAAGATGACCCAGTATTTTTAGCCGCAAATAGACACTTCTTTGGCCGCAAATAGACACTTCTTTGGGTTGAGTTTAAGACCAGCTTCCTGAAGACATTTCAAAACAAGCCTTAGTCGGGTGAGATGGTCTTCAAAAGTTTCTGAAAATACTAGGATGTCGTCTAAATAGCAAAGACACACTGTCCATTTTAAATGGCGTAGCAAATTGTCCATCATTCTTTCGAAGGTCGCAGGGGCATTGCAGAGTCCAAACGGCATGACTTTGAACTCATATAAGCCTTCGGGGGTTATGAATGCCGTCTTCTCCCGATCCGCCTCGTCTTCTTCTATCTGCCAATAGCCAGAACAGAGGTCCATGGAAGAAAAGAACTTGGCGCCTTTCAAACAGTCTAGCGTATCGTCGATACGAGGTAGAGGATAGACATCTTTTTTCGTGATCTTATTGAGCTTCCGGTAATCTACGCAAAAACGCCAGCTTCCATCTTTTTTCCTAACGAGCACCATGGGTGATGACCAGGGACTTGCAGATGGCTGGATGATACCTTTATCAAGCATTTTCTGAACTTCCTCACGAATTACGCCTCTTTCGGTCGATGATACTCGGTAGGCTCGTTGGCTGATTGGAGTATGATCACCAGTATTAATCCTGTGTTTCACATTCGTCCGTGAGGCTGCCGACTTGTCAGTCTTCTCAAAAATTCCGGAAAACTCTCGAAGCAGTTCGGCTAGCTTGGCTTTTTGTTCGTTGCTCAACTCTGGAGACAACATCCGGGAGAAGTCCATTGGGGAGTTTGACGTGTCCAGTGTATCCAGGCCATTCGTTGTGACGGCAATCGCACATAAATGTCCTTCATTCAGGGGTTCGGCTAGGCCAAAGCACATTCCTTTCGGAATGACTTGGTTCCTGGACTGGAGGTTGGCGACCCAAATTTCACTTTGCCCGTTATGGTATAAGGATAGCATGAACGGTATAGCGAAATTCTTCCCGAAGAGCAGATGTTTATTGCCATCTATGACGACATTTACGTCTCTTCGTACTTGGCATCCTGAAACTGCTATTTTAGTTAAAGTTTGGGGCTTGAGAGTGTAGTTTCTTATGGCGTACAACTTCCAGGCATTCATCGCTGCGAGGTCTTGGCAAACATCCTCTAAAAATAGTTCACTCTGTCCACAGTCTATCACGGCTTTGGAAGCTTCTAAAAAGTCCCACCGAAGGATTATGTCATGACTGCAATGCGGCAAAACAATGAATTCAAATGGCAACTCTCTGGTATTTATGAGAATACGTAAAACAGATTTTCCCATCGGCCGGACAAAATTTCCATCGGCGACTTTGAGCATAACGTTCTTGGCTTCAGAAAACACAACCTTCTTTAGAGATCGACGATACTTATCGGATACGACAGAAAATGAGGCTCCAGAATCCACTAAGGCTCGTACCGGCTTTTTATCCACAATTACGTCTACTTGGTTACCAGTCATATTTTCTGCCGACGGAGGATTTTTATTACATGCGGCCTCACCTCCTTGGAAGGTCGCTCCGTTTAGTTTTCCTCATTATTGCGGCTTGGAGATCGACTTGGTCGACGATATGGCGACGGTAATCTGAAACGGCGTGTTGGAGATCGGCCTCTAGTTGGACTAGGAGTTGAACGGCGAGTGAAGCTTGGTCGGCGAAGTTCTTCTTCTGCGTCAATTTCGTCGGGGTTCTGTCGTCGGCGTCGATAACTGTTGAAAATAGCCTTTCTCTCTCGGCAATAACGCACAACATGTCCAGGACGTCCACAGTGGAAGCAGACTGGTCTGTTGTCAGCTGTTCTCCAAAAGTCAGTTTTTCTCGGCTGCGTGGGTGATCTCTGGATAGGAACTCTGGAATCCCTGGTTACAGTGGCATATGTTGGTCGTCGTGGAGTTTTGGTTGGTGTTGCTGAAACGGGGGCTAGAGCCCTTTGAACTTCGTCTTGGACTATTTCTTCTAGGAATGGCGAACATGACTCTGAAGGTTCTTTCGTGTAGTTGATCAGTCGATGGATTTCCTCCTGCACGATCTGGCGAACCGGGGGTACCAAATCTGGTTCCTCCTCCATGGATGCTATTGACGACGTTGGGAAACCTCTCGAATCTTTGTCGTCCAACCCTCTTCTGCTTCATATCCTCGATGTAGTTGCACCATTTAATGAAATCAGTTGTGGTGCTGATTTCTTTCGTCAGCAGGGTCTGATAAATGTCCTCTGCAATGCCTTTCATTAGGTGAGACACTTTTTCGACCTCGGACATTGAAGGATTAATTTCCTGGCACAGACCTAGGACACTCTGTATATAGGACTGTGTAATCTCTCCTGACCGCTGCGCTCTGGACTTCAATTGTTCTTCTGCCTTCCTGGTATACTTTTGTCTGTCGCCGAAAAGGCAGCTTAATTCCTTCTTGAACACCTCCCACGAATTCAGAGTATCTTCATTGTTTACGTACTATTGCTTTGCCGTACCATCAAGGAAAAAATACACATTGGCTAAGCACATCATGTCATCCCATTTGTAAAATTTAGCCACTCGATCGTATTCTTTAAGCCATTTCAGAGCGTCTTCTCCAGGCACTCCTCGGGAGGTCGATGGGCTCCTTGCTTGCTGGTAGGTAGGAGTCAATACGACGGGCTTGGTCTCTTCTGGCACTTTGGTTTCTGGCATTTTCGTTTTCTTCTTTCGTTCTCTCTGGAAAATAAAGTCCGTATTCGGGAGATTGTCCTCTTAAATGGAGACTTCTGCGAAGATTATCACTGTTATCCACGTTTGCAAGGTCTATTTACCTGGCGCCTCCACCAAAATATCACAAGGATGCCGTGAAGAGTCAAAGTGAACACTCAAAGTTAAGTAACAAACGTAGTTTATTAGTAGAACAAACTTGTAACACAGCTACACTCGGCTGAGAACATCCACAAACTGAGGAACAAGTCGCTTATATACAATATTCGAATATTCCAGAATACAAGATTAACATAAATTAGAATATTCTAGAAACTGCTAGAATAGGAAATTAAATATGCAAAGATAATTATAAGAATTTAGAAATAATTTTTAGAGTCTTTAAATTTACTTGCCCCCGGCTGGAATCGAACTGAGGCCGTCGGGGTGACAGTCCAAAGACATACCTCTACGCCACGGCGGCTGTAAAGAAAGTTGACTTAGTGGCAATATGAAGCCGTTTCTTTTTACATATGTGAAGGTGTTCACATATATTTGTTTAAATTTTAATTGAATTTTTAAATAAAATAAAATCTAATGATAAATGAATGCATTATTCCAATAAAAAAAAATAATTAAATTTTAAGTGAGATATTATATTTACGTAATTTGTTCTTAAGCATTTGGAAAAAGAATTATTTTTAAATGTCGTTAAAATTACACAATTTTAATTATACATACGACCTACACTATTTATCAACATAAAACAATAACACACATCATTCAGAAATCTAAATTGTACATGTTTTATATCTAAATCATAAATAAATGTTTATCTTTTTGAATAGAAAAGTACTTTATTTTATGGGATTAAAAGAAATAATATCTAACGGAAATTCTGACATTAAACGTAATTATAAAAAAAGTGTTCTCAAATAGTCATAAAAAAAGAAAACTCATTGTCAGAATTTATATTATTGCAACACCGGATATAATTTATTTTAAATTACCCAATATTAATGATTTCAGTTCATAACGGTCATTTTCTCTAGTCAAACGGTAGCTTGGCGAAAAATTGGCGATTAAAAGGTTAATACAATTATAAACCGTCATTACAAATTCAAAAATTAACATTCGTTTAGTATCTAAAACAAAGAACTGAAGTTGGCTTTCATTTTGGCGAAAATAATGATAATGCAGTCATATGACTTCCCTTCCGGATGGTTCTCCCCGTGCGATCGAAAAGAGCAGACCCACAGTTTTTTTGCTCTTTTCACGATATAATTTCATTGGACTACTGAACATCAACAGATTTTTCACAAAATTCAAAAAATTTTCTTTGAATCACCAGTGGTCAGACTACCGGATTGGGATAGAGATTTCTACCTTAATACAGATGCTTCAAATATTTCCATTTCTGGGGTACTAATGCAGAAACATGATAATAAATTACTTCCAATAGCCTTCTTTTCTAAATCATTGAAGCCATCTGAAAAACGCTACCCTGCACTAAAACTGGAATTAATGGCTATCTACAAATCAATAATTGCATTTAAATACTATTTGTACAACAGAAAATTCACAATTTTATCTGACAGTGCTCCATTAAAAAGATACAAAAAAACAACTAATCCTACAGACCTTACCACAAAATGGTTAATGGAAATTTCAGAATATTCGTTTGATTTTGAACACATTCCTGGTTCATCAAATATTTTAGCAGATTATTTTTCGAGATGTGACTTCACTAACAATCAACAAGATTTGAACACTAATCCTGAATTAATTTTTGAAAAACAACCTCTACCTGTAGTACGTGATAATAGTAATGTTGTTAATCACTTTAATGATAACAATTGTAACAAAATCAAACAGCAATACACTAATTGCTTAATTTCTGCAGATTCAAATAATAAAGACCCACTTTTAGAAATCTCTAATAATACTTTTGTAAATGAACAAATAAAGGATCCTGTATTGTCAAAAATTTACACAGAAATTCTAAAGAAAGGTTTTTCAAGAAAATACCCAAACTATTTTATTCATCCAGACACAAAGGTACTGATGTATAAAAAGCAATGTCCCAATAGCTCAACATTCTCATATCTTATTATTGTTCCTAATTCGCTAAAAGCTAAGACATTAACAATTTCACATTTTTCTCATTTTGGATTAAATAAAACATATAATTTCCTATCAAACAAATACTTTTGGAAAGGAATGTAGATACACAGATACATTAAACTTTGTCGCTTCATGTACACGATGCCTACAGGCTAAACATCGTAACACTCTTCCAGCTCCATTACAACCTACATACACACCCACACATCCTGGACATACTATTAGGGTTGATTTAGTAGGACCATTTAATAATGGTCACTCAGTACTCACAGTGTTGGACATTTTCTCACGCCATATGGAACTTTATCCATTAAAGAATACATCAGCAGAAAAAATAGTTAAATGTTTGTTTAGTTATATTACCACCTTTGGTAGACCTTCAGTTATCCTCTCGGATCTTGGTCCTCAATTTACATCCAGTGTTTACAACTCTTTTAATAGTACTCTTGGTATAAAAATTACACATTCTTCTGTAGCACATCCACAATCAAACGCATTGTCCGAAAGGATCAATAAATCCATTAAATATTCAGTAAACATTTTAATGTCTGAAGGCCATACATTTGAAAACTCTTTGTTTATACATAAATCATTGTATAATGGCTCTAAACATTCATCTACTTTGTACTCACCTAACTTATTACATTTTGGAAGAGAAATTTCATTGATTTTTGACACTTTTGAACAACAGATGAATCAACCTTTTCTCGACAAGAATATTGATACACATAAATTATTAGAAGATTTAAATAAAATTTACCTTAAAGCTTACTCTAACATAAAAGATAATCAAAATAAGAGATATCAACACTTTCACAGACATGCTAAATTAAGACCTGTTGCTGTACATGACATTGTTTATTTAAAATCCGTTGATAAGTTTAAACCAAAGTACACAGGACCTTTTATTGTTCTACAAAAACACTCACCGGTTTCATTGACAATTAAAAGACTACAAGCACCTGACAGATTGTCATTTCGAGTCCATATTGACAGACTTATTATTGCACCACCTAGATACAGCCACTTACTTGATGAAGCAAGTCCTAATAGAAATGTTAATTATAATTCAAGACAAAGCCACAATTATAATTTAAGAAACAGGAATTAATTTTTAATATCATGTTATGTAATGTTTTACAAAACTTGTGCATTATATGAAGTGATCTCGATGCATGGGTTCCTTTTTTTATGTTTATTTTTTTTATTTGTTCTGTCATTCATTGTATGCAGGCAATTGGCTGGACCAATGTATACTCTGCATTTTTCTTTTTTTCTCTTTCCTTTTTTAATTACAATGGATGACACAACACTATGTGAAATATTGCATAATTTTTTCTTTTCTAGTTCTTATTATTACAGTTTTCTTAACAACAAAGTTAATAAAATTTACTATAATTCATTTAAAAAAAAAAAAAAAAAAACTTGTTTAATAATATTTACATTTTGATAAATATTATTATATCATAAGTTTAACAGATGATTACAATACTGTTTATTGACATACTCTATACAAAACTTTTCAATAGTGCAATGACTTAAAGTTAAAATCTCAAAATTCGAATATGTGGCAATTACCTTATTATTATTGTTATTATGATATGTTATTTTTTGAATTGCTTCATTGGGTTTAGTGAGTTGTTTTGGTAGTCTTTATCTCATCACACTAAATTTTGATAGTACTAAGAATTTTGATTAAATATTTTTTTTTTCAATTTTTAATTTTACCCTCTATGATAATGCTAACTCGTTCAAAATTTACCCGGGAGAGTAGCATTTCATTGTGATGAGACCCCCCCCCACACACTTCTTTTGAAAATTGTTTAATACAATTCAATTGATATATATATACCCAGTTTTGCGAGGTGTCCCTACAGAAGTCTTTGACTTTGATGGGGGACGGAGGCCTGTCCCTAACAGGTCAGGTCTTTATACACGCCCTATCCCGCTAGGACAATGGCCATAAGCCAAAGTCGATATACTTGTTGCTACATACAAGATTAAGGGGAGATATTTTTTTTGACTGTCCAATGGGCGTCGTTTTTTAATCTCTCCTGTGTGGAATTGCACGAACAAATTTTTTTCACTTTTGTGATATTTTCTATTATTTGTATATACATTTATATATTTTTTTCCTCTCATTTTATGTTCATTTTTAATTTACTTGTACTCATGTGTTGTTGTTTTTTCTATGTTTAACATTAATGTTATTTGACATGTTGCAGTATTAAATATGGCATGTTCATTATTCTTAACAATGTAGAGAGTAATATGTAATACCTTTAAAGCATAACAGCATCATTCCATGTATATATATGTAAGAACATTCTAGAGAAAAACTATTTTTACAAAAAAGTGAATAAGTATCACTTTTAAGGCTTTCTTGACGAGATATATATATACGGGAAATCTGGATCCAGACTCTGAACTATAAGAAAATGTGGTGCCCACAATCATTGTCAAATGATAAAATATTCGGAAAGCCATTCTGTCATGATGAGACAGATTTTTTTTTAATGTGCACATTTTATACTAGTAATTGACTGTTTCATTATATACAATTTTTGTTTTTGCTTATGCAGATTTCTTATATATATTTAAAAAAAATGAATGACAATTTTCATTATGTTTATATGACATACTAGGGAGTGAGAGAGATTTTTTTATTTTTCTGGGTCGCCGGGAGAAATATGTGAAGGTGTTCACATATATTTGGTTAAATTTTAATTGAATTTTTAAATAAAATAAAATCTAATGATAAATGAATGCATTATTCCAATAAAAAAAATAATTAAATTTTAAGTGAGATATTATATTTACGTAATTTGTTCTTAAGCATTTGGAAAAAGAATTATTTTTAAATGTCGTTAAAATTACAAAATTTTAATTATACATACGACCTACACTATTTATCAACATAAAACAATAACACACATCATTCAGAAATCTAAATTGTACATGTTTTATATCTAAATCATAAATAAATGTTTATCTTTTTGAATAGAAAAGTACTTTATTTTATGGGATAAAAAGAAAATAAAAGAAATAATATCTAACGGAAATTCTGACATTAAACGTAATTATAAAAAAAGTGTTCTCAAATAGTCATAAAAAAAGAAAACTCATTGTCAGAATTTATATTATTGCAACACCGGATATAATTTATTTTAAATTACCCAATATTAATGATTTCAGTTCATAACGGTCATTTTCTCTAGTCAAACGGTCGCTTGGCGAAAACTTGGCGATTAAAAGGTTAATACAATTATAAACCGTCATTACAAATTCAAAAATTAACATTAGTTTAATATCTAAAACAAAGAACTGAAGTTGGCTTTCATTTTGGCGAAAATAATGATAATGCAGTCATATGACTTCCCTTCCGGATGGTTCTCCCCGTGCGATCGAAAAGAGCAGACCCACAGTTTTTTTGCTCTTTTCACGATATAGTAAAGACGTAGTATTTTTTCGCTGCCCTCTCTCTCTCCCTTGTTCCTCGGAATTTTCTGGAGTTTGATTCCTGAACAATATTTTTAAATACGAACCTGTACTGCTTAATGATGTGAATCCTTTTAACAAATATAATAAACTTGTGTTAAATTTTCAAGACTTGTAATTTTTGATTTAGCGGCACAACACTCCAAGGAACAACAATATGAATTGATTCAAACAAATCATTTGTCTGTGATGGATTTCAATATTACAGAGGAGTCGTCTCATTTCTTCTCTTATTTACGAACTTCATTTAAAGTATTTCTGTTAGATTTAAAATTAGTCTATGCTATTCATTTCTTAATCGCACAGCAACTATGTTGAGGTATGCCGAGGTCACACAAGACCTTCAGTCACAATGTTTAATGTTTTTCTTTTAAAGCAAGCACCTTTTTCCTATTTAGTATAAGTAAAAAATACATCTGACTGAGTTTTGTGCTCATGAGTAGAAAAATAAGCATAAATTATTGTACGACATGGTGTCTAGTTATAGAAAATGCAAACCAAAAGTGGTGTCAATAGCACCAGAACCTAAATGTTATGCTTACCATTGGCATTTAAACATTTACATTACAAAATCTAATACAATATATAAAAATGATGAGATGAGATGAGATATCCAATAAAACTTCAGCTAGAAATAGATACTCCCGTATATTTCTTTGCGTATGTCTTATTAATTTTGAGTTAAAACGGAAAAACCGATCTGATGATGAATACTCACCAAAAGGAAACATATTAACCCAGGTAGCACAGCGGTATTGCTCAATATTGGCTCAATGTTGCCCAACCACGGCAAGCATTGGCGTCAGTCGGTTGTTTCTTTTCAATATTGGCCAATATTACCCAATGTTGGAATGACAGTATTGAAATTCGGAACTATTGATATTTAGCTTTTTTTAACCAAAATTTTTGTTATTTTTCGATACGTAGTGGACAGAAATATATTTAACAGTATTTTAAGTTCTATAAAATTATTAATAGAAGCATTTTATAATGTTGTAAAAAACGGGAATATTGGTCAATATCGTCCAATCTCGGCAAAGAACGGTAAGAAAGATAAGGTTTGTTCTCGGAATTTCTTGTTCAATTTTACGATCAGCTCGTCATTGAAAATATTTAGCATTGTTAAGAAAAATTCTTGAAGGGAAATAAATAAATAAATCTGCTGGTTGATTTTGATCTCGATCGATATTGATGGATATCTACCAATGTTGTTGGGCATTGATACTACAACTTTCTGAAAACTCTAATAGCCAATCAGAGAGAAGCAAAACAAGCGCCAGCATAAGAAGCAAGAAGCGAGATGGCGGTGTGTTTTGCTGTCTATGTTTGTAAAAAGTAAGTAATTTTAAATATTGTTTCCGATATAGAATATAAGATAACTCACATTTACACAATTTAAAATTATAGATGTATATTGATTAAAAGTCGTAGATAATATATGTGATTCAAAATGAAATCTTCATCTTTGCGTATACTGTGTAAACATGATATTAGTCTTAGCGTTGTAAAATATAAACAAATATTATTGCATATTTCAGTTAGTGACGAATAATTTTATGTACCGGGAAATCTTCACTAAAAGTAGTGTTCTTTTTAACCTACTTTTTATTTATTTTATTTTTTCAGATAGGATAATCAAGTAATATGTTTGATTATTCAAATTTTATTTTCTCTTAGTTTAGAAATTAAAAACATTTTTACAATTTATCTCAATCGAAATATCCTCTTTAATTATATTTCATATATATTTTTGTAATGGTTAAAAGCTTTATTTTATCATTTTGCTGTTTGATACTTGGTTTATTTTTTTATTCATTACTTAAAATTTAAAGTTTTTTCTTAGGAGGAAAAAAGAATTTTTTAATGTGTATGCATTTACTTGAAAGTAAACAATGTCTGCTAAATTATACAATGCTTTTTGAAAATGGAATTCTTGTCAGAATTGTTGTTTGATTTAACAGTTTTTTAAAACAATAACAAGAGCCCTGAAAATTCAAAGACTTTATTCGTGTCATTCACTAAAATAGAAATAAAAGCTTGCAGAATAAATTATATTACATTTGATTGCGGTTAGGTTTTTAGCATGTGGCATTTTTTTACAGTTTACATAGTCATCAAAAAAACACATTTATGTTCATAATTGATAAGTATTTGCTTGAATTTAATGAAAGATATTCTTTTTAAACATATTATATATAAAAAAAAAAAACTGTTGTATAATTGTTATACCTATGTATTTAAATTATGCATTGATATAAAATTATTTCTAAGAAATTTATTGTACTATAAGTTTGTTATATTAAGTAATTTACTATAATCAAGTTTAATATAGTATATGTTTGTTATTTATTACTAAGAAATTTATTTATAACCAAGCTAGTACATATGAGGTGTTGCAAATACGAAGGGCAAACTCAACAAAAGGAGATTTTGAGAAAAACACATTTGAAAATAATTTTTTTTTTGCGTCATATGCATATGCATATCAAAATATGCATCGTCCATGCATATTTTGAGACGGAAACAAGGGTGATCTCAACATGAAAGCTATACCTGTGTCGATTCTCTGAAGGATCTAGAATCAGATGGTGAAAAAAAAAAAAGAAAAAAATTGACCTGATGTCGAGTTCGCCCTTCGTATTTGTTGAGATATTTTTTTTTTTTTTTTAAATAGACCACACACATGCTTTTTTTTTTTTTTTTTTTTTTTTTTTTTATTTCACTATTAACATAATAGCAAAAATTTAAATGCTTTCTGGACATGCACCAATTATTTCATATTTATTTTGAGTATTCACATTCAGTCTACTTTGCTTTTGAGTTTAATATTTAGTTTAGTTGCACACAATACTATGTAAATATGTTGGATATGTAAATATCCTAAAATGATGAATTACTATTTTTAATTTCTTTATTTAATGACATTTTTTCTAAATTTATTAGTTGATGTAAAATATGAATATTTATGATTTTATTAATGGCAAAAAATTACAGATTATACCTATGTATTTAAATTATGCATTGATATAAAATTATTTCTAAGAAATTTATTGTACTATAAGTTTGTTATATTAAGTAATTTACTATAATCAAGTTTAATATAGTATATGTTTGTTATTTATTACTAAGAAATTTATTTATAACCAAGCTAGTACATATGAGGTGTTGCAAATACGAAGGGCAAACTCAACAAAAGGAGATTTTGAGAAAAACACATTTGAAAATAATTTTTTTTTTGCGTCATATGCATATGCATATCAAAATATGCATCGTCCATGCATATTTTGAGACGGAAACAAGGGTGATCTCAACATGAAAGCTATACCTGTGTCGATTCTCTGAAGGATCTAGAATCAGATGGTGAAAAAAAAAAAAGAAAAAAATTGACCTGATGTCGAGTTCGCCCTTCGTATTTGTTGAGATATATTTTTTTTTTTTTAAATAGACCACACACATGCTTTTTTTTTTTTTTTTTTTTTTATTTCACTATTAACATAATAGCAAAAATTTAAATGCTTTCTGGACATGCACCAATTATTTCATATTTATTTTGAGTATTCACATTCAGTCTACTTTGCTTTTGAGTTTAATATTTAGTTTAGTTGCACACAATACTATGTAAATATGTTGAATATGTAAATATCCTAAAATGATGAATTACTATTTTTAATTTCTTTATTTAATGACATTTTTTCTAAATTTATTAGTTGATGTAAAATATGAAAATTTATGATTTTATTAATGGCAAAAAATTACAGATAAAACAATATAATAGTTAAAATTATTTTTGAATTCAGTTCAAATTAACATTACTTAATAACTTAATGCATAGATAATAATGCATCACATAAATTAATATGTAACACATATATATATGAATGTATTTGTTCATGTGCATTGTATCAGATCTATTTTTTTTTTTTTTTAAATCCAGTATTTTTGCAATACTACTAGCCTTATAAGTTTCTAGACAAATAAAATTAAAGCCTGAAAAGTATGTGCATGCAGGCAATCAGTTAAGCAATCACTTTCTACTTATTGTCGCCGGAAGCCAAAGCCAATGTTATTCTATGGAGAATTTTGCTCCATCATAACTCATCAATTAATGCATATTTTTTATTTCCATTTTCACATTCAGAAACTTCACAATTGTTAATAAGGTTATCCCTTTCTAAAAATTATTATATTTATTATTATTATTATTATTATTTTTTTTTTTTAAGTTATAAAATGTAAATTTTCACAATGTATAATTTTGCATTTTTTTTTTTTACTTAAAAATGAAATATTAAAAATAAAAATTAGGAAATCAATTTCTAAAAAAAATATTTATTTTTCTATTAAGCATTTTATTTTAAAGTATTGAAATGTGAATTTTCACGATGTGAAATTTTGTGTTTTTTCTTTTAAAAATAAAATATTAGAAATTAAGTAATCAATTTTTAGAAAGCGATTTAACAGTTCTGAGATTTCTTATATTTTGCTTTAATGTTTATCTTTTTCATAAAGTTTTATTTATTTATTTTTTACACTTTACTCAATCTCATCCTTGAATTAAAGAACTGTTACCTAATCATCGATTAGTAGCAAAATAATTGAATATTTAGAGATTCAATTTTGTAAAAAATGCGAATTTATCGATTAAGGCAAAATAATAGCAGATTTCAGTAATCGGCTACAAAAATATTGTGAATTTCTGGGACATTCGCCTTTGTATAAACATTGATTTGCATTATATTAACTTGGACACTAATTATATGAAAATGAAAACCATAAGCTTCCTAAAATAGCAGCAAATATTTTAAAACAATTTATTGGAAAAGAGAAAAAAGGGTTTTCTGAATTTTTCAGGTTTGTTGAATACTGGTTAACCAAGAGTTAACTGAATTTAATTATCATTAGAACTTAATATATATATATATATATATCTGCTTTGTTTTAAAATAATTTTTATGCTATGCCACTTAATTTTAGTAGGAAAATACATGTCATGTTTTCTTGTAAAACTGTTGTAGGTTCTGAAGTGGAGAGTAGGCGCCACCGAGTAGTTGTTTAATATAGTCTGGCTTTTAAAGGAACTGAAACCAGCTGGTCACTGAAGGTAGCTTGTTACTAATAAATACTATTTTAATAACACTATTTTCACACTTTATTTATTTATTTATTTTTTAACAAATTGTATAGTTTAATGTTTGTATTGTTATATAGAGTGTTAATAATATCTCTTGTTTATTCACTAAAACAGTGTATAAAATCTGTAATAATAATAATTCTTTGCAAGTTTCTTATGAGGTATTGTCTAGCATGGTTCATACTCCTCAGGGAATACTCAGGGAATTTGGAATTTGTTAAAAAAAGTCAGGGAAAATTAAAATTTTCATTAAAACTCAGGGAAAATCAGATATAAAACCTGGAAAAACAAATTTTTCCTTTTCTATCAAGTTATGTTTTTCTTGTTTAGCTTCGTATCAAAATTTAAATGATTAAGTATTGTGAAAATATGCATGTAAATAATGATTTCTATCATGATCGGCAGTAATATGACATCATAGAGTGAAAATAGCTGTATTTTGTCATGTCTAGAAGAGTGTTTCTTGTAATATGTCGCTAATATTTTCTTGAAACTTGTCTGGGAACTCAGGGAATTTTTTTCCCATATTTTAGTATGAACCCTGTCTAGTCATATTTTAATAGATACTAGTAAGCTTCGCCCGCTAGTGGGTCACTATTTTTAAATGAATCACTATTATGAATGAATCCTCAAAATTCCATATTCTCGTTCATTAAAAAAAAAAAAAAAAAAACTTTTTCATCGAAAAAAACTTACACCGGGTCCCCACTGCCGTCGGCAGCATAGACCCGTGAGCATTGCGCACGCACAGATTAAGGGATACCAGTAAAGCTAGAAATTACCGGTCGCCACTCGCCACATGGCGACTAGATTTTTAAAAGTGACAACTAAAGAAATTGCCTTTGGCCGCCACTGCAGTGGCCACTTCTCTTCTACCCATTCTTTATAAAATATACCCCATTCCAAGGCAAACTTGGATTCCGCGGCGGCTTTTTCGCAGTAAACGCGCCGCGCAAAGAATTCAGGCTGTTCTAAAATCTAACCTCGCCACTTGCAAACATATTTCGGGAGTCTATTTTAATAGTAAACACTTAAAATTCTTCTACCCATTCTTTATAGAATACCCCATTCCAGTGCAAACTTGGATCGCACGGCAGCGTTTTCGAAGTAAACGCGCCGTGCTCCTCGAATTCAGGCTTTCTCAAATCTAACATCGCCACTTACAGGCATTTTCGGATTTCAATTTTAACAGTAAACACTGGAAATTGGCAGGTAGTCTTATTCATATACTAAAAAAACGTATGACTTTTTCCCATTTTTCTATAAAAGTATTAGATTTTGATTTTTAAAAAATGTCAAAATGAGAGTTTCGGCCGACTTTCGGGAGAAAGAGATGAAAAGGAAGCTTGTGAGATAATCAATTGGCTGAAACTCTGATTGTATTACGTTCGCAGAAAAATTAAAAACGTCATTCGACGCATTTTCACTTCAATAGCCCCATCTCCAAATGTCCAAAATTAATTCACATTCGTCCAAAAAAAGTGAAAAAGTCCTTCAAAAGAAAGTTGGAACGCACATTTAAAGCCTTTTTTTTTTTTTTTTTTTTATACGAAAGGGAAAGAAATTTGAAGGCATTCTGTTCTTTTACTATTTTATTTTTCAGTTATATGTAATTTGTTATGCCTAATCTGAGTTACACTGATGTACTACATACTACAGACCATTAAATTACAAATTTGATAATATCTTAAAATTGATTTCTTTCTTTTTTTTTTTTTTTCTATATTGAATTATCATTTAATGATTGAGCTTAAGATCTTGTTTATCCTTAAGGGGGTATTCTGGTCTAGAAGCCTGAATTTTAGGCATTTTTTAAAGTAAGATAAAAAAAAAAATGAAAAACATTTTTACTATCCATTTTTTTATATGTTTTTTATTGACATTTTGAGAATGTAAAAAAAAAATCACAAAAAAAAACAAAACAAAATTCGCCGAGATACAGGCCGATGGAGTGGGGGCTTAAAAAAAAAACGGTGCGTCCTGGTTGACATGATTTCAACCCTTGTAGTGATCTAAAACAAAAAAATCAAACAAATTCTTCATTAATAAAGATGTCGCTATCGGGTTGACCATTTAAAAAAAAAAATGACAAAATGGCGTCGACTTGAAAAAAAAATTTTTTTTACCCGACTTTTTTCGACCTTTTCGAATTTTTTTAAAATATTGAAAATCAAAATTTTTTAAAATCCAAGGCAGACGCGATAGAGAGTTGTATAAACAAGATATATACCAAATTTCAAAGCAATCGGTTCAGTAGAACTTGAAATATCATGTCAACCACCTCAAAAAAAGCAGTTTCGAGAAAAACGCCTTTAAAGTTTAGGAAACAATTCAGTGATTCATTATTATTTTGTGTTTCGAACCCCAAACATCGATGTAATAAATCATCAGATGATAAGCTGGTATAAATAGGCTTTATTACATCCGAAACTTTTACATCCCAACTATATTACTTAACATAAACTATTACATCCCAAACGACCGGCTCGAACGCCACGTCACAAAATCGGCTGTATCTCCGAAAATAATTCGAATTTTGAAAAATCCTTTTAGGATCATATTTTTGAAAGTCTAAACTTTCAAAATATGCAAAAAAAAAAAATCAATTTTTTTAAATTTCTAGACCAGAATATCCCCTTAAGATGAATTAGTGCTGCTAATTTTAAAATATGTCAAAATTAACTTTTTAAAAAGTGACAGCTACAATTTCATTGTGAAATCTCGACTACAGCCACACTCTCTAAATTCAGTTAGAGAGGGGGATTATAATTGCAAATTATTAAAAATTCATTATTATTAAAGAAAAATTAATTTATAATTCATTTGTAACAAGAAAAAAAAAAAGAAAAAGAAACTTGCAAAATAAAAAAGTATTATTAAAAAAATATATTTTTTTTTTTTTATTTACATATACTAATATATTTTCATGAATCAAAGATTTTTTTTTTTTTTTTTTTGAAAAAGTAGAAAATCGACACCATTCAGGATAGTGAAGGGGCAATATAATCAGAATTTTCTGTTATAAAATAATATAACCAAAATAGCATTTTAAACATATGAATTTTGTATTGAATAGTATTTTCTTACATTCATAGTATAAATTATGTAAATCTATTCCTATTTCATTTATTAAAATTTATCAGAAATGTATTTATTGTGGATGAGTTTCAAAAAGTTGACTACCTTAATTATTTTCTTAATGATTTGTCGAGACTGAACATTGAAAAAATTAAAGAAAAGAAAATTTTATTTTACTTTTACTTTTATCAGCGAGTGGCCAGTGGCCACTAACTTTTTTAAAGTGGCCACTAAAAAAATGAAAGCCAATGGCCACCAACCAAATTTCTTAATTTCTACCTTTAGATACCAGGGTGATACTACCTAGCATGCAAAAACCCTGAAAACTGATATTTGCATGCAGACAGGGAAGATTTAATAATGAAATATCATATGGCTACCTGTATTAAATGATATTTGGAGAGTTCTTAATGCATTATAAGGCAAATTAAACATTCAAAATAAGAAATTTCTGTAAAAACAAAATAAATACTATTTTAATAACACTATTTTTACACTTTATTTATTTATTTATTTTTTAACAAATTGTATAGTTTAATGTTTGTATTGTTATATAGCGTTAATAATATCTCTTGTTTATTCACTAGAACAGGGTATAAAATCTCTAATAATAATAATTCTTTGCAAGTTTCTTATGAGGTATTGTCTAGTCATATTTTAATAGATACTTGTAAGCTTCGCCCGCTAGCGGGTCACTATTTTTAAATGAATCACTATAATGAATGAATCCTCAAAAATCCATATTCTCGCTCATTGAAAAAAAAAATAAAAAATTTGATCGAGTAAAAACTTACATCGGGTCCTCACTGCCGTCGGCAGCGTAGACCCGTGCGCACTGTGCACGCACAGATTAAGGGATACCAGGGGTGAAACTACCTAGCATGCAAAAAACCTGAAAACTGATCTTTACATGCTCATAGGCAAGATTTAATAATGAAATATCATATGGCTACCTGTATTAAATGATATTTGGAGAGTTCTTAATGCATTATAAGGCAAATTAAACATTCAAAATAAGAAATTTCTGTAAAAACAAAATAATTTACATGAAAATCAGAAACAGGAAAAATTTCAAAAACCCTGAATTCAGGGGTAAGCCCTGAAAAGTTTCATTCCTGGGATACGCATATTTATTCCCCACCCTAACTCAATTTCTATGTCCGCCCCCCTGCTCCCTAATAATTAATTACACTTTCTAAAATATCTTCATTCGACTCTTAGGCCCCCAAAATCTATACATACCAATTTTGAACGGTCTGACTCAATTTCTAATATTTTGCTCATCCTGCCCCCCTTATAATTTTACACTTTCCAAAATATCCTTATTCGACTTGTTGGCCACTAAAACCTATAAATGCCAATTTAGAATGGTTTAGCTCCAGGGTTGGTTTTTTGACGTCAAAAACTGGTTTTTGACATGACAGGTGTCAAAAACTGGTTTAAACTGTCAAAAACTGGTTTAAACCGTCAAAAACTGTCGAAAACCATATGTAAAAATTGGAAACTAATGTAAAATAATTTTATACATATTTTTAAGTTGCAATGTACTAAGTTTATAAGTTAACATTCGTTAAAAAGAAAGAAATGGTTATGTTAGGAAACATAACGATCATCTTAAGGGGAAAGTGACTGTATATAAAATCTTTTTTGTAAATTTCCCTAGAGCTACGAAAAATTGCATATATAGTTGGTAAATTATAGTAATACAATTAAGCATATTAAAAATTCTTTACAACTAACTAAGTTTCAAAAAATAAATAAATAAAACTTTCACATTTTTAAAAGATTTTTAAATGTTTTCTGTTAATTATTTTTCCCTCCTCACTTTATAACATTATGATTTAAAAATACAAACTAAACATATTAGGTTACTAGTTAGTTTGTGAATTCAATGATAGGTTATTTTTTTAAATTATGTTGAATGTTGAAATTTCAATGAAAATTTTTAGCATTCAAATGTAATTTTTTTTTTAATTATTATTATTTATTATTATTTTTTTAAATTAAATCATAGCAATGAATCCACAAAGTAATATCCAGATATTTTAGAATATATAGTTAAACTTATGTATAATCAAGATATAAAATTAAAAATTAATTAGACACGAGCATTTTTAAAAAGTAAAGGAAAATCTATTTATTTAAATATAGTTTTAGAAATTTTAATGTATTATTTAATATTGCATTTTGATGTATTTAATATTACATTTCAATGCATATAAATTCAACTTTTCATACCTTTAAATCATTAATTCACAAAAGAGAGATGTACTGTTAACTTAAAGTGCAATAAAGTAGTTCACCTTAGAACACACAAATTTCTATATTTGAATTTTTGTATTTTGTAAAGGTAATAAATAATTTTTTGTACTTAAAATAGACATCATTGGCATTCATAGGAATCAAATAATACTCTCCTAAAAATTACTTTTAACCATAGGAATCCTACAAACTAACCACTTTTTTAAAGACTACATTATTTTATTTCTCAAAATATGACTACTTCATTGTTAAAATATACTAAGAAGTGTAAAATTGGAGGTTTTTGACAGTTTTCGACATAAGTTTTTGACACAGGGTTTTTGACATGACAGTTTAAACTGTGGTTTAAACCGTCAAAAACTGTCATGCGTCAAAAACCTGCCAACCCTGTTTAGCTCAATTTCTAATTTTTTGCCACCCCCCACCCCCTTCAGTGTTTCTGCTACAGTAGCATTTTTCGCGAAATGCTAAAAGACTTATCCAAAATGCGCTAAAGAAATAACATGTTTTCGCTTTTTTGCTAAAGCATCTTACTAAACACACACAAAAAAAAAAAAAAATCTTCAGCGAAAATATTATAATGAATCTTTCATGGGAAAAAAAAATCGCAACATTGATCAAGAAAAATGCATTGGTTCATGCATATAAGGGAAATCAAACACTGAACTACACATAAGAATCGTATACAGGAAATCAACTTGTAAATAAACATGAGGCATTTGTAAAGTGGTCTAATATGAATGAAAGAAAAATTATAAATTGTAAACCAAAAAGCTTTGAATAGTAATAAACAAATTTCACTTATATTACTTACCTTATTTTTTATTTTGGTAAGTTATGTTTTTATTTTCAGATACAGTATAAGCTTAAATGTAGTTTTACATGCTATAGTGATAATTATATCTCCAGAAAAAGAATATAAGTCGTATCTAAGACGTTCATATTGCTTAAAAAAAGTTTACAATATAAAGTAATAATCTAAAAAGTTTAATGTGTTTTTCATGTCTGCCAATAAATGAGTTAAAATATATGCTTGTACAATATTCAAATTGATCTGGTTACAGTCTTACTTTTTTGTTTTTCATTTCAAATTTAAAAGAAATTACCCTCTGTGTATAACTCTTTAAAGACCTGATTAAAAACTTTTAAGTTTAAATGACAAATGGAAATCAAACATATCGAGGTGTTTAGAATAATGTGTAAACTGATATTCATCTTTTACTACTATTTCTGGCATTTTAGCATTTTGCTAAAGCTTTTCTTCTGATTTTAGCTTTTTTGCTAAAGAAAATTTTTACTCAGCTTAAACCCTGCCCCCCTTTAATAATTTTACACTTTTGAAAATATCCTCATTAGACTTTTAGGCTTCCAAAACCTATGTATACCAATTTTGCACAGTCTAACTCAATTTCTAATTTTTCGTTCCCCGCCCCAAATAATTAAAAATATCACTGGAAGGATTTTTTTTATTATTATTAAATAACGAAGGATAAATATTAATTTTTTTCATTATGCTTTGAAAAAAAAATCAGAATTTGCTTGTATGGTTCAGTTGGGACAATTTTGTATAGATTAATTTTAAATTTAACAGATTATGTTAGCTTACTACAGATATATGTTTTGCACTTATTGATATAGCATAAAAGTTTTTACATGATCCTTACATTAAAATGGTACGATAAAATTCATTCAAGGTATGAAAGTTTTTTTTTTTTTTTTTTGGGGGGGGGGATAATAAAATTTTCACAAAACATGACAAATATAAATTATAAAACTAAAAAAATGTTTTGTGTAATATAATGTTTTTATTTATATTGAGTAACTATAAATAAAAACATTTCTTACAGAATTATTCGGGCCGAATAATGGACCTGATATTCGGCCTCAGCTGAATAATCGTTGCATCTCTAAAGGAAACATCTTTATTTTATTGCTGTCCAAAGTAATCCCATAATGGCCAATGTAAGAGTTCTTGGCCAATGGTACTTGAAACCCTGCGTCCTATCTAGAGAAAGAAAATTGATATGATTTTATGTTCATGTATATTTTATTTATAATTATTTTTCTTTCTTTCTTTTTAGGAAGTGTGAGAAGAAATTGTTAAAAAGTTCAAACTGTTATCTTTAACAGAGTTTCCCCCAGACAGTTTTGAGAGGGTGCTGCCTCCTGCCTGCCCTTTGATTGGAAAAATTCTTCCCTTCTTACTCTTCATACAAAAAAATTTCACCTTTCTTGTCCGTTATAAAAAATTGTACTTTTACTGCCTTTTGTAGAAAATAGACTTTAAATCGAACATAAATGCTAGAAATATAAATAAAACAGGGATGCTGCTTTTCCACACTTCTACTGAGCGGCAGATTTCCGCTTTTTATAAATTTATTCTGTCTGCCTCCTTCTCAAACTAATAATCGCCGATCCATCATACAATTTCCAATCTTTCTCCATCAATAACATAAATATCAATGTGCACATTAAACTTAATTTACTGGATTCTAGAACCTTTAAAAAGGTAGGATTGCTCAATATTTCTCATATACATAGTTATATTGTCCTCCTTCACCCAGTAGCAGAATTTTTTCTGTCAATCTGCGACAACTATTTAGGCATTAGAAAATAATCTGCAGCGCTATAAGTAACACAAAAAAGGCTTGCGAGAATCAGTAAGTGTATTTCTGTCATAAGTTTGCATTTATTTAATACTAGCAAGTTTCGCCTGCTTCGCTGGTCGCAGGAATTAATTGAATCTTCAAAACATTTTAATCACTATTTTAATTTTTATTGTATTAAAAAAAATAATTAAAAAATCCTTTTAAATCATTCTTAACCTCACTTCACATACTCGTGGCTAACCGTAGCATCTTTCTTGGGCACTTCAATTTGGGTATTTATTAGACGACAAAAGCTGTTTTTATTTAAAAATGCGACTATCAAGATGGCTCTACCTCAGCATTTATTAAACATTTCAATTTTGGCACCATGTATTTTATAGCTCTCGCTCTTTCTATTATATTGCCATTTGATTCCGACTAATACAATAAATAAAAGAAAGAGAAAATATTCCTTTCAAATGAATTAATTATATAAACAAAATAATAATAATAAAATGAATTTTAATTAAACACATTTTAATCTGTTTAACCCTTTCTACTATATTAGCAGTTTTTTCAATAAATACATTAAAAAAATTTTTTTTCCTTTTCAAATTAATTAATTAAATGAAAAATAATCTGGTGTGCCACTCACACGACTTTCTCTCCCTGCATTTTAATACTAAAAAGATATTTTGCAGATTAAGGTGTAAGCTTGTAAGATCAATAAAGTAATAAAGATCAGTCTATTTTAAAAATAATGTAAAATAGGTTTAGGAACAGTTTTATTTCACATATAATTCTGAATCCCTCATTCACCCATCCCCCTGTTCAACTATAATGCCTACATTGAAAAAAAAAAAAAAAAACCCTTAAGGCCGTAATTAATTTGCATTAAAACTTACCAATCTTAATCAAACTTTTCAAGTAGCAACTTAATATGAATCTCCAAATACCAAATTTTAATTTCCTGTAATCATTTGTTTTTAAATTATGCTGATAACAGATATAGAGATCAACTGCTAAAAGTTAGACTTTCACATTCAAGACACCTCAAAACGGATACTATACAAAAAACCAGAATTTAAAACAAAGCTAAAAAATGCTTTGTTTATAGTTGGTATAAAAAATTAATTACCCTCATTAGTGTGGGGAAGGAGGGAGGGGGATCACAAAAAAAATATATGAGTGGGAAGATATTGAACAATTCTACTTCATTACATGTTTTAGAATCTAATATAGTAAATTGAAAGAGTTATGGATGGAGAAAAATTGGAAATTGCAATACTTCTGCGGAGCAATTGTTTGCTTTTCATTAGCAGGAGAGAGGGAAAATGGTGGGAGGGGGAGGGGGGGAAGCAGCAAAAAAAAAGTGAGAGATATTGGACAATTTTACTTCTTTATAAGCTCTGGAATCTAATTAAATAAGATTTTAAGAAAATATTGACTTTTATGTTGTGGATGAAAACAGACGGGAAATCACAATGATTCTGTGAGATGTCTATCGCTGATTGTTAGCGAAGAGGAAAGGCGGTGTTAAATAATTACGTAAGTGAAAAATATTGAATAATTCTACCTCTTTGTAGCTTCTAAAATCTGATAAAGTGTGCTTAAAATGAACGTTGCCATTTATGATGTGGATGGAGAAAAGATTGGAAATTGCACTATTTCCGATCAAAATTGGGAGACTTGAAATTTCTACACATTACTGTGTTGAAAATAATCTGCAGGCTGAAAAAAAAAAAAAATCTTTGACGTACGTCTCGCGTCTTGCATTTTCTACTATGAGGTCCCTCACCCCCCCTAAAAGTAACAATCAGCCATTAAACAACCTGACGAAGCTCTGCAATGTTCATTCTTTTTCCATTCATAACATAAGTGTCAGCATTCATGATAAACTTGTTTTATTAGATTCCAGAACTTATAAAGAGGTAGAAAAATTTCCTTATGTGTAATTATTTTGTTTTAAATTATGTTAAATTAATATTATTGCTGATCTACAGACTATGGTTTATTTAGAAACTTCTAAAATATTTTTTTATTATTGATAAAGCATCATTCTTTTATAAAATAAATATAACCATTTGACTGCAAAGTAACTATTTTTAAATTATTATATTCAAATTATATTTTATGTATTATTTTGTTATATATTAATTTACATAATTCACATATAAAATTACACAATAATTATCATAAATTTTACTTCAGGCATGATTTCCTCTTTCTTCGAATTTTTAGAGTGGCATCCCTGATAAAACTACTGTGCATGATGATCAACATTTGTTCATACATTAGTAAATTTTTTCTCATATCAAGTGTGTCGTTAAGGATCCAAAACTGACTTCAAAAATCTAAAATGTGATTTATTTTACTAGCAGCATCCTTTCATTTTTAAACCTGTGAGAAACTCTGCATTAACAACTATATTAGAAGTCTTTGCAAGAGCTCCAGATTGTGATAGCAAGTAGGTTAAAATAAAACGGAAATCAGATGTAAAAATATCTGAAAATACAGAATTTTTTAAATTTTCAAAAACATAATGTAAAATCATGCAAATAAATTTAATAAATTGTTTTGTGGAAAAAAAAGTCTTTTTTTTTTATTTTAATTTTTAATGAATTTTTTTCTATACTCAGTAAAGATATTTAAAAATAAACCTACTTGAAGTTTAAGTTAAACTTCAAATAGGTTTATCTTAATTTTTACTTATTTTATTTAGTTTTCAGTTTTGAATAATAAAAATTTTTATATTAATTTATGTAATAATGCTATTAAATTTCAGACATTTTAATAAAATATAATTAAAGAATTTAATCGCATATATTAGTGTTAATCAAAAATAAGCAAACAAATGAACACAAAATAGAGGAAATTAGTTGAAATGCATGTAAAGCATGTGAAGTAAAAAAGTTTAAATTATTTTCCTAATCAGTAAGCATTTTTATGCTTAAAAAAAAAAAAAAAAAAAAAAAAAAGATGCTTTCTGAATAAATTTTTTTGTTAAGGATATTCTGTATTAAAATAATCAACATTAGTAGCTGAAAATGATTGTGAAATTTCCTTCTACATTATTTATATTTATAAAATTCAAACTTTTTTAGGTATAAAATAAAATGCAAAAAGATAAAATAATCAGATATTAATTTATAAACAGAAGTTTTAATTTGTGAATTTCTCAGTATGGATCATTATTATTATTTTGAGGTATGCATTTTTCATGTTTTTGCCAAAAATAATGTGCATTTAAAGTAAAAATATGTAGTTTGAATGGAAAATCTGAAAATAAAATCAGATGTAATTTAAAGAATGGATTTTAATAACTACGGTTATTTGGAAACAAAAAAAAGCGTTCTTTGTTTTTGCTTGGTATGGGACAAACTTTTTCTTCAGCTAGGCTAAGATTTTTTATTCATGCCAGTATAGGTTCTTATTTCATAAAATTCTATATGTAGATTACAGCTTTTTCTAAGGGGTTAATTGGGTCTTTATCATTTCGGATTGTTCTGGAAGATTTTTTGGTTAGTCTTTATCAGGGTAGTACTAATACCAATATCAAAGGCCATAGCCAGAAAATTTACAGTGTACAAGTATTAGTGCATATTATTGTGTTAAAAATGATGTATTACTCTAAAAATTTCTACAAATTTGCAACATTTTGAGGGGGAATTGAAATTTTCTTCCCCCCCCCCCACTATGGTTATAGCCTTGCTACATCAAAATTATACTACCTACCGCATAACTGTCGATATCTTAACAGGTACATGCATGTAGAGATGTGATTCTGATGTGAAATCTGGACACAAGGTGATGTTTTGAAATTACAACAGAAGAGAAGAAACAGTCAATTCATTCGTGCATTTAATGAAGGCTGTGTGTAAACGATGTGGTAAACCATGTAGTTGAGTGTAAACTGTAAATCATGTAATAACATCGAACTAATGCAAAATGTGGACTAAGGTGACATTCTGCAATTACAACAGAAGAAACGATCAGATTGTCAGAAAAATTGATGAAAACTGGGTACTCAGCAAAAAAGTTTGTGAAAAGAACTCAAGGTATTTGGATTTGGTGTTAAGAAAATTTTATATTGCAAAGAAAAACCCCTGACAGTTCATTAACTTCTTCTGGGATGATTTATTTATAGTAAGAAAAAAATAATATAACCTTTTGTTTTATTACGATTCATTCATTTTATATTGATACAACTTAAAAAATAAATAAAAATACTTAAAAATCCATAACATCTACATTTGTGACTGATGAAAATTATTTCATACATTCTGGATATATCAGTTTTCCAACTATCCTCAAAATGTAATGAGTTTGTTTGTCTTACACAATTTCTGTTGTGACATCTTGAAAGATTATTATTTTATTTGTTATGATAATGACGCCTATACCATCAAGTTCTGATTTCAAGATCAACTTAAGTTCAGCTTTTGGATTTTTTTTTTTTTATTATTATTTAGTGCAGTTAAACCATAACATGTGAAACAAAATTTTTATCTTTTTTTTTTTTTTTTTTTTTTTATTATTATTAATTTTTTTTATATGTTGTAAATAAATACAATTCTTCTTATGTAAAAGAATAAAAAAAAATGAATGTGTGAACTTTTTTGGAATCAGCCTAATATATGTTTAAAGCTAATATAAAGGTGTCTGTTTTCACATAAAAACTAAAAAAAAAATCACATAAAACAAAAAATTTTGAAAAATCTAATACAAATATCAAAAGTTTAAGTGGATGTTGTAAAATTACAGTCGGCTGCAAAATTATTCGAGCACTAGCAATAATCCTTGCCAAAAAAAGTACACTTAATACAGCTTTGTTAAATAAATCCTTGTCGAGTCATGTTCTTAATCAGTCTGAGAACATGATTCGACAAGGATTTACTTAAGTGTACTTTTTAAATATAGGAATTATTGGCTAGTGCTCGAATAATTTTGCAGCTGACTGTACATGCATTCTTTTATCTGCAAAAAAAAAAAATAATAATAATAATAATTGTACATGGCATACAGTTGGTAGCAAAATTATTTGAGCGCTAGCAATAATTCTTATATTTAAAAAAAAATGTACAATTAATACTATTTTGTTGTGTACTTTTTTATATAGGAATTATTGCTCGCACTCAAATAATTTGTCTGCCATCTGTAGTTTTTTTTTTTTTTTTTTTTTTTTTTTTTGCAAATAGACAAGATTTGTAGTTAATACGGACCTGTATTGCATTACAACACTAGCCAATGTCGAATATCAATATTGCCCATTACTGTTGTGATTTGCAATTTTATATTGGCCAGTGTTGTACACAATATTGTCCGGTATGGGATACCAACATTGGCCTATATTGGAAAAATTAAGTGTTTTATATTGGCCAGTCCAACTTTAAACGATATTGGCCAGTATTACATACAATATTGACCAATACAGATTATCAATATTGGCCAGTATTGTAAAAAACCTTGACATTTTTGCACTGGCCAGTCCAGCAGAGTCCGATGTTGGCCGATATTGAAATAGTCTTATTTCCGACTTCGGCCATTATTGTTGTGCTACTTGGGAAGTTCATTTACAAGATGCATTTGTCTATTATCAAAATGTTAAAATTAGTGAACAATTAGTGACACAATACTTCTAAAATCTTTTTTGAATCCCTATTTACAATCAAATAGTTCCATATATTAATTTTTTACTTTCGTATCTAAATAACATTATTAGCTTCACTGCATTCTAAAGATATTTACGAAAATTAAAAACTGGTAATTTAAATTCATTAACACTTTTAACTTTGTTGAAAATTTCTACAAAAAATTACCAAATAATATTGAAACATCAATAGAATTCAAAATTAACCGTCATTAATGCTTTAAAAAACTATCTAAGATGCACCCTGGAACGAAATCTAGGTAAAAGAAATTTTTATAGGGCGAAAAGTGGTTGTGGATTAAGGTCAAACAGATATCTTTGAAGTGTATGTAATTAGATTTCTCATTTTAAAGATAATTGCTTAAATTTTCGAAAATCGTAATCATTTGATTTTCAAAAATCATTTCAGAAAATCTTTATTCAAAGAACAAATAATGTAAGTTGTTACGTAATCCTAGCAAAATCCTATAAAATAGAAGATTTAGGGTTTACTACTCCTTTCGTATGATGAATAGAATGCGTAGAAGAAATTTTCTTGTAGTGGAATACAACTGTAAATTTCGGTTAGTTTAAAAATATTGGTAGATTTTATTTAAAATAAATGCTAGATGCGTTCTTTCTTTAAGAACTAGGGTTCCGAAAAAGGGAAATATTCACATCAGACATTTTATAAAGTAAATTTTCTTTATGTCGTCGTCAGCAGTTAACAATGTTTCGTGAAGTCTAAAATTATTGTATAAAAATATTCGTTTTCGTTTTCTCTCTTTGTGAATACCCTGCTCAGAACCTCCTACTCACACAGTAACTACTATTTATTATTATTATTATTATTTACATGAAAAATCATTCTTTTTTAAAATAACATTCTTCAAAAACGCGTTAAAATGCATTAAATTCTTCAATTTTTAAGAATTTTTAAACTGTTTATGAATCCGACACATAATATATTTCGATGAAATAAGAAGAAATATTGCGGTTAATCTTTTACTTTATTGTTATATATATTTATATTAATGGAGGAAAAAGCTAATTGGATAGAAACTGGTTATAAAAAAATGAGAAAATGTATTTCTCGGTAATTTCTTTACGGAAATTTAAGTAATGGATAATGTGAAACTAATTAAGCGAAACAGTACAAAGATAATTATGTGGGACAGTTAATGACACCAGACATTATTTTTATCTTAACTTAGTGCTTTAAATGGCAAAATAAATTACTATTAATCTGGAAGCTACTCTTTTCACCATTAAGTGTATTTATGTACAGCCAAAATTTTCAAAAAAAAAAAAAAATTGTACTCATGAAATATGTAAAATGTAAAAATATATTACATGTTTTTGTTTTTTTTTATACATAAAAACACATAAGACATTTCAATGTATCAAATACGAATTTGTAATGTTTTCTACATTTTATTTAGATGTTTAATGTTTCGATAACTATAAAATATCTTTTTAAGACTTTCTAACCAATAACAAAATGTCTATGTCATTAAGTTTTCTGCCAGAGCCACAATTTCATTAAATATTTTTGCAATACCTTAAAACCGATACATATATGTTATTTAAATTCATTGTAGCACATTAAACATTGAAAATGATATAAAAAATAGCAACTCTAGTTCATGTATAAGGGCTCACAAAACTTTTATAAGTATCATATTAATTAATTACTTTTTTGTATCCGCCCTCTTCAATATATATATACTACACAAAACATAACGGAATCTAATTCCAATGTGTTTGCTGACCCTCATTTCTTATGACGCATGTTATCAATTTATTTTTTCTTTTTTTTTACTAAGTATAAACAGATGACGGCTAGAATGTCATATGGAAATTATATAAATCAACTAAACAGTGTCGTACTAATATTTTTATACTCAATCTTTAATTCTCTCAAATTCATTTATTTATTTATTTGTTTGGAAATAAGTAATGATATATCATTTTATATATTCAATAAGAGGTTTAGAAGTAAATATCTGAATTTTCAAATCCTTTTTTTTATTTAATTCATAATTATAGACTCTTTTTTTTCTTTGTTTAAAATTTAAATGCCTGAATTATGATATCTTACCAGGCTTTTAAAAATCTATTAACAGTATGATTTTTAAAGCGAAAAGTGGTCATTTCGAATAGTTTTTTTGTAATATATTTAAAAGTAATTAAAAATATATATATGTATGTAAAATTTAAACTATGTTTCATTTTCCATAACAACTGGACTTTTCTAATTGTTAGACAGAATTTATGGCCGAACTATGTAGTATATATAAAAGAAGGTTTTTTTTTTTTTTTTTTTTTTTTTTTTTTTTTTTTTTTTAAGACAAAAGCGAAGAAATATATATATATATTTATATTTACAGGATTAAAGAAAGTATAATAATAAACAGTAATTACAGAAATGTCGTAGAAAGAAATACGAAAAAAAATTTGATTATTACAAAAATAAGATAACATAAAATAAAAATAATTTAACAAACTAATATGGACTATTTAGAACAAATTAATGGATTATGGACTCTTATTATGGACAAATTAATAAGGATTTTTATATCTGATTTTTCTTGAAGCTTTTTAATTAATGTTTTACTTATGTTTATCAAACTGTTTTTTTATTAAACAGTTTTTTATTGAAGAAGCAAATGATCTGAAACTTTTCACATTAAATTTGCTATTTCTGTTCTGTAATATTTGAATTTAGATTTATCTAAGGTATTTTAAACTTTGAGTGTAAAATGTTGCATTAAACTTTTAATATGACATTTGATATCCCTAACTTAAACGATAAAAATCAAAGTTATAGCATATTTCTTTTAAAGAAACGCATTCTTAGAAATGAAAAACTGAACAATTGCTTTTTAATGACATTTATCGAATTAAATAACTTTATTTAAATAATTAAATAAATAAATATATAAATATATATATATATATATATATATATATATATATATATATATATATATATATATATACGTATATATATATATATATATTGTTTAGTGGCGGAACTTATTACTGTACACACTATTTTAACGGATTGATTTATTCATTTATGAGTGGAAAACGTTTATGCCACACTGTAAAAAAAGCCCTCTTTGTTTCCACAAATTTTCTGTAATAAAAAAAAATAGTCGTTAATTACGGAAAAATTGCGTTGGCGGAACGTATTTTTCTGTCATTACAGAAAATGTCTGGCAGCAAACAGGATTTTTTATTTTTACAATGGAATTAAAAAAAAAAAAAAAAAAAACTGAGGCAAATATAAGACCATGATTCTGCTATGGATATTCAATAAATCATTCTCAAAATCAACAATGTCATGCATTTTGTCATTAGTAATGCTAGTTCTACTCAGTTTACATTAAGTAATGAAAGACGTACATGATATTGTGTCACCTATGACGAACATTTGCTAGAACGTGTAAAAATCAATGTACAATGTGCATTTGAAAATTTTCAAAAGCGGAAAATTTTCAGAACGAAAAAAATCGAACACATTTTAAAATTATTATTCTAAATACTTTAGATATTTTTTTTTTTTTTTTTTTTTAGATAAACCATTTTTAATTTATTGCAGTCATGTCCTTATTTATATATATATATATATATATATATATATATATATATATATATATATATAAAGTTAACAACTCGCTCAGTAAGAGGAGTAAATTAGTCCACTGAAACCAGATTATTTTCTATTAGTGATCTGTCTAATTTAAAGCTTCAGATTAATGTCTGTAAAACCAATTATTAAATACATAACTTTTACTAATTAATTAAATCTACAAACCATAAAGAAATTTATTATAGTACATTATATTGCAATGTATTTCAACGGATTTAATATCACAAACAATTCATACGATGTACCCGAAACATCAATGAACATACTGCTAATGAAAATATCAACATTTTCATAATGAAAATATATTTAAGTATTGGAATATACTTTCATCAGAATGTCGTTTAGATTTCCTTAAAATAAAACGTTAGTAATAATATGCAAATTTACCTTAATACAGTACAGCATGAAGGAAACGAACTCAAGCATTTTCCCTATAAGAGAACAATTTTGATTAACAATATAGAAAAAGATAGAAAAAAAAAACATCATTCTTATGTATCGAGTATCATCAATCATTCTTTTCGCACTCTCAAGTGTAAAGATATCTTTATTTGAGATGGTATAATAAAATTTGGATAAAGATATTTGATTTTTCATGCGATATTTATAAAATGAAAATTGAACTACTTTTTCCACTCATTATTCATTTTTTTCTTCTTTGTGAAAAAGAAACATCTAAAGTTTGGTGTAGACGTGAATCCCCATTTAAGTGTCATTCAGTCATGTACAGCAGTTTCTGCGTACTATTCGGATTAAAAAAAAAAATGCATACTAGTGACTCTCTTCCTAACCATAAACGTCTTCAATACCATAAACTCCCAACGTAAGCTTACAATTTACGTAATGATAACACTGCTCTGCATGAAAATTGACCCAACAGTTTTTTTTTTTTAAATTCTTATGTAAAATGACCTTCCGAAACCGAATATGACGCCCATTTTGCCCTATCACCCACCGTTTTTTAAGGACATCCCATTATTTTTTTCACCTTTTGGCAATTTTATGGCTATAAATTTTATTTTTAGGTGGTGGTGGAGGAGGATTATTTTAAGTGTTAAATATCTTCTGAAAGGCTACAGAGTTGCAAAATTCTAAAACATGAAGATCTGCGGCAAGGGAAAATTCAGGGGGGGGGGGATTTGCCACTGAAATTATGTATTACAATTCTTATACTTTTTTAATCTCTTATTAATGTTATTTATTAAAAATATGTATTTTTTGTGTTTAAGTGTTAAATTAATTCGTTTTCATTCACCAAATCAAATCCATGGCCATAAAAATTACCGATCAGTGATAAAAATTGGTGGAAGCGGTGGTTTCCCGAGAAAACGGTGGGTAACTGGGCAAATTGGAAGTCATATTCGGATTCAGGAGGTCATTTTACATAAGAATCAGCAAGAATGGTATTTGTCTACATTTTTTTTTTCAGCGCAGTGTAATTACAATCCAATTAAGCACCCAGGTGCGATACCTCAGATTTTGATTGCTAACTGTGACTAGACAATTAATGTCAGTCTGATTTTTCTAAATTCAGGCTGGTTAGTTTTATTACTGTTAGTTTTATATTTGATTAATAAAAAAAAATATGGCATTGGGATGTTATTGTTTGTCTGTGTTTTAATCATTTTTTGAACAATGCTGATAAGGCCACTTTCTGAGGATGATGATTTGGGGGACAAAATTTTAGCTTTTTTCTTAAAATTGAAAAGAACAGATATGTTGTTATCATGTTACATAAAAAAAATATAAAAAATACAATTTTTAAGAAGCACAATCATATTAACAATAGTTTATGTTTAAATATTTATTTAATTTTATATAAGAAAAGTCAATACACATAAAAAAAAAAAAATCATTTTAAGTATCTTTTTAAATGCAGAATATTTTTTTTTTCTAATATATATATATTAATATCGCAAATACTTGTACGGTTTAGTAGATTATTAAAAGTATAAGATGAATAGCTTTAAAAAGTGTTAGAAACTTTAAGCCCTAAAAATGTATATTATCTTCCATAAAGTAAAAGCGTTAGATCAACCTTTATGATTTTAGTACTACCTATGTAAAAATATTTCTCTAAATTACAAAAACTTAAGAAGTAACTTTAATTCATAGTAGTATCAATTTTATCAGATAAAATTTCCTATATTCGGTGTAATTTATAACATTTAGCTCTATGTACAGATGTTGATAATATATGCTGCGTCATTTATCGAACCATTTCTTCTGTTTTATAGCAAATTTTAAATGCACATTTTACATTTACAAAGCTAAACTTGTTACTATTGTAACGGTACTATTATTATTTTCATTATTGTTTAATTCATTACAATAAAATATTTTTCAAATCATTTTTTTTTTTTTTTTTTTTTTTTTGTAAATTATCATAATTCTTGATTCTGTTATCCATGGGTCATAAACCATGGGTCATAAAATAAAACGCATAACGTTGAGAAATTCGTCATTTTCTTCAGATAAGCCAAGAACTTCTATTAATTTTACTCAAAGGGACGATTGCTATAGCTCGATTATAATTTCACCCACACCAATCACAAAATAAAAGAAAGTAAAATGTTAAAGCAAGTAGACAAATGTTCCAGTTGGTTATTATGCGAAAAAAAAAAAGAGCTTGAAGTTTCTGAATATTTCTCTAAAAATATTTAAAATATTTTACGAGTAAGTGTATTTTAAGAAATTTCATATGGGTACGATAGAAGACAAAAGTCTGCAACTCTCACTTTGCCCAGACAATTTTTAAGGCATTTAAAGCTTTTGAACTATTTGAATACAAAGCAAGCTTCACTAAGGATATATTGTTAAAAATACAAAGCGGGTAGTAGGCTGATGCCTTATCTTAATAGAAAAGAGAAAGCGCCTCAGCCTCAGCAGGTGGAAAATGATTTTTCTTTCTGACTATAAAACGGAGAACCTTCTTAAATCATGTAGCTAGAAGTTCGAGAAAACAAAGTCCGCAAACATTTTGCGTGTGTCAGATTGTCTAATTGCTCGTTCACAGTGATATTCTGTGCATTAAAACTGGATTGGCCTAAACTAGGCTTACGATGTATGCTCAGAAGAAAGTAGGTTAAGTCTGACATTGAGTCTGGTTTTTGAGTATTACCGACACCATTCAATCCCGATTTCATGCTCTCGTTTGATGGTTCCGGTGTCCAGCGATCGTATCGAGGTGTGGCAGACCGTTGGCTTCACGCTAACGGTCAAGCGACTGGCCGGCGAATGTTCCTAGGAGTGGTCTAGAGTCCTGAGGAGTCTATAAGGAGCTTGATTGCATCAGGGGGCTGACCCCCCTATCTCAAGTCCCAGAGAGACGGCAGACGAGGAGAAGAAGAGGGAGATGACCTCGAGATTTAAGAGGGAACAGATTGGATCTGGTAGATCTGGAAGGAGGCAGGAAGCCGAAATGGACTATGAATGATAGTTTTTCCTCTTTAATATAAATATTGTAAATATTTGTAAATATTTTTTTTCATTAAACTAGAAAATTGTCCAAATGGCTCTTCATTCCTGCCCAATCTTTGAATTTTTAATTGTTCTTAGCTGTTTGTTATTGTGACGCTCCCACACACACTACATAGTTCGGCCATAAATTCTCTCCAACAATTAGAAAAGTCCAGTTGTTATTGAACAGTCTGTCGACAGAAAGGAGAACCTCAGCAATTTCTACTTTTTCTTCATAGTTATAGTTGCTAAGGAGAAATGCAGAGGTCAGGTGTAATGATCATTTATGCTGATATTCTTCATTTTAGTTTGTTTTAGAATTCCTCTCTCGTCTCCAAATCCTCGTTGAACTTTGTTGTTTCGAATACACAGGCATCGTGCGCAGCATGTTGTATAACCTTAATATTAAACACGCGGAAATTGTGTTAGGACTTACTTGTTATTTGTTTATGTGTTAAATCATACGTGAGTGATATTGTCTTATTATTGCAATTTTGCAATGGAAATTTGATAAATAGAAACTGCAGCAAGTGTATGTAATACACATTTAGAAGAGCAAGTTGAGAAAAATTTTATAATTTGATACAAGGATTTACTGTTTATATATGTGTGGTTCGAATGTTTATTATTTAATTTTTATATACATATCAAAAACTTGTGTATTGTAACACTTCGAAATGATCCAATAACATTTAAGTTTTATCATAATCTAAAGCAAGCTAGATCAACAGAAAAATTGCTGCAAGAATTTCAAAGGTTGTCTTTGAATACATTGCAGAGTAGAACGCAAATTATCTTGGATATGACTTGTCGAAGAAGAGGTCTTTCATTATTCATTTTTAACAGCCAACGTTTAAAACAATCATACCTTAGATTTCATGGATCCAGTTACTCTAAACTATAACCTACTATTAGTTTCTGAAACGTGGATGAGCAACAGAGAAGAAATTGTTCTTCCTATTTTCAATTGCATCTCTCATTATCAGCGAGATAATATTCGTGCAGGTGGAGTTGAAATATACCATAAGTCTGAAGATTCCGTCCACATTTATACTGAAAACATGGGACAGATCTTGTTTGTGATTTAAGCGCTAAGCATTGATCAGTTGATGACATTTGTTCAATTGTTTGTAAATTAGGAAACGATGTTGAAGTAGTTATTCTAGCTATTTATATATCCCTAAATCAAAAGCTTGAAGAAATAACATTATTTATTCATCGATTGCTATTAGAAATACTGAGGGAATACTTACTTAGTAAATTGCTTAAACAAAATTTTCATAAACTTCCACTTTATATATTGTGACACTTCGAAAAGATCCAATGAAATTTAAGTTTTATCATAATCTAAAGCAAGCTAGATCAACAGAAAAATTGCTGCAAGAATTTCAAAGGTTGTCTTTGAATACATTGCAGAGTAGAACGCAAATTATCTTGGATATGACTTGTCGAAGAAGAGGTCTTTCATTATTCATTTTTAACAGCCAACGTTTAAAAAATTCATACCTTAGATTTCATGGATCCAGTTACTCAAAACTATAATCTACTATTAGTTTCTGAAACGTAGATGAGCAACAGAGAAGAAATTGTTCTTCCTATTTTAAATTGCATATCTTATTGTAAGCGAGATAATATTCGTGCAGGTGGAGTTGAAATATACCATAAGTCTGAAGATTCCGTCCACATTTATACTGAAAACATGGGACAGATCTTGTTTGTGATTTAAGCGCTAAGCATTGATCAGTTGATGACATTTGTTCAATTGTTTGTAAATTAGGAAACGATGTTAAAGTTGTTATTCTAGCTATTTATTTATCCCTAAATCAAAAGCTTGAAGAAATAACATTATTTATTCATCGATTGCTATTAGAAATACTGAGGGAATACTTACTTAGTAAATTACTTAAACAAAATTTTCATAAACTTCCACTTTATATTGGCTGGAGATTTCAACATTAATTACAATAATAAAGAAAAATTCGAAAAACTCACATCCTTTTTATCAGATATATTTGATTTAAGTATTAAAAATTGGCCAGCGCAGTTCACAACAAATTACTGTACTTCAATTGATGCTGTTTTTCGACTTAAAATTAAATCTCAAACATATGTATCTTATTATAGTTGCCATTAGCCGATAATTACCATGATGGGATATAACAACATTTAAAAATATATATATTTATTTTAGTATTTTTTTAATGTAATTTTACAATTAATTTTTAATAAACAAATATTTTCGCTAAAATACTAAACGCAACTTCTTAATTTGATTCCGTACATTACATTATTGGTATATAGAAAAAAAAAAAGTAGAAAATAAACAATAAAATAGTGAGAAAAAGAGAAAATAAACAATCTAGATCTCTATATCAAATCAAATTCGGAATTGGAGAAAAGGTTTGATGAACTTAGTTCCTGACGGGGGTCCCCCGGCCGCACCTTTTTTTCCTCTGTAAAATAAGTCCATTTTGATTTCATTAAGATCTAAATAAGTTACAGTGTGCGCATTATGAAATATATATATATATATATATATATATATATATATATATATATATATTACTCTTATACAAAAATCGAATTCTATTCAAAATATACATCTCACTTTTCCATATGCAAAACACACCTGAAAACTTTTTTTGATTAAAACAAAGAATTAAGATTTCGCAAGTTGCAAAAGTTTGCAAGGGAAATTCTAGTAACTTCGTAGAAGCATATATACAGAATTGCGAAGGATGTTTACAGTTGTATGTATATGTTTGGATCAATTGTATACAGTAAAAAAATAATAAAAGAAATTATGAATTTGGATAATGCGAGACAATAGTTTTTGTTGCTATTGGTCTAAAAAAAATCTGTAAAAAAAGAATCAGATCTTATTTAAATTTGCGCCAATTTCAAAAGTTATGATCAATTCTAGTGCTTATGCTGTTTGGTGAAGGAACTTTCAGGCGGAATTTATAATTTTATTTTTAGCCAATTTTCGTTTTCTTTTTAGTTGTTTGAATAATATAGTTGCTTTTCAGAGTCAGTTCTCTATGTTTTTAGAAAAAAAAATATATATATATATGTTGTTTTCTTTGTAATAGATGTAAAATCTGTATAAAATAGTATTTAATTTAGTCCGACTACACTTTTTACTTTCTCTTACCCATAAGGTAGAGAAAGTATTGTTTTAGGGTCAAATTTTCGAAAGTGATTTTTTTGTTATATTTACATGTTCTGAAAATAGATTTTTTTAGCTAATGGTCTCTGTGTGTGTGCCTGTCTGTGTGTCTGCGTGCCTATTAACAACATATCTCATAAACAAATAATAGCAGAAATTCCAAACTCGGTATTCTAAATGTGTATGATATAGGGATGCCACACTAAGTTTTTCGTTGAGTTCAAGCGAATGGTTCGTGTACAAGGACACCCAAGACCCCAAGAGAATTCAAACACATTACGTCTATGGGGGAAAGTGCTGGTAAATAGAGTTTAACATCTATAGACTGCATTAAACCAAACGAAACGAATATATATATATTTTTATGCGTAAAAGCATGTCTCATGTAGAATATTGTAGGGAAATAAATCACTGTTCCTTTATAGGGCTATACAAAAGAAATGGATAAAAGTGTTACAATCGTTGCAAATTGATGAAAGTATGTTTCAGGTATGATTTTTCAGGAAGTATATTTCAGGTATCATTTAATACATGCATAATTAGAAAAGATATAACTATTAAAGAAACAACCTAAATTTCCCAATTCACGGTTGTCGCAAACGCCTCAGTCCCCTTAAGATCGTGAAAAAAATCTAAAGGAAATGCAAGGAAACGCAAGAACGAGTCACTTCCATCAGCGAAAAAGATTAAATCTGAAATTATCCAAAGATTCCGAGTGAACAGAATTTGATGAGTATCACTGCGTTGGTTGTGGATACAGCACCACAACCATAACGAATGTTTGGACAAAATGCATAATGCGCCTGAAGTGATTCCATGAAACTTGTACAAAACTATTACCAAGACCTTTGCCAAAAATGTAGTAAAATTTTATGAAAAGTGAAGGATTAAATTTTGTTTCTCATTCTGTTTATTCGAATTTTTTTCACTCATTTGCCGCAATATATTTGTGGAATTTATAAATTGCTATATATTTTTCATGATTAACTATAAAATGTGTTATTGGAGTGATGGACACCTGATATTTTATTTTCAAAGCTTTTGTCACTCTTTGCTCTTAATATTTATTTATTTTTTAATTATTATTATTTTTTTTTGTCCAAAGTATGATGTATAATTAATTTATTATAATTTTAAATATACATATATATTTCTTACATTTGCATTCTCAGAATTTTTATTTCAATCGTTGAAAACTGTGGTTATCGTCTAGATTTAACCTATAATCAAAATTATGTGTTCAAATGAAATTATGTAATTTAAATAACGAAACATAACTGTTTTTATAATTTTTGTGTTTTTAAATAACTTAAATATGAAGTATGTTAAATATTACGAAAATTATGTAAATACGTGTGTTCAATTACTTATACGAATATAAAAATGTAATTTATAGGTAATCTATCAAGACAGTTAATATATATATATATATATATATATATATATATTAACTGTCTTGATATTGGAGCTTATAAGCTTTACCTTTCATTAATTTAATACTACAATACTTAAGATTACAAAATTCTTGTGTGTAACAACTACACGACTTCCATTACCCATTACCCACTATTACACATATTGTATGCACTTTTGGTTATAATGTGATCAGAAGATATAAAATTTACCTAAAACATTAGGCAACTAACACTTTTTTTGTAAGAGAAAACTGAAGCATCTGTAAAAACATATAAAACGGAGTTTACATAACGAATAAAATAAATAAATATATAAAAAATCAGTAGACTTGTTTTTTGAAACACCTTTTTTCGACATCTAAAACAGACCTCCTTGATCAAGATTATAATTATTTTTCCTGTAATAACGACGTAATATATGCAAATGGGGCTTAAGTAGGAATTAAAACAAAAGAAGTTAGAGCCGTGTTATTGAGATACAAACTTTCACCAAAACTTGGCAAACTTAATTATTGACAGGAAAACAACAATTAAATGCAAAATGATATCTAACAGGGATTTATGTAGTGAGTTAAAAAAAAAAAAAAGCCGCGGTAGCCTGATCGGTAAGAGCAGCGAGTTCGTGATCGAAAGATTGCGGGTTCGGTCCTCGAGCCGGCCGAAGACCGTCGTGTACGCTAATGGCGAATGGTGCACATTAAATTCCGTCGTTGTCGCAAAGTCGTCCAAGTTCCCATCAAAAATTATACCTCTGGGAGTACCGGAACATGGGTTTTAACTCAGCTTTATCCCGGATCATAATTCGAGTTCCTGCTGGTGCTGCCATCTATCGCCAGCTTCTGGGGCTAAGACGTACTTCCTCCCTTATGGGCGCTCCTCTGTTAAACGGAATGACGCACCCTTCCTGCCTTAAACCCGGTTAGTTCCACTACTGGGGCTCGGAATTTCCGAGTGGCATAAGAAACAACAACAACAACAACAACAAAAATCACACACCATGCTTCTTTTATAGGAACGCACTTGCGAAACCTCTAAATTACCTACTTATACAGGGCGCCTATAAATGTTCCTGAACTAAACAATTAACACATACAAAAGAACATCTAATAGGGTGTTTATATAGTATTTTTTGAAGAAAATCGTTAGAACCATTTTTGAGATACGAACTTACGATCTCATTTCTGGTTTCCAATGTTCAACATCCATTTTCGATTTTCACCAAAAGTTGGATAAATCATTTACACACCATACTAAATTTTGTTGTACTATCTTTATTATTTCGAAGATATGGCAATTAGGAGATCCCCTCATTCCCTCCCCCCCAAAACACACAAACACACTGAACAATTGCCGGAAACCAATTTTTTGGACTTAAGAGATCTTAAAACATGTAAATCAGCTGAAAACTTGATATCGAAATTTCGGACCGAGCACAATATTCCCATTAGTACCTACTGTAGCCGGGTAACGAAAGTACAAATATGATAAATAAATAAAAAACAATGTACATGTATATTTATTTACTTCAATATAAAATTGATTTTTATGTGAAGATATGAGAAGTATCTTTATAAAATTTATTTAATTTCAAGTTTAAAAGTATTATTTTTTCATTTAATATATACGTCCAAACGACCGTCATTATGCCTTTTTATTTCTTCAAATATATTTTAATATATATTTATACATTGTTCTTCACCATAAACGTATATGTAAAATTATTTTTATTTGTCATAGACATTAGGCATAAAATATATTACAATCTTACAATTATTAATTTTGAAATATTTTTACACGCATTCACGCAACAATTACATTAGTGTTTGTTTTATTCATTCCCTAAATAATAAATGAATACTGTTATCTTGTTGGCACTAATTAACGTTCTGTTTCTAAATTTACCGGAAATCCTTTGACTAATTACAAAAGGATGCATTTATTTTGGGAAATGATAAATAATTACGGAACCGAAAAATGTTTTAATTGCAATTTTTCAAAAATTACTTTTTTATGAAAGAAAAAAAAAAAAAAAAAAAGAATGATTCTCCCAATTCATATTTATTCAAGTTATTATTATTTTTACTTCCATTACCCTGCTACCGTAGGTAATGGTAGTATTGTATTCGGCCTGAAAATTCGATATCGAGATTTCACCTTATTTACACGTTTTAAGGTCCTCTGAGTCCAAAAAGTGGTTTTTGGCAATTGGTCAGTGTGTATGAGTGTGTGTGTATGTGTGTGGGGAATCTTCTGGCTATTATATCTCGGAAACTAATAAATATAGAACTACGAAATTTTAGAATTAAAACAAGTCTGGTGTACAGAGGAATTTTCCAAATTTTGGTAAAAATTGAAAAACTGGAAGTGAGACATAGAAAACCAGAAGTGGGACCGTAAGTCCGTATCTCAAAAACAGCTATAACGATTTTCTTCAAATTTGCTATATAAACACTCTATTAGTTGTATGATATAGTTGGTTAGTTCAGGAAAATTGATAGGCGTCCTGTATAAATAGCTCAATTTCAGGCCTCGCAAAGGCGTTCCTTTAAAAACGGTTGTACGGATTTTTTTTCAAACTCGCCATTTTAACTCACTTTTAAATATGATTTTGTATGCAGTTATTATTTTCTTTCAATAATTGAATTTTGGTAAAATTTGGTATCTCAAAAACGGCTCTAACGATTTTCTTGAAAATCGTTATATAAATCCATTTCTTTCTTATGTATCACATAGTTATTAGAGGAAAATTAACAGCTACCCTGTTTAGGTAGGTCAGAAGTTTAGGTAGATCTTGAAAATAAGTGTTTCAAAAAATAACTCTGCCATGTTTTTTTTTTTTTTTCTTATTTTTAACCGCGCTATATGTAAGCTTCGTTTTATATGCCTTTACATGTGTATAAATTTTATCTTACCAGAAAAATGTTAGGTTTCTACTTCTTTATGTCACTATATTTTTTTATCTACTGATCACATTTACTCCAAAAAATTCATATAATATGTGTAATAGTGGGTAATGGAAGTCATGTGGTTGTTTCACACCAGATTTTTCAAATTTATTATACATTTAATGTGATATGACATTTAAAGTTTTATTTACAATTTTTAGTAATTTCTAAAATTTGTCAAGTGCACTTAAAAAAAATATATATATTTATGCGTATAGAAAGTACATAAACTACTAATCCGTTTCAACAATAATTATAATATTTATACTCATTTAACTTAATTTAAACTACATTAAAAAATTGTTTTACATAAGTAGCTTTAAAAGTAAGCATGATGTAGAATATAAAAAATACCTGCCGTTTCTTTCTTAAAACACATATTTCATATTTTACCACATTCAAACACTAAATTTTGCTTCAATTTGTTGCTTATAAAATTATTCTAAATGTAATTTATATTATATATATATATATATATATATATACATTACACTAACGTATGAGGCCAAAATGTCGACGATATTTCTGTACTACAAATGGCAATAACAGAATGTAAGTAAATGAAAAGTAGAATTTTTAAATAATATCAAGTATTTATTAATGTATAATTGTACATATCAGGATAACTTGCAGCAAAGTGAATAATTGTGCCAAATATAAGCTATCATTCACCCTCCCTGAAAAGAAGAAATAAAAAAAAAATCTAGTGTGAAACAACCACACGACTTCCATTACCCGCTATTACATGTATTATATGCATTTTTGAGAGATAATGTGATCAGAAAACATAAAAGTGACCTAAAGAGAAAATCGTTAGAGCCGTTTTTGAGATACCAACTTTTACAAAAAATCAATTATTGACCGGAAAAAAATAATTACATACAAAAACATATTTAAAAGTGAGTTAAAATGGCGAGTTTGAAAAAAATCCGTACAACCGTTTTTAAAGGAACGCCTTTGCGAGGCCTGAACTTGAGCTATTTATACAGGACGCCTATCAATTTTCCTGAACTAACCAACTATATCATTCGAAAGGACATCTAATAGAGTGTTTATATAGCAAGTTTGAAGAAAATCGTTAGAACCATTTTTGAGATACGGACTTACGGTCCCACTTCCGGTTAAACTCAATTATTGACAGGAAAACAATAATTACATACAAAAGCATATTTAAAAGTGAGTTAAAATGGCGAGTTTGAAAAAAAATCCGTACAACCGTTTTTGAAGGAACGCCTTTGCGAGGCCTGAAATTGAGCTATTTATACAGGACGCCTATCAATTTTCCTGAACTAACCAACTATATCATTCGAAAGGACAACTAATAGAGTGTTTATATAGCAAGTTTGAAGAAAATCGTTAGAGTCGTTTTTGAGATACGGACTTAAAAATGCCAAAAAACACTTCCGGTTTCCGATGTCCCACTTCCGGTTTTTGAATTTTCACCAAAATTTGGAAATTTCATCTGTACACCAGACGTATTTCAATTCTAAAGTTTCGCAGATCTATCTTTATTAGTTTCTGAGCTATAATAGCCAGAAGATTCTCCACATACATACATACATACACATACACACACACACACACACACACACACACACACATACATACACACTGACCAATTGCCAAAAAACACTTTTTTGGACTCAGGGGACCTTAAAACGTGTAAATCAGGTGAAAATCCGATATCGAATTTTCAGACCGAATACAATACTTCCATTACCTACGGTAGTAGGGTAATGGAAGTAAAAAAGTCTGAAATCCGAATGTTTTTCTTATTATTGAGTATTTCGTGTAAAATATCGTCTAAACAAAAATATAACTGTTTATTATTTAGCATTTCCGATTTTCCGAAAAGTAAAATGCGCGAAGATAAAAAATTATATTTAAGTCAAGTAATGGGCTTTATCCGCGCTACTTAATAAACCCCTGACATGTGACTACTGCAGGGAAAAATTCAGAATTATAATTTTTACATTTGTGTTTTATGGGGAAATGTTTGCATTCTATAGGAAAATATTTGTATCCTAGAGGGAAATTCATAGGGAAATCGAGAAACACAAGTCACATGTTGGGTATGAATTAGCCTCAAATCCAAGAAAACGGATATTGTCCATTTATCTGATTATGTCATTTAGAGAAAAAAAGTATATTTAAAACTTTTTAACGTTGCATTTTTACAATTTTTCAAAGCGTCATTTTAAATATAGCAAAAAAACATAAACAGAATATGAACTATTGTCATGTTATGACTAAAAAACACAATACTAAAAATTATAATCCGAATAGGTTCTAAGTATTTTTCACCCTCCAAGTACTGATCGTTTCACTCTTAAGTGCTAAGCATTTTAAAGGCACCGTGGAGATATATTTTTCGTGCAGATATATAAAATACATTGATATCTCGATTTTACGAGTTGTTATATAGATTTTTACGAATCGTCTCGCTGCGAGACGATAGTACTCTAGCGAGGATCCGAATCGTCTCGCAGCGAGACGATAGCACTTCGAGGGTTAACAAGTAAAATGCAATAAATAAATAAATAAATAAAAATGCATCACCAACATGGAGACAAAATTTTTAATGTCGCCAAAATGATCTTATAACAAAGCTATTTTAACTAGAAAAATAATGATACTTGTTCGTCAAGCATGGATTTTATTTTAAAATTTTTCTTTGAATGGATTTGGTTTAACTATCATTAGCTTATCATCCGACAATATTAATTTGGCTATAATAAAATCTTGGGTCCTGATGAATTAAAATTTTAAAGTGGGTCGGGAACTTAAGATTTATGAATCTTGAATTTTAAAGATAAATGAAATAGGAAGAAAGTACAAAAGTTTCATACGGGTTTGCTAGTAATAATAATTATAGGATTTAAGGACATCCAGTCATGTTCGTAGCTGAAATGCCTTATCGAGGATTGTCCTGATTAACTACAAACCTAACTGAAATCGTCGGTTCTCCATCTTCATAATTGGTACAGGGACTGACCTGGAGGAGAAAAACATTTATGACGCTAGATACATATACAATATTAATAGTTACATATGTTAATTGGACATAAAAAATTGAGTTATTCAAATCATAACCACGCGATTTTTCAGGGATATACTTTATTAAATTTATTGAATGATTACATGTTCTTTGCAAGTCGTATTTTAATTTTTTCATAATAATAATCAATATAGCATATTCGAGAACACTGTCATAAATGACGGTACAAACTGCGTTGTGACAAATTATTAAAATAAATGACTGCAATGTTCCATTCCATTTACATAAATATGTGCTAGTTAAAATCACATAAGTAATGTAAATATTTGAAAAATATTTATGTCTCTAAAAAACATTCGTATTTGCTTTTTTTTTTTTTTGTAACATATCTTATAAGTGCTTCAAAGCTCGTTCTCAGCTACAGTTTGACAATGCAACATGCCACTCTTCCACCATTTGTTTGTAGTTTACAGAGACCATTCGACAAAAAGCAAAATCATCTCGAATTAGCTTTTATAGTTACTACCGAAGTTTATAAGAAATAAAACGAGATTAGTTGAAAAATTGGACTGGGGGAAGGATATAAAAGAAAACAACAAAGGAAAAAACCGCAAACAAGGAAATCGATTGTTGCAGGTAAGAAAAACAGGGCCTCTTTTTCAAAATAATCTTACCAAAGGAAAGAGTGTGTCCGTAAAGGGACGTTGGAAGCGTCGGACAGGACATTTGAATCTCTACCTGAATTTTTTGTCAACTAAGTCAAAACTCAGCAAGATCTTACATTGGTAAATTTTTTGGTAAGTAACAAATTAATAACAGGAGACTTGGCGTTGGAATATTAAAACCCGAATAAACTACTACGTCAGAAACGCCAAAGAAAAATATTTGAGATGCATACAGCTGTTTCGGTAGCCTTAAGCGTAGCGTCTTTAGTGCAATAAATAAATAAATAAATAAAACATTTTTTTTTTTTTTTTCTGGTTTTAATAAGTAACAAATTAGCATACCGTTGCTAAGAATTTCGTCAACAAATGCAACACTACTTTCTTTAATAAAAAAGCACCACAAAACTGGCGTTGTAAAAAATATTACTTACAAACTTTGAATAAATACCATAAAATGCAATAAACTCACAACAATTGTTTCGGGTCGAAAAAACACACGACCCTTCATCAGGCGAATAAAATAAGCACGAGTGCTGCAGTCAAAGCGGCAACGCACTACTTTCTTTATGTATGCTTAAAACAACAAAAGAAATGTTTAATAAAGGAAAATAAAATTTACATTATTAAGAGGCACAATTTACATATAACGATTTTTAAGCTTAATATTATAACTTAGCTTTAATTATCATAGGTAAACCTTAAAATGTAAGTTCCTATATCTTAGAATTAAATATATGATAACATTTTTTGTCCATGATATAGAAAGATAAGATATAAACTAGTTTTACAAATATTCATTTTTTTTCTTTTATTGGACATTTATTTTATGATACTTATGATATACATATTATATATATATCAAAAAAAAAAAAAAAAAAAAAGGTAACTAAAACAGGAATAATGCTAAATAAATTTATACAATTTTCTCGTCTTACTTTTTCTATGAAATATCATGAGGTTAAATCACAGAAATTTTACTTCAAAATAATTTTCCCTACATAATGATAATAATAATAATAATAAACGCATTCTGATATCTGAAATGCCGTTCTGATATCTGAATAAAATGATATTTTATATTATATATCTTACAAGCCTTTATTGATATAAACAGAGACAGTAAAAATCTCTAACAGAACTACTCTGACTGATCTTCCATCTAACAAGAATAAATTTTCGCAGGATATTTCAGACCTAACTTTTGAAATAAAACACGATAAGTGCATTAGCAGAAATTTTAAATTGAGTTTGATGAAAGGCCTTACTTTTAAATAAACTTACTAATTTTTATATGTAATCAATATTTCACTCGATACTTGCATATGTAAACAATTTTTTTATGTCTACAGTATAAAACAGAAATGATATTCAGAATTTATGGAAGTTTTTTTTTTTTTTTTTTTTTTTTTTTTTAATTACGATTTTTATTTTTATTTTGAAGACACATTTTCAGAGAGTCTACAGTTAAAAAAAAAAAAAGAAAAGAAAAAGAAAAAAGAAAAGAAATCAAAATAAATTGTTACAAAGTGATTTTTTTTTTTCAAAGAAAAAGATAACCGCTCGCTCTCTAAAAAATATTACACGACAATGCAGCATTTTTAAATTCCGCTGACGAATATTTATTTTAACTGAGCTACCGATTTTTGTCTAATAAACTCCTAATACAAAATTGTATAATTATTCATTTTTTGCTTGTTTTTGAAACATGAAGGTCATAAGTGATAGTTCAAAGGTCTCTACATCTCAAGTGGAAATAAGCAGTATTAAAATTTGTAATTTTGCATTTAAAAAATTCTAAATAAAGAGCAACAATAAAATTTTGCAGTTTTCAATGTCTGCCAAATATTTATATGATTAGGTCTATTACGCGTTTTAAAACAAATATGTTTACAGCAATCAATTACAAAAATACCTATTAATATTATTTTTTAGACAGTAGTCATTCATTATGGTACCTTACATATTAATATAATAATAATAATAATAATAATAATAATAATAATAATAATTTAAAAAAAATAAAGCCTTAAAAGTAATCTAAAAATTTTAGAAGTTTACCACATAAATACTACGCAGTATTGAGATCAATTAATTATTAGACGCGTATAAAAATATATATAATAAACAAAATTAAGTATTTGTTAAAAATAATTAGGTATTAAATGTTGTACTTTATATAACCATAATAATCGTTTTATGTTTTAGGCTTTATGTTGCTTCATGACATTAAATAAATATTGTGATATATCAAAATTTCTGTATTAAAAAATATGAAATGTCTCCTTGGACAGATAATTTTACTTATTTTAATTTATTAAGTAATTATTTACCATGACCATGTAACAACCCTTTTAATCCAAACTTTAAATTAAATCAGTTTTGTTAGTTAGAAAAATAATTTTACAAATGATAAAAACATGACATGCTAAATACAGGATTTTATTAAGGTATGAAAACAGAAAAAGGTCAGAAAAGTTTGTTTGTAACCTCGCAAAATATAGAAAAGATTAAAGACATTTAAATAAAAAACCTACCATTACTTCGTGCGTCGTTTTAGATCTTTAAAACAGGGTGCCCGGTCCTCTTCAGAAATGGCAAAGTTTTGTGCTGGAAACTTGAGACTGAGTGATCCTCTGTTGACTTTGTCAGCAGGTGGCTCCATACTCTGTCTGGGGCTACTGCGCCGCTGTCGTTGCATACGTCATTATTAGTCGAAATTTCTATGGATTCTCGGTACATCGCGTAATTATAATCTTCATAATTGGCTATTTTAGTGGTTTTATCGAAATCTATTTTAATGTTTTGTTTATTGTACGTTTTGGCCAGGGCTGTATTATACTTTCTGGTTTTTACGTCATTTTTATGTTCGTTAATCCTAGTTCTATTTTTCCTCTTAGTAACACCAATATAGAAGCCGGGTTTATTATCTTCATCTGTAAAAGGGATTTTATAAATGCCTGCAGTTTCTAAAGGGGGGATGGGGTCTTTATCACTTCTGATTAATTGAAAAATATTTTTGTTCGGTTTAATGGGGATATTTATGCCGTATTTATTAGCTATATTTTTAATTTTGTTGGCGGCTCCGCGATCGTATTGGATAGAAGATGTAAAATTAAGGGATATTTTTTGATAGCTGGTTATGTGGTCAAGATTCCCGACGCACGAAGTAATGCTAGGTTTTTTATTTAAATGTCTTTAATTATAAGTTTAGTTCGTTTTTTCTATTTATTATATAGAAAAGATGTTGAACGTCTATTTGATATTGCTGCCTGTAAGTGTGCCATGGAACAAGAGTTTCCAAATGATCAACTTTCTAACAGGAAAATGGTTATAGGTAATATTGATATAACTACCATAAGCGCACTGAAGAAGAAAGCAGCAAAAAAAGTAAAAAAAAATCAGAGAATAGTTTATTTTAACCAAGAACGGAGAAAAAATGCTATTGTATCAAAATCGATTACTGGCGATAACGAACTTAAATTCTGTTAATTCTATTTCTCGTAACATTTCGAATTTACCGGAAATTTGTTTGAGGTTTTCAAATAAGTTACTCAATAGCATTGGCTATTAAATTATGCAAAGGAAATTTTTATAAAGCTCGCGCATGCGTAGTTAAAAATTATTTAGTAAAAGTGCTCGCCTTTTATAAGATACTTAATATTTTTTTCATTATGATTGCTGTATGCTGCGTATAATATAGTATGCCATATTTTCTAAACATGGCTCTACACTGGGTCTCATACCCTACGTGTTATAATAAAAAAAAGTGGAAGTTGTTTTTGCATTTTTTTAAAGAAACCGTTATATCTCCATGAATATATGTGGTAGCCTCATAAAACTTGATACAGATAATGAGAAAAATCTTCATAACCACATGCTACATCCAAAACGAATTTAAAGCATAACCGTTTACAGGGTGATCCAAAACATTTTGATTTTTGTTTAATTTTTACTGGTCCCTTTCTTATTTTCATGACACAAATTTTACTGAAAAATGTGAGGTATAACATGTTCTTCACACTACCAAAATTTCAAGTTGATTCCTAAAGAACTTTTCAAGATATCTGACAAAAGTAAAAAAGCGAAAGTGTTCACATTATTTTGACCAACATCTGTATGTCAAGCAAAACTGTTTCTCACAAAATTTTCAACGTCAAAATATGTTCATTTACTGTTCTTGGTATCATTTATCTTAATATATTATTTATCTTCATATTATTCAAATGCGAGGAAAAAAGTAAATCATACGAGTACTAATGAAGATTTTATTTTTACCAACGAACATTGGTAGTTGTGGACAGATTAAAGATATAGAATCTTTTCTTTTTAGTTTCCTGATCCCATCGCTTAGCAAATTTCACAAGCAGAATCAGAAAATTTTCTCAAGCAGAACATACCGGTTTCGAAACTATAACATATCAGTCAAAAAAGCATGATACTAACTATTGAAAAACAACTTTTTTTTAAATTCAACTTTATTCATCATCATAGTCTCCTTCAAGAGAGTTGCATTCAATCTATCGATTTTCTAACAGTTCGGTGCATTTTTGGAGATCTGTTTGTCGAGATCTCCAATAAACGCTTCAGTTTTGGATATTACTTCTTGATTGGAGCAAAATCTCTTTTCCTGGAGTATTCTTTTGAGATTTGTAAACAGGTAATAGTCTCTAGAGCCCAAATGTAGAAAGAGTGGTGAGTGTGGAAGCAGCTGGAAATCCAATTCATGCAGTTTTGCCATCATAGCCATTAACGTGTGACAGAACGTATTCTCTTGGTAAAAAAAGCACTTTTTTCTTCACCATATGAGGCTTTTTCCCCCTTGATTTCGTCATTGAATCGGACCAACACTGCTGTGTATTATTAACTATTGACTATTGTTCCTTTTACAAATTTTCGATAAATATCACTCCTTACACATTTAAAAAACACTCGCCAGAACGTTTTCTCAACGACTCTTTTGCCTTCGGCCGCTTCGGACGGTTTTTACCCGGAGCGGTTCACTCAGCTATTCGACTGTGGAGTGTAGTAATGGATCCATATTTCATCCGTAGTCACATACTGGCGCAAAAAATCCTGTTTACAGTTGCAAGCAATTCTCTGAGTTATATATGCGTTATTGTGTTTGATTTACTGTGATCCCATGCTGCATTCATTTTTATAACAGTTTTCTCACAGGCGAATATTCGAGGAAAATACTGAGAACACTACCTTTGGTTATCAGTAGGGTGTCAGCTATCTCCCGAAACTTCATTTCATGGTTGTCCAACATAATTTCTAGAAACTTTTAATTATTTTATGGTTGAGTAGCACTTTTAGGAGATCCTTTGTGTTCAGCATTACTAGTGTCTATTCAACCACGTTTAAACTGTGAAAAGCACCGACAAATAGTAGTTTTTGATGGATCAGATTCTTTGTAACACTTTTTAAGCCATTGCTGCGTTTCAGCAGCACATTCTTCCATGAAAAAACCGCTGGTGGAAGAGTCCCTGGAACATATGAATATAATTTGAAGCAGCCCTATATGTGACGGGATGTAAAACACGTTTCGGTATATATTAGGTAAAGAGGGACAGAATTTTCAAAAACCCTGTTTCAGTAGCATTTAAACGATATTTCTCTGATCTGATCACATTTCGAATCAGTGGACTAGTGGATTTTACTATGCGCTGATACGTTCGTCAGTCAGTAAGACCATAGTCTCCTTCACTAGATGCATCTCGTGTAGTTCGGAAACTAGGCAACAGTTGAAGTGGTAGACAGCGCCACCTAGTACAGATTATGGGACTTTTTTATTGAACTGTCATCAATAATTTAAAAAAGTGATGCATGATATCGACGTTTCTTCGATTCTATTCGCCTTTTATGCATATCATATCCCACTTTAAAAAAATTTTGGTGGCTCTTGAATAAAAAAGTAACGCAATCTGTACCAGGTGGCGCTGTCTACCGCTTCAACTGTTGCCTAGTTTCCGAGCTACGCGACAGGTATCTAGTTAAGGAAGCTATGATCAGACAATGAGTGGGTGTAAAAACTATTTTACATATATGAATATATTTAACATTCAGAAGAAAATATAATCTTCTTATATTGAAATATTAATAAGAGTTTAATGTTCAAGAAATAAAACATTCAATATTTTATTTAAATATTCCCTTGTTTAAAAATGACACAACTTTTCAAAATTATATCCTTTACTTTAATACTTTAACAATTAAGTAACTACCTATACAATTCTATTGAAAGAAAATAAGTTTAATAGTTAATTTATCATCAGTATATTTTGATATATATAATGGATTAGATTTAATTCCATATAATTGAGTAGATATTATGTTTTATTTCTTAGACGACATAGTAGGGAACACAATAGTGGAATTTAGATGATATAATTTGACTCGAATTCACAAGTTTCATTTCATAAGACATGATATGTGAATAAATAATGTTAAAATGGGAGTTAACTGTCGCCAATTATCGAGATTAACGAGGTTCACTCCAAATATATTAGGAATTTAATGATGCTACTTATTATTTTAAGAGTGATCATCGTTCTCATTAAAGGGTGAGTTTAATAAAGCAATAAATCAATCTTAGAAAACCTTCGAGATTTATTTAGTAAATGTACTATTTTATTTGAACTTTCTTAATATATTGCTATAGACAAAAAGGAATACCTTTTAAATAATTGCCATTAGAATTTTCCCGTATTTCAATAATCAAAATAAGAGTTCAAAAATATTTTAAAATGAAATTAAAAATGATTTTTTTTTTTTTTTACTTTTAATAATTTAATATTGTAGTTTCTGGATTCAGCTCGTAATAAAAATTTTTATATAATTTTTATTATTTAAAATATTAAACAAAGTATATAAAATTAGCTAAAACACTGTTTGTTATAAGCGTGCTTTTTAATGCTTAAAGTTTTTAACAGAAATCATCTTTTCTATCGAGGAAGATGTACTTGCCATAAATTAAAATTAATAATGTATGAACATTAGTACTTTTGACTGTTTTGAAATCTCATTTTTTCTTTTTAATTACTGCATTTCCCATCAATTACTTCTTCAAAAGAAATTTATTGTAAAACATGTCAATATTTTTAATATTAAACTCCACAATCCTTTCTATTATTTTTCTGTCAGTTTCTCTTCGTGTGATTTAGTCTTCATGTAATTTATTCTTTGCTAATTTTTGCTCCCAAACATGGTGATATTTTGTACGGAAAAAACTTTACCCAAGTCAGATTTTCTCTTCGAGAGTTTTGCTTTAATGTGATGCCAACAAGATTTTGCTTTCGAAAAATTTAGAGGTGAGATTGTGTCTCAATCCCCATTTTAAAACGTAGTACTGTAAAAGAAATATAATTTATATATATATATATATATATATATATATATATATATATATATATATATATATATTGTAATTTATTACTCTTATTCTTAAATACAGGGCACAGCAGTACCTTTTGAAAACAATAGTTATTTAAATAATAATAATAATTATAATAATAATGAATATTATGAATTTCATGAAGGAAATTGTGCCAAAATATTACGTTATAAGTCTGAAACAAACCAAAGTTTGTTCTAATTAACGTAGTATCAAAATGCATTAAAAGTTATAGTTGAACGTTATTAAGGTTTAATAAATATGCGTATAATAACAAAAATGTATAAACAAAAAAAAAAATGTATAAAAACAAATAATGCATAAAAAGAATAAATAAATAAATACATAGTTTTATTTCAAAACATACTAAAAGATCCAATTCTAGGCTGAGAGGTACTGGCTTAAAATTCGAAAAGAAATTTTGAACCCAGACCAAGTCCTTAACACAACAACGAAAGTACTGCACGAGGATGTATGGTCGTCGATATTCTACATGAATACTTAATTTCAGCTTTATCGGAAGATTAGAAGTAGGTTAAAATTCGAAACTAATTTTTACCTTGCTTTTAGGGAACAGGAACCTCAGACCCCCTACCCTTAATCCATTAATACTTCAACATGTATTATCAATATCGTTAGAAATGCATACCAAATTTCAGTTCAATTGACTGTGCTAAAATAGTCATGGGCTAAAATTCGAAACAAATTTTGAACTTGAGTTGGGGGCACAAGGTCTAAGCCCACCCTCAGCGTTACTACTTATAAACATATATTAATAATGGAGTATTTATTGCATGTATGCAAAATTTCAGCTCCGTTAGACGACAGAGAATAGGTCAAAATTCAAAAAATGATCTATAACTGCAGTTAGGGGACCAAGATTCCGCTCATAAGTCTTTTACTAACTGAGCATGTATGACCATCGGAATTGCGTATATAAGCAAATATTCCAGACGATAGGACGTCGATTTAACATATCTTGAATTAGAGTTGGAGTCTCAGAACCACCAGGACACCACTCATAAGTCTTTTATTACTTCAGCATGTATTGACATGTATTGACATATGTAGTATAATACTACTAAGTTTTATTGTTTTAAAAATCTTTTAAAAAATGTATTTCATGTATATAATTTTCTTTTATATATATATAAAGGGAACATTCATTTTAAATGAAAAGAAAAAAAAACTAAGTTATCATAATATTTCTAAATGAGAATTACAATATAACTGTTATTTAAAGATTTCCTATTAAATTTTTCTACTGCAGACTAAGGCTGAATTTCATAAAATGTTCTGAAAAGTGTTTCTGTTTGAAAAAAGACAAAGAAATGTATATTGCAATAGTAAATATCTATTCTTACTATTATATATATATATATATATATATATATATATATATATATATATATATTATAACACACACACACACACACATATATATATATATGAGCAAAAGAATCGAAGCCAGATAAAAATTTAATTCCAAAACACATGAGGGCCTTCATCAGGGAAGCTCCCCCTTGTAGGGAAAAGAATATGAGAAGTTTCTGACGAAACGCTGGTATTTTAACCAAAAAAACGTTTCTAGCCCCCGGCTTCTCACAGATGAAAGCAAGACCATACAGCAAACGAATTTTAGAAAACTTTGTTCTAGTTCTATTTATTTAATAATTCAAGTTTTACTCCCTCCTATATTTAAAATTTATCTTATATAGTATAAATTTTTATAGACAAATAAAAATATTAAAAATTGCTAAATAATCTTCAAAATAAAGGTGGTATTTTATGTATGTAACAAGAAATGGAAATATAGGTATACAGACAAAATATCGACATTTCAATCTTATGTAAAATGTATTAATGAACTGAAATGTTAAATTGTAAGGACCCTGAAAAAAATAATAATTAAAAGCGAAAGATTTTTTTCAAAAATGTTTAAAGAGATAAATACTCTGTAAAATTAAAACATAAAAATTGCTGTTATATAATTTATTTGAAACCGAATTAAAATTTTAGTACAAAGTACAAATACATACACACACACACACACACACACACACACACACACACATATATATATATATATATATATATATATATATATATATATATATATATGTATATATATATATATATAACTCTAGGAAAATTCATTAAATTAACTACCACACATTTTACATGAAAAATAAAAATCTGTCGCATAATAAATATATTGTAAGTTAAGTATTTAACCCCTATTTTAACTATATTTCTCTTTAAGTAGCAATACGACAATTGCAACTACGTAACTTCAATGTAAACTTATGTCTAGTTAATATATTGAGAAAGATATGACATTTCTGCTCTAGTTACATAATACTACAGATTGCAATTACGCTCTTGAGTAACAGATTTCCATTGATCTTGCATAAATACACACATAAATTAACAGAAATCGACACGTATTAACTGTTGTACCAATATTTCTCAAAGTTGATTTATCATAATAAGCAAAATCATTATATCTGTTTCTTAACCCGTTAGTAGTCGCTATCAACAGCGCCACCTATTACAGATTTCGAACTTTTTATTTAACTGTCACCAATAATTTTAAGAAGTGATGTGATCGACGTTAAATCGATTTTATTCGCGTTTTATGTATATCAAATGCCACTTCTAAAAACTTTTGGTGGCTATTGAATAAAAAAATCTGGAAAAAATGAAGGATGGGCGGCAAATCGACCAACTAGCGACTACTAACGGGTTAAATTCTTAATGGAAACCAAGCACTAAAATTCTAATTTAAATGAATAAAACTAAACATAATAATACTTTCATCACTATAATTATTATTATTATTTTACATTGAATTTACTTACTTTAATTAGAATTTTTTATGTGCTTGCAGGATATTTTATCAATTGATTGTGTGTTCGAAGATAATGAACCTTTAAAACATAATATATACGATCAGTGAATACGTTCTTTCAAGTTTTTCATTTCTTATCTACATAGCAACGATTTTGAAAATGAATGCGTTTTCATCATATCAATTACATATTATTTCACCTTGTTAGATCAAGTATTTAACTAAAGTATGAAAGTAGTGTTTTTTATATTGGTTTTTAAAATATTTAAATAATAATGAAGTACATAACTTGTAGGTAAAGTGTCACTGAAAATTAAAACTGTATTCGAAATAGTTGTTACATGAATAAATAGAAACTCAGTTTATTCCATATAATAAAAATATTTCATTACAACGTACTAATAATTTACATTAAATAAAATAAAAATTATTTGTATGTATGTCGGATAATTTGTAGGCAATAGACCGGTTACAGAGCTATAAAATTTTGCATTGTGTTCGGTTTGACTTCCCGTACTGAACTTAAAGACCGATTTTCCAACAACATATTAAACTTTTAAAAGTTATCTAAAACAATATTGCCAGTTGTCGAAACTCGATCAATTTTTAAAGTAGGCATCAAAGTAATAAATGTCAAATTTCAAACATTTCGTGTAAGCAATATTCTTAGTAATTCATCTACCATTAAAAAACACGCTGTTAGCATTTTTATTTACATGTAACGATACAAATCCCTACGAAGTTCTCTGTATATTTCGCTCTATTTGCCTCTCAGTCCAGCTGATCGATCAAAGTTCTTCGTTTGAAAATTTCAATAGCGAAAAACACTGCCTATACCGAAACATGTCAACAATAAAAAAAAAGAAAAAAAATTATACTCACTTCTGCTCTCAGGCAGATAAAATAGAAACACGAAAAATTAAATCTACAAAAAGAAGCTGAATCACGAGCCATTGTATGCATTTTGAAAATTTGCACATTCAAACTTAATAACTTTCTTCGATATAAACTTGAAATACAAACTAATTGTGCATAATATAAAAAGTGTAAAAAAAAAAAAAAAAAAAAAAAAAAAAAGAAAGATAGAAAGAAAAGAATTTTTGTCTGCTTTCATTGCTTCACACTAGGTGTTATTTTTTGCAACCCATTAACCATACATTCTTTACTCTGCTAATTTTAATCGCCTTCACTTATTACTGAAGTGTCTGCGGAGGCTCAAAAATTTTTTTTTGTTTCTGCACACAGAAAAATGGAAAATCGAAACTTGTCAAGAAACGTGTCATCTTAGTGATAGTACACGTTTTCCTAGTACATTGACAAATTTGCACAAAATTACGCAAAATTTTAAACAATCAAAACACTACCTGACAATCCCATTTAGTCATGAGACACAAAACTCGTTTTATTTTACCATGTATCTTTAATGTGTTTCGTCTGATGACCCGTTTTGGCTCTAAAACATGTCAGATGACTAATTTCCCAGGCACAGTTTTCATTTTCCTCAAATTTGACCGGTTAGTCAGATGAGAGAATAAAAAAAAATTGTTCCTGTTTTGTCAATTGACTAAGAAAAATTTGTTTGGCTAGTCCAAAAGCTCAGCATTATTATTTTTTTCCTTTATTATTATTTGTTTATTTATTTTTTGTCTCCTTCTGACAACTTGAGTTAGTCAACCGAAATCGAACAATTTAACCTATCAAATCTGGCGGCATAATGCAATCGCAGAATTCGAAATTCAAATACTTAGATATCTGAAAGTGTGGATCCGTTGATGTCGTTTCGGTTCCGTTTCCATATTTGTGATAATTTTCATTTTAGAAAGAGACCCAGAGATTTTAATTATCTGCGAATCGAGTTTACGGTCAAAAGTAAGTGCTAAATACTTTATTTTATTGTATATATATATATATATTTTATTGTAAGCTTTGTTAGAATAGTAAATTTTAAATTTGTAAAATTCTAAGCTTTAGCAATCTTCTAACAATATCAATCGTATTTAAAATTTGTTTTAATTTATAAAGTTGTTTAAAACGTATAAATTTTAAAATACGTTATTATAAATCTTAGTTTTGCGTATCGTTGTATTATAAAAATAAGTATTTTAATTTGTCTGAACTATAGATTTTTACATATATTTTTAACATTAAGCTCATATTAATATTTTTTATATACAGAATAGTAACGCTTTATTTTCCCCTAAAGGTGGTTCAGAAGGTATTTGGATTCCGAGAGATAAAAATTAAAAAAAGATATGGAAAAATGCCATTTATAAGGATTTTGAATAACTCCGAATTCTAAGGTATGTTTTTAAATTATCTTTTGCAACATTTTATCTATCTTATCTCAGAACAATAAAGAATAATATTCATACTTTTTTATATTTAAAATTTTTAATGACATGATTTTAAAAAAAAAATTAAAAGGTTCCTCGTTCCTCGTTTATCTGTTATTTGTTCTATTTTTTTTTTTTTTTTTTTTTTTTTATTTCCAGTTCTAAATAAATAAATATATTTTTATAATTTAAATATTTTTGGCAAATGGTTGATAATTGTATGTAATAAAATATGTCTTTATTTATTATTAAATGTTTGATAACAATTTTTTCAGAACAAATTTGAGCAAAAATGATATGAATTTAATATCACATACTATATTCTTTTCTCAATTTAAAGTTAAATTGTTCTTGTGTACAATATTAGTTATTAGCGATAAATAATAGATGTCTTAGTTAAAATACATATAGATTCAATTTCATGCTACTTGTTGCATTCAAATGATTGATGATTGTAATAAAAGGTTGATATTTTTAGTTATTAAAAATTTGATATATATATATATATATATATATATATATATATATATATATTTTCTTTAGAATAAGTTTAATCAAAAATAATATCAGTTTAAATTATTAGATACTATTAAGTATTTGTGATAAACAAAAGATATCTTGTTAAAAATATGTACTTAATTTCATATTATTTGTTTCATTGAACAAACTGAAAAAGTAAAAGTTATATGCTATAAAAATGAGACAAATTACTATAAAGATACAAAATGCACAAAACATGGGCAAATTTTAACCTTGAACAAAACGAGCCATATAGTCTGAGAAAATAGTGTTCAAAAGTTGAATGACAGAATCTGCAGCTAACAGACATTTGTTGATATGTATCATTACAAAAAAAAAAAAAGTATAAGAGTTTAAAGCCATGCCTAACCCCAGGGAGAAAAAAAGAAGAAAAAAAAATGTTATGTTGAGGCAACAACAAAACTAACTTTTTTCTACATTTTCCTATATAAAATCATGCAATGGAAATTATTTTTTATTTTTATCCATTATTAATGCAGACGATTTTCATATCAGAGAGGTAGTCTAAAGGTCCAACGGAAGTAAATTTTTACCGTGCAGATGATCACGGGGAAAATTGCAGTATAACAGCGCCACATATCGCCTATATACACCCAATTTAATAAGCATTATGTATCATAATGGCCTTTTTATACATTAAATATTGTTCGATTATACGCATTAGAACCTGAGATATAACTTTCCCTTGAATTGTAAAAATAGCTGTATAGTCTGTTAGCTGTATAGCTTCACCTGTTGAGCGATTAGCACTAAAAGGCATAAACTAATAATTTATGTTAAGGTGCATCTACATATAATTTTATATGCAATTCTGTGCAGTAGTTCCTGAGATAGAGCCTTCCCTGAAATTGCAGAAATCGACGTATAACAGTGCCACATGTTGTGCAATTAGCACCAGATATTTGATAGGCCCTAACTTATGTCAAGGCGCATCTGCGTACAAATTAATATGCAATTTCGTGCAGTAGTTTCTAAGATATAGCCTTTTCTGAAATTGCTGTAGAGCAGCGTCATCTGTTGAGCGATTGGCACCTAAAGTTGATAGACACTAATTTATATCAAGGCGTATGTGCGTACAAATTAATATGCAATTTCGTGCAGTAGTTTCTAAGATATAGCCTTTTCTGAAATTGCTGTAGAGCAGCGTCATCTGTTGAGCAATTGGCACCAAAAGTTGATAGACACTAATTTATATCAAGGTGCATCCGTATATTAATTTATATGCAATTCTGTGCAGTAGTTCCTGAGATACAGTCGCCAGGAAACTTTTTGTCACATACAAACATTTTCTATGGTCAAAACATGTTCTAGAACTCTCAAAACGCTTAAATCCATCAAAAACCGAAAATCGAAAATGTTTACGAATTCAATGCTTTCTTCTATTGAATACAAAAAAACTAAAGAATAGTACGTGTGTTACTGTAATGCAAAATAATTTTAAATTGAAAAAATAATATAAAAAAGCTTAAGCATAAGTTTAGATTAATAACAATTAATATGAAATGATTGGGCTTCTATAAACATCCATAAAAGAACAACAGAAGTTTTAACAAATTGTTAAAATTCTTTTGTGAAAACTAAAATTTAAGACACAAAAAGAAACAACTCATTCAAAAATTTATGTTTTGTCACTCACAGCTAACTGCTCATGTTCTTTTTCTTTCTTTCTTCTGTTTTATTTATTATTATTGTTTTGTGTGTGTGTGTGTGTACGCGCGAGGTTTGGTAACGAGGGGGGGGGGAGCATTTGATGAATGCACAATCAAAACTGAATCAGACTCAAAACTATGAAAAAAAAAAAAAATGTTTTTCCTATTTCTATCTCCCCCTTCTTCCCTCCCTTTCTTATCGGCTAAAATAAACAAACACGTAATTTTTCCCATCCGCCGGTCATTAAAGTGTTTGTTTATTTATGTGAATTGGATTATTATTATTGTAGCATTTTAGCTAATTAAAAAAAAAAAAAAAAAGTTGGAGATTTGATATTGTCTCTAGCTTGAATGAATCACTAAATATATATCATCGAACTTCAAATACTTAACTTTCGAGGAGGGGGTTTGAAAGGAGGGGGGGGGGCAGGGGATGTAAGTTACAGGTATTTAAAAAAATATATATACTTGTAACAGAAGAAAACAGCTGCCAATTTCTTATTTAATATTAGAAATTTTGTTTTTTCAGTATATTTTTACTCCATTACCCGACTACCGTAGATAATGGGAGTATTGTATTCGGTCCAAAAATTCGATATCAAGATTTCATCTGATTTACATGTTTTAAGGTCCCCTGAGTCCAAAATGTGTTTTTTGGCAATTGGTCAGTATACGTGTGTCTGTGGGAGGGGGGGGGGGTTTCCTCTGACTATGATATCTCCTAAACTAATAAAAATAGAATCACGAAACTTCAGAATTGAGACAGGTCTGGTGTACATATGAATTTTTTAAGTTTTGGTGAAAATTGGAAAAATAGGAAGTGGGATATCCGAAACCGGAGGTGAGTTCGTAAGCCCGTATCTCAGAAACGGCTCCAACGATTTTCTTCAAAGTTACTGTATAAATACTCCATTAGATGTCCTTTCGAATGATATAGTTGGTTAGTTCAGGACAATTGACAGGCGCCCTGTATGAATATCTCAATTTCAGGTACTGCAAGTGTGTTCCTTCCAAAACGACTGTATGTATTTTTTTTTCAAAGTTGCAATATTAACCCTCTTTTAAATATACTTTTGTGTGTAATTGTTGTTTTCCGGTCAAGAATTGAACATGCCAAATTTTGGTAAAAGTCGGTATCTCAAAAATGGCTCTAACGATTTTCTTGAAAATTGTTACATAAACCCATTTGAGGTATCCTTTCTCATGCTTTACGTGGTTATTACAGGACAATTAATAGTCATCCTGATCAGTTAGATCTGTTTTAGATCTTGGAAACTGGTGTTTCAAAAACTAAAAAATAAATAAATAAATAAATAAATAAATAAATAAAACTACCCCCCCCCCTTTTTTTTTTCTCTTATTTTTTTAACTCGCTATGTAAACTCTGTTTCATATGTCTTTACGCTTGTATTAACTTTCTCTTACTGGAAAATTTTTACTTGTCTTTTTCATTAGGTCATTTTTCTTTTTCTTTTTTCTTTTTCCGTTTTCATTTTTATTTTATTCTAAGAAAATAAGTATTCAAAATTTCCCCCGAACATCGTTCGCGCGTTCGGACATATTCTGCACCCCTGGAAATATGTTAAAAGGCACTTTAAAGAAATTCCTTCCATAGACTGTACTGTATTGGACCTTTTGTATTTGTTTGAACATACATAAATTATATAGATAACATTTATAATATGGTTGTCAGCTTCCAAATATGTTTAACAATTGTGTACTACCAGCGATATATTCCTTAAAAAAAAAAGAAACAGTAAAACCAGATCGATTTAAAAAGAAATCTTGTGCGTGCGTAATCAAGTAGTAAGTAATCATACATATATATATATATATATATATATATATATATATATATATATATATATATACAAGTATATAATAATTTATGCATAGATTAAGAAAGGTTTTGATATATGCAACTTCTTAACTAAATGCAACCTATGCAATGAGGTGAAATTTACACCTCATGAAACGTACTTCTTAGCGATATCCTAATGACTTTTTTTTTTTTTTTTTTTTTTCCTTTTAAGGTTTGCGAGCTTCATTTTAAGCCTGATGAAATTATACAAGCAGTAACATATTTTAATAAAAAAGAAGAAAAGTTATATCAAGTCCCAAGAAATAAACCAATTGTTAAAGATGGTGCTATTCCTACGATTTTCAGTGATTTGCCATCATATCTATCAAAGCCAAGTACATGAAGACAAAGTCCTGTGGAAATATTTCTTTTTTGCTTAACAGCTATTTAGATTTGTAAATAATTAAGTTGGAAAAAGTTAAAAAATAGTCACAAAAACTTGAGAAGTATTGCAAAAGCAAAGGCAAAAAATTTACGTTTTATTACCTAATGATATATGTGCTTTTAAATTATTATTATGATTAATTTTTATGCAAATTATAGAACAATCTTCTTTATGTATATGAAACATATTTATAATTTTCAATAAAATTATTTTTGTTCTTGATTTTTGTCTTTTATGTATTATTTTAATTACTTAGTTTCTTATTTAAATAAGCAAATAAATCTATTTAAAATCTTAATCTAAAGAATGTTGAAAGTATGTTATCAGGTAAGTGAGAGTTATTTTGGATGATCAAAATACTTGTAAATTATTGTTATACATTAAAATTTCTCTGTGCATAAAATTAACAGAGATGATTAAAGGAAAAAAAAATTCTTATTATATACGGTAAAATGTGTTTTTAATGCAAATTTTATATCCACCCTCACCTTAAATAAATAAAAAAAAAGGGTGTATCATTAATATTTATGATTTTAAAACTTTAAATAACCGGAAATTTGGAGTTTGATGTCATTTATAATTTAGTACATTGTAACTTCTATACCTTATATATCGTTTATATTGTCTATATCAATACATTGTATCGTCGTACCTGTTTATACTTTTAATCTGGTGAAAAAAATCTATTATTTAAAAAATATATGCATATATTCAGGTGGCTTAACCCTTTGTATCCCACCGGGACTTTAAAGTCCCACCAAAAAAATTCCTCAATATAGCCTAAATTTACTACAGGCTTTCATTGGAACTTCAAAGTTCCTATAGTTTAAGCTTTCTCTATTGTTAAGCTATAGTTTAAGCTAAATTTAATATGAAATGTTTCTCTTGCAGCAAAGAAATATAATAAAAAAGTTTCAAACTATTTTTCCAAAAATAAGGTGATTTGGTATATAAAGGGTTAAGTAAATTAACTGTTTGAAATATTTTTTATTTTATTTTTTAATGTTTATAATTTGTATTTTAATTAATTACAACATGTATGTTTTCCAAAATTTTGATATTTTTATTTATTGAAAAGTTGTGATTATTAATGGCATCAGTGGTTATATTAAACATAAATAAACACCTCTCAGTTGCTTTGTTAGCTATATTAATTCGTACTCTGCTATTACTCCTATTTTAAAAAAATATTTATATATATTACCTTTGAAATAAATTTATGGCTAAGTATAAGATTTATTGTTTTATGGAGGGGAAAAATTGGGAATGAAAGCGGTAATATTAAAAAAAAAAAAAAAAAACTTAAAAAAAAAAAGGTTTACATTTATTTTTGTAACCACAGCCTATAAAACGAAAGCACCGAGGAGAAAAAAAAAAAAAAAATATATATATATATATATATATATTTCTAAATCCATATATGAGGATGTGCATAAAAAATGGACTAAATCATGTGGCGCCACAATCCACTTGGAAAGTCTTGATAAGAAGGTGTTGCATAAATGCGCGCGTTAATCTATAATAATAATAATAAATAAATGTAGGGAAGAATGTTTAAAACAGAGAATTCTTTGTTTCAGTGGTTTGTTAAATTTCCAGTAGTCATAACTGCTAACTTTTTTAATTGATTCCGGAATGTTGTTAGTACCGCCCTTTTTTAAAACCATATTCTTTGAGGAGTAATTTTCTTCATATTTAATTGTAATTACATGCTAAAGAAAATTATTCTAGAAAGAATATGGTATGAAGCAAAGGGCGATTATTAACAACTTTCCGGAATAATTTGAAGTTGGCAGCTACGAGTATTTTTTCCGAATTGATAGACAAGTAATATTTTTTCAGAAAAGTTCTTTAAATGTATTTTCAAGGTTGAACACCTTAAAGGGGGGAAAAATTAAACAATTACAAAAGTAAAGAGGTTAAGACTAATAACAATGCTTTTACAAAAACCCCTGCAAACAAGCATGAATCTCTTATTCCTCATAAAATATGAAGGATTTTAAACAATTAAAATTTTGATTAATCTGCATACTTGCCAACTCTACTGTTTTTACCAGTAGACTACCGTTTTTTCAGCTATTTCTACTGGTCAGCTGTTTTTAGGAACTTACAAGAAAAATTGTAAAATTGAGCAATTTTACTGTAAAATATATAGAGGAAAATATGCAGAAAATAAATATAATAATGAAATGAGGCTTATTAAATGTATGTGTAAAAATTACAATATTGATTTTAATTAACTCAAAACAAACTTAAATTTTTGGGTTTTTTACTTCCATCACCTAACTACCGTAGGTAATGGAAGTATTGTATTCGGTCCAAAAATTCGATATCGAGATTTCACCTGATTTACACGTTTTAAGGTCCCTTGGGTCCAAAAACGTGGTTTTTAGCAATTGGTAAGTGTGTGTGTATGTGTGGAATCTCCTGACTACCATATCTCCGAAACTAATAAAGATAGAACTACAAAACTTCAGAATTAAGACAGGTCTGGTGCACAGATGCATTTTCCAAATGTTGGTAAAAATTGAAAAACCGGAAGTGGGACATCAGAAACCAGTAGTGGGACCGTAAGTCCGTATCTCAAAACCGGCTCTAACGCTAAGTTTGTTTTAAATTATCGCAGATCGATGGTTCAACCATTCGTTTTAATGGTATTGGCGAGCTCTTTTGAAAGATATCCATCATGAAAATTTACTCCCCTCGAGGGAGGACTTCGCCCTCAGGGGAGGGGGGGGGGGAGGCGAGACTCCTACATACACAATTTTTTTTCCCCAGTTGACTATCTCTATTACGAAAAATATATATTCGTTTGATTTGGTTTAGTGCAGTCTATAGACGTTAAACTCTACTTACCCGCAATTTCCCCCATAAACGTAATGTATTAGAATTCTCTTGATTGTCCCTGTACACGAACCATTTGCTTGATCTTAACAAAAAGCTTACTGTAGCATCCCTATATGATACACATTTAGAATACCAAGTTTGGAATGCCTTCTACTATTTGTTTTTGAGATATGCTGATAACAGGCAGACAGACATACACAGACACACACACAGACACACAGACCAACCGCTAAAAGCATGATTTTCGTATTCAGGAGACCTCAAAACGTGTAAATATAACAAAATCTCACTTTCGAAATCTTGACCCAAAAACAATACTTTCTCTACCTTATGGGTAAGAGAAAGTAATAATTTATTTACATAATAACTTTTGTTTTTTCTAAAGAGGTTTCTTTTCATTCTTATTAAAAACTGCATCCAATAAATGTTTGTAGAAAAATAACAATCACTCTTGGCTTTTTTCGGCTAACATTCGTAATTTATATTACAACAAACTGTATAGCAACAAATGTACAGCTAATTCTGTATGGTTCATGAATATTCGTATCGATTTTCTAGTCAATAGGGGAATTCTGCAGCCGCGATCGTACACAAACACACAAAAACGCACACACAGAAAAATAAATTGGTCACAGTGACCTGCCAAAATGCTCAGCTGACAATACAGAATTGACTAACCAAAATAACTGACTAGCCAAAAAGTGTACTTGCTGAACTAGTCTCCAAAACTGAAAAGTGTACTTGCTGAACTAGTCACCGAAACTGAAAAGTGTACTTGCTGAACTAGTCACCAAAACTGAAAAGTGTACTTGCTGAACTAGTCTCCAAAACTAAAAAGTGTACTGGCTAAACTAGTCACCAAAACACTACTCCAGACTAGGAAGGTTAATATTATTAGACAAAGAAGGCTAGTCGATAATCATAATTATCTGACCAGGAAGGTTAGTCAACAACCGCAGTTGCCAGACAAGGCAAGTTAGTCAGAATCTACACTTGATTAAGAAAGTTAGTCAACAGATCCCAGGTATCTGACTAAGAAAGCTAGTCAATTTTTAAAGAATATTTGAAGAGGCAGGATAGTCAAGATTATTTGCCTGACTAACCTGTCTGGTAATATCTGAAGAGGAAAACTAGCTTTTGGCGTGGATGATATTACATGCTCAAATGGATGGCTGCCTAGTTTTAAAGAACGCCAAGGTATTGGGTGAAAAGTCTGCAATTATCCTAGTGATATTTTCACATTTCTTTCGATTTCTTAGAAGCTATGTGTTTCATAAGAAGTGCATGGAACTCTGTTACTCCCACTGTTATAAAAAACGGTTTCAAGCTTGGGAATTTTTCAAAGGAAGATGCTGAACAAGGAAATGAAACAGAAGCGGACGCTGTGATAGAAGAAACTGAAATAAGTGGAATAATTTCCTTCTATCGCTTGAGTTCATTAGAGTTAATGAACATTTTATGACTTAACAACCCATGACAGATGAAGAGATTGTTGCCGATTTAAAAGAAAAGGAGAATGAAGAAGAAGAGAAGAAAAAATGGAGCCTGGTGTATCAGTCGAAATTCTTCCCGTATCCTTTAATGAAGCAACAGGAGCTTTAAAAACTGTTCAGTAGTTTTTGTTTCAAAAAGAAAATGCAGATTGTGCTTAGGACAATTCGCGAAAAAGTGGATTCTTCTATTAATAAATGCAGACTATAAAAATTGAAGCAAAAGTTAATAAACAATTTTTTAAAAGTCTAACTTAAAGAGGTAAATATATTTTATTTTTATATTTTATTCCTCCTTAACTATTTATTTATATATTTATTTGTTTATATTTAAAGTAAAATTTTGCACGAAAATATTGATTAACTTAAAATATCCATAAATTACCTCTCTACAGATATACTTTAATTATAATCTTATATATATATATATATATTTAGTGATTTATTTTTAAAATCAACCTAAGTGCATTTTCTGTTTTTGTCGGTTACTACGAATTTCGATTAATACGAAAAATCTTTTGCGACCCTTTGACTTTATCTTAACGAGGTTTGACTATATATATACATATATATTATTTTATTTATTTTTTTTGTTAAGAAACTAAGTTGTTAAAAAAAAAAAAAAAGAAAGAAAGAAAGAAATACTCCAAATTATTCAAGCCACTCTCACAATTACAACTGTTTGAAATTCCCCCAAACGTAATTATTTTTTTTTTTCAAGTTGAATATTCATATTATATTGAAAATACTGATTTTTTTTTTTTTTTTTTTTTTTTTTTTTTTTATTATTAAGTTATGCTGATAACAGACATACACTTTGATCAACCGGTAAATACGTAAATTTTGAATTCAGGATATATCAAAATACGTATTTAAGACAAAAATTAATGTTGAAAATTGACATCAAGCAATTTCTTTTTCTACCCTATGAGAATGAGAAAATAATTAACATTCCCAAAAAGATTTTCTTAACTTCATAAAATGAAGTAAATCATTTCCATCAATTACAATCTGAAAATGTATATATATATATATATATATTCAATGTTTTTGCAATTTTTGTATATTATCTATAAGTTTTACACGCATCACATACTGAAATTAAATTTCAGCACATTATGAAATACAGTTAACATAATTTGAATGGCACTTCCAACAATTCTTATGTAAAGACCTGATATATTCGAATTCTTCTGGTTACTTAGTTAACGAAAGGTGAATGATTCTCAATTGTATATATTTTACGAAACATTCTTTTTATCCTCTTATCGTCTGAGGGGTGCTTCTGAGAAAAAAAAACTGTAATGTTCTTTTCACTGTAAGTTCTTTATAAAGTACTAAAATAATGGATTTTTCGCTATGCGTTTAAAAGTAAGCCTTATGACTATTATATATGGCGATCAAATACTTAAAGAAACAAACTTAAAAATCTATAATCATTTTAAATATATATTTATTAAGGAACAAATAATTGCAAAAACACGTTCATGACCTTTATTGGATTTTAAATATATAAAATATCATTTTAATTTGTTTATTTGAGTCGAAAAAATGTTCTAATGTATCAATGAACATGAAATTCAAAAAATGCATTTCAAAAATTAACAATTTATTTACGTTTAGAAAGTTGCTTCAGTCAGAATATCCCTTAAGTTTTCTCAAAATACATTTTTGGTAATTAAAAATATAACTGTTCCTTGACTATTACTGATATCAAATAGAAAGCCGATAATTAAAAATTTAGTAAAGTCTTTCCCATAAAGCAAAACAAAATGTCTATTTATAACAAGTTTATTCTATTACATTACAGCCTAAAGCAAACGAAATGAAATATTTTCCTATAAGAGAAAAATTTCGATTAACAATATCGAAAAATATAGAATAATACATCATTCTTATCTACCAAGTATTATATATCTTTCTTTTCACTTTCCCGAGCGAAAAGACATCGTTATTTCCGATTGTATAATATAATTTGAGCAGATATATTTGATTTTTCTCGACACATTTGTAAAAGGGGGGTAAAAGTATCTTTTCCGGCATTATTATTTTTTTAATGAAATATTTAATAGTTACTTAATTATAATGAGAAGAGTAATTATATTACTTTTAATAAGTGAAACATTGTTGAATCTTACTTTTAAAGATAAAAGCTTTTTACTGTTCTTTTTCTCTCTTAAGTTAGTGGAACACCCTTCAAAATTTCAACTATTAAGCTTATCAGAACAAACCCAATACATAAGATTTATATTAATAATTAAAAGATTTTTCATAATACATTACCTACAATTATATATATATATATATATATATATATATATATATATACAATTATATTTATATTTATAACATTAATGCTGTTATTAAAATTAAAACTTTATCTTATACTATTAAGTGAGCAATATTTGTATATATATTTCACTGATCTCGAAAACGGTAGCTCGGACAGTCACGAGATTTAACACAAAGGTGCCCCCCGAAGGATCATTGTGCACATCGAAGTCAGAATTTTGAATTTCTGTTTAGTTTTCTTTTAATTAATAAAAATATGAAAATAATAAGCTAATAATAGCAAAAAATTAGCCATTTAAATTTAATCCGTAATTTAATTGTTGCCAAAAAAAAAAAAAACGAGTTTATTTTTTTTTCCAACAGGAAAATAAATACATTTATCTAAACATGAACAATACTACACACTACTAATCGCAGAGCTTCCAAATTTGGCAAAAAAGTACCTGGGACCCTGCAGGTGTGCACCTCATCGAGATTTTTTCGAATTTCGAATCTGAATTTTTTAAATTAATGCTTTCGATTTTAAACATTGGCTTTTATGTTTCATTTTTCATGAATTTATTCTTCGATTGTAATCGTCTGCGTATCTTAGCAACGGCTATATTATGCAATTTATTTTTTATTTGATACATTTATTTGAGGGCGAATCTTTTTTCTATTTTTAATTTATTATATTTATTGAAAATAAAATGGTAATGCAGTAGAAAAAATTAAATATATTAAATTTAAAATTTAAAAACCTATTTATAACAGTTATGTTTATGTATAATTTTTGTAGTATAACAACAATTATTTTTCATTTGTTAATTTAATTTCTTTAAAAGTATTTTTTTTTCTAATTTATAGTATTTGTCAGGAAATAATGGTAGTATATAGTAAAAAGGATTAAACTGATTGGAATTTACTTGTTTTTTTATGTATTTAATTCCTTCTAAAAGAAAATCTACTTTTTATTTTATTTCATTACATTGGTCGGAATGAAATTGTAACACAGTGTAAATAGCATGAGCAATAAAATACCTGGTTCAAAAACTAAAATATTTAATAGACGCTGAGATACAGTTATCTTTAAAATCGTAGTTCTTAAATAATGGCAGACCCAACTATCGTCAATAAATACCCATATTGAAATACATAGGAAAGAGGTTTCTGCAGGCAGTGGGAAACTGCTGCCGATACAGTGCGGGCAGAGAAAGAGCTGCCGTAGTCAGCGAGTACCCGATGCGAGGTCTAGAGTGATTCCAATGTAATTATTTTAGTTTTTATTTATAATGTGATGTGAAAAATAAATAATGATCCAATTCTTTTGGAGATTCGTTTAAATATAGTGGCCAGTGAAGCGGGCGTAGCCTGCTAGTTATAAATTATTCAAGCAACTTTTACAAATTCTGCTTGAAACCAAACTTAATTTAACTTTCCAAGTAGCAACTTCATATGAAATTTAAAACACCAAATTTAAATTTCTTCCAATTATTTTGTCCTATACAAAGATAAATCGCTAAAAATGCAACTTTCGAATTTAGGGATTATCAAAACTTGCAATTATGGCAAAAATCAACGTTGGAATTCATTCCAAACAATACGTCCACCTTGGCGTTATCGGGAAGTAATTACTCTTCCTAGGCAATGTTTTCTGGAATTTGACGACGGAATTTGACGAAATAAACGACATTTTTTGTACTTTATTGTGTATATAGCTCCTAGTAATAAATCTCTATCTGAGAGTTGATTCATCTGAGATCGTCATTGATGTGAGACTCTGACAGTCGCCAATTGCCCACTACCTAGTTATATAGCGACACTAATTTCCCTTAAGTCAACCCTGCACGAATCACTTTTTTCTTTCTTTCTTTTTTTTAAATACAGAACGAACGGAACGTATAAACGACATTTTTCGCACTTTATTGTGTATATAGCTCCTAGTAATAAATCTCTATCTGAGAGTGTCTTTTAATTGAAAAAAAAATAATAATGTAATCTGAAGCATGTTTTTATGACTCATCATTTAATAGATCATAGCAGTTGCAAATCCCGTGGTATATAATGCTTTCCAATTTAACTTACAAGGCAGGGTCACCAACTGTTCCAAAGATATTTATACATGTTATATATTCTCTTAAAGCTCTAACTGAGCTGATAATAAAAATATCTATCTTATTGGCAAATGTGCCCCCTAGCGCGAGTTATTCTTAATTAAAATTTTTAAATTATAGATTCTTTAACAATGTACTTCTATTACAACCGCATATAGCAATCTATTTCAACCGCATATAGTAATCTATTACAACCACATATAGCAATCTACTACAACCACATATAGCACATGAAGGAACAAATGTACACTGATGTATATCAGTTTCTGCTGAAAAACCATTTCTAAAACAATAAAATACTCTACATATCAAATTAAATTCTTATACTCAACATATCCAAAGAAATTGCTCAAAGAAAAACATTGCGAATCTGTACTTTACCGAGTGATATGTTAAAACTTAATTACAAAATTATTACATGTACAACGTTAAATTATAAAGAAACTACTAATTTTCACTCTATACAATCTGGTGTTTATAATACACTGTACAATATAGAGTTTTTAAATTAATATTTACCTAATTAAATTTTTATACCTTATTCCGTAAATGTATTTATATTGATTGACTAATTTTAGCAATTTTCCTTGGAAACAGATAACATGTTACATTTTCAGAAAGATTTAATAGTTATTGAGGAATTGATATATGTATAAACTTACAGAAAATGTTTTTGTATATTAAGAAAAAGTTATGTACTACTTTCTTCAAAAAATCACATAATTTATTTGAAAAAAAAAAAAAAAAAAAAAAAAAAAAACCTTAAAAGATAAATAAATGAATTATTTAGTGGTGAGGGGAAAAAAATGATTAGTATGTAACTTCCATGGTTTACAAGGGGTTAAATAAAGTTTATAGATTTTTCTTTTTCCTTTGAATTTCTATTTAAATGTTCATTATTGAAAATATAACGCATAAATACATTTGCAAAAGAAAAAAAAAATTGTCCCTAATAAACTTGTATATGACTACATTTTATGTTAAAAATAATTCCAAATCTTATTTAAGCATTTATCATTTTAGAAGATACTCTGTGAAAATTTTTATAATTTATTGCCAGATACATTTTTATGACATGTTTCCAATTTTACTTTATTATTACTTGGAACTTTTTCCGAATTATGGCTCATAAATTATCTCTTTGTTTTCACTCGAAATATGATACTAAATTATTTATTTTAAAAAATACCATTGTTGTCCAATATTTCTGGTTTTGGTTCTGTTGTCTTTTATTTGCAATATTTATTCTTAGTTTTTGTATCTAAAATAGAATTTTTGTGTAATAATTAAGAATAAAGTTAATAACCGTAATTCTTAATGAATAAACGCAATTCTTATGTATTTTACATATTTATTTATTTTGCGATAAAATGTTGCTCAATGCGCGAAAATAATTATAAGTTTTTGGAATTAATAATTGTTTTAGATAAATAAATATTATATTTTATAAATAATACTTTGAAAGTCTTAAAAAAAAAATTAAAAGTTTTTTTTTTTTTTTTTTAATAAATAATTTAAGTAATGTAAAAAGAAAGTATTATGTTTTCTAGAAATGTTTAAGGTGTACATAAAACTTTAGAGGTCATGTTTATAAATGCATACATTTTCAAAAGTTTTATTTTTTATTTTCTCATTTGTATTAAAATTATTATGATACATAAAAAACCTCGAAAAAAATTAGTACTAAAACACTATTTGTTTTAAAAACGACAATTTCGTCAAACAGAAAAATTAATATATATATATATATATATATATATATATTTAAATATTAATTTAATACCTAAAAGAAAGTAATAACAAAATTTATTTATATATAAAATAAATAAATAAATAAATAAATAAATAAATAAAAATCATTTAACTCAGAAAAGTATAGTTTAAAATTTGGAGCTATTTTTTTTATGTTTACATATCATAATTAAGAAGTCATGTGCTATCAAACTAATTGCATTAAAAAATTTCCGAAAATTTTGACATATTTCTAACTTTTTGATCAAAGAAAATGAATAGATATTAAGATATCTTTATAAAGGTATTTCAAATCCTTAATAATAACACTGTAAACATGTACGCAAAATTTTAGAACTTTGAAATAAGCGTGTAGGAGGTACCATATATTTAAATGGTATACATAGAAAATGCAAAATAAATGAATAATAATAATGGAAAATGCGAAAAGCCAAAAACCTACCTTGAAATCTAAATATGTCAAAATTTTGCTTACCAATCTACTAGCTTTATATTCTACGCATGCTTTATAAAGGTTTCAAGATTATTCATAGACAAAAATTGCGAAACGTGTCTCGTGATGAAAACAGCGTCAACAATTATTGTTGACTACAAATGAATTAATTCAAAAATTATTATTTTGTAAAACATAACTTTCGAATCAGAACGCTCTTAAAAAGAAAAAAAAAAAAAAATGTTGTTCTAAGAAAACAGCTTGTATTTGTTACTCAGCCAAATAAAATATTTATCTGTAAAGTACAAACGACTTCTCAAATCTTTAATATGCATTAAAGTCAGTGTACCCGGGTTTGTGTGACTGTGGACAGCATAGCTACGATAGTTAGGACCGTGAAGTGATTCTACGCGACGATGCCCTCCTAAGTTGTCCTAGTGCATCTCGAAGCGAAACAATCGAATTTTTGATTAGTTTTTCATTTCTTTAATTAAAATATGAAAATAAAAATCTCATAATAGCTTTAAAATTAGCCATATAAATGTTAGCTTTAATTTATTTGTTGCGAGACAACATTTAAGAGTTCATTTATTTCGACATAAAAGTAAATACCTTTAAATAAACATGAGCAGTAAACTATTATAAAAAATAAATAAATTAGGCATCTCACAAAAATCGACGTCAGTATAACTTTAAAAATTTATAAATATTAATAAAATGCTAATAGTTCATGATTCTAAGATAAGTTGTTCTAAGAAGATTATTGTATTATTTTAAAAATAAATACATTTTATATTTTTACTGCCAAGATTTTGCTCAAAAAAAAATCTGCCCATGATGGCACATATGACTGCGTAGCTTTTCTTTTCTACTCTAAATTCTAAGGATCAAAAATTAATTTTATCATTTTTATTAGCTTTATACCATTTTTATTAAATTTATATCAGTTTTATTTGCTTTTCATCAGTTTTATTAGTCCCGTCGATTTTTCAAATTTTGGCACTGAAGTACACTGTACATTTTTCACCTAGAACTTACCATACAGTAACATTCATAATTTAGATAAAAAAAATAATCCATGACCATCATCAAAAATATAAATAAACTATAAAATATTATAAAATATATACATATTGAAACAGAAATGAAATAACAGTCAGATAAATAATCTATTTTTAGCTGAGTAGATAATTTTATAAAAAAGAAATGCAGTTTTAAAAATAGAAATTTTATTTGAACACTATTCAACACTATTGTAATACAAAACTGCTAAAAATACTAATATACTGTGGTCACTACATGACTTTCTTCTATATTTCCCTACGGTTTGTTACTTTTCGGCGCGGCCGTTTTGGCGCCGGCCGTTTCGGCGCCAGATGTTTACATTCCGAACTTTTTGAGTGTAAGATTTTTTTTTCCCCCGTAAAAATAATAAATAGTCGGGAATATTCAAGAATTTTATAACTGTTTATTATTATCTGGATTAAAATAAACCCGCGAGTTAATCATTATTGACTTTGTTTAAGTGAAGGCAGTTTAAGAATTGGTTAAGAATGCATACATTTTCTTTATCTTGTTCCTTGCTAAAGTTAACTTTTATTTTATCTCAGCAAGCTTTATTTTATAAGAAATTTTAATACGCAAATTGCAAATAAAAATAAACAGAAATCTTTAATAATTTAATTTTGTGTAACAAAAAAAAAAAAGAAAACGAAGAAGAAGAATAGCAGTGATAACTTTAAGATAATGAAAACTTTATAGAGAGTTATTTTTTATTTTCATCTTTTTATTTATTTATTTTTTTTAATAACTGGTGGATATTTAAAAGTACAGGATATTTTCATCTGGCACTTCTAAACGTAAATTGCTGATTTTTCTTTTTGTGCAGTTGATTTTTACTGATTTAGTGATTAATGAATCTAAGGCTACATTTTAACTGTGGGGAGTTACTAAGTTACAATAAATAAAGTAAATAGTAAGCTGAGGGGAAAAAATGGTATTAAAAATTAACAAGTTGTATGGAACTATTCTACTATGTGTAATAAGTTTCAGAAATTTAGAGCAATGCGAGCTAAGTAAGTTATAAAAAATAAATAAATAAATAAATAAATAAATAAATAAATAAAGCAGGTGTGTATTTACCGTGTAATGGTTTTTGCCGGTTTTTACTATCTTGGCCAAAACATGTTTTTCCCATGGTTTTTACCACCTTCACAGAAAATAAAATTCCTATTTTTTTATTTATTTTTTTATTTTTGTTTTTTAATTTACCCCAAAAACCTTCGGGACATATTTTAAAATTTTTAGTTCTCATTTTCCCAACATTATTTACTATGAAATTTCCATTCTTTCATCCATTTCTAACAACAATATTTTGAAAATAAAAATAAATAAATAAATAAAGCAATGTTGACAACATGAAAATTGTTTTAAATTACATGATCAGTTTAACCCTTTATCAGTTACAAACATTTTTTTCTGTCACTCAATAGTTGAAATAAAAGGCTAATGTGACAATCTTAAAAAAAAAAAAAAAAAAAATGGAAAATAAGATTACTGAATAACCACAGAGTTATAATATATACATATATATATATTTAATTTATTATTATATTACTCAGTTCATATTACTTAATTATTATTATTTTATTAAATTTAATTATTTTTTAATTCCTACCTTCACCTACTATTGTTTTTATCAGTTATTAAACAGATAAAATACTACACAGCTAAAGGAATAATGAACTAATTTTTTTTTTAAATACTTGCAATAGATATTGTTTCATACTAAGAAATGAAACCCAAAAATATGGCTTCAATAAAAAGTATTTAGTTTGCTAATAAAATAAATTAAAAAAACCTCGACAGCTTTTTCAAAAGAAAATATAGGTGCTTTCTTCTTCAGGAATCATACTTAAGCAACCTCACTAAAAAAAGGTCAACTTTTCTTTCGTTGATAAAATTAGATAAATATTTTTCTCATCAAGAAATAAATTAACTGTTAAATTGAGATTTTTTTTTTTTTTTTTTACAACAAACATACAACTTCTCTTACTGACTGATATGTTATTAAATAAATTAACTAATTAATACTTCTTGTTACTTGTTGCTTCTTTAAATTACGAAAAATCCTATTATTCATCAGTAATATCATCAATAAAAAATTAAAAATATTTTTTGGTTCAAGCATAAAAAGAAAAAAAAAATCAAATTACATTGTTTATTTTATTAACCCAAAGAAGCTCTATCACCAAATAAGTTAGAATCTTTAGAATTGCTGCATATGTATTGCTATCTGATGACTAATTTTAATAATTTTTAATTGTAAAAATCTAGTTTCTCACCTTATCATTGGCTCTTTTAAATCACGCAAAATTCTATTCATCATTAATATCTTTATCAAATAATTAAAGAAAATTTTTGTTCACGCATAAAATATACACACACACACACACACACACACACACACACACACACACACACATATATATATATATATATATATATATATATATATATATATATATATATATATATATATATACATATATATATATATATATATATATATATATATATATATATTTATATATATATAAAGTCAGAAATTACATTGTTTATTTTATTTCCCAAAGAACCGCACGACAATAGGTTTAATAAGTTTTAACTACAAAAATTAAGTCCTTTTCTCAGATTATCACTGACTTCTTTAAATTACGAAAAATCCTATTCATCATTAATGTCATTAATAAAAAATAAAAAATATTTTTTGGTTCAAGCATTAACAAAATAAAATAAAATAAAATCAGAAATTACATTGTTTAATTTTATTCCCCAAAGAACCTCCATCTCTAAATAGTTTAGAATCTTTAGGATTGTGTTGCCATCTGATGACTAAGTTTAATAAGTTTTAATCGCAAAAAACAAGTTTCTAATCTTATGATTGGCTCCTTTAAATTAAGCAAAATTCTATTCATCATTAATATATTTAGTAAATAATTTAAAATAGTTTTTTGTTCACGCATAAAAAATAAAAAAATAAGAAATCATATCTATCATTAAACAAATTTTAACCAAAAAGGCTGGGACGAAAGCCGCGGCCATTTCGTGAAGGACAGGCTGCGCGAAAACGGCCTCTTCGAAATGGATCTCGCGCCAAAACGGCCGCGCTAAAACAGCCGCGCCCAAACAGCCGCGCCGAAATGGGTTTCGCGCCGGAACGGCTGCACCAAAACGGCGGCGCCGAAACGTCCCATTCCGATTTCCCTATACAAATTCACTCAGTAAAAACAATTTATTAAATTTATTTTTTTATTAAAATTACCTATCATGATGAATTCAAATGATTTCATTCTAGAGAAGTAGTATAAACCAAAATATTCAAATAAATTAATTTTAATCCTTGTATGACATATTAAAACAAGAACAAATAAGCATGCGATACGCATTGATTATTAATGCTTACCAATTGAACGTGCTTGTAGCATCGTGTAATTTTCAGTGTTCTTTGCACACTTTATCACACAACGGACAAATCTAAAGACTGAAAGGCATACAAATAGATTAATTGAATTCATAATCACTCTAAAACATTCTTAGAAAGTGTTAAAAATGCTTTTAAAAAAGTAGACCTTAGATTCTAGCAGGTTAGATTAGCAGCCCTACTTTCAATAGGGAACATCCGATAGTAAACTTTCTGTGCAGTAATTTCTGGGATACAGTTACCACAATTCTTTCTCTCTCTCTCTCTCTCTCTCTCTCTCTCTCACACACACACACACGCACACACACAGACATTTTCTAAGAATGGTCAAACTGTGTTCTAGACCTCTCATTTCATGTAATTCTATCAAAAATCCGAAGTAGAAAATTTTTACAAATCCAAAACTTTCTTCCACTGAATATAAAAGAAAGTAATAAACAGAAAATGAAGAATTCTTATAAAATAACAAATAGGTGCAACGAATAACAGTATTAGCAAAATAGGCACTAAAAAAAATTCTTCCTTACAAAAAAACAAAACAAAACAAAAAATTGCCAATATGGTGACGGAAATTCAAAAGCTTCCAAGGTAGAGATATCATCAAACTGTGTACCATGCTAAGGTTTATTTATTTATTTTTTATAGCAACCACCACGCTAATTTAACATACAAATAAATGGACTTCTATCAGGAACTTCGAGACATCCGTGCACTTGTTGGTTGTCGGGCACAAATATTTGATAAATTCAAATCAATATTTAAATAAATAAATGAAAATAAAAATATGTTTAGTGGGAGAATATGTTTAAAGGGTTGCGCTCGTAACATATTGTATTGCCGGGAATATTAGTATGAAATAGCGCTTTAACGCCGTCAGATTACATTAAACAAAATATAGTAAATATAGCGACAATGAATACTATGTATAGTACGTAAAGTGTTGTTTATACGTAATGGCGATTTAAATGTAAAAGTGCTATTTCAGTAATTTTCAAAACTGTCATCCGATAAGCACCTAAAAATGAACTTAACGGGTAAGGCATTGCCACAGGGAATACAGACACGGACCCAAGACGTTGCGGTGAGGAGGCCTCTGTCAAAGGCAAGGAAGACATGGAATGAAGTTTTTGAGCAATTTTAATGTATTTTACTTTTAGTCTTTATTTGTAAATAAACATTTGTATATATATTTCTATAAAAATTTGTATATATATATTTTTTAAATTCATTTAAACATAGTGATCAACGAAGCGGGCAAAGCCCGCTAGTCTCTGTACATAATGGTGAATGTCACTAATTAGTCATTCATCTAGAAACATTGATTCAAAATTTCCGATGCCAAAAGTATACCGTTTGATTCCTTTCACGACGTAGGGGCTCACTGTATTTGGATTTAAAGAAATTTATCTCTTAAGAGGTTGGAAAGGAAAGCCGAAGTTTTTTATAGTGGATTCCATCAGAAGCTTGTAGTTAGCAAAATGTCTTCTCTTAAGCTCTAATTAAGATAAAAGATAAGAATTTTCTAAAATGTATAACTTCATAGTGTGAAAAGGATGTGTAGCATTTCTACCCCATCGCTCAGAGAAAATCGCAGTGATTTCTAATAAAAGTTTTAATTTTAGCAAACTGTTCCTTCTTAGACCCTAATTAAAATAAAATATTGGAATCTTATGAAATTTAACCCTTAATGGTGTGAAAGCGGTGTCTGGCATTTCTACCCGTCTTCGTCGCAGCGGTCTCTTGTGGAATTGTGAAATTTAGAAAAACGTTTCCTCTTAGGCCCTAATTAAAAAGAAATATACGAATAGTCCAAAGTTTAAATTTTAAGGGATGAAGAGGGGGAGGGTGTTAACCACTTCTACCCGTTTATCACAGTTGGGAAATCGCAGTGGTTGAAAATAGATTTTTTCAACTATTTTCGACAAAGCTTGGTCTTCATCAGTAACCTCAATAAATAATCTCTGCTCAACAGGTCAAATTAATTACCATTGCTTTCAATTTTTACTGTGTAAAAAACGGGTAAGTCTACTTGCTATTTGGATTTTTATAATTTGGAGTTATTACTGACAATTTGATCTCTCGCTAGTAAAAAAAAAAAAAAAAAAAAAACTCATACAGCCATAGTAAAGCGTAGCAATTTTTTTTTTTTTTTTTTTTTTTTTTTTTTTTTTTTTTTTAATTCATTTTTTCTATCAAATATTTTCAGCGTAAATTTAGAAAGTTTTTTTTTTTATTATTATAATTATTATTCCACACCTTTTAAATTTCGATTTTTTATAAACTTCTGATAAGGGAATATATACACATTAAAAGTTACCTACATATCGACTTTAGTTACTAGCTGCAATAATACTAAGAAAGCATAACAAAATACGGTTTTGAAAAGGGTTTTCCCCACCCCCTCCTATTGCCCATTTTCTAGGAATTTGAACCCCCACAGTACTTCAACTACGGTCATAAGTAATAAGTGTCAAGTTTGGTTTAATATGGCCCAGTGGTTTGGGAGGAGACATAAGAGATAATCCATACACACATAAATGCAAAAACTGTTTATTCTCTTAAGATTATGAAAACATCTTATAAAAGTTAACATAAAATTATTTTAGTGGAAAAGTCACAGAAGAAGTTGTTTTGGTAGAAACCATGTTTAGACAAAATTATATATATGATAAACAAAAAACTGGCCTCAGTTTCTGTTTCAACACATAAAAACACATAAAAATCAGCCAAAATTTTAAAATCAAAAATTTCTATGTGGACATGTGTATTCAATGCCTGCCTATGAATTAAGTATAAATACGACAAATATTTAAAAAAAAAGAATATGGTCGTGTGTATCGGAAAAACATATACAAAAAGAAGAAAAGTCTAGTATGTCATGGCCATCATAAAAAATTCTTGAATATTTTCCTATTCAAATGCGATATTTTACAACTGCACAGAATTGCATACTTATTTATTAGTTGATATGCCTCGGCATAATATAGCTTTTATCAACTTGTGGTGCAATCGCTCTACAGATGACGCTGCTATACAGCGAATTCTGCAATTACAGTAAATGCTATATCTCAGAAAATACTACACAGAATTACATAGAAAATTATATATAGATGCACAAAGATATAATTTAGTGCCTATCAACTTTGGTACCAATTACTCGGCAGGCGGCGCTGCTATACAGCGATTTTCGGAATTTAACACTTTCTGACGCAGTAAGCCCGGTCTGGGATCACCAAAACTTTCTCATTTTAAATGCTGAAAATATGCGATAAGCGAAACGAAAATTACTTTAGAAATTACCTTCTTTGTCAAGAATATGCATCAGTACCACAAAATTCAATGCACACTGTTTGGCTGTAGTACTTCTTTAGAAACTTTTATTATGTGCTTCACGTGCAAAACGCAAATTCCAATTTTTCCAAAATTAATCTGATGCAGTGCGTACACCAGTAAAATGCAAATGGCAATTGGAAATGGTACATGTGAACTGTTCAAGACGTTTTTAGACTGCTTACAGTTACATTTGCTGAAATTCCAAATTTTACGGCCCGATTTTCGAAGTTCATTGGAACAGTGGGCCCTCTTTGGGAACACCCACAAAATTAAAATGTCTGCTTAAATCTTTGCCAAACAATACATGTGAACTATTCTAGGCATGATTAGACCTCTTGCAAACTTTTTGCAGAAATCCCAACTTTAAAAGTCAGTGTGCCGGAAAAGGTAAAAGGAAGGTTACATCTCAGATTGTATTGCGTGTAATCGAACAAAAGTTGGTATTCTTGTCGTATCTTAGTTTTACATTTTTTAATTCCCCATTATTAAGATTAAATTGGCATACCTAATTTCATGTATTATTTTTTCAAAATTACTGTAATTTCTTATTATCCCATTAATATATTTATTTTTCTTATTATTTCATGCATTCATATAGAGTGAAAACATCAATACTGTAGAAAAGATTTATTTTTATTTAGCGAAGGATTTATGCCTAAAATTATAATGATAATAAATATTTTTTGAAAGAAACTTTTCTAAAATCCATTGTGAAATAAAGTAAAAGTAAAAGACAAAATTAACGAAAACTGATGGGTTTCGTATATTTTTGGGGATAATAACTCTCCCTTAAAAAAAAAAAAAAAAGTGATAGGGAAACAATGGTATCAACAACTGAATAATTGAAAGAAGGTGATAATATTAAAATGGGGAGATATATATCTTATAAATTAACAAAGGCAGTTTAAGTTATTCAGTTCAAAGATATTTACTTGACAAGCATGAAATCGCAGAAAGTAAAAGAAGACTGCAATGTCATTCGAAGTATTAAATCAATATATGTCCTAAATAAACGCACAATTGTATTATTATTAATAATACAATCAAAAATAAGAAGAAAATATATCATATCATATAATTTCGTTTGTACATTTAATATCGATTCTTAAAATTCAGAAATAAAATACATTTAACTATTCTTAAATTGTCAGGGAAAAAAAATGTATCTTCGGATACATACATTTAATCATGAGCTATAAATTAGTACAAATAATAACTTATGCGTATTTATTAAGCGGGATAGTTTAAAATATAATTACGGTAAATCTCCGTCATTAAATTTTAAAGTGACCAAGCTAATTTGTCTTACCCCTTGACTGATTTGCGGCGAGAATTATTACGTCTTGCCACTGTCAGTATAAAAATATTTATTTGTAAATTGTTTATTATTGTCTATTAGCTTAAATATTATTGTGTGAATAAATATTATAACAGCTATCTCGACCTTTGATCGATAGAATCTCTCATACACATAAAAATTTATTCAAATTTCCCCTTTAAAATAATTCTAAAACGTTAATTAATGGTTAATTTAGAGAGTATTTGATATATTATTAAGGAGGATAAATTTGCTTTAATGTTAAAACAAAATATAAGTTATTTTACATTGAATGTTCTTTATTTTTAAATGTAGGTGTGTTAAATATTATAATAATTTTTGTTAACTAAATTTTAAATGATTTAATTAATAAATATCGGACAAATATACACTTTATATTATAAAGTACAGCTAGGAGAGACGTCACGATAGGAGAGATAGTTGATGTGCAGGATCGAGGATAGGAAAAAGAAAGCGCGCCATGCAGTTGTACTACTGAAATAATGGATAGTGTACAATGATAATTTCGTGTGTAAAAGATAAAGAACTCCTATTTATTTTTGTTTTTCTAAGTAAGTGCTTGAATTTTCATAACTCTTCCGCTGACTGTCTATAGAATTAAGAATAGTACATTATTTTTAATAAAGCATTTCTCAAAAGTTATTAACCTATACTAAAAGTGAGAACACAGTAGTTCTTTCAAAAAGGCGCCAGAATTGAAAAAAAAAAAATTATACAGACACGACATTATTTCATTATTTAAAACATGAGAATCTGACATTGACAGATTTTAATTTAGTGTCAGAGGCCTACTGCTAAACTTGTTAATATCGACAAATTCTTCTTTAGTTAATTCGTGACGATCTAAATTCCATGATAAAGTTTTCATTAAATCAAACCAATGTGTTTCAGCTGCAGATACTGTAACAAATAACGTTGGAAGTCCAAACTGTCTTATAGCCGCAAAACAACGTTTTTTCTCTTTTTCCCAATGAGGGGGAGGTGTGCCTTGGGGGGGACTCATGTCAAAGGTGTGCCTTGGGGGGACTCATGTCAAAGTTGTACAATGGGGGGACTCATGTCAAAGTTGGACCTGGGGGGGACTCATGTCAAAGTTGTACCTTGGGGGGACTCATGTCAAAGTTGGGCCTGGGGGGGACTCATGTCAAAGTTGGGCCTTGGGGGGACTCATGTCAAAGTTGTACCTTGGGGGGGACTCATGTCAAAGTTGGGCCTTGGGGGGACTCATGTCAAAGTTGTACCTTGGGGGGGCTCATGTCAAAGTTGGGCCTTGGGGGGACTCATGTCAAAGTTGTACCCTGGGGGGGGGGGACTCATGTCAAAGTTGGGCCTTGGGGGGACTCATGTCAAAGTTGTACCTTGGGGGGGACTCATGTCAAAGTTGGGCCTGGGGGGGACTCATGTCAAAGTTGTGCCTTGGGGGGACTTCATTCAATAAATCCCCATTCAATAAACCGACTGAAATAGGCCCTTAGCGCTATTAAGAGTGACGTATAAAAATTCGACAACGCTGTACCGACTGAAATAGGCCTCTAGCTCTAAAAAAAAAAAGATCTCACAATATCTTCGACCGAAATGGGCAAGTTTGAGCATTAGTTTTCCTGTTACGAGAAACTGCTCAGTTTAATCTTAAAGAGAGATGGATGAGAGAATTAGAGAATGTTTATATTGAATGTCTGGACGTGTGGCAGAAGACAACCTTGGATAGAAACTAGATCAGATTCATTAATTGTGACAGGTGTTTTCACGATAGCTGCAATGTTTACATCAATAAATGCATCGACTACGAATGACAACAACTTTGTTCATCAAGTGACACATGTTCTGCACGCCGTGTTCACTGTTGTTTAAAGATTGTATTTTAATGTTGAGGATCGTTACGGATTAAATTAGAAAGGGCTTTATTCTGCGATGTTCACTTTCGTATAGCAAAAAAAAAAAAAAAAAAAATATGCACAATATTAGTAAGATCGATTAAAAAAATATTTCTTTATGTAACCAATACCGTGTAGAACACACACCCTATTACGCCTTCTCTAGTGAACGAGGCCTCATATCTGAGCAATACAGGTTAAGGGGAGGGGACTTGTTCAGCAGATATACACATGCATTTTAAATTATTCCATAAAACATATTCAGTTTATCAATTTAATAGTTCAAACTTACTGAATGTCATAAGTGCAAATTTTAAAAGCATGACGAAGTCTCGAAACACTCAATTGGAGTATTTTCATTGCCTAATCATAGCCTCCTAAACTAGATGCATGTCGCGTAGCTCGGAAACTTGGCAACAGTTGAAGCGGTAGGCTGCGCCACCTGATACAGATTGAGCGATTTTTTTATTCAACAGCCACCAACAATTTTTTAAAAGTGAGATATGATATACATAAAAGGCGAATAGAAACGAAGAAACGTCGATTATATATATCATATATCATTTTTTAAAATTATTGGTGACAGTTGAATAAAAAAGTCTCGCAATCTGTACCAGGTGGCGCTGTCTACCGCTTCAACTGTTTCCAAGTTTCCGAGCAACTCGACAGGCATTTTGTTTAGGAGGCTATAGCCTAATTTACTGATAGCGTTTTGCAATTTCAACTCATTTCCTTAAAAGCAAAATGTTTAGCGGCTAAAGTTCTTTACTTTTAATGTACGCATTCGCATTTCATTCATTTTATTTTCACTGTGATAGTGTGTCATCTATAACTATTCTCAAAAAATCACGAAATTCGCTCCACTTGTAAGTCAATCTCAGTAACATAGGTGTGCTACACACCTAAAATGTTTGGTAAAATAATGCTCGGACACCTGTTTACAAATAACTACATGTTATTCCAACTGCTTTTATATACATCACTTAGTTTTCTGCATTCTTGGTTAAAAAAATTGAATGACTTATAAGATAAATAATAACTTTGAATAATTTTCATGTAAAAATTATTACTTATAACAAGAGCAGTAAGTGTCTTTAAACATAGAAATTAATTTATACGGAAAACTGCATATGTAATATTTTATTTAAAAATAAATTTATTAATTCATAATATATATAATAGTAATAGTATATATATATTTATTTATTTACTTATTTTCATCATTAACATTTTTTTTTTCTTTTAAGAATATAAATATCAATATCTTTCAATTGCATGCTAAACTAATACCACAAATCAAATAATAAATAACATTGCAAATCTAATAGAAAATAATCGATTAATTTAATCAACTAAATAATAAAATAAGTTTACAACAATTAAAATATATAAAGCCATACAAAAAGTTTATTCGTCTTTAGCAAATATAAATGTATTACTTAATTTTTCAACTATTTTATACATAAATTCGATGCCGTACAAAAATATTTTAACCATATTTTTCCTATTTTATACTAATATACACCAATAAAATCCTTTAGCAAATATAGGTTTAACATTTAAAATTTTAAAATCGTAATAAACTGAAAAAAAAAAAAAAAAAAAAAAAAAAAAAAATGGGATTTACGAAATAAATCGTGTAATATCACTGCTCTGAAAATAAGAAGGGAAAAAAAAAAGAAAATTGAGATCTGATACCCTTTTTGCTGATTCTTGTGCAAAAATGCCTCTTGAATCCGAATATGACTCCCATTTTGCCCAGTCATCCACCGTTTTCTAGATACACAACCCCCTCCTTCAATTTCTTTCCCTGGTCGATAATTTTATGACCATGAATTTGATTTAAAGAATGAAAAAATAATTTAGCGCCTAAAAACAAAAATATATAAAGTTTAAAAAATAACGTTAATAACAGATTAAAAAATATATGAGATATGTAATGCATAATTTCAGTGACAAATCCCCCCCCCCCCAAAAAAAAAAAAAAAAAAAAAAAAAAAAAAAAAAATCCTTTGTCGCACATGTCCATGTTTTAGAATTTTCCAACTTTGTAGCCCCTCAGAAGATTTTTAACGGTTAAAATAATCCTCCCCCTTCCCTCCTAAAAATCAAATATATAGCCATAAAATCACCGATAAACGATAAAAATAGGGGGTCATTCCTGAAAAACGGTGGGTGATAGGGCAAAATATACGTCATATTCGGATTCAGGCGGTCGTTTTACATAAGAATATGCTGAAATGGTGTCAGAGGCAATTTTCATGCCGAGCAGTGTATTTTGTCTTAGATTACATATTAAATAAAACTATTTTTTACCATGAATATTGTATATCATAATGTCTAAATAATTACATTCTTTAGAATACAAACGTGTGTATGTTGTAAAAGAATTTTTTTCTATAAATAACTAATTTATTATAACCTAATGTACAAATTTAAGAATATATGTTTAGCTTTTAATTTTTATTTTACCACATTGATAATAAAATGTTATTTTGAAGAAAATTTGACATGGTAATAGCATATACGATACATAATTTAATCCAAATTTACAGATTTCGATTCATATGACAAGGTATGTGAATAAACAATTAGTAAAGAGATTTATAAGTTTCACTCTGCATTTATTAAGAATTTAATGATGTCACTTATTATTTTTAGAATGATGATCAATTCATTAATTGGGGAGCCTAATAATGTAATAAATCATATAAAACTCTAATTGACAAAATGATTTGTTCGGTAAATGTCTTTTCGTTTGAACTTTATACATGTAATTGGTTTTAGATTTTCGTCTCAGTATTTAGATTAACAGAATTGGATAATAAATTATAATTAAAAATAAGAATGAAATGTACTTGATACTGAAATATACATTTTACCAAATTTGTATAATTTAACACTGCACTCTCTGTATCTAGGTTTTAAATAAAATATTTATAGAATATTTATTAAATGATGTAAGAAATTCTGTATTTAAATGACATTTAATTATTAATACATTCATACATATTTTTACTTTCCGAACACTGTAGTGAGGAAAGTATTGTAATCATGTCAAAAATCCAAATTTGAGATTTTGATGTTTTTGACGTTTCGAGGTCCCCTGAGTCCGTTTTCACTATTTTTGCGATGATGTATGTATGTGTATGTGTATGTATGTGTGTATGTCTAATCTAGCATTTATATGTTTTTACAGGGATATAACGAAATATTCTTTATCATTATGATCTATGGGCTCAAAGTTCAGTAGTGTTAAATAAAACATCGTGTATTATATGGAGAAAAATACTCAAACACTCTATTATGGTTTTCTCTCTTTTGTTTGTGTAACAACTCCTCTTTCTTTACTTTATCTACAAAACTGTTAATTACTCAATGTTCGGAAAGTCGAGTGGAGTCATTTCAGATTTTTTTCCCCCTGTGGAATTTTCAACCAGAATAATTTTCCCTATAAAGATAAGTTATATAAATTATGATATATTATGTATAACATCTTAAAATGTTTAAGAAATTGCTCGGGATAAATTGTTTATTTATTTATTTATTTATTTTGTTTATTTATATATTATTAGAGAAAATAAAATTCAACAAGAAAAAGAAAAAAAAAAAAAAAAACACTGTGCGTATTTCCTGACCAAAGAAAGAGTCCTTTCAAAAGTTTAAAAATCTAATTACCTACATTAATACATCCCCTAATTACAAAAAACAAAATTGACAACCAAGATCTGTACCTAGAAGCAGAAACAGGAAAAAATCGCACTTCCAGTAAACCATATTTACAAATAAATAAAACGTTTTTTGTAATTATTAATCTTTCTTCAAATTAATGTTTTGTAATTTTTTTTATCTTATTTGTTTTAATAGCGCTACATTTTTGGCATGCTAGAACTTAACGAATCTTAGTGACATATTCGACACAGTGGCATACAAAACTTTTTGAATTTTTTTTAATGAACTTTTAAATTCATACCCGTTTGTAAGTCAGATACTCCATAGTTCATTTTAAATATGCAAATACTTAGTCTATTGTCGAATAAAATGCTTTTAATTTAGACATCGACAGCTCATCTGGATGAATATATGTTTCAACTTTGCGAAATATATAATATTGCAATGGAAATAAATATTCCATTGCAATATAATGGAATGGAATATAAAATGGAGTAATGCATTTATGTGCGCATGCATGTCAAAATTGCCTCTTGATAAAAATGTTTTGTATTTTCGAATGCAGGAAACATTATACTAAATTTCAGGAAAAAAAAATTATCTGCGATTTAGATAATTTTGATTTTTAAGGGAAGGGGAAAATCGATTTTTGGTGGGAATTTTTGCAAGTTCCGGATTTTTGAGCAAAACTCTACCGAAAATTGAACAAATATGTTGAAAACAGCGATGAGTCTTTTTTAGGATATTTCCTAAACACGTCTTTTGATTTTTTGCGATCTGCTGTTTTTTTGGGAGGGAGGAAGTTACGTTTTACGAAGGGCAAATTCAAGACACCCCTTTTAGCTCTAAATTTGTCCAGGAAAATTTATGGAGTTGCGGTTACATAGTTTGGTGATTGGATTGTTTATATGTATCCGACCCCTAAAATAACAGGAATTATGGAAATCCCCTCCCCTTTACCCCTGGGGGGGGCAGGAAGCAAAAAATTATTTGTAAGTATAACTCGTTCCCAAATTACTTGACTGTGAAAAAATTGCACATGAGGAGACTAAACTTGAGTATAAATAAAACACTATGTATGATTTAGGAATTCTCGATTCTTACAGGAGGAAGGAGAAAAATTGTTTTTCGGGGGAAGGATTCAGAAATTCCGCTCTTATGAGTAGAGCTGTACTAAAAAATGGTACTAAGGTATTTAAAGCAGCCATGTGTCTTCTTTAGGATATTTCCAAAAACACACTTTCTTTCTTTTTTGTGATTTTCTATTATATATATATATATATATATATATATATATACTGTGTGTGTGCGTGTCTGTGCGGGGGGGGGGGGGGGTTACTAAGGAGCAAATTCCTTTGAGCGCTAAATTTGCTTGGGAAATCTATGGGATCTGCAGGATTTCGCAAAACTTCGAACGTACCCGCTGGGGAAGAGAAAGTAAGAAGCGGATATGTTGTGCTGAAAGCAGTGTGGACCGGACTCCTCACGTTGCGAGCGGGAAAAACCTCGACCGAACACAGCAGGAACTTTAAGTTAGGTTATTAATAATGATATGAGAATTTGACAACTCATTTAAATAGTGCCCAATGAAGCGGGCCAATCCTGCTAGTTACAAAGAAAAATATAAACATACACGCAGTATTTCCCGATATATTTATTGTTCATTAACGCTATTTTTTCTTTTAATTTCAGCATAAAAATATGATTTAAAAAATATTTTCGATTGAAAATTTGTTTCATAAGTTTTTATCGCAGCTAATTAAAATTAAATTTAGGGGTACTGTAGTATTATATATTAAATTTTAAGTGCACATTAAATTTATTTGTGAAATTTTATTTATTTTTATTTATTTATTTAATTAATTACTTAATTAATTATACCTTTTAGTAAGTAAATAAGACTACAGCACTAATCAAATCTTTCAAATATCTGTCAATATATTTTAATCCAAATAAATAGAATTACCTATTGCGCAGTAATGACGACGTTAAAACCAAACAACCAAGAAACCAACATAAAAAAAAAAAAAAAAAAAAAAAAAATCATTTGCTGAATTCTTCAGACATTTGTAGATGTTATAATTGTATTCAAATGTCTTTCTTATCATATTCACAATATTTTAAACTCATAGAAAAAAATAATTAACTATTTAACTTTGTTTTCCTGTAAAAAAGAATTTTAAGCAATATTAACAATAGGACTTGTATTTTTTTTTTCTTTAAATATTATTCTTAAAAAAAAAAAAAAAAAAGTTACTATGTGAATAGCAACCTTAAATTACCAACTCAATCTTAATTGTCTTGTTTCTTTTTACTTTCTCTTACCCATGTGGTAGAGAAAGTATTGTTTTTGGGACGCAAAAAGGGTCACGAAAACGAGTTTTTGTTATATTTATAAGTTTTGAGGTCAAAGGAATCTGAAAATCATGTTTTCAACGATTGGTGTGTGTGTCTGTCTGTTATCAGCATATCTTAAGAACAAATAGTATCATAGATTCCAAACTCGGTATTCTAAATGTGTATCGTATACTGATGCTACACTAAGCTTTTCGTTGAAATGAAGCAAATGGTTCGTGTACATTTACACTCAAGAGTATTCAAATACAATACGTCTATGGGGAAAATTATAGATAAGTAGAGTTTAACATCTATAGACTGCACTAAACCAAATGCAATAAATATATATTTTTATATGCATAAAAAACATGCCTCATGTAGAATATGGCAAATAAATCATTCACGGTTCATTTACAGGGCTACACAAAACTAGATTATAGTGCGAAAATAGCTGAAAATTGATGGAAAGCCAACAGTTGCATTTTCAAATTAGTATAAATTTGTTACTGGAAATTTTGATCAAGGGTCATAAGTTTCAAGTAATGCTGCGTGTGAAAGTTGTTTGAATAATTTTAAGTGAACTATTAATTTTAATAACAGAATTAAATTCTATATAAATGTAGGTGCAGTAATGCAACGGCGATTGAGAGGTGCGGTAGCCTCCCTCACACAAAACTAATTATCATATAAAACTCTTCCGAAGCCTGATTTGAATTGTTTCAACTTAGGTTTCCATAACAGTACTCGTTATGTTACCTCTTAATTTTCAACCTGTATTTATAGTATTAAATTTCAGGGTAAGAGAAAGTCGTTTGAGTGTCACACCATATTTTTTGCTTTCTCTCTCCCATAAGGTAGAAAAAGCATTCTTTTGGGGCAAAATTTTTGAAAGTGAGTTATAGTTACACGTTTTGAGGTCCCCTGAATATGAAAGTCGTAATTTTAGCTGTTAGATTGTGTGTGTGTCTGTCTGTGTGTTATCATTCTATCTCAAGAAAAATAGCTGCAGAAATTACATACATATAATAAATGTGTATCATATACGGATGCTACATTAAGCTATTCTTTGAGATGAAGCAAATGGTTCGTGTACAGGGACACTCAAGAGTATTCAAATACATTACGTCTATGGGGAAGGTAAGTAGAGTTTAACATTTACAGACTGCAGTAAACGAAATGAAATGAATATCCATTTCTTATATGCATAAAAACATGTCTCATGTAGAATAGGGTAGGGAAATCATTCACGGTTAATTTACAGGGCTACACAAAACAACTAGATTATAGTGCGACAATAGCTGAAAATTGATGGAAATGCATTTCAGGTTGTGCCGCATATTATTACTATAGGATTATATTTCGGTGCACTGTATGGTTTGTACATATTCTTTAAAATATATACACGGTTGCAAATATTTAAGTGATAACATTCTTTTTTATTGTTATAGTACTATACCATGTAGCTGCAGGAAAGCTGCTCAGGAATGGAAAGGAATTCCTCATAGACATATGATAAATAATGTATGGTTTAAGCTAAATATTCGTCACTTGTTTTTGTGTATTTACATGTTTAGGGATACCTGATTACCAAAATCCAGGTTTTTAATATTTGATTATTGTCTGTGTATAGAGAAACTTAAAAACGAATAGTTTTAGGAGATCCAAAAGTTCTATTTTCAAATTAATATAAGTTTGTTGCTGGAAAAGTTTGATAAAGACCGGTAAATTTCAAGGAATGTTGCATGTGAAAGTTGTCTGAATAATTTTAAGTGAACTTTTAATTTTAATAACAGAATTAAACTTTCTATAAATGTAGGTGCAGTAATGAAACGGGGGGTTGAGGTGGTGGTAGCCCCCCTCACACAGAACTAATTTTCATAAAAAACTCTTCCCAAGCCTAATTTGAATTATTTTAACATAGGTTTCCATAACAGTACTCGGTATGTTACCGCTTAATTTCCAACCTTTATTTATAGTATTAAATTTCAGGGTAAGAGAAAGTCGTGGATTGATTTCGCGCGCTTTATATTTCCTAATTCCAAATTATTTAAATTTTTTTCTATACTGTTTGTTTTGAAACTGATTATTATTAATTTTCTTTTCCTTTCCCTTACTTAAAAAAAAAAAAAAAAAAAAAAAAAAAAAAAATGAAATTCTGGCAAAAGCAGAATTTAGTTAAGTACGGAGGACTATTAGGTTTTTTTTTTTTTTTTTTATTATGTGATCGCTTTGATATGATTCAGTTATGTATTCGATAAATGTTTATTTCAAAAAATGCCCAACTGTCGTAAAACTGGTATTACAAATCCGTAGATTGAGATTAATAGTACTCCGTCCTAAAAAATGTATTTTTTGTTGTCAGAATTCAGAAAAAAAAAAAAAGGAAAAAAATCCAAAACCAGAATCAGATATATTTAATTCGTAAAAGGACAATGACGTTACCGATAAAAGTAAAAGACAAAACAAATTTAGGCGTTTATTTTTTTTAATTTATTTTTTTTTAATCACTAAATAAATATTTCAAATCGTGAAACGCGAAAAAATTTTCAGTGATCATAGTTCACATATTTTAATAAAATGTAAGATATAAGTTAATTTTGCTTTATCAAATAGAAAACATAAAGAAACATAAAAATTAATTTATTATACTTAAAGTTTCCAGATATTCATATATTGTATCTCAAACGTATTTTCACAAATCCATTACAATTTTATTTTCTTGTTCAATTTGCACTTTACGTTAATTTAAAAAACTATTTATCCTTATTTTGTATGAAATATTTCGATTCAGCTTAAATATCTGTATAAAATATTAAAATGTATTGCCGTTATTAAGGATGCTTTATAAAATCCATTCACGCATCGATAATTTATTTTGAAATATCGCTTTTGAACTGAAATAGCTCTTCATAAGCACTAGAAAAGTTAAGAGAATTTTAAGAGAGTTTTAGGTTTTTGTTCATTATATTAATATGGTATATAATTATTTAGATGTTATGTTTCTCAAATTTTAATATGATTTTGTGAAATATTATAAATCAAAATAATAAAAGGTAAATATATACATATGTATAAATGCCACTTATTATATATATATACATATACATATAACTTTTGTCCCTTTAATATATTTATATATAAACTTCCTTATTTTTTATAGAAATGATTCATAGGAAAGAAACAGAATAAATAAATTATGTATTTTACATTTTTGCGAATGAAAAGATGACATTTTTAAACACACTACAAAATTTCGCTTCAAACATAAAAGTCATTTTATTTATTTTTTTTCTTCTTATAAATGCATTATATAAATGAATCCTTAATCATACGAAAATTCATTTCTTTTAATAATAAAATATGTTCAAAGGAATAATGTTTTACGCATATGCTATAAAGTGGCATAACATATTCTCACTTAAAGAACTAAAAATAGAAATGTGAGGGAAATCATTAAATTTTCATTATCAAGGATATTTTTACACAGCAATGTGTTAACAAATAATATTAATATGTCATTTAAGTCATTAAAAATTGTTTATTGATAAAAAATACGTTAGAAATTTGTTATGAAAATGATTAGTCATCAAAAATATTTAAAATAATCTAAATGAAGATTTTCGAAAGCTCTTGTTGGGACTAAATTTACAACTATGAAGGAAGTTTCCAAATGTTGCGTGATTTGCACCGTTTATACAGCTATGGAAAAAAATTATAAGGACAAGCGAAAAGTCGCCAATTCCAGGAGCCGCTTGGCTAGAAAATTATGCAAATATTTCATGATAAAAATACGTGAAACGAAATATTTTCAAACAAACTTTAATTTGAAAACTTTGAAAATCATTAAATCGCATGACATTTTAAGGTTTTAATAGTTTATAAGGATAACCATAAGGATACGCATTTGTTTTGAAATCGCAAACAAAAATTTTCATATTTAGTCGTATAATATGATTGTTTACAATAACCCAAAACTGTTACGCAGTAAGATTGTTCACTTTATTTCGTTCTTTTTCATGCCGAATAGCACACAGCTCTCTGAATTTGAAAAAGGACAAATTATTGCTTGCAGAAAATGGGGAATGAGTGGATATGAAATTGCAAGGAAGATAAACAGATCCAAAACAGTAATTAATAATTTTTTCAAGAATTCAAAAGAATACGACAAGAAAAAGCGTAAAGGTAGGCCTCCCACTCTTACTATGCACCAGAAACGTGAAATTGTCCATCGAGCTTGCTTAAAAAACAGAGTTCTACTCAAATTAAAACAGAAAGGACTTTACCATGCACTAGCCAAACACTGCGTAATGTTCTGCAAAATAATTCCAATGTTAGATATGCTAAACTACGGTCACGTCCACCACTTACAAAACCTCAAAAGAAGCTTAGATTGAATTTCGCCAAGAAACACGTTTCTTTTGGGTCTCGAAGGAAAGATGACGTATTTTCTGATAAATAAAATATAATTTGGAAGGACCAAATGGCGACATTTATGGTATGACTTGCGAATAGACAAACATTTTTTTTTTCCAAACGACAATTCGGAGGAGGTTCTGTGATAGTGTGGGCAGGATTTTCAGCCAATGGAACAGCACCAATTGTGTCCATTCGAGGTACAGTCGGTAACAAAAGTATACGAACATTAGCAAAAATTCCTATATAAAAAAAGTAGAGTTAATACTATTTTGATAAATAAATCCTTGTCGAATCACGTTCTTAGACTGACTAAGAGCATGATTCGATGAGGATTTATTTAACAAAACAGTATTAACTCTACTTTTTTTTTTTATATAGGGATTTTTGCTAGTGTACGGATACATATGTTACTGACTGTAGCATGAATTCAGGATCATATGTTTTTATGCTGGCTGAAAATTTATTACCTGAAGCACTCCTTATCACAGGTGGTGATTGTTTGTTTCAACAAGACAGTGCAAATTGCCCTGTGTCTTGTGCATCACGATCATAGTTCTAGGAACGTTCATGGTTCGTTCTGTAAAACTTCTCGACTGTCCGGTAGGAAGCCATGATTTAAAACCCATATAGAATCTGCGGAGCATTTTAGCTATAGAAGTGCATAAGAATGGTACACAATATGCAAATAAAGACGAACTGACATGAGCCATTGAATTGGCGTGTAAATGCATTTCTAAACAAACTTTAACTGGACTTTCTGAGTCAATGACTGGACGACTAATAAGGAACTAAAAAAAAATGGGTGATTTTGTAGAATATTAATTTATTTCGGGATATATTTGATAATGTCCTTATATTTTTTGCTATATTTCACATAATACATTTGTCTTAATATGTGATTTAACAATTTTATTGTAATTTAATTTCATACTAACAGGTTTCTAATGTTTCCTAATTACTATGTAGTAAATTATGTTTGATTTTGTTTTCAGTTGATAATTACTTTAATATATAATACTCATTTTTCAACGTATCTTTATAATTTTTTCCATGGCTGTATACCTCCGTAAGAGGATTAACATTTCATCACAGATGCATAATGGCATCTACAAAAGCTATTTAAAGGGTGCAGAAAATATTTGTGAGTTATATCTTTTAGAAGCTAATGTTTGTCACTGACATACTTACGGAACAGTGATACAAGACCCGGTGATACACTAGCTGACGAGCACAATTACAACAGTGTTTTTGCTTCACTACAAGTTAGGGTGTGCATACTGTGCGCGCTATAAAGATTGATCACACTGTGGTATAACGAATAATAAGGCAAGAAAAAAGTATTTTGGGAATAAACTGTGTCAGCTCCTACTACTTCACACTGCTTGAAGTACAAAGAAATTTTAACAAGGTACCCATTACTACAATTGTCATTCAATCTAAATTGCAGACATTTGTGTCAATTTGTGCCTTTTTTTAAGAAACTAACAATATAATGATAATTTTTGACCGAGATTAAAAAATTATAAATAAATAAATTTTATTTCACATTTTGCACATTTCTCTATTTAGAAAACGTTATAGGCATTAGAAAGAATGCACTTATATCAATATTTTTTCATATTTTGTTTCATCAGTAAAATGTTGGTACCATATCTAAAATATAAATGGTAAAATAAATCATATGAGTTGACTAACATAATTTTAAATAGAAACAGAAAAATGATCTTTAATAAAAGGGTAAAACATTTCATTACAAAATACACGTAGACAATTCATTTTATTACAAGCTTTTAATACACTTCATATTACATTTCGCTTTAAATAGAAACACGCAATTACAATCATGCAATGTCAAGGTAACTTTTGACTGGATAATATATTGGAAAAGATATAACATTTCTGCTCTAGTTACCTAATGCTGCAGATACTAATGATGCTCTTGAATAATAGTTTCCCATTGATAGTGCATAACTACATGCTTAAATTAACAGAAATCGACACTCACTAACTGTTGTAATAACGATTCTCAAAGTTCATTTATCAAGTGACTAAAACCATTAAAACACTTTCTTAAATATTTATTGCAAACTAAGTATTGAAATTCAATTTTAAATGAGAAACTAAGTATAATATAATACTGTAAAATCAGCTTATGTATTTAGTTTTGCAAATAAATTGAATTTAATTTTCCCGTAAGGTATTTTATGTATATATTATATATATATATATATTATATATATTTTTTAAAACATAAGTCTAAATTAAATTTTTATTTTCATATACAAAAGTGTAAAGTTTAGAAATTAAATAATAATAATATATATACATATACAGCCGGTTCTTATTCAGTGTAAGAACATGATTCGACAAGGATTTATTTATCAAAACAGTATTAACTCTACTTTTTTTTATATAGGAATTTTTGCTAGTGTTCGGATACTTTTGCTACCGACTGTATAACTTCACTGTAACATTTAGATTTTTCAGATTAATGTAAAATCAATCTATTTTTCACAAAAATAACGTACATTTCCCATTTTTTGATTTACTTCTAGTCTAAGTTGTTCACTAAAATTCTTCGTTCAACAAAATGAAATGTATTAAAAATAAAATGTGTTTACTAGACACATTTCTTTATTCTTTTAAAAGTAAACTTATTAAACACATGAATAAAACCTCAGTTTTTAAACATCATTCCAAAGTAATGAAAATGATTCAAGTTCGTTTGATAATAAATTGCGTTAAACTTTAGAAAAGACAGAAAAATTAAGAGTTTAGTGAAAAAATCGCCTGTAGAAATATACGCTCCTGTTCTGGCGATTCCGCCTATAGAACGATTTCTAATAGAGTGATTCATCATCTAATGTTCTATAATTATTTTTAAATTTCTGGCTCATTATTAACATACATCCTATATATATATATATATATATAACTCTCCCGATTGTCTACAAGAGCATTTAACTGACGAAAGCGAAATAGGCAATAATTTTCGTCAAGTAATTAAATAAAGAATATTTGTAGCCTCTAACTGAATTTTTTTCATCTAGTTTATAATCTGTTTAAATGTTTTTCTAAAAAATAGGAGACCATTCATAAAAATCGTGTATGTCTGAAAAATTCATATCCGACATGTATTATTTTTTATATTTCCTTAACAAAATGGTTTAAAAATAAAGGTTGTTATGCAATATATGCGTGGTCTCGAGTTCAGAAGGCAAAGGTCGCCAGTTGAATTTAGAATTGGAGGTGGTCGCAAATGCTGGTGTCGAGCTAGAAGTATTGGTTGGGAAAGTAAATTTCGCTAATTGCATTTAGCATTGAAGGTGGTTTAAAGTGATAACGTTGAGTTAGAAAGTTGGGTTGAGAAAGTGAATGGTCACTAACAGGATCCAGGATCATTTGGCGATGTTTTGGGGGGAGATATCGGGTTGAACATAGAAATGTCGAGTAGAGGGACATTTGGGTCAGCGTATAATGTCTCTAGCAATTGGAGAAGTAGTTTGGCAAATTAAGAACAAGATTGACGGAGATTGCGAAGGTATAAAAAAATTGAATGTGAGGAATTTCAGAGTGAGTATTTGGTATACAAAGAAGTTAATCGTTTTAACGAGAGAACTTTAAATTGACTTCCAAGCCAAGAAAGGGTGTTCTTTAGTGGAGCGCGTATTGAAGTGATGCGCAAAGTGCTTTTAACTGGCATTTAAGTGGACGTTACGTGATAGTTTTCTTATGACACTTTAAAGTCCATCATGTAGTTAAAATTCTTCAATGTAGCGACAGTTTTATGATGCCTAAAGTTTCTTCAGTGGTGAGCCTCCTTTTGATATAGTCTAAATAATATTATTATTTAATTGAGTTCAGTATATCCAGAATCCATTTTTTCCTCTAGGTTTAAGATAAAAGTTGATGTGTTGGAATATCTAGTTCTCCATTATTCTTCTACACACCTGATAAGACGAGTTAGGGAAATCTCCTAGTTGAGGCTGCAACGCAGTCGTCACAGTTATAGCTGCGTCCAAAGTAATAGCATTGTGTATTTTTATTTGTTATACTTGGATATACGAGGTTTATTCGGAAAGTGAGGGGAATTTCTTTTAAAGCACAAACTATCACAGAAGTTTTTAAAACACTTTTATTTCCTTACATGTTTTTCTATTTTTTTTTTTTTTTTTTTTTTTTAACATAGTTTCCATATTTGTGTAAAATTTTGTATTCTATGAAATTTTGCATGCCCAATTCATAGATGTCTGCTGTCTGTTAAGATAACAAGTCTTGAACTCCATTTTTTACTTTGTCATCAGTGGCGAAGCGCTTGCGTCCAAGAAACTATTTTAGATAACGGAACAATTAACCGTTTTCTCTAAAACTGATCACTTTCCTTATGAAATCGACCTAAAAATTAACTTTTTGTGTTCCTCATTACGCAGCCTGGCAATCCAACGAATGTGCATAATTTGTGATATTGAAAATTTTTAGAGGCAATTTTGTGCAAAGTTGTTCGATACCCACATTCGAAATTTCTAATGATAGATTGTGAATAGCCGATCTTCACGAATCATTTCGTCCACGACATTGAACAAATCTTCATTGATCACTGATGGTTGACCTGATCGTGATTCATCATGGGCATCTTAGCATCCATATTTAAAATCTCTCACCAATTACGTACAATTGCTGTCACTCATTTCACTGGGGCCATGCACTTATCTTATTTGACGATGAATTTCCGCTGTTGAAACGTTCCTTGCTGTCAAAAGCCGAACTACGGCCCATATATTACAGTCGGCGGGTTGAACAAATGATTTGAAATTTTCCAAATGACACTGTAAACAGCACATTGTAACAATTGCATATTGTGTCATTTGACGTGTAAGGTATGCTGGTACACGAAGCACATGCATGTTTCAATGTTTGTGCTGCATTTGATTATCTACGGCAATTCAGATTTTACTTTCTGAATAACCCTCGTATATTCATTAATATTTTAATTAACAGTTTCAAAAGTTAGATATTTACTGATGTTGGTTAAGAAATATTAATAAAACACTAAAAATATAACTTAAACTCTAGTTTAAAAATAAATAAATAAATAAAAATGTCATGTATCAGCCAGTATTTTTAAATTATAAATTTTAAATTATACCGAATTAAACACAATCCAAAACTTTATAAATACATTTTTTCTTTATTAATGTTGCTTCAAAAATAAAATTCAGTATCATTAAAAATGAAATAAACTAAAACCATTTATATGAGAAATTGTAGCACATTTTATGATAAATTAGGCAGACACATTGAACACCTGTGTATGAAATCTATTAGACTGCATCATTTTCATTAAGACAACAATTATAGTTGACGTAATATGAATTCATTAGATTGAGCTGATTTTGCCGTTGTCTAATAATGTTTATTGATAAATCTATCTAATAATTTGCTGTCTAACTGCATGGATTGGGATTTATGAATTATGAAATTCATTATATGCATAATTTTTTTCCGCATATTTTTACTCATTTGCGTTTTTCTACACCAATAATAAGCTCAAATAATTCAAATGTAGATTTTATCAAACACTTAAAAATGTTTTTAGAAATAGACAAAAGCAAGATAGACTTGCTTTTGCTTCCAAAATTGTAGCACATGCTTTTTGCACCAGACGAAGGAATGCCACTTCTTTTTGAAACCGGAAGTGCTTCTATTAATTTTATGGCGTGTAAAGACGTTTTTAATTTTAAATATTTATTTTACATGGATTTTTTAATCTATTTTTGTGACTAGAAATATTATTTGTATAAAATGACATTTATACATACAGGTGTATCGCACTTAAAATATGTAATATATTCAAAATACGTGTAAGTCGCAAAAAACTTCATACTTATGAATTTAAGACAGCATAATTTACTCTATCGAAAATAAGGCTATTTTACATACCTATATCCATAAATCTACGATTGTTTTCTAAGTAATAGATTTATAATTCTGCACAAAACATAATTTTATTTAGTAAGAAAAAACTTATTTTACTCAAATCTTTTATGTACATAGAGACATTCAGTAACTTTGTTTTGTTCCTTAGCATCCGTTATTATACTTTTTTTCTTTTTGGTATGGCATTGGAGCCCCTTGGCGGCTCTTAAACTTTTGTTATTATATTGGCGACGATTTAGTATGGCTTTCGTAATTGCGTGAGTAAAAATCTTGGTGAGAGACGTTCAAGCTATTTTCAACACTCTAATCAAGAAGAGAAAATCCTCATCACTCTATAATTGAGACAAATCAAATAAAAGCAAAAGAACTCCTAAAACAAGGTAACATATTTATAGCAATGAAAAAGATCTTCATAACAAGGTACAAACACATCCCGAGGTGCACATTTTGCCAAGAATTTGGCCATGACAAGCACCTGTGTAAATATGACTTAGCATCCTGTGCAAACTGCACAGGACAACACAACACAAAAATTCGCACTAGTGACAAAGTACAATGCAACAATTGTAAATCAACTAAATACATGGACTGCGATCGTCAAGCATCAAGCTTAACCTTTACGGTGTACTTATCTTACAAGGAAAAAGAATTGACCAACTTTTACAATAAGACTTTTCAGAGAACACAACAAACCAATTTAAGAAATGAACCACGAAACTCAAAAAATCTTCAGCAAGATAAAGCAGCTGATCCTTCAAGACAGTCTGAATCCCTACCCACACAAAGACGAGCTGCCGTAAAATTTATCTGCAGATCAAAGCCAAGTAGCACAAGCAATGGGAAGACAAACACCCTCCTGTATTCATAAGGCACCCCAATGAATAAATAAAAACTGTTCCGATACCCCGACCAATGACCCTGAACATTTTAAGACAAACCAAGATCATAAAAGCACTAAAAATAAACTAAATTTTAATTCAGGGCCATGAACAGCACAGGTAAGCCTACAGAAACAATCTCTCTCTTTCCCAAAAGTAAACCCAATTCCAAATTTTCAAAATTCACTAAAATTTACTCAAATAAATTTGAACAAATCCAAAGCTGCCAAAGACAACCTTTCTGTCTATATAATTAAAAATTCTATCGATATAGCTCTTATTCAGGATCCTAACATTAAAAACAATAAATTAGCAAGCATCCCATTAGGATGGACTTGTTTTTTTATCATTAAAGAGGACGGCAGGTATTCTGGTGGCCAACTCGAATTTATATTTAGTTCTAGCCCTAACTCTCGATATTTCCATATTTATCGGTTGATGATCGTGGATTGACCATAAGCTCGCAATATACCGCCCTTAAAGACGATCTAGAAATAGACCTGCAATCTTGGACGGACAGGTTTAGTAATACAGATTATTTTTTATTGGGTGGTTAAGGTCATTCCACTACTCAAAGGACGACTACAGAGGTCATTTAATGCAAAATTATGTCATGCTAACCTTACAATTCTTAACGATTCCTTAAACCCATACACATTTCATTTAAATAACAAAACTGGAAACCCAGACCTTACCTTACGTGGAAATTATCTCTCACGGCATCTAGTAAATTAGAATACTGATAACAACAGTATAACTAACAGTGTTCACCTCTACATAATTTATTTATTATTATTTAATTTCTTTATTATTTCTTTAATTTTTCCCCACATCTCAGGACAAAATATAGATTTAAAACAAAATTCTCAAACTTTAGAAAATGTAACACCTGGTTCAACAAATATTAGGTTAATCTGTTATAAGCTTTGAATTCCTGCACCGATAAAGATTAACTACTGGATTGGGTCTCGGACTTTCACTCAATCATGGATGTAATCATGCCTCATTCTTTTAAAAAGCGTCGCTTATCATATACACCAAAACTCACGTGGTATACTAAAGATCTTAAAATAGCGAGAAACAAGCTAAATGCTCTCTATAAGAGAAAAATTCGCAATCCAAATAATGAATCTTACAACAATATCTATAAGCGTGAACGTGCAAAATACAAATTATAATTCACAGCGGCTAAAAAACGCGCCTGGATAAATTTTTGTGAAACTTGAAATTCTGTACATGGAAAAATCTTCAATACATTAAGGGGTAAAAATGATTTGATTCATCTGACATTACAGGTTCTTATAAGACCATCCTATCATCTCTTACAGAGGAGCATTTCACATCCCCACACAGACGCAATCTTCAACATCACTGCCTTTACTCAATTCTAACAACTTTTACACTTTTGATCAGGTTATACACAGATTACTATCTTTAGCCACAAACTCTTTAGCCTTCGATAAAGCTCCAGGTCACGACATGATGAACGCCTGAATCGTTAAAAATTTATCTCAAAATTATCTAACTCTTTTACTTAGTCTATTTAACAAATGCTTTACATGCGGCCTTTTCCCTGATAACTGGAAAAAGGGAAAAGTAATCTTCTTTAGAAAGAATAATAAAGACCCTTCTTCCCAAAAGTCATACCGTCACATCACCCTCCTCCACTCCTTAGGTAAGCTATTTGAAAAAATCACTAATAATCGAGTAATGACGATTCTAAAAAACTCTTCTTATCTAGATGTTGCCCAGCATGGCTTCAGGGAGGGAAGGTACGCGATAACTGTAACACTAAGATTAAAAGCATTCAGATCTGATTTAATAACTAGATTTAAATATGTATCCATAATTTCTTTCGATATCACAGGGTCATTCGACTGTATGGTATGAGGTCTCCTGACATCCCTAATAAGTGACTCACCCCTACCAACCTATGTGAAAGCGATTCTCACAAATTACATCCACAATAGGTTTATAGGTGCGCAATTCTCTGATCAATTCAAGTTGTTTCAGGCTGTTAAAGGTTGTCCTCAGGGCTCCTGTTTAGGCCCTCTTCTCGCTAATAGTAGCCAACAAAATTATTTTGGACTGTCGAAGAATGGACGACAAAATCGTAGATTATGCTGACGGTTTTTTGTATTTTAACGGTGGGCAACACCAGGCAGGAGCTGGAGGTAAATTCTAATCAATTAGTAAATCACTTCGTAAATATTTCTACAACTCTAGGATTAACAGTATCTCCACAAAAACAGTTGCCATGATGACGGGAAATTGTAAAAATAATATCCTATTAAATAGAAATCCAATCTTTAAAACCAACAACATTTCAATTCCAGTCAAAAAATCAATTCAGTACTTGGGTCAAATCCTAGACTCCAGTTCCAACTGGCTAGAGCATCTCCAACAAATTCGCTCTAAATTAATTTTATCCATATCTACTTTCAGCCTAATAAGATTAAAGGATAAAGTATATAGGACAACATTCCTAAAAATTTGGTAAGAAACAGTAAAACTCAAACAGCTAACCTATGGTTATCAAGTGTGGTTCGGGGATCTTAATTCCCATGGGGTCAAAAATATGAAATCAGACCAGCGCTTTGCGCTACTTCAAACTCTCAGATCGTACAAAAGCACATGAAATGATGCCCTATATGTAATTATAGGATCTCCCCCCATTACCCTCTTGTTACAAAAAGACTATCGCAAATTTGAAATTAATAATAATCGTTCATACATCATGTAGATCAATATTAAAATCTGCTACAATAATCCCTTCTTACAAATTTCCACGTACAACTTTCCAAATTATTTTAATCTTAAAAACTTATTTATTGAAGAATCCGCTTCTTCCAACCAACTATGTATAAAGACGGTTTTAAAACCCCGGATGGTGTCGCATGTACATTGTCTAAATTTGTAATTCAGATTTAATTTATCAACGACAAATTAAGCTGCATCACCTAAATACGGTTTTCCTGGCAGAACTCCTTACAATAATAGAAGCCATAGATTGGTTCTGTTCACTAAGCACCCAACCAAATTCTGTACTAATTCTTTCAGACAGTTACTCAGCAATATCCCTTTTTAATGATACATTCTCCAAATTTGAAATAATCCTAAACAGCTACAATAAACTTTTAAAAAATCCTCATAAACAAGTAACAATTAAGTGGACAAGGGCGCACATTGGCACTTTTGGAACCGAATAGTGGATCATCCTGAGAGGGAAGCGACCTTAGCAGAGCGCACGATTATCTTCAGCAACCATTCCCGATCTCCTTACTTAAAAATATACTGAAAGATAAACTAATGTTGTATTGGCAGTCAGAATGGTCATCTTCTACTAAAGGAAGAGGAACTTACGAATTCATTAAGAAGTTGGACACCTCTTATATGTGTACAAATCATATAATTGGATATTACATTGCGGGTCACGGATGTTTTTCGACCTTCCTACACATGATCAGTAAAAAATCATATGATCTTTGCACATGTGGTAAAAGAGGTTTCCTCGTACCATTACATAATGGAAAAAATTTTCGCTTCTAAAACACCATTTTAAAATTAACAGAAAACTAACAATATGTCAAATCTTATTTAAAATTTTTAATAACCCTAAAATCTACGCATCATTAAAATATAACTACAATATTCTAATTTTCCAATACTCCAATATAAAATATAAATTTTAACTTTTCTGTGGGCTTGTCATATTCATTTAGTTCATGGTCTTCAATTTAATATTTTAACACAAACAAAAGATCTCAAATGTTTTTAAAGATATCTTCACACTTGTAAATAATTTAAATTTCAACAGATTGAGTCCTCGATCCTCCCTTAGGCCTGCTCAGCCTGTCCCCACGAGGGAGTAGCTAGTTGGGAGATCCCTCGGGATCATTAGATGTTTCCCACATGGCCACATTACTACCATAAACCACGCTGTTTGGCTGTATCCAGTGGGTGCAATGAATCAATCAAGCTACTTTCGTGCCAAATTTCTAATTTCACCAAGGCGGGGTTCTATTACAGAAGCTGTTCCATTTTTTTTTTTTTTGACTATTTTTTCTCACTTTTATGCTAATTAATTTAAAAAGATATTTGCACGAGGGGGGGAGAGGGGGTTCATTTTTTTTTTTCACATGAAAAAAATATTTACTTATTTATTTATTTATGTTTAGCTTCAATTTGTCTTTTTTTTCTTTATAATCTTATTAATAATTTTTAAAGTTAAAATGGGCTTTTATTTAATATGTAACGAACCACTTATCAGATTGAACTAAATAATACGGTATTAGTTAGAATTTGTCCTGATTAATAAGTGTATCAAGTTTTAATAAAATCTAATAATCCGGAATAAGAATCCTCAGAGATACAAACTTTCAGCTTTTTGTACTTACAAGGAAACGGCAAGGGTGTGGGGTCCTCAAATCGAACGGAGGTTCCGCGTGTAATTAGCACTCAGTGAGTGTATTCATATACTCAAACCCTAGAGCGCACTACTTAGCCATCGCCGAGAAAAAAATTCCTGAAGTTTGAAAAAAAAAAAAATTATGTGTATTAAAATTTAATGAATCGTTATAAACAATTTCTTTTCAACTTTTATACATTGTTAAATCGCGAATTTAATGATTTCTAACTTTTTAACGATTAGAACTTAGAACTGTAGATAGAATAAATGTGTATATTGCAACGGTCAGGTCAAACAAATGTACGTCGAATGGAGCGTTAGTCCCACTACACACTGAAGAGACACGAGACAAAGTTTGAAGCGACATGCGACACATGCATGCTCTAAACAGTTTTCAGGAGATGAAGTTGTATTTAGATCATGCGCGTGTCGCAAGTCGCTTCAAACTTTGTCTCATATCTCGTCAGTGTACAGCGGGCCTTACGAACAGATGAATTTGTAATTTGTAAATTCTTCATATTATTTTTGATATATTGAATTTTATTTAATTCCAACCACATGCGAATAATAAATTTCCATATGTTTAATGTTAAAAAGTTAGAAATCATTAAATTCGCGATTTAACAATGTATAAAAGTTGAAAAGAAATTGTTTATAACGATTTATTAAATTTTAATACAAATTAAAATATTTTTTTTTTTGAAACTTCAGGAATTTTTTTCTCGGCGATGGCTAAGTAGTGCGCGCTAGGGTTTGAGTATATGAATACACTCACTGAGTGCTAACTACACGCGGAACCTCCGTTCGATTTGAGGACCCCACACCCTTGCCGTCTCCTTGTTAGATAAAAACAAAAAATGTTTGCACGCTTATTCGAGGTGACAGGCAAAAATTGGTAACGATGGTAAAACCGTATGACCTATCGAACCAATAATAATTATTTTCTTCTTTTCTTGAAAAATTCACATTTATCAGAATTCTAAGTCTTCAAAAAATACAATTTAAGCTTTGACAAATATTAGCGGTATAGTTTCAGTACAGATTGAAAATAGGAAAATCGATGATAAACTTTTATATATGTCTTTTCTGAAAAAAAAAAAGATATATATATATATTATAATAGAGTTTAATGCAAAGGTTTAAAAAAATAATAATAACTTTATCAGAAAATTTTTGATTAGCGATATATTTGGTATTCTTATTGGTGAAGTACAATTATAAATCACACTTAACCCGAGAGTCGTCGCGTCATTTTTTTGTAACGCAAGTGGTCGCGTCTCAATCTATTTTCCGCCGGCTGTAGTCAAGGGGGAAAGCCGAAAAAAATCCAGTTGAGAAAGTGCATCTATTTCACGCCAAGCTTTTTCTCAAAACACTAACCTGTTTGAAATACTGGAAGAGGGGAGAAAAATGAACCAACATTACTGGTCGCGTCGCGGTCAAATAGACTGATTTTAGAAACAAAATGTTATTAACCGCTTCAAAAATAGTTGGATTGACTTGAAAACATACTATGTTAGATGACACCCACCCAAGGTCAGTTACACAGAGTTCCTTACTTTATCTTTAATATGCGACTACTATCGAGTTAAATAACTTTCTTTTGCAAGAATCATTATGAAATTGACATTTACTGCTAATATTGTTTTGTATAGAAACTTATATGTTAAATATTCAGATACATTAAAAGCTACTGTTGAAAATTGCTGGACATGCACTTTCGTTTGTGTGAAGCATTTTTAAAACGCTCTAACAATGTTAAGAGTGATTATAAATTCAACTGGTCTATCTGTCTAGGTTTCTGTGTTTCTGTTTGTCCGTTGTATGATAACCTAGCCATAAAACACTGAAGGTTAAATGACGCAATGGTTTCATACATTCGGAAAGTGTTAATAATCAATGCTAACTGTATAATTTTCGTTCTTGTAATTATATTCTGGAATTTCAACCCTTTCTTTGAATGTGAAAAAAATAATTAATTCAATGAGTAATATTTTTATAAGTTTGCAAAAGATAGTATTTTGTGAGTTTTGATGATATTCAAATAAAATTCATCATGCTTGGTTCAATGTTATTAATCAGAAATTGTTGGGGCACACACATGAGTTTCTTTTACGCAGCATTTCAATTTTATAAACACAGACTGAGGATTAAAAGGTGAGATCAGGAAAACTGTATAGAAACATACGTTAAAAAATAATTAAACTAGGTCTTCACTGTTAAAAATTTCTGTAAATTTAATGCAAATATTTATCCAGAGTCTCTGTAAATTTACAGTAATTCTTAGTTAAAAGTGAATATTCGAGATTCTCAATCTTTATTCTGTATTTTTTCCTAATTTTATTATTTAATTAAAATTAAAAATGACTATTTCTGCTTTAGAAAAAGCATACTAAGTTCGAAATATAGTCTCAACAATTATAAATCAGATTAATATTAGTTATTAAAATGAATGTATAAAATAAGTTTTTTAACATCTCCGTTTATTTTTACCTGTAATTTTATGAAAGACTTAAGATAATACATTACACATAGTTTTGTGTTGAAATTTTTTACAGTGTTGGAACAGTTTTATTTGGCAAATGGTTCTGTGTGAGAGGCTATTGCCTCTCACAAACCCTACTCAAATATCGTACCTACATTTTTATGGAATTCAAAGCTGTTATTATACTTGAAACATTATTTAAAATTATCCAGGCAACTTTCTCCCACATCACACCGTGAAAGATAGCAATATTAAACAAACTTTTCAAGTAACAACCTGATATAAACTTCAAAATACAATATTTGAATTGCCTGTAATCAAAATACAACATTTCAGTTGTCTGCAATAGTTTTTAAGTTACACTAATAGAAGACACACACAAAGATTAACACATAAAAACTTGTCTTTAATTTTCAGAAAACCTCAAAACGCGTAATTATAAGAAAAAATAATAATAATAATAAATAAAGTGTTGAATATATACCTTAAAAAACATTTCGTTTGCCGCATGGGTATGAGGAATCAAGTTTAATTTCTGAGCAGTTTTACTGGACATGTTAAAATATTATAGTACATCACTTCCACAAATTACATTCCATTAAAAAATCGTTTTCGCTTAATTATTAGGGTTCCTGTAAGTTTTTTAAAATTATATGTACACCATACTGTGTCCCAAAATATAGCCCTGTATTAATAGTACACTGCGTAATCTGAAATACATTTCCAAGTATATTTCCACTGTATTTTATAATATGTTGAAAAATTTAAAAACTTCGACAGGCTAATGACAAGCTTTAACGGTGCCGGAGGAATGTATGAACTAAAAAAGGTAAGCGTGAGATTTCCAGGAAAAGTAAACGCAATACTGTAGCAAAAAAATATTTAACTATATGAGTTTCTTTTATATATATATAAATATATATATATATATATATATATAAATCATTTCAAGTATTTTAGAATATTAGCACCCAAAGGACGTAATGCGTAATATTTTTTCATGCTTCCCTGTAAAAAGACTACGTGTAACAGTCACATTATTTTCTAAAATGACTATATTTTAACAAAGTAATGGATCAAACCGATTTATTCTGCTTTAAGCAGTTTACGCTAGTGCATTTGAAATAAAATGAGTTTATAAACCTTAAGCAAATATTAGTTTATCTTTGTGATTCCGTAAAAGATCTGGAAGATCTAAGCACATGAATACTTACGTAGTTTGTGCAGCAGTGGTTTATATTACACCGATAAACTGTTAGATGAATTGGAAAACGTTTTAGGTGCTAACGTGTTAACTCACACACATGCATACATAAATGCATAACCGAAAAAAATGGGGGATTGGAATTGGGATTTGGGAGTAAGACCCATTGGCTGCTCTAGGGTCCTCGGCCAGAAGGGGAGTGCCCTCCGTGGGGATCCCTTTCTAAGGGATCCTATCTTGTATTAAGCAAGTATCGGAGAAAATGACGGAAAACTCTGAACGGCTAGGCCGATGAGTGCAAACTGGTATCTAACCCGGCACCTCACTTTTGCCAGTCTTGAAAGCAGAACGGCTCGGCCGCTAGTGAGCCTCCATAAAGACGGCAAAAATGAAATTTGGAGACCATAAAATAAAGTATTATATATATATATATATATATATATATATATATATACAGTCGGTAACAAAAGTGTCCGAACGCTAGCAAAAATTCCTATATAAAAAAGGTATGTTTAATGCAGTTTTGCTAAATAAATCCTTGTGGAATCCTGTTCATAGTCAGTCAAAGAACATGATTCGACAAGGATTTATTTAATAAAATATTATTAAGTGTACTTTTTTTATATAGGAATTTTTGCTAGTGTTCGGACACTTTTGTTACCGACTGTATATATATATATATAATTTTAATTCATCGAGTTTTTTAATGTTAAAATGTTAATTGAAATTTAGGGATCGTACATAAAACAAAAAATGAAAAATAGATTTAGTTTTAAACTAATCTTTTACTTTAAAAAATGCATTGATAAGAAAATTTAAAATTAACTGACTTTTAAACTTAATCCATAAAAACTGATTTTGTTTTTATTTATTTATTTATTTATTTTGTATAAAAAAAGTCGAAATTTTTATCTTAATTATAACTTTTTTATAAATTTACATATACAAATTCTATAATATTCACATTTTTTTTTTCTGATATAACCTAGGCATGACGCATTTTCACACTATAAAAACTAGTTGGCATAGGTGGACTCTGCTCAGTTCCCCGTCATATTTATGTTCCCATAAATTTCTAGTGCAAGATATATTATAATCATGTTAAAAGAAATGAATTTGACCAAAGCTTGATATAGTGACAGAATGAAATCCCCGCCTAATAGGCTATCCACCGTTAACTTCGATATATATATCTTATTCTAATCTATTAATTTATTTTATCAGGGTCAATTCCGTTGTTTAGTTTTCATGCTACTATTTCCAATGCAATAATCCTCAAAATTCAGATTTATATGAAAAGTTTACAATTTCGCTATGTTGATAAAATCGTAAATTACGAATGATTTACGAAATTTTCCTATTAGAATATTTGTATTCAATCATGTTCAAACAAATAACATAAATGTAATTTTGAAGTTGTCTAATGTATTTATAATCCTCAAAATGGAAATTTATGCTCAATTTTGCCTTATTCTGACATGTTAAGTAAATCGTAAATTCCAAATAACTTACGAATTTTTTAAATTGGAAAAGTCATAGTCTATGATATTCATGCCAGTATCCTATATAATATTTCGAAAGTGGTTTGACATCTTTACGATGAAAATATCCTTCAAGATTGACGTTTATGTGAAATTTGGCTCTATGCTGCCATGTTAAGAAATTCGGAATTTTCCAATAACTTACAAAGTTTTTATATTGGAAAATTCATAGTCATTAATATTCATGCCAGTGTTCTAAATAATATTTCAAAAGTAGTCTGACATCTTTACGATGAAAATATCTCTAAAAATTGACGTTTATGTGAAATTTTGCCCTATACTGGCATGTTAAGAAATTCGTAAATTTCCAATAACTTGCGAAAATTTCAAAGTAGCACATTTATAGTTACTAATGTTCATTCCTGCATCAAACCTGATATTTTAAAACTGGTCTGACATTTTTACAGTAAAAAGTTTCCATTTAATGCACATTTAAGTGAATTTTTGTCCTATTCTTCCATGTTAAGAAAATCGTAAATTTCTCATAACTTACGAAGTTTTTTAATTCGAAGGTTGCAAAAGAATAGGGTTCTTGCCAGTATCGAAAGTAATATTTTAAAACTGATCTGACCTCTCTGCGATCATTTGTTCGTGAGATATCGTGTTAACAGACTAACAAACTAACGGACTAACACACTGACACACTAACGGGCTGACATACTGACACACTAACAGACACCCTACAGACAGACACCATACAAATTTTGTCATTTTTGGCTTCCTCACACCTAAAACGTGTAAAAATGTCAAAAAACCGAGGTCGAAATTTTCACGATTACCTAAGTTCCCCATACCTATAGTATGATGGGGAACTAAAATCACTATGAAGGTGAAAACGAATGAATATATCTTTTAAGGAAAAAATATTGATTATAGATTAGCATTAAAAAAAGAAGAAAAATCGTGTTATGATATGGAATGCATTTTTCTGCTTCGAAATCTTCACAAAAATTTTAATTTTCTGAATAAATGAGGATATGATGTACATGCATAGTTGTTAACTATATATTTTAAAACCATTATTATACAACTGTTAGACTTATTTAAACTTCAAAAGTGAAAACAATAATAAAAGCCTATTTGTAAAAAGCAAAATTGCATTGATAAAAATATGGCATATTTTTTAATAAATTTTATAAATAATTTTTTCACGTTGAAATGATTTTTCATAACATAAAACAGTTTCTATGCACATTATCTTCTAAATGCGTGCATCGCCGAAATTTTCATTAACTTAAATGCAGTATTTTTTTTTTCCATTAGTATAATGTAAATTATTCAATACACGCATAAGGAACTGATTTTCTTGAGGTTATGCTTTAAAAATTTCTGTTAATTAAAATACGATAAAAATACGACATTTAGTAAAATAGTTTGATACATTGATAATAAATTTTAATAACGAATTGTATTTTCTTTCAATCTTACTTATTTGACCTAAACAGAGCTAATACAATGAGTTTGTATTATGTTTTTCAATATTCTGTACATGAAAAAAAGTAAATAAAAATATATAAACGAAGTGCATCGAAAATAAATATATATATATAATTTCTACTACTATATCTCTAAAAATATATTTTGTGATTTAGTGAAAAGGTCGAGATTTAGTCTCCTTTGGAATAATGTCAAGAAGTAACGCTTGATAAATTGAACCGAAAGTTCCTTCTTCCACCAGAGTGATTCATTCTTAAATTGATGATAAATCATTCAAGACACCACTTAAAGATTCTAAAAGACAAACTGCCTCTGTGGAAATATCACATTATATTTCGCCTCGATATTATTAAACTCGTTGATTTTATAAAATTTAATGAAAAATAGAAACGTTTAACATAAGAAAATAGCTCTTTCTCTTTTTTGTTTTTTAATACGCTACATAATGCAAATAAAAATGTGAGCTATATTAAAAAGAAAAAAGAAAAGTAAATCAATGAATAAATCATTTTTTAGAACACTGCATGAAATTTCATAAAAATATGCGTTAAAAAACAAAAAACGTAACGATTTTTAGTGTATGAAATGTATTATGGAAAATATAACTCACCGGACGAAGTTCGTGCTTTCTTTCCACCGAAAACGTTTGCTGTAAGTTTTTGCACTTTATTGTGTTTATTTGAAGTATTTTACTTATTATTTATTACTGTTGTTATTGTTTTTTAGCATTCATTGTCAGGACTCTAATAATACGGGAAAAAAAGTTTAAAGACATTTGAACATATATTTTGATTATTTAACGACTTAAGAAAAATCATATATCTAAAATTAATCATAGGAAAATTTAACTAGTTCTTTAAATTCAGGAAATCGCGTTTTAAGCATAAGGGGCTAGTTAATACGCAGCTTCAACATCCTGTCACAGTGCAGATAGAGCGCTGTCTTATTTGTGGTGAACGTATGTATGTATATGTGTATCATTCACCATAAATTAGTTTGCTTGGAAGAGTCATAAAATTTCCTGTTTCATATTTTCTTCTGTTTGGTAAGTAAATTTTTCAACGGCATTTTTACTTTCAAACATATATATAAAAGGAATGTATTGTAGTAATATCAAAATTCTGGTTTTCAGATTTTCGTTTTTCTATACGTTTGTATGTCCCCAGAGTTCATTTTTCATATATTTATGATGGTTTGTGTAAATGTGTGTGAACATGATAGCGCCTAAACGCTTTGTTCGAATGAGTTAAAAGTTGGTAAGTAGGTTAGAAGTCACCATAGCACGAACCCTGTTAAATTTGACTTAAGAATTTAAAAAAAAAAAAAAATCTTTATCGTAATTGGCTATAGGTCCAAAAATATTTAAAGTGCGATAGCGTCTAAACGCTTTATTCGTATAAGCTGAAAATTTTTATACATGTTATAAGTCACAATCGCACAAATTGAGTAGATTTTTTTTCAGGGACACGAACAAAAAAATCTTTACCATTAAGGTCTGTGGGCACAAAATTTTCAAAGTGTGATAGCGTCTAAACGCCTTATTTGATTGAGCTGAAACTTTATACACATATTATAGGTCACACTTGCGCAAACTGTATATATTTTTGGAAATCTAACATTTACAGTTTTTCTTAAAAGGCCACAAAGACGTATTTTTTAATATTACGGCCTATGGGCTCAATTGAAATGCAATCGCGTAAAATTAAACATTGAAGATAAATACTCAAACACTCTGTTAGAACTTCCATTTTTGTTTATTTAGCGACTCTTTAATTTAATTTATTCATACAACTGTTAATTACTTAATGCTCGGAAAGTCGAGTAGAGTCACTCCAGAATTTTATTTGCTGTTGTTTCTGTTCTTGTTAACCTACAGACCAAATTGAAATGCTGCTTTTGCGATTTCCGAAAGAGTAGTTAATTGTAGTTGTTTTTTTCCCTCGTAGTTTTTTATTTCTAAAGTTGGTAATTTGTGTACCCATATTGTTTCGAAAATCTGTGGTTCTATTTTGCATAGAATGTCATGGGCTAAGTTAGAATAGCTGTGACAGAGCTATAGAATAGCTTGTAAAGGCTAAAAAACTAATAATGGTAAAGTTTAACTTTCAGCTTCCTGCCAAGGTGATGGTAGGATTTTTCCACTAACCCTGGACGGATCACATAGAACAAAACCAAGAACGGAACCCCATATTATAAAAAACCTAATGATTATATTGAATACAAACAAAAGACTTTGTTGTGGTAAAATGCCAAGCTCATCAGTAGCTTGCAAAGTTTCACTAGATCTATGACAATGAGATTCGTATGCCCACCGCTATCAAAGTAGTAAGATGAAGGTAACAGACGAGGATGGTTCTGAATCCAATTATTAAAATAACCGATAAATGTTAATGCATCCTTGGTGAACTTCAAATATTGATCTATTTATATTTGAATTATGAAAGATAGCTATAATAATACGCAGAATGTATTTTCGATGCTTTTATTAACTCGCATTCTTGTTTGTTTGTCTAGTACAAAACTTTCAATCGATTTTTAACTAACTTCCCGACAAGCTAGACATTTGAAATTTTCAGAATAGCTCAAAACTCGATGACAGTGCATTGTAAGGTATTCATGTTTACGGTAGGATCAATACTTCTGAAATAAATTTTAAATTTATCAAAAATGTGATATATGCTAAGTTTTCTTTGAACATAAATCAGGGGTTCCGTACAATAAAATTGTAGAGCAGGTCCTGAGAGATGGGCCTTAAAATGAGATTGATTGCATTCTATCGTTTTTATTTTTTTTACAGACACACCTGATTTGCTTTATGAAAAATTTCTAGAGAAAAGCTGTATATATGTATTTTATAATCTATAATGCTGAATCATAAATATTCATTTAAATCGTAACTTAAGTATTATTCAATTTCATTAAAATAAAAAAGGTCAAAAATATTTATTTTCTTTTAATTGTAAGTGTCAACCTGTCTCTGCATAAAAAAATAAATAAATAAATAATAAAAGAAAAAATGTAAAAGAAATTGCTATCAAATCTATTGAAGCTTAAACTTACAAATTATTTAAAATCAAAAAATGCACTGAAAAAAAAAAAAAAAAAGAGGTAGAGAAAGGAAATAAAATAAACATAAATAAAAAATAAAAAAATTATTCAAGATTTATAGAAGCTCAAGCAAAAATATGTGTGCTGGTTTACGGGTACGTGCAATGATTTTTTTTTTTTCTTTTTTTTATGAATTTAATAATATTATACATTTTATTCAATTAACCTGTGGTTTTTAGAAAATATAAATAAATAAATAAATCAAATATCGTCTTTTAACGAGTTTAGAAACACAAAAAGCAAAAATTTTTAAAAGCATCGTGGTATGATGTTTATTGTTTTTTAAAGAATGACTTTCTTTTGAAATCTAATAAGAAAATCACGACGCGTTACTTTTCCCTGCATTTTAAAACTGCAAAATATATTATAGGTAAGTATGTAAGATAACAAGGGCTGTACAGTAGCGTATTTTAAAAACAGTTGAAAATCGTTTTCGAAACAAAATTTATAATTATTTATATTTTTTATTATAATTATTTATCTATTTATTTATTATTTTTTAATATTTTTTATATAATACACAAAAAATGCTAAAGGAAAAAAGAGAGTTTACGTCCAGACGTGGCAATGAATAGAAATGTATTTTCGGCCATAAATAAAAATGCTGATGAATTTTTCTTGTAACCTCTATTTTGTACAGTAGAATTGATGAAACTGATCCGTAAAACTGTACCATATATGAGTAAGTGCATCGTATGAATCGACAGAAATGCATGGAACATCAGAAACATCATCTCACACTTATACAAGAACCAGATTTGAATTTTTTGTGTCATACTTCCCTCATTCTGTGAAAACTTTGGATAGAGCAAATACTATTTTTGAATACACCTCCGCAAGAAGTGTTACATTAGCATGACTATATTGCATTGGTTGTTATGGATACCCACAAATATAAGAAAATAAAATAGCTTAATACGTATGACAGAAGAAAAACTGAAACAAAATTTGCAATGATATATTTGATAATTACATATCAATAAACGACTAATATGACATCTGATTAAAAAGGTATATAATGAAACATCTGTACAAAGTGGTTTTGTTGAATTTATTGGAAAAGTGTAACTTATTTGCATAATTTTAAGCCTGTAAAACTTGAAGCTATTAAGTTAAAAATTAATGGCATTTTTCCTTGAAACAAATGAAACCCAATTACAGAACATCTATCTATGATATATGACTTCTTCATTCGGGAATGTTCAAATGATCTGGCAGACAAAAGTGCATGTAAGTTGTCTAATGATATACAGTAGACAACAAAGAATTGAATCTTGCGATTGTGCATAGTTAAAGAGTAACGAGCAAGGAATTAGCTTTTTTTGTTGTGATAGTGTACGCTCCAAGATGGTTTACATTCTAGATCAATTGTTAAAAAATAAAATAAAATAAATAATAAATAAATAATAATAATAATAAATCTTCCTACCTGATCGAAAACAACAAAAATTGTAATTGAAAATGTCTTTCGGGTTACTTTGTTAAACCAGGAAACCTGCTCATAGCATTTTTTAAAGATGAACGAGAACAGATCACAAAACTTCCCTTTCGACGAATTTTTACAGGAAGGAAATGCAGGAATTTGGCGGATTAATTTCTCTTCATCTTATTACATTAATATGATTTCGTTGTTTGATGCTACAATCACTGCACGCCTTCTAAAACGCCGCTTGTCAAACAATAATCTAAAAAGATTACTACTGAACCCTTGAAGAACTGTGGTATATATTATATTCCATCTAATATGTATTTCAAACTCCAAGATTTCTCCCCGAAAATTTTTATAGAGTTTTATATTTTTAAATTAAAGGAAAAATTTCATTTATTTCTTCACTTCTAACATTGTTAGTAAGTACCAGTGGTTGTGAATTCAAATGAACACCGCCGCACTTTAGAATGTAGAAAAAGAGGGGGGGGGGAGAAAGCTGAAAACCCATAGCATGGGAAAAAACCAGAAAAACTCACAATGTCAAGTGTGTAAAAAAAAAAAAACGGCTCACGCCGGAAGTAATAAAAGGACAAAATTGACTAGAAAAAGACATCGAACAGCGGGAACGGGCGGGCTGGGGTCCTATCGTCCAGGATTAATACGCCTCGCCTAGTATGTGTCTCGGCGGTGAAACACTTTGACTCTTTAAAGGATTAAATATGTTGATATTGTGTCTGAGACGTTACTTATTGAGCTTTTAACTCATGACTAATCTGCAGAAAGAGCAATAAACGAAATTATATTAAGATCTAAAATTGTTTTCAGTCATTCTAAAAGATGTAATTTCATAAAAGCAAGAAATCTAGGCAAAAATTTGTGTCCAATTCTTAGTATGAAATTGAAATTTAACGTTTCATTCAAAAACAAGAATGTGTCCACATAATAGGGTGATTAGATAGGACACGAGCGAGACTAGACATGGTACTGATTTTGATGCATATAAATTTTAACTAATGGAGATTTGAATACTAAATGCAGTAACCGCAATAAATAAGTTATTCATTAAATTACAAAAGAAGGAAATAACAACATTTTTAATAAGAACGTAAAAAAAATAAAAAAAAATAAAAATAAATAAATACACTATTTTCAAAATCTACTTTTAAATTTTAAAATTATCCCAAATTTATTTTGTCATTGTATGTTTCGAGAAAAAAAAGTTGTTAAAAAATTTCAATATATGAAAAGTATTTGTAATGGTAGGCTGAATGCGCATATTGAAGATGAAATGCAAAAGAAACATTATTTTGCAAAAATATTCATTCTGCAACAGTTGTTAGGTATTCATTCTCGACTATATGGATTTCATTGCCTTCGATCCACCCTATTATGAAGAGTAGATGTTATTAATTAAATATATACATATATATATACTTTCACCAAATAAACGATTTCACATATAAACAAATTCATGTGATTGTTGCAATAAAATGAAAATTGGTGATAAATACAAAAGAAAAAATGAAAAAAATAAAATAAAATAAAACAAATAAATAAATAAAGCAAATACATTGTAAAATAATAATGATGCTATAACAAAGTTTAAAAAAAACACTAAAAATTAAAAGAAAATGGTTTTCATTAAAATTACAAAAAAAAAAAAAAAAAAAAAAAAAAAAAAATCTTGCAAATAAATTTCTATTCTCTCAAACACAGTTATATCTAGATATATTTTATGTGGAAAACAATTCCAAATCTCATTTTAAACTATTAGTTTAAGGAAAAACTTCGAGAAAGAAGTTTATAATTTATTACATAATACATTTTTGTGACACATTTCCAATTTTACTTTATTATCACTTGGAATTTTTCCGAAATATTTCTCATAAATTATTTTCTTGTTTTCCGCTTGAAATATGATATAAAATTACTTATTTATAAAGTGATCATTGTTTCCCAATATTTCTTTATTTTGCTTTATTTTTTTATTTATTTTTCTTCATTATGCGTTGTTTTTATTTCTAAGACGGGATTGCCGATTATGAACTAATATATATTTAAGCTTAATGTATGTAAAGTAAATTTATGTTTATTTTAAGTTTATGGTCATGGAATGTTCCATGGATGTGTTTCAAAACGTACGTAAATAATAATAATAATAATAATAATAATAATATAATAAATTTAGGAACAAAGCTTAGCAATTTAAAAATAATACACTTAAAATTTTTAGACAGCTTTTTAAACACTGTATTTCCCAAGACCATGTTTATATCGATAAATATAGATGGCAGAGTAAGTGGCTATCTCGCGGGCGACCCGGGTTCTATGTCTACGGGAATTATTATTATTATTTTATTATTATATATTTAATATAAATATTTTCTCTTATTTTTACTGTCTTTTGTAATTTAATTCAAAATTTTAAAATTTTAATGAATAATAATAATGTAATTTTTTCTTTATAAAAAAAATATTTACAATTTTCTGTAACTAAAAAAATAAATTTTAGCATTGTTTTAACTATAAAATAAACTAAGAAAAGGAACTTTTTTTTTTTTTTAATTAATTTAAACATTTTATTTTTACTTTATTTTATAATTAAAACAAAGATTTTTTTTTAAATTATAGATAATACAAAGAGAAAAATTTAATTATATAAACCTACATTATTATTTAATTTTTTAAATCACAAAAGTTTAATAATTATTGCTTGTTAAATTTTTAAAGTTTCTGGTTTGATCATTCAAAATTTTACAATCATCCACTATATAATCGCTACTCTTGAACATCAATGGCAAAACAAATAAATAAATAAAAATAATCAAATAATATATATTATTTGATTATTTTTATTTATTTATTTATTGAGCGATTATATAGTGGATGATTGTGAATAATCAAACCAGAAATTTTAAAAATTTAACAAGCAATCATTATTGAACTTTTGTGATTAAAAAATAAAAAAAATCTAGGTTTATATAATTAAATTTTTCTCTTTGCATTACATATAATTTTCTATAACTTAAAAAAAAAAAAAAAAAAAAAAAAAAAACTAGTTAGCAGGTGTACATTGTAAAATAAACCGAAGTGTAAAACAGTTAGCAGGTGTACTTAACTTTAGTTTGAGCTTCCTGATTTGGTTTTAATATGTATGAATTGCATAACCATTTTAGCTTGTTAATATTAGAAAACAGTTAAAATTTTATTTCGTAGAAAAATAAAATAAAATAAAATAAAATAAAATAAAATAAAATAAAATAAACAAATAAAATAAATAAATAAAATAAATAAATATGTGGAAGAAAAACGTATGTTGATTACCATTTAAAATTTACAATTAAAAATGTTTTCGTATGTTTCAAACATTTGTTTGCCTGTAATATTTTAAATCATGTACTATAATTATTCACGTATTTATTAGAAAACAAACTAGAGAGCTGTATTGATTAAAACAAATTAAATAATTACTGTTCGGATAATAATTATATATAAAATTAAAATCATTATTTATTTTCTCTAATTTAAAAAATAAAGTTTAGCAGTTTTTTTTTAAATACAATATATATATATATATATATATATATATATATATATATACATATATTGATATATATATATATATATATATATATATATATATATATATATATATATATATATATATATACATATATATATATATATATATATATATATACATATATACATACATATATATATATATATATATATACATATATATATATACATATATATACATATATATATATATATATATATATATATACATATATATATATATATATACATATTTTTGTTTCAACCTCCGATAGGCCATAAAAGAAAAACGAAAAACGGGTAAATATAAAAAAATGATTTTATAGCAAAAAGTAATGTAGATTAAAGGTTACTTCTCTACATAATCACCTTGATGATTGAGGCATTTGTCATATCTGTGAACAAGCTTTGAAATACCCTCTTCATAAAATGTTGCCGCTAGTGATTTCAAGTGTGTTATGACGGTTTCTTTGATCTCTTCGTCAGTTTGGAAGCATTGCCATCCAAGCCACTTCTTTAGTTTCGTGAAAAGATGGTAATCACTGGGCGCTAGGTCGGGACTATATGGTGGGTGTTCGAAAATGTCCCATTTATCATCTGTAGCGACAGACTTGCGTCATTGACCTCCTTCATCATGCACATCAGTTCGGCCATCTTTAAATTTTCGACACCATTCACTCATAAAGTTGTCTCCATACACTCGACTCATTCTTCGATAAATTTCCGCTGCACTGTTCCCTTCTGCCTGCAAGAAACGAATAACACTTCGCAATTCACACTTGGCGGGAGAATCAATAAAGACAGCCATGTTTACTTGATTGCAGCTGAAACCGAATTAGCGTGTTGCACTCGACAGTGACAGAGCGTGTAGAAGAGGAGATGCGCTGTCACATTCTGCGCACGCCAGTCACCTGCCGCATGTCTGGCCTTCATACCGTGCGATCGGAGGTTGAAAAAAAAACAGCCCTCGTAACTTTTAAAACAAGTTTCTTATTTGTACTTTATTTTATAGTTTCCCAAAGCTAAAATATATATTTTTTTTAAGTTAGTATAAATACTTCAAAAGAAAATTTTAAAGCTTTATTATTTTTTTTAATTCAACAAAATTAAATAATTATTATTTAATTAAATTTTCAAAATTTTAATTACAAAAGAAAGCAAGAATAAAATAAAATGTTTTAACTAAATAAATAATTAAAAAAATAGAAAAAAATAAGAATTCCCTTAGGTAGCATCGAACCCAGGTGGTCCGCGCAATAGCTGCGTATTCTACCAAGTACGCCACTGAAGCTTTTTCTCACAAACAAAATAATTTGTTCTCAAGTGTTACTGAAACTTTAAAGGCTTTTTTCCCAAGATTGTTTGGCTATTGCGAGCTACTGTTTTAACATGTTGTGACATTTACAATATACTACAATTCGACGCAATTTCGTCCGGGTCTCAATTTCCAATATGTTTCCGCTTATGACCTCTCCTGGCAAGATTCTTAATGGACAATATCCGTTTTTTTTTGGTGGGGCTCGAGGCTAAAACATATCGAACATGTGACTTCTGAGTCTCCATTTCCCTATGAATTTCCCTGTAGGATACCAATATTTCCCTACAGAATGCAAACATTTCCCTATAAAACAAATATATAAATATTATAATTCTGCATTTTTCCCTGAAGTAGTCACGTGTCAACGGTTTATTACGTAACGCTGATAAAGTCAACTAGGAAGCATTGCGAAAATATTACATAGTGAAATGATTGAAAATTAATTTTATTATTTTCTTAAAACCTTTACAAATGTTAGAATTCCGTTTAATGTATCACATGTTTAATTTTTAATACCATGCATTTATACTTTAATCCCTTTTATTTTTCAAAATGAAATCAGGTGTTATAGATAGTGACATTAATTATGTCTATGTAAGTTTAAATAGTAAAATTGGATAAAGAATGTGTATACAACTGAAATAATATTTTAATTGTAAGACGTTTGAAAACTTTATATAATGCATATATATATATATATATATATATATATATATATATATATATATATATATATATATATATATATATACACAGTCAAACCCCGATTTAGTGCCATCATCGGTACGCATAATAATATGGCGTTATAACGGATTTGGCACTATATCGAATTATAATCCTAACTGTGTAAATGAAATAAAATTAAATATTCTCACCTCATTATATTACAAGCATTAGAAAATTTGAGGATCATAGCACTGAGTATGTGATAACTAGTATTTTATTTCGATCTGCGTAGTTATTATATTTACGCAGGAGAAAAATGTTTTAAAATGCTTGCTTGAGTATTTTTTTATTTAATTTTTGGTACGGAAATGTGCTCAATGTGTTTTTCTAAAATTAAAAGATTATCAAACATCTTTTTATCCGTTGAATTTTTTTCTTAATATATACTTTGTTTGTTAATGCAGTCTTTTGCTTCGTCAGATTTAATTTTTTCTTCTTCAATCTGAATTTCCTCTTCAGATGAAACCGAATTTGGGTCGTTATTTGTTATTAATCCAGCAATTTCCTCTTGACTTATTTCTTCAAATGCTGGAACATTTTTGTCTACATTAATATAGTCAGCTGCAGTTAGAGGATGCTGCATGCAAGTTAAATTGTTTATATCATCTTGTAAATCTTTAATTTCTGCAGTGTTTAGTTCATCACTAGATTTTTCACTATTTTTTAAGCCTGCATGGCTCCAGCAGTTCACTATAGTCTCCGTAGAAACTTCCTCCCACGCTTTTTCCATCAACAAATCGAATCTTTATCTTTTAGGGAAAGAGCAGAAAAATCATTTTTACTGATACGGTCAATAATGTGTCTGATATGATATTTCCAATAATGTGCTTTGAAAAAATTACGATTTTGGCATCTAAAAGTTGTAAAACACCAGTGCAATCAGAAGGTAAAAAATGAAATCGGATATTCCTGACTGGAGTTACTTTATGACGGAATACATTATCTAATATCAATAATAACTGACGCCTTTTTTTCCTCATTTTAGTATTAAAATTCACTAGCCAGTTTTGAAATAAAATGGCAGTCATCCATGCTTTATTGTTATTCACATAATCCACATATAAAGCAGGATTGAAATTTTTAAAGCATCTTGGCTCAGCAGATTTACCAATAACAGTTTATGGTCGTTTGTCAGATCTATCAGCATTCGTGTAAAACACAAGCGAGACACGATCTTTAATTTTCTTACATTCTCTAACAGATCTAATTGATATTGTTTTATCGGGTTACAAACGATACAATGAACCACTTTCATCCATATTATAGACATGAGCAAGTTCATACTCTGAAATAATAGCATTTATTTTTTCCTGACCTCTTATCACAAAATACACCTCTTACCGCAGAAATATTTCTTCTCTGTTTTATCAGCCCATGATAAATGAGTTGGAATGCGTCAATAAGCATAGCGCGTGACTGAAAAAAGAAAAAATGCTAATTTTAACAAAAAATTATAATTGTTTGGAAGATGTTGATTGGCGCTTCATCGAGTTGGCGTTATAACGGATACTTTACATTATAGTCCCTATTTAGAAGATTTGTTCACCCATACATGTGGCGGTTAAACGGGTTTGGCGGTATTTCGGGGGGCGTTATATCGGAGTTTGACTGTATATATATATATATATATATATATATATATATATACATGAAAATATAAAATATAGTTTATTAATTAATTCTTTACTTAAAGGAAAACGTATTTTAAAAGTGTTTAAATCGTGTCAAAGTGTATAATTGTCCTTTTTTAAGCTGTGTTTTAAAGCAGAAGACTTCATAACGCTAAGTCGAAATAGTATACATATTTAAGAGAAAAAATAGCTTACTCCTATACTTTTTGCAAATTTTTCAGGTGAGATTTTACATATTAATTACTATTTGGAAACCTGGAACCTACGCGAAATTGACAGTTATAAGATTATTAAACAAAAAAAATCGAGATTTGGTGAATAAAAATAAAAACACAAACAAACTAGAGCACTTTGCATCATGTAATAAATTTGCGCCCCAGTCGGGATTTGCCGCCGGAACGAATTGCCGGCGACCGCCCATTTGGCCGTCGCATCATCTTTTCCTGGACTTCAGAGCAAAATCCCTGCTTATATTACCTATATTCTTAACCTGGCTGTATCTTTCTACTTAGTTAAGGATTATTAATTAACCTGAAAAGACTCTTCATTATATCCTTAAGACATTTTACCGTTCACTCATCCCACCTTTATTATAGAAGCCGTACCTAATTCGTGAATATCGCGAATGAAGGAACGCTGATACAGAATTTAGGACTAACTTGTCAATGGTCTAATATAGGGCGCCATAATTCAAATTATTTTCAATCCAATAAAGACTTCAAACATGAACTTTTATACAACTGAAATTGCAAATTTAATTTACGAAAATAATATTTTTTTATAATAAGAAAGTCCTCAGAACTGGCGTTTTAAAGTAATAATTACAAAACTTTGAATAAACACCATAAAATGCAATAAACTCGCAACAATTATTTTGGGTCGAAAGAACACGGTTCGAAACAACGATTCAAACAAGTCGAATAACGCGGCTCACGTTGCCCCTTTGACTACAGCACTCGTGCCTACTTTATTCGCCTGACGAAGGGTCCTGTGTTCTTTCGATCCGAAACAATCGTTACGAGTTTATTGCATTTTGTGGTGTTTATTCACTGTTTTGTAATTAATGATTTTTTATGCCTGAGAAATTTTAAATTAAAATTTAATTCAATACAATTATAATAGTTTAGTTGTTAAACTACTTATTAGTTAAACTTTATTTTCTATTTTTAAGTAAAGAATTTAATTAAGAGTCTATATCTAACTGCAGGATTAACTCTATTTAGCCTCGTGGTAAAACTAAAGGTTTGAGACGGAATGTATGGCTGTTGCAGTTGTGAAGTGAATTGTAATTTTAGGTTTATTTATTTTTTTTTTTAGTAATAATTTTAATTAGTAATATTTTTCCTTTTTTAATCTTGAGTTTGAAATTATTTACACGTCCTTTTAGATGATATTCGGATCTCCATACTGTAAATTTTTAGCAAATCGCATTCAGTATGGCAAAAATAACGCCTGATTTGCTTGCAACATTCAATCTGAGCCATTGAAAAAGTATTGATGTTGCATGCCTTCATTAAAAAGACTTTTTTTTTTTCCAGAAATCTTTAATTATGTTTATTTTTTTTTTGTTTAAGTTCTTCATGGGTCACTTTCTTTCATCTTGTGCAATCTTTGAAAAAGTTTTCATAATATGTATATATGTGTGTTCGTAAATATAAATAAATTTAAATAACTATAAACAGAAAAATTTCACTAATATCTATAACTGCTAAATATTACATAAATGTTTTTCAATTTAGATGTATTGGTGTTTATTTATCGGGTAATTTTTTCATTTGTGGTAAGTATTTTTTACAACATTTTTATATATTTTTGCATTTTTATTTGTATATATTGATGTATAAATTTGTTTAATATTCATTTGTGTTTCAAAATTTCATCATTCGTAATTTCAGGCTACAGTAGGTTAACGGCTGTGTTCATAAATAACTGCAATTTCCGATTGAACAAGAAAACTTGAAAAGCGAAAAAAGTCAGGGTGCAACTTTTCAGAAAAGTTTTCCGCGTTCCTGCTGCCATCTAGTGGCATTGTTTTTTAACAGAAAATAACCAGTCTAATATTATATTAAATATTTGGCGCTAGATGGCAGAAGCAGTGGAATTTGAAAACGTAGTGTAATAAATCTGAAATTTTGTTTGAGGTGTCGAGGTTTGCCTGATATCTAATAATCATGAATCTTGTTTTAAATTCTATCGAGAAATACGTATTGTAGTCTGTAAACGCCAATAATTCTGTGAGGCCAAAATGCAATTTTAGTAGCAAGAAACTATTATTTTTAAATACAACTTTCTTGGGGTTTCATAAAAATTTCTTCAGAAAGTAACAATAACTAAGCATCAAGTTTTAAGACACATATAATTGTAGTTTCGGGGAAATAAAAAAAAAAATCGTCATTTATTAACATTTTCAATATTTTATACTTAGATATTGGCCTCAAATGCCTACAGATTGTTATTATTATTATTTTTTTCCCTCATATCCGTCAGCAATTGAAATTTTTCTTTGTAGCCAGAAAATTTCATACTTACACTAGAAGTAAAGATGCTAGTATTCGATGGTATGATTAGGGACGAACAAAGTATTCTATCTCAGATTATTTTATCTAAAACTGTTATATAATATTAATATGTCATTATGACTATTATATAATAAACGTTAAAAAACAAAAATAAATAAATAAATAAATAAATAAATATAGTATCACATAAGATTTTATAATAATACTTACTTAAGCAAGACATCAATTGGAAACAGAATATCCAATATATTTTTCGAGTGTGGAATTTTATGGCAGTATTTTCTAATAAATATATATTTCTTCTACGTGCTAGTATCCCTTGTGCACTTCTTTTGTAGAATTATTATTATTATTTTTTTTTTTTTAAGAAAAATGCACTATATTTAAATTAATTTAATGATATTTTGCTTACAGTTTGTGTTAAACTGAAATTAAAACAGAAAATGTGGTGAAAAAAGATTTCTCTTAAAAATCTGTTTTGAAATTTAGATTTTAATACATAATGCTTTTTTAAAGTTTAAATGCTATATACTTATTTTTTACAACCACCCAGAAATATGCGAAATAACCATTGCAATTTTACATTTTTATAGAAATAGATTCGTTTTAACAAAAGTAAACATTCTAGTTTATATAAAAATATCAACTTCTACTTTTTTATTCCAACATTTGCATTATTACAGGCTTTCATTAAAGTTTTTGTAATAGCTTTCCGCTGCTTGCTTTGAGAACGTTATTTGTAATTGACAGGAAGTTATTTTTAACTCTATAATAGCAAATATATTCCATTTTAGTCAACCAACTGAAAGAAAAGTTTTTGACAGCTTTTGATACACGTTTTGCACACCAAAACTGAATAATTAATGTGATTCTTTTGAAATATAAAAATGTGTCAGGCATCGACAACATTTCAAAATCTTGAATACGTATGTTGACATTCTGAATTTCTTATACTTTTTTGCAGTTCTGTGACAATGGCTGTTAAAAGAAAGTCTGAATTTATGTGTGACAGAAAAATATTTTTTGTTTGCTTAAAAGCAAAATTTAGAAAAGGCTTTTTTTTTTTTTTTTTTTTTTTTTTTAATAATAATAATAAAAAAAAATTAAACCTAATCTGTTCTTGTAAAACTATGTATATATACATTACGCATAAATAAAAAGAAAAATACCAGGCATTCCTAATAAAATAAAATATTACATTTTTAGTTTATTCTTAAAATTTTAGGTGAATATTTAAATAAAAATATTTAATCTTTTTTATGAACATTTCTTTGAAATCGCCAAAGAATTTTTTCACACACGCAGAGAAACATAGACTGACTGAGTGATGGGCAAGCAGACATTTTCTAAAAATGTTCTGGACATCTGAAAACCTGTAAATCCATTAGATACCAGAAGTAAAACATTTTTGCAAATCCAATATATTTTTTCATTGAATGTAGCAGAACGTAGAAATAATATAACTTAAAATACCATGCGCCTAACCTTTTGAAAAAACATTTGAGTAGAAATTTAGACAGTCGTCCAAAATTGAGAAATGCTTTTATTGAAGGGATTACTATATAAGTAGTACGATAATCTAAATTACAACACCAGACAATAAGTAAAATAATCACTTTAAATTTACAGTGGTGAGATAACCTCTCATTCTGTAAAATTCTGGCATGTCATTCATTTTAATTAGAAAAATAAATTATTTATTGCAATCGAGAATAGAAAGTGAATTCCGCAGTAATATATGCACTCAACTGTTATCTGTGAATGTCAATTAGAGTAATTATCTACTAGAGGCGTCGAAAATGTAAGTTACATTCAAACAGTGAAGGTCAAAATACATTTCTTTTAGAAAAGTGTTTTTTGAACATGCAGTCTAATAATGTGTAAGCATTGTTTTTTGATGTCACAGTATACTAAACATTTTTAGAAAAGCAGTTTAATACAATATGATACGCACACAATACACTATTTCTCTACGCATTTTCTTAGTAGTTGCAGGCATTTGTCATAATATTGTGCTAATAATCACATGCCCTGAGAACAGAAACTCGAATAGTTCTATTTTTTGAACCCAACATAGAACCGGACTGACCTGAAAGATTTAGTGAAAGACGATGGAATGAGCACAATCATCAGATATTCCCAACTCCTGTGCAATGAGTTCGAAGCTCATTCTGCAATTACTGAGACTATAATTTTTTCCACCTGCTACATCTTATATGATGTGTTCAGCGTTGTTGGCCATTTTTCCATTTCCGCATTAGTTTACTCTGCGCGTCAGATTTCGAACTACTTGTACTATTTCCCAATGACTGGACATTAAAGTGCATAAGGCCTATATACAGCCAACATTTCATGATAAATCTCCGTATTCGTTCGTAGTTTTGCCCATAAAAACCATACTATCCCGCATAATTCAACATTGGAGCAGGTTTCCAGCAGACATGTCCTTTTTTTTCTCGTACTACACCGCAATGGTTGAAACTATTCAAATGAAATTGCTACCATCGGTAGTCGTGAAACTCATTTATCGTCTGCTCAAGGATCGGTCTTGTTTCTAAGTGTTATCACTTTTGTAGGAACAAGTATACCTTACTTTTTTAATACCTTATTCATTTTAATATTATTATTATTTAATATTCAAATATTATAATAATTGTACTATGAATTAATATTCAAAATGTTTTTTTAACATCAGTTTTAATTTAATTTTTTATTACTATTTCAGCATGAAATTGTAAAATAAAAATAAAAAAATAAGTAAAATAAAATAAAATAATGTTAGAGTTTTCAGAAAAACGAATATTACATACATATGAAAAATCTGCAATAGAATTTCGATAATGTTTTATTTTTTGTTTTTAGTTTGTTTCAATAAAATAAAATTTGACAATTCAAGTCCTAATGTAAAATGTTTATTCGTTTTATTATTTGTATTTAAGCTTCTGCATTATAAACTTATTTGACATTATATTTGAATATTTTGATTTATGGAGCAAGACCATGAATAATAATCTTTCCTAAAAAATAAATGAAAGTCAACAGTCCTTTAACCCATTCCCGACCCTAACGCTATAAACGCTGTAAACAGTACAGCCGAATTTAGGGACTCCTTTTATTCAACTATCACCAATAATTTTGAGGACTGATATTTGATATACATAATGGACGAATAACATTCGAAGTGATTAGGCAACCAATACGGTTGTGATTTAGTGGTGAATATTTAATAAAAAAGCTGCTAAATTTATCAACACTTACCAGAGGAGTGACATTAAATAGGACCCGTAAAGGGTTAATCCATATTTTGAAGCTGTTTACGTATTTAGTTCAGATTACTTCAAGAAAACGCAAAATCGTGGAATGTATGTAAAATATAATTTTTTATGTCTTAGTTTTATTATATCATAATATTGTTAGAAATTAAAATTATTATGCATTTTACGTTGATTATAAAATCATAACAAGCATTATTGCGTAATAAATAATTTTTATTTCATGAAACATTTTACTTTATATAATAATAAAGGGATTACTAACTATATTTTGATACATATTTTTTTCATTTTCGAAAATTTGATTTCATTTAATAATGAAACATTACGATATCTCAATAAAACCAATTTAGTTTAATGGTTAATGTATATCTATTAATAAAAAAAAACTTTCTATTTGTAATATAGTCTGGTAAATTTTAAAGATGATTTCTTCCTACTATCAATGTAGTTTTATTTGATAAAAAGTTAAATTCTTTATTGTAAAAAAAATTCAAATTTTAATAATATCTGAAACTTTAGTTTAAATGTACTTCTAAAACAAGTGTGAAATTTTATAATTTACTTAAATATATAAAATTTAAAAATCAAAATTTTGTATATAATTTATTTATCCCATTGTAATAATCGTTGACTAAAAATTACATGAGGTTAGATATAAAATTGAAATTAAGATTTCTCGTGTTTAAAAATGAAATTATATGACTTCAAATTTTAGATATTGTTTTAAAACTTATTTTCAAATTTTACAAACCTTAAACTTTTAATTTTTTGCCAAGTTTTAAGCAGATAATTAAATAACAAATACTTAAATAATGAAAAATATATATGTGTGAAAAGTAATTTTATTTTATTTAAATCATTATGAGTTAAACACAAGACTTTTATACATTTGGCAATAATATCTAATGGCAATAAAGTTTAGTAAAAAATTCCATTTTATTTTTGAATACAAAAATACATTGGTAGATAAAACAAATTGTGTTATTATACAACTTCTAAGTTGTATAATTTAGAAATATATTTTTATTTTTAAATGCCTATTTAATTATTATTTTTCTCTTCTATTTGCCTTATTCCAACATATACAGTATGTATAACCCTTTATTGTTTGATTATAATTGCACTAATAGTAATTGATTTTATGAAGAATATCTAGGAAAAAATCTCAGGAAAAAATATACAGTGCAAAAATAAACAATAAATTTAGTAAATGTGAAATATTTATATATTTCTAAAACATGTCTTTTTTTTTTTTTTTTTTCTTTCAGCTTTTCTCAAGACTTTGGCAGAAACATTTTTTAAGCGTTATTTTTCTGTGTTGTAAATATATTTGAATTTCCTTTTCATTTCTACTCGAATACTTTTGTAAAAGAATCAGTATATAACAATAAATGTGTTTTTATGATTTTTTTTTTTTTTTTTTTTTTTTTTTTTAACTGAAAGATAATACTTATTAAGTAAATGTTTTCTCTTTACTGAATAATGCTACAAGACGTTTAACGTAGACCATCTTCTTTTTCTATATAGATTGTTTACTTAAATAGAATGAAGAAAGAAATGTGATTTTTATATATTTTTAAAGGTTGCATTTTAAACAGAGAATCTTTATTAGTTACTTATTTTGAGAAAGGAATAAATATATTTTAGTACAGTAAACGAAATAGAAAATAAGAGGATTTCTAAATATGTTTCTATTTCACATTATTGTATCATATGGGAATTTGATACATAATTTTTTACGAAGTCGAAAAAAAAATAATTAAAAAAAGCTTCATATTTTTAATGTAAAAGAAAATTGCAGAAGTAATTAAAATTAATTAATTGGAAATCTTTAATGCACATATTATATTTTATATATATTTTACGAAAGCAGGGAGTAGTTTTAATTTATGTCACCATTGCAACATAAATCAATCAATAAATCTAAATAAATAAATAAATAAATCTAAATAATGAGAAAAGAAATACTTTTACAAAAAATTTTTAAAATACATAACTTTTTAATGATAGTTGTAAGACCATATCTTTAATTTTTAATTTAATTAAATAAATCCTCTTTAATTTTTTTAGACACTACATACGTATAAACTACAGTATTTCCTATTAAATTAAAGTCCCAGTGATTATGAGCCATAATTATACAAGAAACAAAGCAAAACGATCGAGACAAATATATTAACACTGAGAAAAAAAATATATACCTCTTTATATATCCGAACACTAGCAAAAATTCCTATTTAAAAAAAGTAGAGTTAATACTGTTTTGTTAAATAAAACCTTGTCGAATCCTGTTCTTAATCAGTCTAAGAATACGATTCGACAAGGATTTAATTAACAAAACAGTACTAACTCTAATTTTTTTATATAGGAATTTTTGCTAGTGTTCGGATACTTTTGTTACCGACTGCAATAAGCAGAATAGACGAAATGATCAAAAACTCTGGTCTATACATGTCTAGATGGTGAAAATAGTCTGAATATTCTGAATATACTGAATTCTTTATATTGCGAGAAATTCTCCAGTTTTCGAATTTAGTTTTTGTTGAAGTTATGTTTTAAAAAGTTAAAACTTTTTGAGCTTATGTAAAATACCAATTTAATTTTTATGTTCCCTACAAATATATTTATTTATAGAAATATATTTTTTTTGGCATTGAAGTAATTATCTTTAAAACAAATAAACAAACAAACGAAAAACACCAGGGTTATTTTCTATGAATATAACTGAGACTTACAAAAGATTTTTAACTGTCTATAATCTGTTGTAAATTTTGTTCGTTAGTTCATGTAAAGAATATTACGTAGAAAGTCTGCATCATACATGTAAACAACAATGGGTATATATGTGTATATATATTTTTTTTGATAAAATGGTTATTCAATAATTTTTATTTTTAATGAAACTATACTTAACTTTTATTTTTAATGAAACAGATTTTGCATAATGCTTTCTACTTCCACGATGGGTTTATGCATTTGTGTGCTAAAAGATGAATATGTAAGAAATTTGTTCGAATATAATAATTTAGAAAAATAAATAATAGTCCTTCAGAATAGTTGAATAGAAAAGGATAATGGTGTTTCTGAACTTTCATGATTTGGATCTTAGAAAAGTCTAGTTTTTACGACATTTCTTCTTTCAAATTTAATTCAAAATGCAATCTACTAAAAATAGTACGGTTTCAAGACACTTTGTTTCTGACAACTCAGTTTCCCGACTACAGGTTCCTACAGCAAACTTTTTCCACACGTAAGTTTTCCCGACAGCTCACATTCCTGACAAGATCGTTTTCCCGAGAGATTACATTCAAGACAGGTAGGTTTTTCAGACAGCTCATTCCAAGTACAACTCTTTTCCTTATTATTTCTTCCTTACGTTAGTTTTTTTTATTATTATTAATTTCTTTAAAAGAATAGAGATGTTAAGCTATAGCAGGCAACAGCATTTATACTAGTGCAGTGAAATCAACCTGAAAAATTTTACAACTTAAAAAAAATAATAATAACATCTTTAAAAAATGCTTCACCTGAAAGATAAAGATGTGTGTATGCAGATATTAAACAAGATTGGTTGGTTGACTTTTTTTGGCGCAAGGTGCACAGCGGAATATGCTTCGCCAAACGAAATGGTAAGAAGTAACAAGAAAGACAAATCATGCAGTACGCATTAATTAGTAACACTTTCCAACTGAACGTAATTGTTGTATCGAATAACTTTTAATATTCTTTCCGTACGTTATCACACAACAGACAGAAAGACTGAAAGATATACAGATAGACTAATTGATTTTAAAATTACTCTTAGGAATTTTAGAAAGTGTTAAAAAGGCTTAACGCAAAAGAAAATGCAGCCATTAGAATATAATTACAGCTTTTGATCTCTCTGAATATTTTAGTGTAGCCCTATAAATCAGAACGTTAATCATATCATATTCTATACAAAACATTATTTTAGAATATAAACAATACATTTCAATATTTTTATGATTTTTTCAGTAGAAAGACTTTTAAATATAACTTTCAAAAAATTCTGTCCTAAAACGTAATGCAATGGCATTTTTCTTGTTGTTGCTATCCCTGTAAACAAACTAGTTGCACAGAACATATTAATGTCATATTAAATGTGAAACATTCTATACAGAAAATATTTATAAAAATAACACTCATAAAACACAATGCTTTCGAATGATTTTGGGTGTCCCTGTACACAAACCAGAAGAGACATCCACTCCATTTCGAATATTGAACAACCGATAGTGAGCTTCAATAAAATATATCAGTTTCGATAAATTCCATATATATTTACGGGAGTTAGAGCTCGGACAGACAGACAGGCAGACAGACAGACGGACATGCAGATACACAAAACTGAAATCATATTCACACTTAAAAAATGATAGAAAGTGCTAAAAATACTTAACGTAAACGAATGTACAATTCTAGCAATTTTTTATTAATACATCCTAATATAACTGGATATTTTTGTGCCACCCTGTAAATCTAATGCTAATCCTGCTATATTCTATGCAAAGCATTCTTTTGTGCATATCAATAACATATTTCAATTTCCGAATACTTCGTGAAAAGTAAAGTTATTAAAATTTGATTTATAGAAATATCTCTCACAGAACGCAAAGCTTTGAAATACTTTTGAGTGTCCCTGTACTTAAACTGATGGTGATATTCTCCTCCATTTTATACAGGAAACATCCAACAGTGAACTTGAATAACATATTTCAATTTCATTAAGATAAGTCTACAGTAAAAGTGTGAAAATATGGTTTATAGAAATACCTATCATAGAACACAATTCATTGAAATACTTTCGGGTCTACCTGTACACAAACCAGTAGAGGTATAAACTCCATTTTAAATAGGGAACGTCCGATAGTGAACTTGAATAACATATATCAGTTTCAAGAAATTCCATAAATATTTAAGGGAGTTAGAGCTCGGACAGATAGGCAGACACACAGACGGCCATACAGATATACAAAACTGAAATCATATTCACACTTAAAAAATGTTAGAAAGTGTTAAAAACGCTTAACGTAAACGAAAGTGCATTTCTAGGAATTTTTTATTAATAGTTCTTAATAAAGCTGGAAATTTTTGTGCCACCCTGTAAATATAATGCTAATCATGCTATATTCTATGGAAAGCATTCTTTTGTGCAGATAAATAACATATTTCAATTTCCTAAAACTTCGTCGAAAGTAAAGTTACGAGAATTAAAATTTGATTTATAGAAATATCTCTCACAGAACACAATGCTTTGGAATACTTTTGAGTGTCTCTGTGTATAACCTGATGGTGGTATTTCCTCCATTTTATACAGGAAACATCCAATAATAAACTTGAATAACATATTTCAATTTCATTAAGATATATCTACAGTAAAGGTATTAAAATATGATTTATAGAAATACCTCTCATAGAACACTGCTTTAAAATACTTTCGTGTGTCCCTGTACACAAACCAGTAGGGGTACAAACTCCATTTTCAATAGGGAACGTCCGATAGTGAATTTGAATAACATATTTGAATTTCAATAAGATATGTCTACAGTAAAGGTATGAAAATGTGGTTTATAGAAATACCTCTCATAGAACACAATGCTTTGAAATACTTTCGGGTGTCCCTGTACACAAACCAGTTGAGGTATAAACTCCATTTGCAATAGGGACCGTCCGATAGTGAACTTGAATATTATATATCAGTTTCAAGAAATTCCATAAATATTTACGGGAGTTAGAGCGCGGACAGACAGACAGACAGTCAGACAGACGGACAGACAGACAGATAAACCGAAGTCATAAACACTTTTCAACCTTGTTGGAAAGTGTTAAAAAGCAAGTTCTGGATGGATTCGCCCATTCAGATTGTCATATAAGAACAGAGAAAAGGTGAAAAAGCATAAAACAAAGGTAAAAATGGTGTATGATAAAATCAAAAGTAAAATGCTATAAAAAGAGTATATAATAAAAACAGATGCAAAATGTGAAAAACATCTCTTAAAAATTTTATCAGTTGATAATGAGGCATTTCCAGGCATTTCCCGCAATTTCCAGATAGTCAGAAATTGAAATCTGCAATTGAAACAGAAATAAAAAATTAAATGTCATTATAAAAACCTACTTCTTTTAAAAAGTTAAATAATTCATCATGGGGTTTCATACCTAAAAGGCTGGTGAAATCTGGTGAGGATGATTTGAAATAGAGTCTGTATGAATGAAGGAGGCACGGACAGTCATTTAAGATAAGGGAAATTATGAGGGAATTGAAATGACATTTTGTGCTGAAGGGTTCTTGTAAATGTTTGTGTGCCAGTCTAGAGTGGCCAGTTCTGAGACGAGTAATAATTACATCATGTTTTCTTGGATTAAGGGTGGGCCATATTGCAATAAGTGGTTTTATTTTCTGTAATTTATTATCGCTTTGATTTGCCCATTCTCTTTGGCAGATATTTTTATTTAACTTTTTCAGACTATGTTTCAGATCTTCATAAGGGACTGAACAGTTAAGTGTAATTGATGCCTCCTTTGCCGCCCTGTCTGCTGCCTCATTACCAATGATGCCAACATGACCTGGAACCCAACAAAAATGTATTTCAAATCCTTTTTTTGAAAGTTCGTTATGAATGCTTAAAACAGAAATTAAAAAAAGTGAATAAGAACTAGAAGATAGTGAATTTAGAACACTCTTCGAGTCAGTGTAAATTATGAACTTTTTATGGTGATGAGATGAAATAAAATTCAGTGCGATTTCGATAGCGAAAAATTCAGCTAAGAAAATGGAATAACTGCGAGGGAGACGTTAACTTGAAGTTGTATTTTCTGAGACGATCCCACAGCCAACATGATCGTTAGTCTTTGAGCCATCTGTAAAAATTTCAATATAGTTTGTATGAATTGAACGATGGTAAGTAAAACGTGATTTAAAAACAGCTGCATCTGTGTTGGATTTGTCATAACCAGTAAAAGGATGAAGAAGTGAAACAATCTGAGAATTCCAAGGAGTCATATTTAAATGACAGCGAGGTCGAACTTAAGTGTCAAGATGAAAAGTGCCTACAAGGAGATTTTTAGCCCTAATTCCAAAATGTGGGATGCAAGATGAGCGGTTCAGAAAGAATTCATGAAAGTTATTGTTTAAATGGGTATGAAGTGGATGATGAAGATGTGAGAGCATGCCATAGTACAACTCCAGGGAAAGTTGCTGTCTTATAGAGGTTAGCGAAGGCTCCACACATTCAGCATACAAACTTAAGATCAGTGAAGTACGAAAATATTAAGTAAGGAGTCAGTTTTAAAAATGAATTAATTTTATTTAAAACATATTGAAATAAAGTTACAAAAATTAATTCAAATGAAAATAAAATTTTAAAAACTTTAAATGAAATGTATGTCATGGTTTAATTAAATTCAAAATGTAATAAAAGCAAAATAATCTAATTACTGGAGCAGGTGAAAAATTTAGCTTAATGTTTTCAATAACTAATCACAATATAACAAATTTAAAGAAAACTTTAAAACTGTACTTCAATAAACAAGCCATAATGGTTTTAACGCTGGTTCCAAACACAGCTATCTGCGTGAAACTAAAAATTGAGGAAGTTAAAAGTGACTGTCAGCTTAAATATCTCCGGTCGTATGCAAAATTTCCTCAAATGATGCTGCTGAAATTCGAACGTCTGGGGAAAAAAAGATGCTTCTTCACTGACCTTGACATGTGCCTCAAGGTTGGTGTGTTAGTTGGGATTTTACGTTGCACTAGTGTTGCGCAATGGTGAATTGGCGATGGTCTGGGCTCACCCCTTGAGGGGGTTTAGAGATATGCCATAACAAATTTGATCTTCCACGGGAGGGATGACTCTCCCGCTTCGGTGACCCGCAGAGGTATAATTTTGATGGTAACATGGAGGACATTGCGGCCACGACAGATTTTACATGCACCAGCCACCCTTAGTGTACACGACAGTCTTTGCTCGGCTCGAGTACCGAACTCGCAATCTTTGAATTACGAACCCGACGCTCTACAGACTCGGCTACCGCGGTCCCGTGCCGCCAGGAGATTGCCGTCGTGAAGGAAGTTCGAAAACAGAGAATCGACAACTTTAGTTATCGGCGCTTTTCAATTAGTTTAATGACGTGAAAGTTTGAGATTGAAACAAAGTTTTAAATAAAGATGATTATTTTAATTAGATAGTTACATATATATATATATATTTTTTTAAGTGAAATATCCGGTGTTGTGATTTTCACAACAAAAGGTAAAAAAAAAACAAAAAAAAACTGCATATTACAATTTTATTTAACTACTGTCGAAAAATGAATAATTTAAATAAATCCTTAAAATTTAATTAATAATTTTTTGCAGAAAAATTCTTTTACTCTTACGCTTTATAAAATATAATTTGTATTCTTCAACTTATTCCTGAGAAATACAAATTTGTTTATATATACATACATACATACATACATATATATATATATATATATATATATATATTAGTTTAAATGAGTAAAAGGTTATTTTTACATCAACATTCTATTTAAATCTAATTTGGATTTTTTTGTAACATGTTCATAAATCTGTTTTCTTTGTCAAATATAAAAGCTGGAAAATATGTTTAACTATTTATTTTTAAAACAGAACATCTTTCAGCTATTACAGTAATTTCCAGCGTGTTTTCCATGGGTTATCCCATGAAAAGGTAAAATTGCACGAAGTGCGTATTATACAGTCGGTAAAATGTGTCCGAACACTAGCAAAAATTCCTATGTAAAAAAAGTACACTTCATACGGTTTTGTTAAATACGAGGGTTGCTATTTATATTTCTGGCCTAATAATGAAAAAACAAATATGTAGGATCGAAATTGGTTTTATTGTTTTTCAAAATATTCTCCATGATGATCAATACACTTTTGCATGCGTTTGAACCAATTTTCAAAGCACTTTTTCCAGTCCGATTGAGGTAACTCCAAAACATGCGTTTTGAATGCATCAACCGCTTCTTCGGGGGTTGAAAATCGTTGTCCACGTAATTTATTTTTGATGTGTGGGAATAAGAAGAAGTCATTGGGTGCCAAATCAGGGCTGTACGGTGGATGACCCATCAGTTCGATCTTTCGCTCAGTCAGAAATGCATTTGTTTGAGTCGATGTGTGAGAGCTCGCATTGTCATGATAAAGAATGATTCGCCTGTTCTTCTGCTTTTTTCGAATTTCTCCGATGAATTCTGGCAAACAAATGGTCGTGTACCATTCAGAATTGACCGTCCTGCGTTGCTCTAACGCCACTGTTGCCACATGACCGTTAATGCCGAAGAAACAGGCAATCATTTGTTTCGATGTGCTTCTTCCTCGAACAACTTTTGTTGGTTTTGCCTCGCCTTGGAAGACCCATACAGTTGATTGCTGTTTTGTTTCCGGCTCATATGCATAGATCCATGATTCGTCACCTGTGTAGATGTTATACACAGCCTTTGATGTACCTTGAACGTATTTTTCCAACATTTCCTTGCACCAATCGACACGAGCCTTTTTTTGAGCGTTTGTCAGATTATGCGGGATCCAACGCGAACAAATTTTTTTTACGCTCAAATGTTCATGCAATATTTTATTGATGCTAGTCATACTAATGTCCAAAGACGCCTCAATCTCACGGTTTGTCACATGACGATCTTGCTTTATCAGTTCACGCACAGCATCGATCTTTTCTGGCACAACAACGGATTTTGGACGACCTGCACGGTATTCGTCCTGGATCGAACATCGACCACGATTAAATTCGTTATACCAATTTTTTACAGTGCTGTAGGATGGCGCTTTATCGCTGTATAAAGAATTAAGTTCATCGAAGCACTCTTGTCTTGACAATCCACGTCGAAAGTTATGAAAAATAATCGCACGAAAATTTTCACGATTCAATTCCATTTTTTGAAAGAGAAGAACTTTTCAATTTACTGTCAACAACACAAATAAAGCTATAATGGTAAATCGTCTGCTGAATTTATGTTTAAAAATATCAAACGTTCGATTAAAATCGTCTGCGGTCGCCTAGCAACACTTACTGTTGCCAAGGCCAGAAATATAAATAGCAACCCTCGTAAATCCTTGTCGTATCCAGTTCTTAGCCAGTGTAAGAACATGATTCGATAAGGATTTATTTAACAAAACCGTATGGAGTGTACTTTTTTTACATAGGAATTTTTGGTAGTGTTCGGACACTTTTGTTACCGACTGTACGATGATGTGCATTATCTGTTGACTATTTACCTGAGGCATAGTTGTAACTTTCAATTTTTATTCTACTTAAACAAAAATAAAGCATAAATTTGAATTTTCACTCTGCAGATGGTACCATCAAACACTTTAATATTTTTTATCCCGCCCAGAACTTATATTTTATTTTATTAAGTGTTGAAAAGTAGATACTTTTTTGCTTAATAAAATGTATACTGTGTGATTTTGTGCTTGATTACAATGATCCATTTGTAAAGCATCATTTCACACAGCACAAATAGAAAAGAACTATCTGACAAAGACGAAAAACAAAGCTGAAGAAGTGCTTTTTTGATATGTAGGTAGGGGGTATGGGAGAAATTGTATTATATACTATCCCACACTAGCAGCTTCGTCTCGAAAAATCTGTTTTGAACTAGAAAATATCTATCTGAAATGAATATTAAAAATTATAAGAGATATTTTTTTTTAACATTTCTGTAGACTTTAATGTTAGTCATTTTATTTTTTATAGCTAAGATACCTGTTGGCTATATTTGGCTTTCATTTTTCCCCAGTAGCAGAGTATCCTCGAATAATATATAAATATTTTTTTATAATTTCATAAAAAATAAAAGCTACGATTATCTACCGCTGCGGACTATACATGGAAAATTAAGGTAATCAATTAATTCTTACTCAAGAATTAACCATTCTCTTTTAACTAAATATTGAAATTCCCTATTCGATTTTTATTCAATTTAGTAATGTCAGTAAGTTTTATTCATTTGTGTTCAAATAAATAAATAAATAAATAAAATAAAAAATAAATAAGAAAAACAAATAACTGTTTTAGAAAGTTTCATTGTAACCTGTTAGTGTTGTTTAATTTGAGTGTTCTTAACATACTAAGAGAAACTTTGAACAATCTGACTCAGTAAAATATAATGTGTAAGAATTTTACTGTAGTAAATAGAATTATGTCAACAGAATGCTACATTTTTTAAAAATTATTATTATTTGTTCACTAGCAGGTTTTCCCCGCTTCGTTGAACACTATATTTAAAGGAACTCTTAAAATTCTATATCATTATGAATAAAATAAATAAATAAATAATAAATAAATAATAAAATAACTGAAATAACTGAAATCAGTCGAGTTTTCGCTGCTTTCGGTAGGGGTTTTCTCGCTCGCAACATGAGGAGTCCATGTCCTCACAGCCATCGGCATAGATTTACCTGCTTTTGTTCTCCACTTCTACGTGGGCAAGTTAGAAGTTTCGAAAAATCTCCCCAGAGTGTATATTGCGTACTCTCAATCAACATTCACCTGCCGTAGTTCGCCAATCTAAGAAAATCTGAAGCATATTCAAACTTGAAATCATGTTTTTTTCCATGCTCACCTCAATGAGGGGGGTAATTTAGCACATTTAAAGTGCATGCTGTTTACACTTAACCAATCGAAACATCAAAAAATCGCTTTCCTCAGATAACTTAGAGCAAAGTTAAGCTGGAAACTTGTTTTTGCTCCCCCCCCTCCTTCTCCGCTCCTAAAGGGTGGAAAGAGGAGGGATTTCTGAAAATATCTTTATACTATGTATTCGAAAGGTATAACTGATCCACACTTAAAGAACGCTTTTCTAAGACAATTTGGAACAGATTTAAACTAAAACTCCCCCTCCCCCTTTCTACGGGAAGAAAACAGCAAGTAATTTTACAAAAACACTTTGTGGTGTGTGCATTGGGTGTCCATAACCAATTAACATTAAAAATAAATCGCTTTCCTAAGATAACTCGCAGCAGAGTTAGTTTTGAGAACGTATTTCCTTGCAACCTTTAAATGTGTGTGGTGGAATATCACCAAATCCCATTAAAATGCATGTTGGATACGCATATACAACCCACTCATAAATATTGATCTTATTGGGATAATTTGGAGCAACGATACGCTTAGAAGCGTGTTTATCGCCCCCGCTCCCACACACACAACTCCAAGGAGGGAAAGGGAGAAATTTAGTAAAATCCCGTTACTGTAGGTGTCGAATACAAATAAACAATTTACGCACAAAAATACGTCACCGTAACTCGTATAGATTTTCCACGATATATTTAGCGCTGAAATGTGGGTCTCGAATTTTCCGCTCGTAACGCACCAAAAATTGCTCGTAAATCACAAAAAAACAAAAATGAGTGTTTAGAAGCATTCTAAAGAAGACACATGACTGTTTTCAATACCTTTGACATTTTTTTTTCTTTTTTTTTTTTTTGAGCTCTACTTAAAAACCCGGAATCTGGGAAATTTCCCCCGAAAATTTATTTCCCCTCTACCCCTTAAAAATCGAAAATTGCAGTATGCTGTGTCTAATGTAGTATGCCAAGTTTTCTAAAAATGGTTTTGCACTAGGTGTAGTACCCTACTCGTTTTAATTTAAAAAGTGAAATTTTTTTCAATTTTTTCAATATATGTGGTAGCGTCATGTAAATTTATAGTGAATTAGAAGAATCCCCATAATAACATGATACAGCCAAAACGCATTTGAAGTATTACTTGTTATAGCGTGATCTGAAACCTTTTGGCATTTGTTTAGTTTTTTACTTGTCTTTTTTTCTTTTTCGGGACAAAATATTTCCTAAAATATATAAGGTATGACATGTTCTTTATTCTCTTAAAGTATCAAGATAATTTTATAGAATTTGTCTAGATATTTGACAAAACGTCTAAATTCAAAAGTGACCAATACTTATTGTTAGATAGTGTATAATTGGTTGAAGTCCTTTTTTATATTTTACCATGTCAGGAAAAAGTGCTCAGGAAAGAAATTAAATCTTCATACACATTCAATAAAATATTCTTTAAGTTAAATTTTCAAAGATTGTAAAATTACGTGTTTGGTGGTTACTATACAAAATACAAGTTTTTGCTGGTTAGTCTTTATATTCTGTTATCACCGTAATTTAAAAACAAATGGTTGCAGGCAATTTAAATTTTGTATTCTGAAGGTTGCTACTTCTAATGTTTGACTAATGTAAGTAAGCTTTAAAGGGTGGTGCGGGTGAAAAATGTCTGAATAATTTGGATTAATCTTTTAAGTTTACATTGTAAAAAATTTGTGTAACGTTACAATATAAAAGTGGTGGAGATTTGCTGCCTCCAATTTTACGGAGTAATTTAACAGATATAACTGGTGTAACGCTACACCAGTTATATCGGTTAAATTACTCCATAAAATTGGAGGCAGCAATTCTACCACCAGTCTTATATTGTAACTTTACGCAATTTTTTTGCTGTGAATACTATCTCTGAATATATATATATATTTATATTTATATATAAATGTACGTACTATATTCATATTGGGTGGAGAATGCCGGTATCTCCCCTCAAACAGAAATATTTATCAAATATATCTGTTTCTATACCCAGTTTGAATTATTACTTTTTTCTATATTCAATAGAAGAAAGTATTGGATTCGTAAAAATTTTCGACCTCGGGTTTTTGATGGATTTGCACGTTTTGAGAGCTGTAGATCACGATTTGACCATTTTTAGAAAATGTCTATCTGTCTGTCAGTCTGTCTATGTGTGTGTGTGACAACTTTTGTGGCAACTGTATCTCAGGAACTACTGCACAGAATTTCATACAAACTGGTATGTAGTTGCACCTTGAAATAAATCAGTGCCTATCAACTTTTGGTAAAAATTCTTTTACAGGTTGCGTTGCCATCCCCCTTTTTCTAAAATTTTAACATGGTTATATAGGACAAAATTTTGTATAAATGTGCATAAAGAGAATTATTTTTTAGTAATCATTATAAAATTTACAAGAATTATTTATAATAGAGATAGTCAACTGGGAATTTTTTTTTATGTGTAGGAGCCTAGCCACCCCCCCTCCCCCTGGGGGGAAGTCCCCCCTCGAGGGGAGTAAACTTTCAAGATGGTTATCTTTCGAAAGGTCTCGTCAATACCATTAAAACGAATTGTTGAACTATAAATCTGTAATAATTTTTAAAAAAAGTTATCGATTTTTTTTACTTTTAACGAAAAAAAAACTTTGAAAAAAAAATCGTTTTTTTTTAAGGAAATTGAACCAAACTTGGTATTAAGTTGGCCCCTGACATAAACTGGGGCTGATTAGATTTGGGGATCAATCGCTCTACACTTGGCACGGTGATCGTTTTTTTTCTAAATTTTTAACATGGCAGTATACGACAAAATTTCGTATAAATGTACATAATGAGAGTTATTCTTAACCTGTGATTGTAAAATTAATATGAATTATTAATAATAGTAGTAGTTAATTAGGAGAAAATTTTGTGCATGTGGGGGCATCGCTTCTCCTCCTGTAGGAAAGTACCCGTTGGGGGGGGGATGTAAATTTTCAAGATGGGTATCTTTCGAAAGGTCTCGTCAATACCTTTAAAACGAATGGTTGAACTATAAATATGTGATAATTTAAAACAAAGTTATCGATTTTTTTTTTACTTTTAACGAAAAAAAAAATAAACTTTTTTTTTTTTTTTTTTAAATATATATTGTTATTGAATGAATTTGTATAGGAAAATATAGAAGAAAGTCTTGTGGTGGCCAAAATATACTAGTTTTTAACTTATGTTTATTTATAGTACTTCTAGGTATATATACAGTAGATTTGTATATAGTGCTTGATATTTTACCCCTTAACTTTAAATCTGTCTTTATAGTATTAAAAACAGAGCAAGTGAAGTGAGTGCACAGTGTGATTACCATACCAGATTATTATTATTATTGTTATTATTATTATTATTTTAGAATTTCATGTCTTAAAAGTGATTTGTCCTATTTTGTTGTATTCCAAACAAATTGAAAGTCAAAAACTGAGAAGTGTGTCAAGTGTACCTCATTTTGCCCAGACGTTAAGATTATTAATACTTTTCAAATAATATATTGTGTTCTACTCTTTCATCTTCTAATGTAAGAGAATTATGTAGCAAATATTATTAAAAAAATACTACAAGTGATTTTTAGAAGTTTTTCTTTAAAAAATAATTAAACATATAAAAATAGATAATCTGTTAAGAGATAAATTTAATCACAAAATTAATCATTTTGAGACATCGAAAATTAATCATAATTCATGAAACTTGACTAAACCTTGAATAATTTCCTTTGGGAATGAGGAATAATCTGTGAGGATTATACTGATGAATTCAATTCCTATGAGATAATTTGTCGGCAAAATTGTATGTTACGCTGTAAATTTTGTTTCCACTAGAAAATCTCGAGTACCTTTAAAAAGCAAATTTCATATATATATATATATATATGTGTGTGTGTGTGTGTGTGTGTGCGTGTGTGTGTGTGTGTGTGTGTGTGTGTATTTTTTTTTTTAATCTAAAGTAAACATAAGACAATGTATAATCACAAAATAAAGATTTTTTATTATTGAAATTGCAGATAAAAAGGTGTTTTTAAAACAAATTCGACTTCTTTATATGGTAAATATTTATTTTAGTAGAAAAAATTCAATTATTTTACTTACTTCATATTAAGAGAAACCACGAATAATAAAGTTGTCAGTTGCTAGATATTACATTAAATACAAAAACAAAACATTCTTGTATCTTTTTAAAATAAAATTTTTCTAACTATTTAAAATGCCATTAAAATACTTTTAGATCAGCCAAACTCATTTTTTTAATTAACGTATACTCTTTAATGTCTTTGATTATCTAAATCTAATTCGTTGCCGGATATACATGTTTAAAAGAGTACTCGTTTTTTTATTATATTACCTACATTTAGGATATATACAGCAAGAGCTTTATCACTTTAACTGGTTTAATATGTCTATATTTAATGTGGAAGTATCGTTTGCTTCACATACTAAATGCGAAAATTCATTTTTTAAATATAATTTGAAACTGCCATCTTCAATCTCAAATTATATATGTACACTGCAAATAAAAGGGTCTTAAAGTAAGACGTAAAAACAACTGAAACGGCATTTAAGACACGCAAATGTCTTAAAATGTATCTTAGACGTTATAGATATTTTAATTTAAGACAGAAATATGTCTGAAATATCAATTCAGACACAAAAATGTCTGAAACACGTAAATACGCGAATTTTCAGACACTTTAGAAATTCAGACACTTGCATTACTTAGAAATTTTTTCATATGGAATCTACTTTAAGAAAATATGCTTATCGTTCTTCTTTCCACATTCAATAAATATATTATTTTTTATATAATAAGCAGTTAAACTACTTAAATTATGGTAGCTTTATGAAATTATATTTTTATGGGATAATACTCTAGGGATGTGAATGATATTTGCATGCCATTATCTTTAACACAATTCATAAACAACATACTTAGACACAAAGATTATTGTGTTAAAAAAAAAAAAAAAAAAAAAAAAAATCTTTGTCTTTAAAGCTTTCTTATATTAAAAGAAAAAGTGTGAAGACGGGTGTAGCAAGTAATTTGTAAAGAAGAAAGCGAATTTATAAGTGAACAATCATGATTAATTTGGGCATATTTTTTTTTCTTTCTGTATTATTATTATTATTAATTTAAAAACTTTTTTCTTTCACAAATTCACCTACATCTAAATGTAAAACTACAAATTTTCCTGTATTCATGATTACAGTTCGTTTTTATTTAAATATCACTTTAAGGAAAGAAATCAATATCATCGAGGGATGAAACCTTGACATCCTTGTTATGCATTATTAAAAAATTCTGCTGCTCTAAATATGAAATTTAAGATAATTTATTTATTAAGTTTAAGATACCATACTATCAATAGTTTTATGGTAAAAAATTAGAAATAAAACATGACACTGCAATTAGTTTCACGAATACTGCAGTATATTGTATCATAAAAACGCGTATTGCTGTATTCGACGGTAGCGTGATTGGTAAATGCTTCACTCCGACACTCAAGGTTTCGGTTTCCTGAGACAGTGTGAGTTCGAATCCCAACGCCGGAAAATGGGACTTCTTTTTTCTTTCCTTCTTTTTTTATATAAATATTTCATTAATGCTCTAAATAATTCTAAAATATATTTTTAACAGAAAAACATAATCGCACGCCATATTTATTTATTTATATATTTATTAAAAAGCCTTAAAAACGGTAGTATTTTTAAGCCTAACATGGCGGTGTTTTTAAGCCTAAAACATGGCGACGTTTTATGAGGCTTGCAATATCTTAATTTCTGATGCAAAAAGGTGTCTTAAAAAGTAAGACATTTGTTTTTAGCTTAAAAAATGACCATCCATTTAAGACACTTTTTAAACTGAATTTAAGACATTTACGTTTACAGTGTATTAGTATTAAAAAACATTAAAAAAGATCACGATACATTCAAATCATTTAAGTAGATTCAGATTAATCGATTAATACTGCACTTCATACGAATTAGTTTTAAAGAATGAGTTTTCACTTATAGAAATTGAAACACACGATTGAAACACACGAAAAAAAAAAAAATATATATATATATATAAATAAATATAGCTTTTTAGAACTTCTAGTTTTTTAATTATTATTATTATTTAACTTAACCTTTTTTTGTGCTTTTTAGTAACTGAAATAAGTTTCAAAAAAAAAAAAAAAAAAAAAAAAAAAAAAAACTAAGTGCATTTTCCTACAAATTTTCTTATTAAAAAAAATCTGTGGCGATATACTTTGCGTCCCCTTAAAAATGTATCATAACTGAACATCGCATTTTCGGTTTTATGTATTCAGTTTTTAAAATATTTTATTTCAAAAGGGTAAAATTCTCATGAGATTTTAGGTTATAGATATTTGGAATGTATATGTTGTATAAAGGATATGCAGCACACGCACACACATTTTTTTTTTTTTTTTTTTTTTTTCATTTTGATCACTAATTTTTATCACCAACTTATTTTTTCATAAACAGTATAAGACTAAGATTATGACGCGACAAATATTTACTTAACAAAACAGTATTAGGTGCCTATCTTTAAAGTAGGAATTAATGCTAGTGCGTCAATAATTTTGCTGCCGACTGTACTCCAAATTCCATAAAAATATTTTACTTGAAAATTTTAAAACAGAAGAATTTTAATTGATAGCTTCTTATAAAAGGGTATTCGCTCATCTTTTTGTATTTCTCAATCTTCCTACTTTATTTATTTATTTATTTATTTATTTATTTATTTATTATTATTATTATTATTAGGGTATAAATCTTAATTCTCATTTTGAAATTTAAACAATTTTTTTTACGGAATAGTTAATAAAATATATATAGGTAAAATGTATAAAGGTAAAACAATGAATTTTTTAAACACATGTGGGATTTTACAAATTTAATTTACATTTTCTTCAAAGATTAACAATATCAGATTTTGATAAAAAGGTTTTGTGTAAATTGATTAAGAGGTTACATGAATTTTGAACGATAATAATTATAAGATAAAAGAACATTTTTTATACTATGTATTTACACTTTCTGTTGAATCATATAAACTTGACAATTATATGCATTAATATATACTTGATATTTATTTAATTAGTTAGTTTTGATGAATTATCCCATAAACTTGGAAAAAAAATTATCAAATGCGTAATAAAGAAATCAATTATAAGATTTTCTTTTTAATATGTAAACATTTATTAATTGAAAAAAAAAAGGATTAAAAGAATACATTGCCATCTTGTTCTGAGCTATTTTAAAAGTTTCAAATGTCTAGCTAGTTTGGAATTCATAGCTATAGAATTACATTAGTACTTTATCAATGTGTATAAATTTTTTAAATTCATAATGATGTCAATTTTTGTGAGATGCATATATAAATATATATTCAATTTTTTATTGTTCACGTTTAAGTAAATGTATTTACTTTATTACAAGTATTTTTTTAAGTAGTTATTACTAGTTTACAATTACAATTATTTATTACAAGTATTACAAAAGTTTATATCTTAAAACAACTTTCCATAAAAACAAAATCTATATAATATTTCTCTAACGTGGACCGGTTACGATTATTTTGTAGAAACGATACGATAGTGACAATAAAATACGCGAGGATAAAAACGAAAAAAAAATTAAGCATTATTCAAGCAAGCGGACTCAGTTCAGTGAACTAATAATAATAATAATAATAGCGTTGGTTTTAAAAATAAAATATTACCCCTTTTAGAACAACATATATCATGAACTACATTAGCAATTTACCAATGTGTAGAATTTTTTTTAAAGTTATAATGACGTCAATTTTTGTGAGATGTTTAATTTAACTTTTGTAATTTTTTAATATTCACGTTTAATTAAATTATTTATTTTTATGTCGAAAGAAAATGAAGTTTTTTTGGCAACAATTAAATTATAGCTAATATTTAAATGGCTAAATTTAAAGCTATTAGGATGTTATTATTTTCATATTTTAATTATTAAAAAAAATTTAATCAAAAATTCAAACTTTCCAACTTAAAAAAAATTGATTTTTTTTCTCTATTTACTAAATAAAGAATAGAGAATATATATACAACCCTAATAGAGAATATGTATATAATATTGAAACCCAAGTAATTTCTTAAGAAAATGAAAATTTAAAAAGGGTAAAATAAATTGCAGTCTTAAAATTAAAATAACATATATAGATAAAGAGATAAAAATGTTTATATTTATAAACATTTTTAAAGAAAGTGTTTCTCACATCACATTAATTTACAAATTAGTTTTTGAAATTTCGTTGGCAAAGTTGATTTTCCCTTGCTTTAATATAAAATTTATATCATATTATATCATATTCTAAAACCACAGCAAAATATTTTACTATTTCGTTTTCTAAAGTTAATTTCATTGATTTGTGTGACATTTGTTAAATTTCATGCACTGCTCTATAAACATGAACTTTTCTTAAATTACAGGACAGTTTCGATTTTTGACGTGTTATGAAATATCTAAAAAAGCACTAGATGATTCTTCTTGAAATTTTAGGAGTGTAAAGAAAATGTCATATCTCATATATTTCAGCAAAAGTATTGCCTCGAGAACAAAACGGGAATCGCAGAGGATTAAATATGCATGAAAATGTTTACGATTACCCTGTAAAAAGTAATACTTGAAATACAATCTGCCTGTATCATGTGGTTATGGAGCTTTACTTTATTATCTGTAAAATGTTTTGTGATACTACCGTATATATTCATGGAAATATAACGGTTTCTTTAAAAAATGAAAACAAAAATCACATCTTTGACTGCATCATATATATCAGGAAAGTGTTGTCTTGAGAACAAAACAGGAAAATAGAAAATTAAATATAAATGAAATTGTTTACAATTACCCTGTAAAAAATAGTACTTGAAATGCAATCTGCCTGTACAATGTGATTATGAAGCTATACCTTATTATCTGTAATAATTTTTATGATACTACCATATATATTCATGGAAATATAACCGTTCCTTTAATAATAATAATAATAATAATGATAATAATAATGAAAAAAAAACTTACCTGTAACTATAACACGAAAGGTAAACGTAAACACAATGCAAAGTGATTTTTACGACATTTAATGCAAAATATTAAATACTTAATGAAATATGAGATTTTTTACTAAATAATTTTTAACTATGCATGCGCAAGTTTAATTACATTCCATTTGCACAGTATAATAGTCAACAGTATCGATCAACTTATATGAAAACCCCAAAGAAATATCACGTAAATTCAAAAAGTTAAACGCGATTGATTAAACTCAATTTTAGTTATTTTCAAAAAATAAGGATAACGGGTTTTATCAATATTTATTTATAATCATCAAAAATTTATAAGCATTGATTGGATAAAAATGAGTAAAACCCCTTAAATTTAGATTTTTTTCGAGAGGAACTGAATAGCAGTTCTTTCGACTGTGTACAACTATTTGAATTTACACGATACTTGTTTGAGCTTTTCACATAAGTAGCTCAATGCATTTGGCTATTAAATTACTCAAGTGGAATTTCGTCTACTTGTGCATGCATGCACAGTTAAACATTATTTTGTAAAAATACTCAGATTTCATTGCATATTTAATATTTTTACATTCTGATCGCAGTAAAATGTGTTTAATAATGCATGTCAAGTTCCCTGATAATGCCTTTGCACTGGATTTATAATCTAGCGTGTCACAGTTAAAAAGGTGATTATTTTTTCTATTAAAAAGGAAAAAAATAAATAAGAGAAAGGAAGGAAGGAAGTAAAGTTAAATGTTTATGAATATATGCAGTAAACTCATAAAAATTTAGATTATACGAAGGAGTCTCATAATCACATGCTATAGCTAGGCAAATTTTAAAGCATTCCCTTTTACAGGTTGATCACAAATATTTTCATTTTTATTTTTGTTTCACTTTTTACTGGCACTCCTTTTATTTTCGGGGCAAAACTTTCACTGAAATGAATGAGGTATAACATGTTCTTCAATCTCCTGAATTTTCAAGATTATTCATCTAGCACCTTTGAAGATATTTTTTTTTTAAATGTCTGAAATCGAATGTGTCCGGTCATTTATGGAAATGTAGTATATATATATATATATATACATATATATATATATATATATATATATATACAGGGTGATCAATATAAAAGAGTACCCGTTGGTTTTTCTTATTACCCTTAAATATGACGGATGTGGCAAATATTCTAACACTGAACTATAATTGTTTGAACCTTGTTTAAGTGTGGGAAACAATTTCCAACACTATTGGACTGTTACAATTTATTTGTGAAGTAAAACAGAAATGGAGACGCACAATGTTTTAAATCTTGTAATAATTTTTTTTGTGAAAAACCAAATTTAATTAAATTTTTTGCATTATCATTCCTACATTACATTTACATTATCATTATCATTTTTACATTATCATTTGGTAGGCTTTTCCAGAGGAGACCTGTAAACATCGATGAATTAAAACAGATCATAACTGAAGAAATCTCGTCAATAACACCAACAATGCTGCGAAGTGTGTCAAAAACCTGGTTCGACGTGTTCATGTTTGCATTCAAAATGGTGGCGAAATTTTTCAACATTTTCTGTGAGGAATGATAATGTAAAAAAACTGAATTAAATTATGATTTTCAAAAATAAAATTATTACAGGATTAAAAAAATTGTGCGTCTCCACACCTCACAAATAAAGTTGTAACAGTCCATCAGTGTTAGAAATTGTCTCACAAACTTCAACAAGGTTCAAACAATCGTACTTCAATGTCAGAATAGTTGCCACATCCGTCTGATTTAAGAGTTGTAAGAAAAACACAAGGGTACTATTTTAAACTGATCACCCTGTACATATATATATATATATATGGGTGTGTTGCAATAACATTTATTCGGATAATTTGAAATAAATTTTAAATTTGTTAAAAAACCTTAAAGCTTTTTTTTTTTTTTTTTTTTTTTTTTTTAATTATTAATGTTTAACGGGAAATAAAAAGTGGCGGCATCAATTTTCAAAAAGAATTGTATGTCAATTAAACCGGTTAAAAAAAATATTTTTTTAAGTATTTTAAAGCACATTTACGTTTAGTATACGCCATTTTGCACTTTTATCTAATATATTTATAGAATTTAAAATAAGGGAAGAAGACTGTCCTGTGAGGTCACAGCAGATTATTTTTGCCTGCGTCATCTTAACTAAATGATATATCAAACCAAACTAGAACTCTTCAAGTTACATAATCAAAATCTCCATATTTCACATTGTCAATTAAAAAACATTTCATCGTGTTGTCACAGTGCAATAATACTGTGACAATTTTTTGATACAGTTATGTTTTGATTTTATATTTAATGAGTCAAAAATTTGCAGCTTAAAATACAGTTTTTGTGATATGAATAAAAAAAAAACTGAAATGTGGCCATCTTTGTTATGATTTGCTTATAATTTTTTTAAGTGTCAAAACGATAATGTGTAAACTTTTGTTTCAATGTTTATATCAATGTAAAAAGAGAGAAAATATAAAAGTTAGTTAAAGAATTAAAATATTTTTATAAAAAAAAGTTCATGTTTTTTCAAAAATATATCCTTAAAATCTAAAAAGAATTATGTAACATTATTCGAAAATTAATAAAAGTAAAATTTTCAAAATTAAAAGGTAAAATTGAAATAAAATTTAGCTGTTCATTTGTTTTAAATTAATTGCTAGTGATTCAACATTTAAATATTTTTTGAAAAAAAAAAAAAAAAAAAGAAACTTTTTGTATAATTTTGAGATTTTAAGCTACAAATAATCTCTTTGAGAAATGTTCAAATCAAACTATAAGAAATATACGCCTTTTCTGTCATAATAAAATACGTTTTTTCCAGAAAATATGTCTTTATATCTTCTGCTTAAATTTTAATTTTATATAATTCTCCAAAACTAAAACAATGTAAGAAAAATCTACGTTTCTTAGATTTTCAAAAAAAAAAAAAAAAAAAAAAAAATTCATACTGACAGACAAAAAAGTAACTGAACCACATATTCCTTTCAAAATTGAATTACATTAGAAATTGAAGCTCTATCTGATTATGACATTTTATTCCAAGTTGCCATGGAAACTATTAAATTTAACTTAAAATAAGCACTTTAATTTCCAAGTTTCATAAATGTCCATAATTTCATTTTCTGCCTATAACATCTTATTTTTAATGCAGTGTTTTAAAGTGAATAAAGGAAACAATTTAATTTATTTGTTAAAGTGATTCTTGTTTTTACTGTTTATAATAAAAAGAGTTTTGGCTTTGCAACATGTGAATAGAGAAATAAAGGTATATTTTTGACGATTTTTTCACTTATTTTAAATTAGCTATTTGCATATATATATATTGTTGACGTAATTTTTATTTTGTGGAGTTTTGAAATGAAAATTTTACATATTTATTGACGCAGGTGTACCTATTTACACATTATTATTATTATTATTATTATTATTATTTTATAGATCGTTCTTAAAAGTTTTGTATCTTTTTTCATTTTACATGTATATTGTAGATGTATTCTGTTCAAATAAATAAGTTTATAATTAATTCTTCCTAATAGATATTTTAGGTATAAAATTCAGACAGTTGAAAAGGAAAGGAGTGCATTTCAATTCATTGCTTCACTCTCTACTATTTGTAAAATGTGAAATTAAAATTGTTATAACATCAATTATTTTAACTTAATCGCAACAAATTAACTAAAGAGAAAATAACAATTAATTCATTAAAGTATTTAATGATAACTGAATAAATGTTATAATAAATATTATTATTGGATAAATAAAGGTCTTAAAAACAATTCTTTTACAAAGAAAAATTTCAAACTCAAGTAGAAAAAGTAAAAAAACAGAGGATGAACACACTTTTGAAAACAATAATCACCAATGTTACTTAAAAAAATAAATAATATTCCTAGGAAAAAATAATTGAACTAAAAGTATTACTTACATTACAATAGCATATTTAACTTATCCTGCTTCTAATATCCAAGCTTTGCAGGAGGCTAAATAGAGTTAAATTCTCAGTTAATATGGAGTCTTAATTAAATGCTATACAAATAAGTTGAAAATAAAATAAAATTGAAATTGAAATTTACCAAATGTTAATTTAACAACTAAACAATAGAAATTAAATTTGATTAAATTTTAATTTTTAATCTCACATATATACAATATTATGAGATTCACAAAAAATTGTAAATGGAAACAAATTGAATGAAAAAGGGATGAATGGTGGCGCCCTCTATTAGACCATTAGAAAATTAATCAAAATTCTCTGAAGCTAGAATATTTCGAGAAAAATAAGTATATAGGGTAAGTGTACCAGTGAATGACACTTTTAGAGCTATCTTTAATGTTTTTAATGTTCTAGTCATCAGAAAATATTTTTAGAAATCTTAAGTTGGCATGAAAGACATTCAGAATATGTTAAAATATATGCATTTGATAACAATTTTTTTTTAAATGAATTTTTATTTGACACCCACTCAATGTTCCAGTGATTGACACTGCCAGATTTCCTTTTATTAGTAACTGGCATCCTATGTTCCAGTGTTTGACACTGCTAGTTATTCATTTTACCAGTTATTAGCACCCTATGTTCGAGTGTTTGACATAAAATGTTAAAATTTTTATATGTAAAATATATGAATTTATTATTTTTCTTATTTATTAATTATTTCGGAATAAATGTCAATTACTGGAGCATGCCAATCACTGGAGCACCTACCCTATATTTGTATGCATGTATGTATGTAAATGTATGTATGCATTTTACCTAAATATAACAGGATATTTGATATATATATATATATATATATATATATAAAGTCGATAACAAAATTCTCCGAACACTAGCAAAAATTCCTATATAAAAAAAGTACACTTAATACAGTTTTGTTAAATAAATCCTTGTCGAATACTGTTCTTAGTCAGTCTAACAACAGGATTCAACAAGGATTTATTTAACAAAACTGTATTAAGTGTACTTGTTTTACATGGGAATTTTTGCTAGTGTTCGGATACTTTTGTTACCGACTGTACATATATATATATATATATATATATATATATATATACTATATACCTTTTAACTAAATTTTGAGACAAACATATTTCAATTTGTTAGTTATATCTTTAATAAATTCTGTCAGTGAACATTTTTAATTGTTGCACCTTGTTGTGTTCGGAATTTACCATAGATTATTATTGACTTAAAACTGAAATGGTTTGCACTTTTATCTTAATTTTATGAAAGTTAAAATTAATTGAATGAGCCTGGAAATTGGATTTAATAGTATGGGGATTGGAGAATATGTAAAGTGCAAAATAAATACTTGGTAAGTTAGTATTCTGCAAAATTTTCGTTATAAAGATCATAAAAATTTCTGCAAGTCTATTCCATAAAATACCGTGCTACAAAAATCGGAACGGGTGGCAGCTATGTATATATAGTTAATAAGAATAATAATAATAATTACAAATTTTGATTGTTAAAGTATTAAACGTACTTTCTATAAGTTATGCATAAAATTTTTTTCGGTATCTATTAAAAAAAAAAAATCTGTAAATAATATGTAAGATACAAACAGTAAAAATTTTGATTATATTAAGAACTGTGTATCTGGAAAAAAATGCTTCAATAAAATTAAAAATTCCATTTTGAAAAAAAGGATGACAGATGTTAGAAAACACATATACAAACAAACTGCTATACATTTTCTTAGTACTTTGTTAAATATTTGATATATGTATTTTAAATAGACATTTGTGCAATAGAAAAAAACAGTTATTCTCTGAACATTTTTCAATTACATTTCAATAGCAATATGGACATTCCAAAATTTAATAGATACAGAAACTTAAAAGAAAAAACTGCTAAATATTTTTACTACAGAAATAAATTTTTTTATCGGTGTAGTAGCATTTCATCTTTATGATTGCATTTTGTATTTTAAACAGGAGGATAATGTTTTCAAAAATGTTACAAAGAGTATGTAAATTTAATTATTGTGTATCTGATTGTTGGAAATCTTGCATAAAATCCCCGCTTTCTCATTTTTTCTGCAAATTTGAGCATATGAAAAATTAGCATGTCCTTTTCTGTTATTTCATAACGTATATACTTATTATGTTTCTATTTATTTGCTTACTAATTCAATTAAGTTTTCATTTTCATTTCATTAATGTATTAAATTTTGTTAAATTTTTCATCTTTTGAAGTATACTGGTTTCTCCATGTTTCCGAAACCTGTGAGGGTTTTCATATTTTACTATAATAAGTATTTTCTGCTGCTCCCACCAACTGAAGAAGAAGCAGATGTGGTGCTTGCACAAAAAGTGATGTTTAAAATTGTTTTTGATTTACTAATTCGATCTTTTAATATTTAATTACAATTTAATTTCATGTTTATTTATCACGCTCACTCATTCAAAATAATCACGGTTATTCATTACCATCTATTTAAAGTAATATATATACATATTATACAATTTTTGTACTGAGTGTAGACTGTGCTTTTTTTATACAAATATTAATTATGGTTTAAAGAATAAATATAGATATGTATATATATAAATTGATAAATTGATAACAAACGAAAAGTAAACCAAAAGCACATAAGGAGTCTTCTTCAAGGAGCCCCCTCCTCCCCCCCCCCCCCATGTAGTGATGGAAAAGTAAGAAGTTTCAAAAGTAGCATGTGCTTTAAGCCAAAATCTACATCCCTTGCCCCCGACATCTCAAAGATGAAAGCAAAGATGTATAATAATATAGAACAGTATATATAAAAAAAAACATAAAATAGTATATACATTTTTGCTTTCATCTTTGAGAACTTTGGGGCAAAGGAAGTATGTTTAGGCTTAAAACACACTTCTTTCAGCATCTTCTCATTTTCCGGGCTCTCCTGTAAAATACTCCCATGGGTTTTGGGAATGCTTTTCATTTTTTATCAGTTTTTCAATTTATTTTCGTATTCATTTTCCGTTCGTTTCACTTTTCTCATTCATTTATACTTACTTAGTTTCAAATTTTTAAATTTAATTTCATATATATTGTACTGTATTGCTGGACTTTCTTTTTTTATTAGAAAAATATACTTAGATAATTGTCCTCATAACACATTTTTGCCATAATCACTGGATCAATGAACTCTGTTTTTTGTTTGGAGGTGGTTGAAATAGCTCAAGCACACACGTCATTACTTCACAGACCTTTTATTTATTTACTCTTTCCAGTGATTGCCGATGAAAAACATACACTCTCTTTTTTTAGCGTACTAGTGGCGCCATCTACTGAATACAGAAGCAATTACAAGTACACCGAAACGTACTCCCAGCTTTGAAACACCAAGGGTATCAACATAAATCTTTATTCACTAAAATATAACACATAAAAAGATGATTCACTAAAATATAAAGCATGATTTACTAAAATATAACAAATAAAATATAACACATAACTAAAATATAACTTAATATAATATAGAAAACAGCATTATGAAACATTAAATACAATTTTTCCTATAAACATAACAATTATAGTTTAATTTATGCCCATATTATTGAGAGTCAATTTTACAAAAAAATAGGAAATCTAATTACCCCTCACAGGAAGAACACATATATCTCTAATATTTTATTTTAAGTATTTGCTTATTTGGCAGCATGTCATTAGTAGCCTTAACTTTTTCATCCTGTCCCATTTTTTTTTTTTTTCAAATTTTCTACCCGTCAACCATTTCATATTATCACTTTTAATCAACACGAATGAAACCACCTTTACACTATTTTTTGAGATCTCTATTTCGTACGTTCCTGAAGATTGTTTAAATAGTCTCTTTTCCACAATCTCCGAATTTAATTATACGTGGTATTTTTTTTTTTTTTTTCATTTGGTGAGTCGATTTTTAGGAATTTCTACAATTTGGGGTTCGGGAATTGAGGTAAGATTTCTTCCTATGAGGAAATTATCGGGTGATAAGATTTCGAAGTTATCAAAATCAGATGACAAGGGGCTGAGAGTGAGCAAGTTGCTAACGTATTCTTGAAGTACATCTAATTTATTACAAAAATATTAAATATCTAATTATAAATTAAAATCAATAACTTTTATTAATAATAAGAAAGATTCAGAAATAAACTCATTGGTCTCCTTTTAAATTATTGCAATTTATATATGAGGAATTCAAAACATACTTGAATTTTCTGTTCCCCTAAAAGAATAATTTTTATCGCTTGCAATTAAGAAAAGATATTTTATATTTCAAAGCAATTATCAGAATAAATCTATTTATATTTCAACTTATTAAAAAAAAAAAAAAAAGTTGAAATTTATTTTTGTTTGTTTAACATCAAAATTTATTATCTTTTATTATAGACCTTATATGGAAGTCAATTGCGGTTTAGATTTACATTTAAAGTTCTGTTTCTAAGTTTAGTGCCGCTGTGACAAATATAATTACTTTTTGTCCTGCATCTGCTAACGGTCTTTGCTGGCGAACAAATTTAAGCCAGATTAAGGGTTGTAATATTCCAACAGTTATTTCAATTTTAAAATTTTCCCATAGACTGAACATAGGGACAAAGAAAAATATGTTTGGCGCTCTGGCGCTCAATATTTCTATTCCTATCACCTTTTGGCATTTTTAGAAATTAATTCTCGCTCGCTCCTGGTCTTCATTTCTATCTCGGGACTCGCTTTTAGTAACATCTAAAACATAATTGTGAGAAGCCTCTCCCTAGGCACTTCATATCTGTAATATGCCTCTCTATGTTTTAAGAACTATTTTTATGTAACTTGTTTTAGTTGAAATTGATTTACATTATTTGTAATGTATGATTTTCGCAGTAAGCAAGGCGCCAAGAAATTCCAGACGAGGTAAAGTGATTTTCTTTAGTGGGGGGGGGATGAGGGGGGGGGGACTGAACTTTTTGATACAAGGAGATTCACTTCAATTTTATCATCTTTCACAACTCTGAGATATATAGCAGCATCATAAGCCTTTTGGCTTGCATCGCAGAAACAGTGAAGCTCTATGATGTCGGTGGATACTTCCTACGAGGAGTTAAGTATGTTTCTTGGGAACTTGAAGCTCGAAAAGCTCCGTAATCTCAGAACACCATTTTAACCACACATTTCTAACATCTGGGGATAATTTTTCATCCCATGAAATCTTTTTCATCCACAAAGGTGGAAGAATGCATTTTACACGAATTGTAAATTGGGTGATCATTCCGAGTGGATCAAAAATCTTCCCTACTGCTTTCAGAAGGAAGCATTTGGAATTTCCATTTTCTTTTAATATGTCTGCTAGGTTCTACAATCCCATTATGAAACTAATCTTCATAATTATTCCATAGCATGTCAGGCACATTAGTTGTATGGGATTTTGAGTTTTATGATATTCCTGTATCTGGGTTTCGAACTCGGCATCTCTCCACGATCCATTTCCTTAATACCATACTAGCTTGACCCATAATTGATAGGGCTTCTTTGGAAATGCTTAATGCTTCTTGTAATTCATCTGCTCTAGATAAAAAGTTGTCGACATGGAGGCCTCGAATTAAACAATCTGTTGTGTTCGAGTATTTACCTTGGACATTTTACGGATTTGTTTTTATAGTAACAGAAAAAAGGAATGGGCTGCAAGTAACGTCGAAAAGAACTCGTGTATACCTATAAATTTTAAGGGTGTAACTCTCTTTTCAAAGGAACCGTACATCATCTCCGTTTTTCTTAGCCAAAAATATTTAAAGAAACACCATCTCTATGTCAGCCACAAATGCAATCTTGTTGAGCCTGAAATTCACGAGTATATCAAATATATTAGAATTTAGATTTTGTCCTGACCAAAGACAGTCATTCAGACATTAATGATGAAAATCATAACTTGAACTTCCATCAAAATGTTGGATTATGGGTTACCTTTAACCTTATAATCCGATAAGAAAAAGCAGTTTGGAGAGATCCATTAACAATGGAGCGAGGTCACTGCTTATAGCTATATTTAATTTAAATCTGGTAAATCTTTTAAAAGTAAGAAAAAAAAAAGTCTAAAATCATAACTTAAGAAATTTGAACAAAGCCTTAGTCATTAACTTCAAATCTTTAGAAATTAAATTCAAGTTGATCTTTAAAAAAAGTTAATTTACAGACTCATGGTAAGGAAAATAAAACATAATCAAAATTTAAGTAAAATTTAGTGTATTGAAATTAAAGAAAATTTGTTTAAATAAAATATGAAAAATTAGTCAATAATAAACGGAAAAGTTTCATATTGTTGCGTACTTGGGGGTTCGTGAGTTGTCCGAGAATGAAAGGCCAAACGTACAAAAATTCAGTAATTTATTCACAGAAAGTTCCAGAAAAATACAGGTCTATAAACCAAGTATCAGCTTCAATTCGACCAGTAAACACAGCTTAAACAACAGCTGCCAATAGCAAATCCACAGTACAAACTGTATAGCAGAAACACTTAAAGCAAGTCTCTTTCGAAGAGGCTCAATGCAAGCTGACCGACTCTGATCACAGACTAAACTGAACTAACTGCCTTGGCGAGAAAGCGCTTCTTATATACTGTTCCATGGAACCAGATTCTTCGAGAAAATCTTTATTAGGGATATACCAAATATGGAAGCTGTAAGTTGATTGGTTGACCACTTTCTAGAGTTTTCTAGAGGCAGCCCAACAAGCCGCCCGTAAAGACCGCCATACCATAAGAGCGGTCTCATTAAACGACACGCCTGCTGGTGAAAATGAAATGAAGAGAAGTATCGAAGAGATCTTAAAGAGATTGCGCAACCTGGAGAATAATAACGAAATAAAGGACCGGAAGATAAAGTGCTGGGGCTGGGGAGGGGATGGTCACGTGAAGAGGAACTGCCCTGTACGACCAACTATAGGAAATCACCCGTCTTCACCATCACTACGGGGAAACTAAAAGGAGGCCATCTCGCAGGGCGGAGGTCGCCTGAAATTAAAGAGCCCCAATTTACAGTATTTCATGTTTCATCGATGAGTGGCGGCGATAATGGACTTCACGTCTATGGCTAAGTTAACAACACCACCTGCCGGATGATTCTGGACACGGGAGCCAACGTGACCATCATTAGAACGGATTTGGCTCAAAAACTAAAAGGAAAGATCATCTGGACGCCGCCCTGATTTAAACTCCAGACTGTGACCGGAGACGAAATCAAAATATATGGAAAAATGAACTTGATCATCACTTTTGGAAATGCCAGTTACCATCATATGGCATATGTGGCTGATATAAAAGATCCTCTAATCATTGGAATTGATTTCCTGAGAAAATTTAACTTTCAATTGGACTTTAAGAATAATGAACTGCATTCGAGTTCGGAAGACATCGCTGTGTTCAACACTGAAAATCAAGACATTCAGCCAATATGCCAGATAACAGCCAAGTCTGAAATTTCCATCCCTCCACAAACAGAGAAAATAGTTTCAGGAACACCTCCTACCAAGTAATACTTCCGCTATGGACTGATTGAACACCAGAATACAGACAATAGCCCAAGAGGAGTTCTGGTAGCTTCATCTCTAGTTGATCTCTCAAAGAGTACTATTCCTGTGAGAGTCGCAAACATCAGCGATAAGGTCCGAACAGTGAAGAAGGATGAGGTGTTAGCAATCTTCACTCCTGTTGCATGCATAAACCGCCCCACGCAATCAACCGAATCCAAGTCTTCTGAGCAATTAACAACGGAACTACTCAAGAATGCAGAATTAGGAAGTGAACAGAGGTGTGCTGCGGAGAAGCTACTCAAAGAATTTAAAGACTTTTTTTCTCAAACACCAGAAGACGTCGGGAGAACGAACATCACCCAACACAGAATTGATACAGGAAATCATCCTCCAATCAAACAACATCCAAGAAGACTTCCATTTGCTAAACAGGAAGAGGTCACTGAACTTCTAAATGAAATGCAGCACAATGCCGTCATCGAGCCATCAACGAGTCCTTGGGCCTCTCCCATAGTACTGGTGCGAAAAAGGATGGTTCAACAAGATTTTGCGTGGATTATCGTCGTTTGAATGACATCACGAAGAATGACAGTTACCCTCTTCCCAGAATTGACGACACATTAGACACACTTGCTGGCAATAAATGGTTCTCGACGTTGGATCTGAAGAGCTGCTACTGGCAAGTAGAATTACATCCTGATGATCGTGAGAAGACTGCATTTACCACCGAACAAGGACTGTGGCAATTTAAAGTTATGCCATTCGGATTATGTAATGCACCTGCCACCTTCGAACGCCTGATGGAGACAGTGCTAAAAGGACTTTCCTATGAGGCTTGTCTGGTGTATTTGGATGATATTATCATTGTGGGGCGCACCTTTGAAGACCATCTACGAAACATCCGGAAGGTGCCAGAGAAACTCAGAATGGCTAACCTCAAATTGAATCCAGGCAAGTGTAACTTGTTTCGTCGTGAAGTGAGCTACCTCGGCCATATCATCTCTGCCGAAGGTGTGAGAGCTGATCCTGAGAAGATCTCTGTAGTCGAGAACTGGAGTCGCCCTGAAAATGTACACCAACTACGAAGTTTCCTGGGGTTATACACTTACTACAGGAAGTTTGTCAAGGGTTTCTCAAATATTGCCAGACCACTCCACAAGCTGACGGAAGCCAAACAGAGGTTCCTGTGGATAGATGAATGTGAAAATGCGTTCAAGCGACTTAAAGAGGCCTTAAAGAGTGTCGGTGCTGTTCTGTCGCATTAAATTGATGGTCAAGAATGTGTCATTGCCTACTGGAGTAAATGCCTGTCTAAGCCAGAGCGAAATTACTGTACTACCAGGAAAGAGCTACTCGCCATCGTAAAAACCATAGAACATTTCCATCATTACCTCTATAGCAGAAGATTCCTGCTACGGACAGACCATGCATCTTTAACGTGGTTGCTCCAGCTCAAGAACCCGGAGGGACAGATTGCCAGGTGGATACAACGCCTCCAGGAATATGACTTCGAGATACGTCATCGTAAAGGGACTCTACATGGTAATGCAGATGCCTTGTAACGGAAGCCCTGCTCGGAAAGCTGCAAGTACTGCTCTAGAGCCGAACAGAAATACCTGCCGATAAATCTGGTTGCCTGCCAAGTTACTGTCTCAACACCGTCAGAACAAGATCCCGATCCATGGAGTGACGAAGAACTTATACATGCCCAGTTGGAAGATCCTGACATAAAGCCAATATTACAGCTGAAGGTGACGACCAGCAACAGACCTACCTGGCAGGACATTTCCAGATTTAGTCCCATTACGAAAAGTTATTGGGCACTTTGGGACACTCTTCATATCAGAAACGGCGTATTATACAGAAAGTGGGAATCTGATGATGGGAAAAGCTTCAGATGGTAGATTTTATTACCAAGATCAAAAATTCCAGCTGTTTTAGAACAACTGCATAGTAGCTCTACCGGAGGCCATTTTGGGGTAATGAAGACTCTGCGGAAAGTTCGGGAACGCTTCTAGTGGTGCAAGGCAAAGGAGGATGTGGAGAAATGGTGTAAATCCTGTGATGCTTGTGCGGCACGTAAAGGCCAGCAGAAACGAAGTCGAGGAAGACTGCAACGGTATAACGTGGGAGCACCATTTGAACGGATTGCAATCGACATTTTTGGTCCTTTGCCACGAACTTCCAGTGGAAATAAATACATCCTCGTCGTGATGGACTATTTCACCAAGTGGCCTGAGGCATATCCCATTCCCAATCAAGAGGCATGCACAGTCGCAGGTCCTAGTGCAGCAATGGGTGTCAAGGTACGGCACGCCCCTACAACTTCATACCGACCAAGGTAGGAACTTTACCTCTGATGTTTTCAAAGGACTGTGTCAACTACTCGGCATAGACCAAACCCGGACAACCCCCTTACATCCTCAGTCGGACGGCATGGTCGAGAGGTTCAATCGTACCATCCTGAATAACCTCTCTCTTCTAGTATCAAGGAACCAGCAAGATTGGGACTTGAAGTTGCCATTGTTTCTGCTGGCTTATCGAAGTGCTGTCCATGAAACCACCGGCTGTACTCCAGCCCAGATGCTGTTTGGACGTGAACTTCGTCTCCCTTGTGATCTCCTGTTTGGTTGTCCACCCGATGCGCCTTCCTCGCCCGAGGAGTACATCCAAGATCTCCAGGCAAGATTTGAGGACGTACACAACTTTGCTCGGGAGCGGATTAACATGGCAACGGAGAAAATGAAGACAAGGTACGATCTAAAGGCTACACAACATGAGTTCCAGGAAGGAGAGAAGGTCTGGTTGGGGAATCTTGTTCGACGTAAAGGAATCTCCCCCAAGTTACAGTGCAACTGAGACGGACCGTACACAGTCTTAAAAAGGCTGAATGATGTAGTGTTGCGGATCACTAAAACACCTTCATCAAAACCGAAGGTGGTGCAGTATAACAGGCTACCAAGTACCACAATTACCGGTAATATTAAAATTAAAAATGTAAATACTAATAAAATTTGCGCATGCGTAATGTAAATATTTGTATATAAATATTTGTACATATTTGTCAATTTTGAAAATATTTCTCACTTGATTTATATTTCTATTTTATCATTATATGCAACTTAGTTCTTGTATTTTAGATTGTGTAAATTTGTTTAGTTTCTCCTCTTGACCAAGGGTTACACTGCCCGAGACGTGCAGTGCAACCCTTGGTCACCAAAAAATCGCCAAGGTGGGAAAAAGTCGCCAAATTTGGCGCCAAATCCATTACCTGCCTTATTGGGGCTTTTTAATGCGTTTTTAAGGGAAATTAAGGCTATTTCAACGCTAAAACGACTAGATATGCACAAAATTAGCTTTTGATCAAGTTACTAAGCCTCTTTGACAGAATTTATACAAAAATAAACACAATTATTTACAATTTTGTAACAATATTCTTAACCATTATGGCATTTTCAAAACAACACAAACAGCTTCTGCAGTAAATCTAGTGCACTCTGTTTTCCCCTGGGAAAATTCTAAAGGAACCACATCTGCCAAGTAGAGGAACCGAAGAAGATGTGAAGCGACTCATCCTTCACTAGTCGAACTATTAATACGCTTTCCTGGTACTTGTATTTGAATAATACGAACGCCCTCTGGGAAATTCTGCTAAAGAAACAATCAGGGATTCAAGGATCACTGAAGTTGCGTTTTGTGGTCAAGGAAGGGAATTCAAGAGAAACGGAAGTTGCTGGCGATCGTTTCGGATTCTGTAGCATGGAAACAGGTTGAGGAGGTTATATAGGCAAGATTTTTCCGATGGAAGTCTGATTGTCAGTGTCTGATTGTTCCGTATACTTAACAATTTCCCCTCACTTTCGGAAGAAAAAAATATACTTGAGATTCTAAAAAAAAAAAAAACTTCAACAGTCTATATAGTTCTTTCAATTGTCCTTTTTGTTTTCTATAAATAGACTAAAACAAAACTATCACAGATTTTAAAAAAAAAAAAAGTACAATTTCCTAGTTATACAATATCATAAATACACATGTATAAATATATACTTAAATATATACAAATTACACACATTTCATAAGAATAAAGCTTTTATAAACTTAGCAAGTTCAGCTTCAGTCTGGGGTTTGGTGAAAGCATCAGCAAAATTTCCATTACAGGGTACATACTTAATTTGAAATATATCCTTATTAACAAGGTCACGCACAAAGAATAACCAGCTTGCCTTAATGTTCTGGGAACTACTATAGTAGACTGGCCTAGTCATGCTTGTGCAGCACTATTACTAGGTGGAATGAGAGGACCGCGCACTATACCCTCGAAAGTTTCTTTTGGAGAGAAGTTAAAATATGACTTGTAAAGTTGACAATACCTTTCGACCTATACAATGAGTTTAATTTCTCTTTCTTTCCTACTTCATAAGAGTAAAGGTCGACCAGGGGCTCTTCTTTTGATGTTTTAAATTTTTATACCTCTCTACTGTACGGGACACATCCTTAACTATTTCCTCCAAATGTGTTTGGGCATTCCCATATTCGTTATCAGATCAGGGTGGAAGATTTAATGGGACAAAGTACTGATTAGGAGGTTCTACCGGATTGTTCCTGTCACAAACATCAGAGTCCAGGATGCTTGCAGTATCAGCGCTACAACTTCCTGGTTACTGCACATTAAACCTGACGTTTATAAACTCTATAATCTTATTGTCTTCTGGAATTAATATCCTGTACTCCTGTGTTTTTGACGCGTATCCTACCATGGCAATCTTTTTGACACGTCTCTCAAAGTTAGACCGTCTCATCTGGCGAGGTTTGCCCGCATAAACTGTGCAACCACAAGGCCTTAAATGCTTGATTTATGGAACTCTACCATAATATCCTTGACTAGGCGTGCATTCAGTGCTTTTGGGACAAGAACGATTCCAAGTACACGAATAGTACCTTAAAGCGTCAGGCCAAAATGTGTCCGGAAGGTTACTATCCTCCAGTATAGACCTAACATTGTTCAGCACGGTTTGATTAAACGTTCCGCCAAACAGTTTTGTTCTGCGTGTTGACATATGACCTTTCATGCTTAATACCCTTTTCTTTAAAGATATCCTATAGGTCAATATTTACTTCCGTTATCTGATTTTACACGTTTCAGACGGGTATCAAGGGAGTTTTCCATCCGAAATATATGACGACGCAACCTATCTCTAAATTCATGCTTCGAAACCATGGGATAAGCAGTCACATGCCGGCTAAAATCGTCCATTACTGACAAAAATCACTTCTCTCCAACACGATCAATTGTTATGGTGGGACCTCAAACATCAATGGGTACCATTTCTCCCGGGGCTTTAGACTTAATATCATGTTCCCTCTTAAATGTAACTCTTCAAAATGTATTAAAAATGCAGGTTTCACATAAATAATTACTAAAACTTAGGTGCGGAAGCAATTTTACAACGTTTTTCCGGTTTATAATTTCAATTAATCTCGAACTTATATGTCCGTACCATTTCTCCCGGGGCTTTAGACTTAATATCATGTTCCCTCTTAAATGTAACTCTTCAAAATGTATTAAAAATGCAGGTTTCACATAAATAATTACTAAAACTTAGGTGCGGAAGCAATTTTACAACGTTTTTCCGGTTTATAATTTCAATTAATTTCGAACTTATATGTCCATATCTACGATGCCATAAATCTAATTTATCGATTCCCCTTTCAGGTTTAGTGTTTGCAGCAAATTTAACAGACCGCTTCTCAGCAACTGGTTTTGCATCAGTAACATAAAGCCCATTTTTAAGAATGGTTGTTCACTCTTTCTATCTGATACTTTCCCTTTCCCTTTTTTACCATGAAATGAAGCACCATAAAGATCCATACGAAGCCCACTTATTAAGTTTCTTCAAGAACTAGGTACATACATTGCGCCCTTAAAAGACTAGATTTGTTGGTCGAATCTCAACTTCATGGTGCCTTTTCCCTTTATGGGTTAATTAAGACCATCTACAGCGATAGACAACGTCTTATCATTTACAGTAGTGTAATCCTCTAAGATATTTTTATTGTGTGTGAAATGATGCGACGCTGCCGCGTCAAACACAAAAATAGGTTTTAACACACTAGCATGTGACAAATTGACCTAGACAAAAAAAAAAAAAATAGGGGTTTGAATTAAAATTTGAATTATTACTTTCTTACCTTTCCTGATGCCATTAGTTTTAGGTGCTGTATAACTCATCCTCGGACTGCTGGATGCATCCGTGGTTTCTCCTTCAGATGTCTCTTCGTAGATGCTCCTTTTTTCTGGGTTCTCCCTTTTAAACCTTGTAATTAAACTACTTCATATATGTCCCACCCGTCTGCATCTGAAACACTTTATTTCCCGTTTTTTAAGTCTGAATTTAGTAGCTACCTTATTGGCTTCATAAGTCTCAACAATGTCTTTCTCTCGGACTCTTTAGCGGCTTTTTTTCCGCCACTTGTAGTATCTTAGTGTCCTCCCATCTTAAAATATTTTCTACTATAGAGTCAAAGTTATTCAGGAGGTATCTAAGAAATTGGAAACTAATATATTTTTTCCGGGTATTTCTTAACCGATTTCCTTCAGTTGATCCCTTATGATACGTAACCTGGCAGCAACGGATTCCTTTGGTTTAATGTTGTATGCGCATAGTTCAGAGAAAAAGCCATATGCTGAGCTCTATTATCAGCAGTAAAGTGCTACTTGATTTTATTCCAAGCATCTTTGGCTGTAAGACAACCACAAAATATCTGATTAAAGTTGTCACTTGAGAAATATGGTTGTTAAAGCTGTTTGACCTAAGGCACGGTATTTGGTACCCTCTTTTCAAACTGGATCACCTGCTTTATAATTAGGCTCAACGTCCTCTCTGGTGACGATAACCCAGACTCCCTTTTTCATTAAGATGAATTTAAGTTCATGGGACCAGCTCACATAATAATTGGTGTCGATGAGTTTAGAAATGATGTGCAGTGTAAACGAAGCCATGGTGTCTTAAAAAAACTATGGCAAGAAGGGAAAAGAGGGGGAAAACTGCACTATATTATAGACCCTAGTTCGAAACACCCCGTATTAAATTAATTAGCCTAAACTTTTCAGTTTATTTTCCTTTGTCCACGCAATTTTGTCTAAATTTAAAAAACAAAAAAAAGATTACTGTGTATTATGTGAAACTTTAAAGAAACACAACGATTAGAGTACAGTCACTATGCATATGCAATCATACCATTGTCCATTAATACAACTTCAAAGTCTAATTCCAGTCTATATGACAATTCCTAGAAAAGAATACAGCTTTTTCAATTACCATAAAGTGTGTGTGTTTTCAGGTTATTCAAAAGGAAGGGAGAAAAAGAAATTGCTTTAAACTTCAAAACTCTATTACTTGACCTATGCTTCAATATAAAAAATAATTTTAGATTTCTGAAAGTAACACTCCCTCTCATACACATATTTTAAAACTTCAAACTTGTTTAAAACTATTAACTCTTTTCCAGATTAAATAAATGATAATTTAAAGCTACAAATATGAGCCATCACAACTAAAACAGTAACTAGAGGCCCATAACCCGTGTTGGATTATGGGTTAAATTTAACCTAATAATCCGATAAAAGAAATCTTTTTGTGGAGATCTATTAACAATGGAACGATTTTACTGCTTTTAGCTATATTTAAATTATATCTGGAAAAAAATTGAAAAGTAAATATATATATATATATATATGTCTAAAATCCTTATTTAAGGAATTTTAACAAAACATTAGTCTTTAACTTTAAATCTTTAGAAATTAAATTCAAGTTGATCTTTTAAAAAAGATAATGTACACACATGGTAAGGAAAATAAAAAAAAGAATCAAAATTTAAGTTAAATTTAGTTTACTAAATCTAAAAGAAAATTTGTTTATGATTCGATAAAATAAACAGAAAAATTCATATGCTTAGACTTTATGGCATTAAAAAAAAAAAAAAGCTTCTGCACTAAACCTAGTGCAGTCTGTTTCCCCTTGGGAAAACTGTGAAGGAACCATCACATCTGCCAAGTAGAGGAAGGGAAGAAGAAGCAAAGCGATTAATCCTTCACTGACTGGAGTATTTGTACGCTTTCCTGGTACTTGCATTTGAATAATACGAACACAATCTGAGAGATTCTGCCGAAGAAACCCTAAGGGATCACTTAAGTTGCGGTTTGCGATGAAGGAAAAGAATTCAGGAGAAATTGAATTTGCATGTGATCGTTACGGATTCTGTAGCATGGATACAAATTGAGGAGGTTAGATAGGCACGATTTTCTGATGGGAGTCCGATTGTCAGTGTCTGATTGTCCCGTATACGTGACAAAAAACAATTCTCATTTTAGTAGCCTACTCTCTTCTCTAAACACTGGTTTGTACGGCAATAACGAGTAATAAACAGATTTCTCTAGAGGTTTTTCTGAATTATTTAATTTTTCTATAATACCTTTTCACTCATACTCGCACAAAGTTTCACAAAATTCTAAGTTGATAATTGGATCTTTTCATATCTTCTTAAAGGTGAATTTAATCTCTTTTTTGCAACTGTATAATTATCACTGAGCTCTCTCTAATCTCTCTTCCATCACAGTTTTACTTCTCAATGGCTATCTGTATAACGCAGAGTTTTGTCGAAATGCTACAAGGATTGATCTGTTTCGTGATAATAAGGATCATCCTTAATCCCTATAGTCTCACAATCATAAACTAATCCACAATATATTTTTTGCTGGTTCTCACTTATTGAATTTGAAACTCTATCATAGGCTATAAAACCAAATACAGAATTTTGAAATTTTAATTCTGAATTATGCATCTCAATTTCACTGAATTTTAAGAGCTGATAGATTATTTCAGCTCCTACTAAAACATTTATCTTTTTTGGCTTATTGAAAAAGGGGTCTGGAAGCTTGAGATTTTGGGGTAAATTATTAACTGAAATGTGAATACTATTCATGGGAATAGTGTCTGCTATATTAAAAACAAATAAAAACTCTAATTGTATCTTAAAGTCAACCCCATTAGAAATTACAGCGTGCAGCTTAGATTTTACGTTTTCTATAGCATTACTTAATCCAGAGACTGCTACAGATATTTTTCTTGTTTAAATTTTAATAAATACGCAAATTCAGAGGTCATGAATTATGACCTCGTGCCTACATCGAGCAACGCATTGGCTCTTCTCAGCACTCCGCAGTTATCTCCGATAAAAATATTTGCAGTTGAAAGAATGACATTTTTTTGCTATTTATTCCGCTGACAGATGTAACTGTAAATGTGTTCACATTACTAGAAAAATCAAAACTGGCGAAATTTCTGAAAATAAGGAATCATCATTTTGTTTACTCCTGCTTCTATTTATTTTTTTCATTTTCAAAATGAAGCAACGTAGAATGTTTCTTGGAACATTTTTGACAGCGGTAAGTGGAAGTACAGTTTTTGACAAAGTTTTTTTTTTAAAGCAATTTAAACATATTTTATTTCGTTTCACAAATACACACCTATCATTGTTTTAAAGATTTATAAATTCTGGACATTTATATAATCCACGATATTCTTCTCTGCTACATTTTAAACATTTAAAATTTGTATTTTTTAAATTGGATGTTGACATCATAGTCACCACTTTATGTGAAAAATTACAATTAATTTTTATATCTTCCACTGTACTATTTTGGAGCATTTTCTCTTGACTTAAAAAAAAAAGAAAGTAATTGTTCAAGAGAACCAAATTTCTCAGAAATTTTTTATTCATTTTCCCACCAATAACATGTAGATTTGTCTAATTATTGAACAATTATATATACTACCATAGTATCTGATAAATTATCTACTTTATAATTTAAATTAGTCAATGATCTAATGCACTCGTTAGTAATATCAATTAAACTCAAAATTAAGTTAGCAGATTCATTAACATAAGGTTGATTTAATATTCTTTTAATTATAGCATTAATAAGCGCACGTTTGTTTTCATAACGATCTAACAAAAGTTTCCATGCAATTTCGAAACTTTCATTTGAAATGGATATAAAATTTATTATCCCCAAGAGTACATCTTTGCAACTTGCATTGAGATATTCAAGTTTCATTGTATCTAAAGTAGCTTTATTTTCTGTTATGGTAGCTCTAAACATATCTTTGAACATAATTCTATTTTCAGTTTTTTCGTTTAATGACAGTACCGATAAAGTCGGCAATTTAATATCAGGAACAACAACTTTTTCACTGGTGTCTATAACAGAAGCTATAGGACTTTTTCTTTCGGTTTTCGTTTAAACTAACTTACGATTTATAATTATTCTCAATTCATCGACTGGATCTTCAATGGTACCCTTTTTCTTGATATAATCATCCAGCCCGTTTCGAAGACTGAATTAAATAAAAGTTTGATGTCAGTTGTCATCGCATTAGTTTTGTTTCCAGTAATCCTAGCTGGAAGAAATCGAAACATTGATTTCGTACATTATCATATTTTTAATATAATTCAAGTAAAATAGGAGAGTAAGAGAGAGAGCTTCTTACCTGTTCCAAGAATAACCTTCGGGTATACGTCGGACCATTTCGACTGTATTTCTGGATTTACTTTTCTCATTAGAAGTATATACTTAGATAATTGTTCTCATAACACATTTTGCCATAAACACTGGATCAATAAACTCTGCTTTTTGTTTGAAGTTGGTTGAAATAGCACAAGCACACACGACGTTACTTCACGGCGTTTATTTACTCTCTCCGGCGATTGCCGATAAAAAACATACTTTTTTTCGAGCTAGTGGTGCGATCTATCGAAATATATATTATGCGTGTGTTTGTTTATGTATGCATGTCATATTTATAATTAAATGACTGAATGATGCTATAAAGAATAAGACAGCAATTTTAATACTATGTGTATCAAATGATAATATTTACAACTGTCATTAAATATATATAGATTTTTATTCACCTGAGTTGAATTAACAAAACTACTTAAGTTAGTTATCGGAAATTACCTTAACGAGCTAAATTCTTTTACATTAAATGAAAGAATGTGAATACTTTTGCTTTTGAAAACTATATAAGTTTTCAAAGTTTTATAGCATACAAAATTTGAAAAATTTAGAATGAAAATTATTTAAACATTTCTTTTAATATTTGCTTTTTTTTTACATAATTTATACTGAAACTATTTCAGTATTAAAACTACGTGCAACACTTTACTTACTTTCTTAACTTTTTTCCAAAATTAATCTATAAAAGTCATATATTAGATTTACAGAACCATTCATATTACGATCTCTTATTACATTTTAAAACGTTACCATTTTTCTGATTGCCTTAACCCTTTGCGGCGCAAGACAATTCAGGTCATTTAAATTATACTGCCACCGGAATTCATGAACTAAATTAAACTAAAAGAAATTTTAAATTTTAAGGTTAAAAAAACCTGCCTTTTCTGATATGTTATAAACGTAAATTTTTGCTAAAAAGTTTCCGGGATGAATTTTTGCAGCTGGATCTTAAATTTTGCGTCCTCGCAGCAAGGACACCGCGTTAAGGGGTTAAGGATGAATTTATATGTTTCTTTAATTCTATTATTATTTTCTTACTATTATTTCAGTTGCTGTAGAATAGTTTACAGAAATTTTAGTGCCAAGCTAATAGGCGAATTGTTATCTTAAAAAGTACGAAAAAAAAAAATCTTTAAATATCTACACTTTTTTTTTTTTTTTTTTTACTAAAAGTAACTGGAGTTAATGTAAACTTTTTTTTTCTCCTTTTTCCTCATAAAATATATTTCATTCATTTCAGTTTCTTTCTTACTGTATTTAAGAAAAACAATTTTCTCGCTTTTTATCCCTTTTACACACTTTTTCTTCGTGTTTTATTCTTTAATTAAATTGTATATTGTTCTTTCACGGATATTGTTCAATTAAACTTTTTTCTTCAATTTCCTTTCTAAAAGGAAGATAAAGGGAGAAACAATAAATTTTTAAAAGTTTTATTTTTTATTTATTTATTTATTTATTTATTTTTTTTTAAGCTTCAAAATGTTTTGTATTTATTTATTTAAAATTAAAAAAAAATATTTTGAATGATCGATATAACATTTTAAACATTTTTTTCAATCGCTTTTAAAGCTTCGTTTGTTGAAAATATTTCTTCTAGAAAAAAAATAATAACTTTCGAATAATAAAACATTCTTTTACAGATTTTATTTTTAAATTCTGCACTTAATCTTGTAGAAAAATAAAATCAACTGAAAAACTGAAAAGTTAAAAATATTTTATAATGATTGTGTATTACTTTACTTTTTAACAGCCTTGTGAATCATTTATATATTAGAGATAATATATTTTATTGAAAGGGAAAAATTGTACGTATGGAACGTCATTTTTCCTGAGTATATTTTTAATAAATGAGATGACAAGTACAGAAAGTAAGGTCTACGTATTTATCTATCGATAAATTTATTGGTGAATTGTATTTTTGCATATTTTACTTACATTATGTAACGTACAAATTCATTACAATGCAGTTTAACATTTCAATGCAAAAGAATAATTGGGATATCTATGATAAAAAAAAATATATATATTACTTGTTATTTTTTAAACTCCTGCAATCTGTAAAAATCGATTATCTAACAAGACTTAATGCTATTGTACTCTATAGTTACTTAGAATGAAATCTTGAAATTTTGAAAGAAATGTATAATTTAATTAATATGCTTTAATAACTCTGTGATTTTCAATTATTGAACCTTTTATGCGACATTTACGCATTTGCCCGTAGCGTAATGAATTTGAATTTATTTTTAATCTGCTATTATATATATTAAGTAATATTGAAATATTTAACAGTCTTAACAGCAAGTTTTTATCGTGGATGTGTCCGATAATGCAATTTCTATTTTCCTTTTTAAATGAAAAGTAACAAAGGAAGTCTTTTTAAAAATGTACTTTATTCTGAATAACACAAACATACATAGTGTTACAAAATTGTAAATAATTGTGTTTATTTTTCTATAAATTCTTTCAAAGAGGCTTAGTAAGTTGATAAAGTGCTAATTATGTACATTTCTAGTAATTTTAGCGTTGAAATAGCCTTATTTCCCCTTAAAAACGCATTAAAAAGCCCAATAAGGCAGGTAATGGATTTGGCGCCAAATTTGGCGACTTTTTCCCACCTTGGCGATTTTTTTGGCGACCTTGGCGAGAAAATCCTTATAAGGGATATACCAAATATGGAAGCTGTAAGTTGATTGGTTGACCACTTTCTAGAGTTTTCTCGAAAAATCTGGGTTCCATGGAACAGTATTTAAGAAGCGCTTTCTCGCCAAGGCAGTCAGTCCAGTTCAGATCTCAGTCAGCTTCGCTAATGCTTGTATTGGTTTGAGCCTCTTTGAAAGAAACTTGCTTTAAGTGTTATTGCTAAGCAGTTTGTACTGTGGATTTGCTATTGACAGCTGTTGTTTAAGCTGTGTTTACTGACTGAATTGAAGCTGATACTTGGTTTATAGACCTGTATTTTTCTGGAACTTTCTGTGAATAAATTACTGCATTTTTGTACGTTTGGCCTTTCATTCTCGGACAACTCACGAACCCCCAAGTACGCAACATTTCTGGTGTCAGGAGTGGTGTTGTCTGTGAATGGTGATAACGAGAGCTATGGAGCAAGAAATGAAAAAAATTCTAGAAGGTCTCACTGCTCAGATGAATGAGTTAAGATCTGGATTGATAGAGAAAATGGAAACAGGACAGGAGAAAATGGAAACATCGCAGAGAGAGATGAAAGATAGCCTGAGTCAAGAGATGAATGAAATGAAAGCAGGACAGAAAAGGATGGAAACCGGATTGATCGAAAGAATGAAGGAAGGACAAAAAGAATTGGAACCAGTTTGACCGAAGAGAATAAATCTAATCAAGATGAGATGAAGAGAGAACTTTCAACGGTGAAAGAATCAATAGAGGGTAAATTAACTGTGATGAAAAATAGAATGGATGGAATGGAAGAGAAAGTTATAAAGATAGAAGAAAATTTTGAAGAGAAAGTTTTGAAAATAGAAGAGAGTTTTGAAGGAAAGCTATGAAGATAGAAGAAAATGTTACGAAAGTAGAAAGGAAGTTTGAAGGGAGATTTATGAAGATGGAATAGAATTTCGAGGAGAAAGTTAAAGAAAATGTTGATCAGGAACTGAAAGGAAGGTTTTCTGAGATGGAAGGTAAATTGAAGAGAATAGAAGATCTGGAGAGAAAAGTGGACGAAAAGTTAGAATCTATGCCCCAGGAAACTGAAAAGAAAGAGAGAAGAAGCCAGAATCACGTATTTATTAAGCTATCTACCTACGACGGCAGTTCCTCCTGGCATGTATATAAGACGCAGCTTTCCATCGTAGCTGAAGCTAACGGCTGGGACTCTACCGCCAAGTCAGTCCAATTAGCAGCAGCATTACGGGGAGATGCAGCCGAGATACTGCGAAATGTTTCCAAAGAAGAAAGGAACGACTTCGAGGCCCTGACTAGAGCACTGGAGCAACGGTTCGGAGAGAAGTGTTCTAAGGACTATAGTCGCCTCTAGCTCAAATCCCGTTACCAGAAAACGGGCGAAAGTTTGCAAGAGCTGGCAGCGGACATTCAGAGATTTTCACACCTAGCATTCTCAGACTGTCATGCTGACACTCGAAACGACTTAGCCCTTCAGTACTTTATCGATGCTGTTCGGGATCCAGAAATTCAAAAAGCGCTGAGACTCTCCAACATCAGAGACGTAGAATCAGCTTTAGGCTATGCACTTAGGATAGAGGCAGTCCAAAACGCCTCCCGCAAAGACCGCCATACGATAAGAGCAGTCTCATTAAATGATACGCCTGCTTATGAAAATGAAATGAAGAGAAGTATCGCAGAGATCTTAAAGAGATTGCGCAGTCTGGAGAATAATAAGGAAATAAAGGATCGGCAGATAAAGTGCTGGGGATGTGGAGGGGATGGTCATGTGAAGAGGAACTGCCCTGTACGACCAACTATAGGAAATCACCCGACTTCACCATCACTGCAGGAAACTAAGAGGAAGCCATCTCGCGGGGCGGAGGTTGCCTGAAATTAAAGAGCTCCAATTTACAGTATTTCATGTTTCATCGATGAGTGGCGGCGATAATGGATTTCACGTCTATGGCCAAGTTAACAACACCACCTGCCGGATGATTCTGGACACGGGAGCCAACGTGACCATCATTAGAACGGATTTGGCTCAAGAACTAAAAGAGAAGATAATCTGGACTCCACCCTGTGTTAAACTCCAGACTGTGACCGGAGACGAAATCAAAATACATGGAAAAATGAACTTGACCATCACTTTTGGGAATGAAAGTTACCATCATATGGCATATGTGGCTGATATAAGAGATCCTTTAATCATTGGAATTGATTTCCAGAGAAAATTTAACTTTCAATTGGATTTCAAGAATAATGAACTGCATTCAAGTTTGGAAGACATCGCTGTGTTCAACACTGAAAATCAAGACATTCAGACAATTTGCCAGATAACAGCTAAGTCTGAAATTTCCATCCCTCCACACACAGAGACAATAGTTTCAGGAACACCACCTACAAAGCAATACTTCCGCTATGGACTGATTGAATACCCGAATACAGACAATAGCCCAAGAGGAGTTCTGGTAGCTTCATCTCTAGTAGATCTCTCAAAGAGTACTGTTCCTGTGAGAGTCGCAAACATCAGCGATAAGGTCCGAACAGTGAAGATGGATGAGGTGTTAGCAGCCTGCACTCCTGTAGCATGCATAAATCGCCCCACGCAATCAACCGAATCCAAGTCTTCTGAGCAATTAACAACGGAACTACTCAAGAATGCAGAATTAGGAAGTGAACAGAGGTGTGCTGCGGAGAAGCTACTCCAGGAATTTAAAGACCTTTTTTCTCGAAAACCTGAAGACGTCGGGAGAACGAACATCACCCAGCACAGAATTAATACAGGAAATCATCCTCCAATCAAACAACATCCATTTGCTAAACAGGAAGAAGTCACTGAACTTCTAAGTGAAATGCCGCACAATGATGTCATCGAGCCATCAACGAGTCCTTGGGCCTCTCCCATAGTACTGGTGCGAAAAAAGGATGGTTCAACAAGATTTTGCGTGGATTATCGTCGTTTGAATGACATCACGAAGAAAAACAGTTACCCTCTTCCCAGAATTGACGACACATTAGACACACTTGCTGGCAATAAATGGTTCTCGACTTTGGATCTGAAGAGCTGTTACTGGCAAGTAGATTTACATCCTAATGATCGTGAGAAGACTGCATTCACCACGATACAAGGACTGTGGCAATTTAAAGTTATGCCATTCGGATTATGTAATGCACCTGCCACCTTCGAACGCCTGATGGAGACAGTGCTAAAAGGACTTTCCTATGAAGACTGTCTGGTGTATTTGGATGATATTATCATTGTGGGGCGCACCTTTGAAGACCATCTTCGAAACATCCGAAAGGTGCTGGAGAAACTCAGAATGGCTAACCTCAAATTGAGTCCAGGCAAGTGTAACTTGTTCCGTCGTGAATTGAGCTACCTCGGGCATATCATCTCTGCCGAAGGTGTGAGAACTGATCCTGAGAAGATCTCTGCAGTCGAGAACTGGAGTCACCCTTAAAATGTACACCAACTACGAAGTTTCCTGGGGTTATGCACTTACTACAGGAAGTTTGTCAAGGGTTTCTCAAATATTGCCAGACCACTCCACAAGCTGACGGAAGCCAAACAGAAGTTCCTGTAGACAGATGAATGTGAAAAAGCGTTCAAGCGACTTAAAGAGGCCCTAACATCATCGCCTATCTTGACGTATCCACAGCCCGACAGACAGTTTATACTTGATACAGATGCCAGCCATGAGAGTGTCGGTGCTGTTCTGTCGCAGGAAATTGATGGTTTATAACGTGCCATTGCCTATTGGAGTAAATGCCTGTCTAAACCAGAGCGAAATTACTGTACCACAAGGAAAGAGCTACTCGCCATCATAAAAGCCATAGAACATTTCCATCATTACCTCTATGGCAGAAGATTCCTGCTCCGGACTGACCATGCATCTTTAACGTGGTTGCTTCAGTTCAAGAACCCGGAAGGACAGATTGCCATGTGGATACAACACCTCCAGGAATATGACTTTGAGATACGTCAACGTAAAGGGACTCTACCCAAGTAGCACCGGAATGTTTTTTGTACGTATAATAACGGTTACAATAGTTCAAACACCGTGTTTCGTGTCAAAAGAATGTTCCATTAGACGTTCAAAAATTGTATTATTTAGAACGTTCAAAAAAAGTGTGCATTGTACCATCCATAAAACGTACAATTTCAGTTCTATACAGAACGTTTAAATGTAACACCGTCATAAAACGTTCTGTCTCAGTGAGATTATTACGAATAGGACAAAATGCCCAGATTCAGTTTTAATTTCGTAATATTCATTGAATATTGGTGTTAGGATTAAAACAAACTAACTACACGAGGGTCCTAGGTCTGGATGGTGTGTCCTCCGTGGAAATCATTCTAAGAATGCCTAACCCTTATTTATGTGAGTTTCAAAGAAAATCACGGAAAACTCCGAAAACCTAAGTCGACGAGCGCGACCAGAAATCAAAACCAACTTTTCCCGTCTGTAAGGTTCGAGAGTAGAACCTCGCGGTCACTAATACTCATCGGGAAGTTACAGAAATGAGCTTTTTTTTTCTTTCTTTAAGCATAATTTTAAACTTTTATTATATTTTATTTATGATTCTATTTAAGTTTGGATGTTACTGGTAAATTATCAATATTGATAATGTTTTTAAATCATTACTCTCTTTGATTGTTCTTATTTTATTTATTTATTTTTTTTTAATCCAAATTTTATTTATTAAATTTTAATAAAAAAAAATATTTAATATATATTTCAAAAATTCTTTTCTTAATAGATGAACATTTTACGTAGCCATTCACTTTTAATTAAACTGTTTAAAAGAAATCTTCTACCCATCGCACTACTTTATTCCGTAACATTCTATATAACAGCGCCACTTAACCAGTTAACATGAACAAAAATTTAATAAACACTGTATCTCAAAATTAAAATTTTACATATTAAATTTGTTGCAGATTTCACTAACACATGCTGAGGTATAGCTATCTGGAAAAATTGCATGATAAAGAGTACTATATCGGCCGATATATACCCAAACTGAATTATCATAGTTTTTCATAATATATATTTCATATACTCATGTTAGTGAATTTTTAATAATAATAATAATAATAATAATAATAATAATAATAATAATAATAATAATAATAATAATAATCTGAGATATTGCTTTCCTTTAAACGGGATTGAGTTACAGCACATTAGTGCCACCTCTCAATCAATATATGCTCATATTAGATCACCATAGTTTAACATAATATCTATCTCACATATCAAGTTTGGTGCAGTTTTATTCAATAGAAACTGAGATACTGCCCTCCGTTACATGGAGGGGGGGGGAGCATTACATAATAGCTGAGCATCTTTTAGGTCATATATTCCAAAAATTAATCAGGGCTAGTTTAAATAAAAGTTCGACTAATTATCAAGTTAGGTTAAATTCTGTCCACTAATTCTTCAGATGCAATTTCTACAAAATTTTATTAAGATGCGCAAACAAGTTCTAAAAATTGTCGAATCCTATCGAGGACGTCTCAAGGAGTGTTAAAACCCCGAAAATTTCCATGCATCGATTGCGTTCTTTTTATGTATACAGAAAAAATAAAGTGTATGCCATTTCTGATCCTTTCACTGAATATTTTGTTCAATACTGAAATATACACTAAAACAAAATATGCTTTTCCGTTTAATTCGAGATTTTAAAACGAAAAATAAAGTGATCTCATATGTTTTTCAAATACTTTATAAAAATTTAAATAATTGTTTAACTCAGCTCCACTTTTTCTAAAAAAAAAAAAAAAAAAAAAAAATATATATATATATATATATATATATGTTTTCTACAGCTATAAATGCTTAATAAATTTCTGTTTCAAATGTTGAACTTTGAAACATGATTATTCCGGATGTAAGAAGGGAATAGCAGATGGATTTGACATCTGTGGATTGCATTTATTTAATTCTCGCTGACCCTGCAAAGTCAAACAAACGCCAGCGCCAGATCTTGGAAATGTCGTGTCGTTATGTGAAGCGGTAATTTTAAAACATGTAATCTGTTTTGTTCAGTTTTCGCGTTATAATGACTTGGATAAGCTTTAGAAAAGGTAAAAATGTAATATTTTTAACCTGTAATATTCTCTATGTTCTATTTATTAAAGTCTTATTTTAATATCAATTAAACAATCATTTTCATATCTGCGTAAGTTCTTAAGACTAACTTTTGATAGTTGTAAGCAGCGTTTTATCGCAGAAAAAACTGCTCCAGTTACAGAAAATCTCTTAGAAATTATGGATTCATTTTATTAATTTAGTCTTCTGAGATGGAAATTGTTAAAATGACTATTTTTGGTTATTATGTTTCTGAATGAAGTAACATAAAGAGTTTAAAAGATGAGAGTAAATTTTAAGTGAATGCCCTTTCAGACTGGTCATTGTGTATTTTAAAATGCTAGTTGCAAGGGTGTTTTCTTGACAGAAAATTAAGAAAATTTGAAGAAAGGTTTGTAAGGTTTATGAAGAAAAGTAAGAAGGTTTGTAAATCTTTTTTTTTTCTTTTTAAATTCTGAAGTATTTATTTAATGTTTACATGATCATATATATATAATCTAGGTTATGCAAATTGCATATTTTTAAAATAATATCCTAAGTTTCACTGACTTATAATTTTAAATATCTCTTTACTGTAATTTATTAAATAAAATATATCAACTTGTTTAACTGCATAATAAAACGAAGATTCAATTCAATTTTATTCCACATCTTTATAAAAAAAACATATTCTGCTTTAAAAAAAAAAAAAAAAAAAAAAAAAAAAAAGACGATATTGATAAGTAAATAAATGATAGACTAAGAAATAATATATTATAAGAAATAATATATTATAAGTAATATACTCTTATTTATTATTTATTAATAATAATAATATTTACATTTATTAATTATTTACTATGCCATGATAGCATAATTACATCGAATGAGTAAAAATTGCGTTCACTCAATTTAAAGAAATTTAAACATTTAAAGAATACCAATTACATTGCCATGTGAAATAAATTTAAATACCTGCAAACATCATTTTTGTAAACTACTGCTGTAAACTGAAAATATGTATACACACTTGCACTGAAATTTAAAAATATGAAGTATGTTAAATATTTTAGAAAAATATTTTGATTAAAAAAATATTTATATATTTAAGTATTTGGAAATTTTTTAAGTTTCTTCCTTCTAACTAATTTTTAATTTTTCGTTTCAATTTCTTATTATTATAAATTAACAATATATTCTAAACTCAATTATATATTATTTTAGCGGTGTATTGGTACATTCATTTTCGAAATTATTTTTTATGTTGGAATATTAAAACTTTCTATGAACTTCAGCATTCAAATATATTTATAAACTATCCATGGTCTTACAAAGTAGTACCCAGAAATGTTTAGAATATACAGGGTGCAAAGTCGAGAGCAGACCTTTATTTGCGCAACAATTGGCCTCAGATGTCCTCCAATAAGAAAAATGTATTTACAAAAAAAAAAAAAAAAGTAAGCAAAAAGTAAGTGCTCATATTTTTTAAAACATTTTGTAACTGAAACTATATATTTGCGACCAATTGTTGCGGAGATAAAGGTATTCTCGTGACTATGCTTTGCACCCTGTATTAAAAAAAAAAAAAATAGTATAAATGAATTTTTAATCTTAGTTAAAGCCAAGCAGCAGATATAAGATCACTGAAACCACATAGAACAATTAGAAGGAAATTACAAGAAATTTAAATAACCTGGGGAGACTGATTGTGATTTATTGAAGCATTTATTTTTTATTTATTGATTTTTATTTTATTTAACTTCAGTCTAATCATAAATTTATTCCTATATTGTAAGTTGCAATTTTAATAATTTTGCCGGTGCGTAAAAACCACATGAAACTCAAATCAAAAGATACAAACAAGCAACGAGGAGATAAAAAATTAAGACATCATTTTGATTTTTTTTTTTTTTTAAGGAAAAGCTTAGAACGGTAAAAAAACCTCGTCAGGGGTGACCTTTTTCGTCGTTGAGCACAAATGTACGATTTCGTTCGTTAGCAGCTATAATAGAAAATTGCTAGCGGGCACCCTATTGTACAAGAAATTAATTGAAGTTAAAAATGACGAAAAAATTGGAATAAATTATTTAGTTCAAGAAATCAGAGAATCATACAGAAAACAACCATGAAAAACAAACATTAATCATAGGATGACGCATTCGGAATCACAAGGATTAAAACAAGCAAAATAATTCAAGAGTTTAGTTGTAAATAGCAGATGGAGAATAATGAAACAACACAGCAACGGGGATATAAATTACTTTTTTTTTTAAATTCAAATAATGTTTGAGAAAATTTAACATACTTACTATTCCTTTAATTTCAACTTATATGTATGAAAAATTCCATATTTTATGGCAGTAATTCCCAAAAAGTGTCATAACGTCTCTATGTCCCTTAAAAAATTCCTTAAATTTTTGCATTTTTAAAAAATTTCTTTTTTCCCCTAATCTGAAGATAATGACGTTATAGTATTAATTACGAAACTTTGAATAAACACTATAAAATGCAAGAACTCGCGACTGCTACAAACAAACACGGCTGCTATAAACAAAGCGGCAACGCATTCAACACACTCAACATACTTGTTTGCAGTTCTCGCGCCTACATTGTTCGCCTGATGAAGGGTTGTGTCTTCTTTTGACGCGAAACAGTTGGTGCGAGTTCTTGCATCTCATTGTGTTTATTCAAAGTTTTTTAATTAATACTATAACTTCATTATCTTCAGATTAGGGGGAAAAAAGAAATTTTTAAAAAATGCAAAGATTTAAAATTTTTTTTAAGGGATAGAAAGACGTTATGACACTTTTTTGGGAAAAATGTCATAGAATATAGAATTTGTCATGCATATACGTTAAAATTAAAGGAATAGCAAGTATGTTAAAATTTCTTAAACATTATTTGAATTGAAAAAAAAAAAAAAAAAAAAATTCATATTCCTGTTCATGTGTTGTATCATTCTTCGTCATCAGCTATGTACATTTTGCTTCAAAATATACATAGGCCCGTACTGAGATGATTTTGTATAATGACGTCACATTTTTTTTTTTTGACTACACTATTTTAGAACGTTTACAGTACGTTTTCTAGAACGTTCTGAAAATGTGTATAACGTTTTGAAAACGTTCTAAAAGCGTTTAAAACGTTCTGAGACCGTATACGTAGAACGTTCTCAGAACGTTTCTATAACACCGATGGTGATTGCTACACGTTCATTGAACGTTCTCTGAACCGTACTATTGTACGTCTTCAAGATGGACAAATAGACGTCTATAACACGTTCAAAGTGAACGTTCTTAGAACGTGTTTGCAGAAAAATTTTTGAACGTTCAGAGAACGTTTCTGTGCTGCTTGGGTTCATGGTAATGCAGATGCCTTGTCACGGAAGCCCGGCTCGGAAAGCTGCAAGTACTGCTCTAGAGCCGAACAGAAATACCTGCCGATAAATCCGATTGCCTGCCAAGTTACTGTCTCAACACCGTCAGAACAAGATCCCGATCCATGGAGTGACGAAGAACTTATACATGCCCAGTTGGAAGATCCTGACATAAAGCCAATATTACAGATGAAGGAGACAACCAGCAACAGACCTACCTGGCAGGACATTTCCAGATTTAGTCCCATTACGAAAAGTTATTGGGCACTTTGGGACTCTCTTCATATCAGAAACGGCGTATTATACAGAAAGTGGGAATCTGATTATGGGAAAAGCTTCAGATGGCAGATTTTATTACCAAAATCAAAAATTCCAGCTGTTTTAAAACAACTGCATAGTAGCTCTACTGGAGGCCATTTTGGGGTAATGAAGACGCTTCAGAAAGTTCGGGAAAGTTTCTACTGGTGCAAGGCAAGGGAGGACGTGGAGAAATGGTGTAAATCCTGTGATGCTTGTGCGGCACGTAAAGGCCCGCAGAAACGAAGTCGAGGAAGTCTGCAACGGTATAACGTGGAAGCACCATTTGAACGGATTGCACTCGACAACTTGGGTCTTTTGCCACGGACCTCCAGAGGAAATAAATGCAACCTCGTCGTGATGGACTATTTCACCAAGTGGCCTGAGGCATATCCCATTCCCAATCAAGAGGCATGCACAGTCACCGAGGTCCTAGTGCAGCAATGGGTGTCAAGGTACGGCACGCCCCTACAACTTTATACCGACCAAGATAGGAACTTTACCTCTGATGTTTTCAAAGGACTGTGTCAACTACTAGGCATTGACAAAACCTGGACAACACCATTACATCCCCAGTCGGACGGCATGGTCGAGAGGTTCAACCGTACCATCCTGAATAACCTCTCTCTTCTAGTATCAAGGAACCAGCAAGATTGGGACTTGAAGTTGCCATTGTTCCTGCTGGCTTATCGAAGTGCTGTCCATGAAACCACCGGCAATACTCCAGCCCAGATGCTCTTTGGACGTGAACTTCGTCTCCCGTGATCTCCTGTTTGGTTGTCCACCCGATGCACCTTCATCGCCCGAGGAGTACATCCAAGATCTCCAGGCACGATTTGAGGTCGTACACAACTTTGCACGGGAGCGGATTCACATGGCAACGGAGAAAATGAAGACAAGGTACGATCTAAAGGCTACACAACATGAGTTCCAGGAAGGAGACAAGGTCTGGTTGTGAAATCCCGTTCGACGCAAAGGGCTCTCCCCCAAGTTACAGTGCAACTGGGACGGACCGTACACAGTCTTAAAAAGGCTGAATGATGTAGTGGTGCGGATTACTAAAACACCTTCATCAAAACCGAAGGTGGTGCACTATAACAGGCTAGCCAAATACCACAATTACCGGTAATATTAAAATTAAAAATGAAAATGCTGATAAAATTTGCGCATGCGTAATGTACATATTTATATATAAATTTTTGTACATATTTGTTAATTTTGTAAATATTTCTCCCTTGATTTATATTTCTATTGTATAGTTATATGCAACTTAGTGTTTTTATTTGAGATTGTGTAAATTTGGTTAGTTTCGCCTCTTGACCAAGGGTTGCACTGCCCGGGACGTGCAGTCCTTGGGAGGGGGGCAGTGTTACAAAATTGTAAATAATTGTGTTTATTTTTGTATAAATTCTTTCAAAGAGGCTTAGTAAGTTGATAAAGTGCTAATTTTGTCCATTTCTAGTCATTTTAGCGTTGAAATAGCCTTATTTCCCCTTAAAAACGCATTAAAAAGCCCAATAAGGCAGGTAATGAAATTGGCGCCAAATTTGGCGACTTTTTCCCACCTTGGCGATTTTTTTGGCGACCTTGGTGAGAAAATCCTTATAAGGGATATACCAAATATGGAAGCTGTAAGTTGATTGGTTGACCACTTTCTAGAGTTTTCTCGAAAAATCTGGTTTCCATTGAACAGTATTTAAGAAGCGCTTTCTTGCCAAGGCAGTCAGTCCAGTTCAGATCTCAGTCAGCTTCGCTAATGCTTGTATTGGTTTGAGCCTCTTTGAAAGATACTTGCTTTAAGTGTTATTGCTATGCAGTTTGTACTGTGGATTTGCTATTCACAGCTGTTGTTTAAGCTGCGTTTACTGACTGAATTGAAGCTGATACTTGGTTTATAGACCTGTATTTTTCTGGAACTTTCTGTGAATAAATTACTGAATTTTTGTACGTTTGGCCTTTCATTCTCGGACAACTCACGAACCCCCAAGTACGCAACAATACATACATACATATTTTTATAAATAAATAAATAAATATATATATATATATATATATATATATATATACAAAAATCGTGTTATAAAAACTTTTCAGATATAAAAACACACGTTTACATGCCTGTACCCCGAAGATAAAGAACCCCGTGTCACAAAAATATAATTTTTCAGGAATTATGTTATAATGAAAACTTGGAAAATGCCGTGTTCTTTACACATCCAGTGCTTAAAAGCATTTTTTTTTTATAGAGATACGTCTTTAAATTGAAAGAAAATAAACTGATCGTTTAATAAACTTTTGATCTTCATAAACTTTTGAGAAGGAGTCTCTCTCTCTCTTTCTCTCTCTTTCTATATATATATAATATTATATTATAACTTAGTGAAAAAACGATAAAAAGTGATCAAACTCAATGCAATATGTAACTTGACTGACAAAAAAAAAAAAAAAAAAAAAAAAAAAATCGAAATTAAAAAAAAATGAAATGAAAGAAAGCACGCTGTTTCCTAATTTTTCAAGGACATTGCAGGAATAGAGCAAGGAAAAAGTATTGTTTACTATGTTGAAGAGGGCATAAAGCTAAAACTTTTCTTTAATGAATGTCTGAACCTTAGTCACCAAACGAAAAAGACCCGCATGAACAAAAGAGAAATTAAATTACATCGAGGCTGATATGCTGTCTAGGGATTTACCAGAATATATTACTAATAAGGAAACCCATTTGAAAAAATGAAGGAAATCATGTTTCACATTACTTGCAATTAGACAAAATTCAGGAGGTTAAAAAAAAATGAATTTAAGAAAAAAAATTCACTGAAATAAATAATGTTTTATGTTTTCGTAAGAAAGGTTCTACCAAAATCTCTATTCCATTTTCTTTAAGACATAAATTACTCAAAATTGCTCATGTAAAATTCAGACACCCAGGCATTCAAAAAGCTCTAAATTTACTTACCCCTGTTTATTATTGTCAAAACATATCTAAAGTTATTATGGATTTTGTTAAACATTCTCGCATTCGCCAGTTGAGTAAAAAAAAACATGTCAAAAATGGTTTGGTCTATTACAAACTCTGCCTTCAGTTGATAAACCTTTTGAACTGATTGCAATTGATAATGTGGGTGGTTTCAACTATTACAATTCCACAAAAAAAAAAAAAAAAAAAACTTTAATTATGGATTTTATTTCTAGATATATATAGTCATTTGTTCCAAGGTCAATTACTACTGAAACATATGCTAATCTCTTCAAATATATATATATATATATATATATATTTATATACAGGGTGGCCATAATTAAACTGCAAGTTTTCAAGGGGTGCTGGAGAGAAAACTACTAAGAATATTTCAGTGGAATTTGGTATCTACCGTTTCAGAACATGCGCAAATCAAATATGAAAAAAAAATCGCCATTTTCACCCGATAGATGGCGCTGTACCGTAGTTCAACGCTCACCGGTGGCATATACTACTTCCAAAACCGATAGACAGAGCATAATGACATTCTAAGAGGCATATAAACAATATAAAACATCACTTACAGTTTATTAAAATTTATGGATTGTTTAATTTGTGATCTTAATTTACGTTAATTTTTGATTCCAGGATACAGTAAAATTTTAATTACTGAAGCGAATTGTATGGAATTTTGATACTGTAAATGATGTTTTATACTGTTTATATGCCTCTTAGAATGTCATTATGCTCTGTCTATCGGTTTTGGAAGTAGTATATGCTACCGGTGAGCGTTGAAATACGGTACAGCGCCATCTATCGGGTGAAAATGGTGATTTTTTTTTCATATTTGATTTGCGCATGTTCTGAAACGTGTAGATACCAAATTTCACTGGAATATTCTCACTAGTTTTCTCTCCAGCACCCCTTGAACACTTGCAGTTTAATTATGACCGCCCTGTATATATATATATATATATATATATATATATATATATATATATATATATATATATATTGTATTATTGTTTCTATTTAGTATAATTGTTTTTGTAAGAAAAAAGGTTGCGGTCATTACTACCTCCCAATCTTGGCGCGAAGGGGGGGAGTAGTAATATATGAAATTGTAGTTTAATTAATATATTGTTTTGAATCCAAGGGGCTATTTATGCTATTTTAAAAACTAAATGTTAGCAAAAATAATCTTTTTTTTCTTCTTTTTTTTTCTGTTTTAATACAACTATATTTCTCACCAGACAAAATAATCCGAACTGCTAGAAGGACATGCTCTAACTAAAAAGTAAAACCAATTAAATAATTAAAAACACATTTCAATTCCCTTTTTAATCACGCGACAAATCGCCACGTAGGGAAGAATTCCCGTACAATCTTTGAAATTTTCCCCGTATAAATATACATTCATCCCTTATCGGATGGCGTTTTATTTAATGACATTGCCAAATAAAATGTACGATACTGTTTTAGGAAATGTAAATTTATACTAGTCTGTTCCTACACTGGAACTACATAAAATATTTTAGTTTTCAAATAAAAATGTTGAACGGTATGGAATCCACGACTGCATCCTTTACTCAGCTCCTAATGGCGACGTTATCTATATATATATATATATATATATATATATATATATATATATATATACCAACCCTAGTAATGCATTAAAATTTAAAAGGGTGTAAGACAAGAGGACATATTTTGACCCACACTCTTCAATGCAGTACTTCAAGATGTTTTTGAAAAATTAAATTGGGAACAGAAAGGCATAAAAATTGATGGAGGGTTTACAAATCATTTGATATTTGCGGATGATATTGTACTGCTTGCATCCTCATTGGAGGATTTGCAAGATATGCTTCAGGAATTAAGCAAAGGAAGCAAGCTCGTTGGATTGAAAATGAACCTCAAGATAAATGTTATGTCAAATTCCTTTTCTTCTCCACTGAAGATCACTGTTGATATGGATAAATTAGAAACAGTATGGAGTTATACTTATCTGGAACAAGTCCTTGCAATGAACGAGAACATAATGGAAGAAATTAACTAACGAGTTAAACTTGCATAGTGAGTATTAGGAAGAAATAGCGCTATATTCAAAAGCGACTTTCTAATTTCTTTGAAAAGAAAAGTTTTTGGTTAGTGTATTTTGCCTGTTTTAACTTATGCTTCAGATATTTAGACATTAACATGTAAAGCTATATAAAAAACTTCAAACAGCCCAGGGAGGCATAGAGAGATGTTAGGATGCATGTTAGGATTACCTCGAAGAGACAGACAGCGAAACACTTGGATTATAAAGCAAACCAAATTACTGATGTTATTTTTAGAGTCAAGAAGATAAAATGGAGCAACTTGCGAGAAGAAATGATGATAGATGGACCATTAAAGTCTTATTTTGGATACAAAGAGATAGGAAAATATCGAGGTAGAGATCATTGTGTCGTTAGAGAGATGAAATTGTAAAGTTTGGAAGAGAAGAATGGAGAAGAATTGCAAAAAACAGGACAGTTTGGAATCATTTAGGAGAGGCCTTCATCCTGCAGTGGCTTGGTAAAAGCTGAAATTAGTGAAGATGATAAAGTTGATGATAATATATATGCCTAATGACTTATAAATCTATAAATAGTTTAAAAAATTCATAATAATCGATAACTTAGTGCAATTTTCAAAGTAATTATGAAAATTTGAGAAGAGGTTTTTATTCTGAATTTACAAAATTATATATTTTTTTGCGAAAACTGTGGTGATGATACAAAAATTAGGGTGGTAAAGAAATGATGAACAATTTAAATTTTAAAACTTCTTCAAACTTCATAAAATTAATGAAAGTACTCCCTGTGTCGAAAGGACGTGGCCTTTCTTCTTCAGATGCAAAACCTTGGAATAGCAAGATTGAAATGCAAACCGGTAGTGCTTTCGTTAATTTTATGGTATGTGAAGAAGTTTTTTAAGTTTAAATATTGATTATGTGCACCAGTTATTTAATTCAGTATTGTGTTAAACCTTATTATAAGATTCTTTCATCACATTTCGAAATTTCTTAACGATCCTGTTTTTCCAAAAGATGAACTGTTAGGAAAATCTGCTGAAGGAATAATTAAGTTTTAATGCGCTTTGTAAAATGTTATTCTCAAAAAAGGGGTTGACGTTATGTTTTAAATGAAAAAAAAATAAGTTTTCATGAAAACTAGGGAGCTGATACTAAAAATAGGGTGGTCAAGAAAAAATGAACTACCTAGAATATCTGCAGTTATTTCCATGCCGATTCAGGCAAAAATATTTGTTGTGATTTGGTATCCGTTTTGAGCCAAATGTCTCTGTAGAAAGAGAATTTTTGTGTAAACAAACATTTAGAATACTCTCCCCCCCCCCCTTTTTTTTTTTTCAAACAGCAAATATAACTTATACATATTGCTACATGTATATTTCATTTATTCAAAGCAATTTTGTAATTTAAACAAAAACAAATAAGGCGTGTCTACAGTTACGTCTTAATTGTTCTACGAAACAACGCTTGGAAGTGGAATAAATACATTTTCGTTAAAATATATATACATTTCTAATAAATAAGTAAATATATGATATTTTTTCCTAATTATTTTCTTTTAAAATATTTTATTCATGTTTTTAATTTATTTGTCATACATATAAATGTAAATTTAAATTACATTTTTAAAAATTGTTAAATTGTCTACATATTGCATGATTTTGGGTTTAGATAAAATATATATATATACATATTAATAGAAATAATTTACATACGTCACATCCTATCTAATATACACACATATATATATTCATTTATTTATTTTATTTATTTTTATTTGTTTGTTTGTTTGTTGTTGCTTTTTTGAAAGTTAAATATATAATTTGTTTTCGGTGCGCATAATAATGAGGACTTTCATTAATAATTAAATACTGTTTTTAGTATTACATCAAATATCTAAGACAAAAGATTATTTTTTCTTTTAGATATAAAATAATATAATTTATTTTTATTACTGCCATAAAGCCAAAAGATCTAGCTATTTAAATAACAATTTCTGTTCCACTGATTGTCAAAACAAGCCCTAGCCTTGATTAGTGTTAGGAATGGGATTTCTTTACTGGTATTTCTTAATGAAAGCATTGGAACTACATATGTGACTTGAATATAATTAACGACATTTGCTTTCATATTTATTCCATGAAAATGGATAAAATAATTTATAAAAGAATATATCTAGTGAATGAAGCAAAAAATTACTTTTTTATATTGTTTTTGTTTTACAAAAATGTTATGAAAAAGACAATTTTGTTTACATCAAGTTTTATACTACAATTATTTTCATTGCTATGAAGTTGTAGTATTTTTTAAGTAAAATATTTGCGTGCATTTTACTTCAGTTTATGAATGGTTTATTTATATTATTAAAACTTGAAAAAAAAAAAATCAAATCAAACCAAATAATAACAACAACAATAATAATAATAATAATGATAATATTGATGATAATATTGATATGAGTAATATTATATATATATATATATATATATATATATATATATATATATATATATATATATATATATATACATATATATATATATATATATTTGTAATTGGGGATAGATTTTGTTTTACTTTATTTTTAATAAATATAATTAAAGAAAACTGATCTGTTCCTTTTCACTCTTGTAAATTATTATCATTAGAATCTTTAAAAAATTCATTTTATTATTAGTCAAAATTATCCTAACTAAATAATTAATCATAATTAGACTAAACTGAGACTAAAATGAGACTCTAATTCGATCATTAAAAAAAAATGTATAAAAAATATAATCCAAAATATTAAAATAAAAAATCTAACATCCTTTGTAAATTTTTAGTTAGTTACTTGGATTTCAAAAATCCTTTAATTATTTTTTTAAGGTGTTCATCAAATTGCAGTGAACTATATCTCTGAAAACATTCTGCATTTTAACGTCAATCAGAATTTCTGTATACACTGTACGTAACAACTTTCAAACAGACTGAGAAATATCTTTAAAAAAATATTTCTCAGATACGCAGGCAAAAATTATGTATGTGTGTATATATATATATATATATATATATGTATAAAATAAATGTTCGTTTTTCATCGAATAACTGATATATTACTTCACAGATTTAGCAGTTCATACCATTAATGGTTTTACAATTTTATATGTTCTGTTACACTATTATAGGCAAAAATTGAAGTTTTATTTATTAAATATATTGGTATCAATATTTTCAAGAGACGTGTAAGAATCTTATCAATAATTGCAACATACAACCACAAATATATATATATATATATATATATACTTTAAAATTTTCTGCAATAGAACGTATATATGTACGTCAAGGTAAAATAAATAAATAAATAAAAATTAAAAATTAAAAATTGTCAGTGTTTTGTCAAATTATCGATAAATATCAATCAAAAATTATCAGGAAATTAATAAATTATCAATTTATAAAATAGAAACTGGTTTTCATGGTCATATATGAAATATAATTAATTAAATATCTGAATAAGTATCTATGAATATCTAAGAAATCGGCAAGAATTATCATAATCATTCAATAAATATAATCTTATAGTATCTTATATAATCTTATAATATCTGAAACACCATAAACCTGTCCTGTGTTTTTACAATAGTCACAGTGAATTGCAGCTCCTTAGTAACTACAAAAAGTTATACTCCTTACATATCTTTGCTCTTGAATCCAGTCTTCACCAGCCTGCAATTGACTTTCTTTTTTGTTCATTTAATTAAAGGACTTAATTTTTGACCATGTAATACAAAAAATGTATAAAACATTGCTCTGAAACATATAGTTAAATCACTGATTATGATTTGATAAGTCAATGCGAAAAGCTTTGGATTATTTAAAATTTTTTTAATAAAGTTTATTTTAGACGTGTTTTTAAAGTTTTTTTAATCATATTAAAAAAAAAAAAATTACTCTGTGTATCATAACCTATTGTTTCACAAGAATTATGTTTTGTTTTATTTATACAAGAATATGATAATTATAAACATATAAAACTAAAATAATACTTATTTTTTTTTAAATGACAATAAAATATCTTTAACTATTTTTCCTTTTTTAATCTGATCTCATTTATATAACTAAAACTAGTTTGTTTAATTAAAACACTTCCGTATGTTCTTTAGAAATACAAATTCTTACGACTTCAGAAATGCGTTCTATCTCTCAAAATTACGCACTTTGAAGTTTGTTAGATTTTGCCAAACAATAATTTTAGAGAAACATGCACAAAGTTTTAGATCTAGAATCAGTTAACATTCCTGATAATTTTCAATATAAATTACAACTGCGAAATTCTGCGTAAATATTCATGAGTTTTAAAATAAAGTTCTATGTTCTGGAAAAATTAGAAATCTTATGTATTTCAATGTGTCACATATGGTTACAGTTTTGATTATTTTAATTTTAAGAATACTCAGTTTTTTATTTTATATGTAAGTTTAATAATTTGTATATGAAATACACTAAAATAAATTCTTTAAAACTGAAACTATGGTTTATTAATTTTTTTCAATATATACTCTTTAATTTTATTTAAAATGTTAAATAAAATTGTAAGTTACTATTACCCTTTTTGTCTTAACACTTTCGCTACTGACATTTCCCCCCCTTTTTTAATACTGATTACCGGGGAATATTGACGTAATCTCAAGCTAGTTACCGCAAACTTTTGATGTTTATACATGGATAAAAATCAGATATAATTTTTTTAAATGTCACTCTTGTAATTATCTGAAGCTTGAAATGAAGATTAGTCAAGAAAAATTAGAAAGACGCAGGAGGTGATTTAATCCACATGAAACAAAAGTAGCTGCAACCAGAATTGTTATTTAGAAAAAAATATAGTTAAATTTTAATTGCAAAAAAATAATTTTTTTATTCATAAAAATTCCTATATAAATAACGTAGTAATGAATTTTATTAAGTTTACTGTTTCCGCTGTTCTATTATAGTATTAAATATTCAGTTCGTGCCTTTTATGAAAAAACTGACTTTTCTTACACTCTGTTTTCCCAAATAGCATCCAATACCAGATCGCTGACGCGAATTTACGATGTTTGGAAATACGTAACTCCACCCAGGAGCGTTTCGTTTGTATTATGTGTGACGTGTGATGTGTGTTATATTATTTCTCAAAAGGTATCCAAGTTTCATATTTGTTAGCCGACGTACTACGCATGTATGTCAGAAACAGCATAATGTTTATGCGCATACAATTGCGATGACTTGGATACCAAATTATTAAATTTCTTAAGAAGCTTGGCCCGATGGCGATCATGTAACGTCTTGCTTTGAGTAGATAAATAGTACAAAACTCAATTACGATCAAAAGTATCAAGTGAGTTAAGTAGTTGAGACAACTGTAAATGCAGAAGCTTGCTTCTTAAGAAATTTAATAATTTGGTATCCAAGTCATCGCTTGCTAAGATCTCTCCCCATCATAATCCTATTTCGACCTTAAATAAGTCGTCTCGTAATTTTTCGGACAATGAATTGTCAATTCTTGATCGTGGTTTAAATTATTCTATTGGTGGACCTAAAGTTGATGTTCCTAGGCTTTTGGCTGCTATTGAACCTCATATTAATAGACTCTCTATGCAAGATAAGCACCATGTACGAACTGAAATTTCGAAAAAATTGTTGCGTAATTCATATGATACTCCCCCTCATCACTCATCCGAAGTAAAGATCCTGAAACAGTTGTCAAGTGATCCTTCAATTGTTGTTACTCGTGCAGATAAAGGCCGTGTTACAGTTATTCTGGATAGGCATGATTATGAAAAGAAAGCTTTAACTTTATTAAATGATAATTCTACATATAAACTGCTAAATAAAGATAATACCCCTGCCATCCAGAGAAAATTGAACAGTTTAATTAGTAAATTCGAAAAACTTGAATTATTTGACTCTTCTACAGCTAAAACTTTGAGATGTTACTCCGGTTCAACATCTATTTTCTATGGCTTACCAAAGATACATAAACCAGATTCTCCTCTTCGTCCAATAATAGATTATTCTAAATCCCCACTGTATAATTTATCTCGTTTTCTGTCTGATTATCTTAAACCTTTTACATTGAATTCCCAGTTTAGTATACTTTCTGCTTATAGCTTTCTTGATGATTTAAAACAGAGTAATGTTCCCTTTGATAGTTTAATGATTTCACTTGATGTTGTTTCTCTGTTCACATCTATCCCTATCCCTTATGCTTGTGATATTATTCGAAAATCTTGCGATAACATTTCTTTCAACAATTCTTTAGATACTGATACTTTAATTGAACTTATTTCTTTTTGTTTAACTTCCAACTGTTTTAGTTTTAATAATTCTTATTATCAACAAATTAATGGCACTGCTATGGGTTCCCCCATTTCAGTTAGAGTTGCAGAAATAGTCATGCAGTTTATTGAAAATCAAATTAATTCTCATTTACATAAAAAAAAAATTATTTTTGGCGTAGATTTGTGGACGATGTTTTTATAATCACTGATAATCATTATGTTTCTGATATTCTTAAATATGCTAATTCCGTTAATCCTTCAATTCAGTTTACCTTAGAACAAGAAAAATATAATAAACTCCCTTTCTTAGATATTTTAATTGAACGTTCATCTTCTGATACTTATTCTAAATTTGTTACTTCTGTTTATAGGAAACCTACATTTTCAGGCCAATATTTAAATTTTAATTCAGTTAACCCTTCTTCACATAAATCTGCTGTTTTCCATACGTTACTTCACCGCGCAAAATTATATTGCAGTACCGATGAACTTTTCCAGTTGGAATTGAAAAGGATTTTTTCGGACTTAAAGCGTAATAATTATCCCTCTCGTTTGCTTAAAAGGAAATTAAAAGAGTATGATTTTAATAAGGATAATCATAAAACTAATTCATCTAATTCACCTAAATTGTTTGTTACTATTCCTTACTATAAAAATATTTCTGAATCTATTGCCAAAGTTTTACGCACTGTTAATTTATCTGTTTCCTATAAACCTCAATTTCTAATTCGTAATTTCCTTTCAAATTTTAAAACTGTTATCCCCCCTTTTTCCCGTACTGGTGTTGTTTATAATATCCCTTGTAAATCTTGTAGTTCAGTTTATATTGGTCAAACTGGCTGTTCTCTTCATACTCGAATTAAGGAACATAAAACAAATTTCAAAAACCGTGATATACGTTCAAAAATAGTACAACATGCCATAGAAACTGACCATTTACCTGATTTTAACAATACTAAAATAATCGTACCTAATTGTTTAAATTATCACTCAAGAATTTTCCTGGAGGGCTGGTACACAAATCAACATTTTTCTCCACTTAATGAGACATGCGCAGTTCCTGATGAATACGTTGTACTCATATAAAGTCTGTTGTTCATCTCATCATTTGCACTTGATGTTTTTACTGATGAGGAGCCTGTAATAGGCTCGAAACGTTTAAATTTATGTTTTTGTGTTTTTAATATTTTAAAATGTATATTTTTAATGTATATTATCTGTCTCAGTTTTTGATGTGATTGAAATATAATTTTACTACGAGACGTAATGATTTTTAAATATTTTAAAAATCCATTCTTCTGCAAGAGTTTGTAAATATTTATAAAAGAGTACATCAGAATGTGGATCGAGTTTAAGATATACAATAAAAGATTTGAAAAGAGCACAGTGCACAAGAAGCATGAATACTTTTTTGTCCAATTGATTGATTTTCGCAAAAATGAATAATATGACAAATACTGATCAGTACGATCAACTCCTTTCGTATATTCATTGTATTTTACTACGCACTCAGGCTTACAAATTTTTTGTCCAGTTTTTTATTTAGTTTATTAGTCTCCACAAAGTTAGAATTATGTATAGTTAATATCATTCGAACATCGCGTTTATCTTTCCTCTTTAGAGCAAGTACATAATCTTTCCGCCTAAAATCTGATTCCCACCTTTTAAATTTTATATTCTCTAGTTCTTTTGGATATCCTCTATTTCGATTTACTGTACCACAAATTCGAATTTTATTTTTCAAAATGTTTTCAGCTATTGCAACATTATTGTAGTAATTATCCATGTAGCAATGGTGCCAAACGTTTTCATTTTTATTTAAAACGAGGAAGATTGTGTCTTCCAACCTTTCACCTTTTCCACAAAAAATTTGAAAGTTGCAGATATAGTCACACCTTGCTTCACACAACTCTCTAACTAGTATTCCATACTTTGTAATTTTTCTCGGATTATAAACACGAAAGGACAATCTTTCACGATAAAATATCATGAATTCATCCAAAGGTAATTCCCCTTCAGGTTTGTACACTGTGTTGAACTTATCAAAAAAATAATTAATTATGTGTTCCATTTTGCATAATCTGTTTGGATTTGACGATATTTCTATATTGTTGGAAAATGCAAAAATCGCACAATTTTTAGAAATATATTTCTTGACATTACGTGTGAAAAATAAGGCATTGCTATGGAAGGACGTGTTGACCAATAATCATGTATTGACGGTTTCTGCACTTGCCCCATATCAAAATATTTAACGCTAGAAATTTTTTCATCTCCAATACCGTAACATTTGTCTTTTTTTTTTTTTTTGAGATTTATATCTGCGCTACATCTGATCATAACTATATATTATTATTACCAGCAGGCTTTGCCCGCTTCACTGGTCACTATATTTAAATGAATAATAATAGAAAAAGAATCACTGTTTTCACTTTATAAATAAGAATTAAAAAAAAAAAAATCAAGTGAAATCGCCCAAAAACTTACTTCGGTTCCCTGATGCCTTCGGCATCGGCTTCTCACCCACAATATTTGGGGTCCGTGACCCTGTTACTTGAGACATCCAACGCCTTACTCTTGGACTTGAATTTGGATGTTTATCGGACGACTGTTTCGAAACGGACAAGGGAAAAGATAAAGAAATCGAAGTACTATTTTTTTTCATATTTAAATCACGATAACACAGAAAAACACTATACCAGTTATACATAGTTTTTACTATTAAGTAATTTCTTATACTTTATATGATTTACACGGTCTACCATAAAATGCTAGCAATTCCACTCCAAGTATAGTACTATAATATGTTATAAAGTTTAATTTTATGTCAAAATGAATGCAGAAAAAAAAAATCGATCCGCTAGCAAACGCACTATTGGAATTAAAAAAGGTATTTTATATCGTCTTAGAGCGCATTGAATGATGAAACTGCAAAACCTTCGGAATTTCCCCTCTGAGCGTGAAAGGGAAATGTCTCGCGGTGAGAAACTTCACAAAATGTTGGAACTGCGGAATCTTCGTTTTTCACCTCGTAGTGAGAAAGTGAAGGTCCGAAGAAATCCTCGATACTTAATCACGTTTTAATTAACATGTTGCTTCCTAATTAAAAATTTGCAATTTTAATTTCGAAGTGCACACGGAGACATTCCAGACTATGTGCGAGCCAAATTTCACATCTGTAAGTGCGGTAAATTTTTCTGGAGACGACTGACAGAGGAAAAGAAAGACGCTATTTCGATTTTATTTATAAGCTATTAAATTAAACAAAATATGCATTTACATTAGAGAACAGATATACTATAGGACTAGTTGACGAACTTTGAAATTTGAAAAATAGCAAGGATGTTTCTCTCCAAAATCTTTACATATGCAATTTTAATTGCTAATTTTATTCATCGCAAAAACTACATAAAATATTAAAAGTCACCAAGAAGTAATTGTACTAATACTGTAACCCTTTTACTTTGTTAATTATAAAATTAAGAAAAAAATCGATGTGGGCACCACATGACTTCCTTATACACTTTTAGAAATATACATAACGTTAAAAAATATTGTCATTGGACCCGAAACAATTGGCTAAAAATATTTTAAAAAATGAAGTATCACCGTGTTCTGAGCCTTTCTGAAAGTTAGTTAAAAACCGATTGCAAGATTTGTATTGGTAACGCTGACGAAGGCAGTAGGGACCCCCCCCCCCAAAAAAAAAAAAAATGGCTAAAAGTATTAAAAAAATGCATTTTCACGGTGTTCTGAACTATTCTGAAAGTTTCAAATGCTTAGCTAGTCGGGAAGTTAGATAAATAAATTTTGAGTTGAACCATATAAACGATGCCGAAGGCAGCAGTGACCCGAAACAATTGGCTAAAAATATTTAAAAAATGCATTGTCATAGCATTCTGAGCTTTTCCGGAAGTTTTAAATGTCTAGCTAGTCGGGGAGATAGTTAAAAATCGATTGCAAGATTTGTATTGGTAACGCTGCCGAAGGCAGCAGGGACCCTAAACAGTTGGCTAAAAGTATTTAAAAAATGCATTTTCACCGTGTTCTGATCTATTCTGAAAGTTTCAAATGTCTAGCTAGTCGGGAAGTAGTTAAATAAATTTTCTGTTGAATCACATAAACCCTGCTGACGGCAGCAGGTATCGGAAAGAGTTGGCTAAAAATATTTACAAAATGCATTGTCAACGTGATCTGAACTTTTCTGAAAGTTTCAAATGTCTAGCTAGTCGGGAATGCAGTTAAATTGCAAGATTTGTCCAAACCGTTTTTGAGTTATTGCCGTTTTTTACATTATGGCCAAAACCTATGAATTTTTGGTCATTATGAACCTAATTTTCCTAAATATCTCCAAAACGGAAAATCATAAAAAGTGCAAAAAAGGAGGTGCACAACTAGATGTTATAACAAACCTATGTACCAATTCGCAACTTTCTACGTCCAACCGTTTTTGAGTTATGCGATATACACTCACATACTTACAGCCGTCAAGAAAAATCGTGTAAAGTCGCTTATATCTCTGAAACGAGAGCTCGTATTAAGACGACACTTGCAGGTCTACAATTAGACATCATGATAGTTGCATGTATAAATTGGCAACCTTCAGCAATCATTCGTTTTCGAGCAATGTGAACTACAAAATCCATTTCGTAAATCGGGATTACTATATACTTCCTTATACTTTGTATAAGGAAGTAAAAAAGTCATAAGATTTAATGAAATTAATATTTTAAATATAAATAAATAAAATTTATAAAATGTTAAAACATCAGTTTTATCAGAAATTCTTGATGATACGAATTTAATTTTCTTTTTTCGTCTTTTTTTTTTTTTTTTTTTTTTTCATGCGTTGAGAAATGTTTTCTCTTTATGATAGAAAAAAGAAATGAAATAAAAGCTGCAAGTATTTTATTCAATCAGCTACAGGCTGAAATTACGACGCAAAGAAAAATGTCGAGAAATTTAATAGTGTTAAATACATTTTAATTAATAACTTTCTGCCTAATTAAAAATTTTAAAATATGGCTTTAAGTTGCATACGGAGACGATAGAACGCCAGATGTCACGTCTGTAAGCGTGGTATATTTTTCTGTAGACAGCTGATCGAGGAAAAGGCAGAGGCCATTTCGCTTTTATTATTAAGATTATTGTTATTTCAAACACATTACTAACATTGTTCGAAAGAAGTTCCTTTTTTTTTTCTTCAAAACCTTAAAAGTAAAAACGTTTTAAGACAGGAAATGTTATAACAATATCTGAATTAAGCAGCACATTCTGTTTATATAAATTAATAAAATCAGACTTTTGTCAGTAAATTTGTCAGAATCAAACATTTTCAGATATATTCACGTTTCACACATCATGAAAGACAAAAATGACTTCAGAAAATTTTGTGTGTGTGTGTGTCGCCGTGTGTGTATGTAGCGCTATTTTTGTCCAGGTATCACGTTAGAACGACTGGACAAAATTCAATGACGCTTGGCAGGAATTTTGATCTTTACCCAACTTAAAATTATATCTGTTAACATTTTCAAAATCCCCCCCCTCCCCGTTCCCCCATAGTGGGGGCAAAAGTCAAAAGCACATGGGTAAGCATAACTCGGCTCCAAATTACTTCACAGTTACGAAATTGCACATGGGGATAATATACATGAGTACAAATAAAACATTATCTGTGATTTAGGATTTTCCGATTTTTAAGGGAGGGGAAGGAAAAATTGATTTTTGGTCGGAAATTTCACAAATGTAATTGTCATTTTGTGTAGAACTCTACCAAAAATTGAACGAAGATATTGAAAAAAACTATACAACTTCCTTAGGATATTTCCAAAAACATTTTTTTTTTTTTTTTGTAATTTGCGGTGGTTAAGAGGGGCAAAATAGAGACACACGTTTTAGTGCTAAATTTGTCCTGAGAAATGCATGGGATCTATGGTCACGTGCGTGGATTGTTTATATGTATCCGACACTTGAAGAAAAGGGTTTTATTGACATTATCCCAGTCTTTCCCTTCGGGTGGGGACAGAAGTCAAAAACACCTTTACGAACAATTTACAAAGAAAAGAAATAAATTTAGATTTCTCTCTTTATTATTCAAGAAAACTTCGTAAAAATTTTTCGGTGCGAGTTTTTGCAGCTAAGAAGGAAAATTAATTAGGACATAATATATCCCAACTAAGAATTAAAATTAATTGGGATATAGCATATGCCATCGCTCCTGGGAGGGTTAAATATAAATATTTTACAGTTATTTCAGTTTTTATCTTTTTTTTTAAATGAGCGAATTTTCACATATTTACATAAATTTCTTTTTAAAAATTAATAATCTATTCCGAAAATAATACTAGATTTATAAGTAGCCTTAAAATATATATAATGTTTTCGAATACATATTATTATATGCATATTTTAGTTATTCAAAGTATTTTTTAAATTAAAAATAAAAGCAAATAAAGAGTATCTAGATTTATGTCTTATTTGTTCGAGATAGTAAAACGTGGAAATGAAATAAATTTATTTTCGTAAAACTATATATACATTTAATAAAGAAATAACTAAATGATATTTTTTTTCTAATTATTTCATTTAAACTATTTCATTAATGTTTTTTATTTATTTCTAATTTATTTCTTATTTATTTATTTCTAGAAAAGTAATTTTAAAATACATCTTAAAAAATTGTCAAATTGTTTACAGTTTGTGCTGTTTTTGCTTCAGACAAACAAATATGATATATAAATAATACAAATAATTTACATATATCACATCCTATCAACCAGATGTTATTTTATTTTATTTTGAAATTTAAATATATCATTTCTTTTCTGTATATATAATAATGCAAAATCCCTATAAAAATTCAATGCAGTTTTTAGTATTATATCAAATATCTAATACATATGAAGCATTATTTTCCTTTTAGATATAAAATCATATAATTTATTTTTATTACTGTCATAAACCCAAAAGATCTAGCTCTTTAATCAACAATTTCTTTTCCACTGATTGCTAAAACAAACGCTAGCCTTGATTAGTGTCAGAAATGGGATTTCTTTACTGGTATTTCTTAATGAAAGCATTGAAACGGCATGTGTGACTTGAATATAATTAACGACATTTTCTAGAAGATCTATTCCACGAAAATGGATAAATGGATTTACAAAAGAATACATCTAGTTTTATAAGAGAATAAATTATTATTATTATTATTATTTTTAATTTGTTTTTGTTTTACAAAAATGTTATGTAAAAAACAATTCGTTTAAAATCAAGATTTATACTACATTTATTTTTACTGTTATAAAGTAGTAGTAACAGGAAGAATATAAAATTTAATTTGAGTTATTAAAATGTGTTTGCTTTTATTATTTTTAAGTAAAACATTGACGTGCATTGTACTTAAATTCATAAGTGGTTTATTCATATTATTAAGATTTGTGAAGGAAAAAAAAAAAACTTTCATTTTATAATTAGTAATAAATTTTGTTTTAACTTCATTATTCATAAATAATTAAAAAGGCTTTATCTGGACATTTCGCTGTTGTAAATAATAATCCAAAGAATCTTCAAAGAATCTATAATAGCCGAAAGTATCCTAGCTAAATAAATAATATTAATTAGAAAAAATATATACTGCAACTCTCCCATATTATAAAAACCTGTTTGAAAAGTATAACCTAAAATATTAAATATCAAAATTAAAATACTAGCACCTTTTGTAGACCATTAGTTTTTACTTTCCGAACATACATATGATAGGAAACTATTGTAATCATGTCAAACATCCGACTTTGAAATTTTGATGTTTCTATAAGTTTTGAGGTCCTCTGAGTTCATTTTTACTATTTTTACGGTGATGTATGTATGTATGTATGTGTGTGTGTGTGTATGTATGTATATGAAAGCGATAGCGCTTAAACGCTTTGCTCGAATAAGCTGAAAGTTGGTACGTAGTATATAGTTACCATAGCACGAACTCTATTGATTTTGGTGAATCTAGGACTCACAGTTTTCTTACACAAAGAAAAATTCGTTATAGCCTATGGGCCAAATCATTAAAAGTCCAATAGCGTATAAACGCCTCACTCGATGGAGCTGAAAATTTATATACCTGTTATAAGTCACTGTCACACGAATTTTGTAGATTTTGAGGAAAAATCTACAAAATAGTCTATCGATAAGTCTATCGAATTATAGTTTTTTTTTTTTTTTTTTTTTTTAGGGACGCAAAGAAAAATTCTTTATCATTATGGTCTTTGTGACCAAATATTTTAAAGTGCGATAACGTTTAAACGCCTTATTCGTTTGAACTGAAAATTTATACACATGTTATAGATCACCGTTGCACGAGTTGTATAGATTTTGGTGAATCTAGTCAATTGTAGGTAAAAAATGAAATGTAATTACTAAATATATCTATGTATATGTGTGTGTGTGTGTATTGTCGATAATTGCAAGAGAAGTGTAAAATACATGCAACCATATACATATGCATATTCTTTAAATTATCTGCAAAAAAATGTATTTACAATGTCAAGTAAAAAGAAAAAAAATCTTTTAAAAATGATCAACATTTAGTCAAGTTATCAATATTTATAAATTAAAAATTATGAACACAATAATAAATTATCATTTTACTAATTAAACCCTCTAAATTCGTTTCAGTGGTTACACATCAAGCATGAATAATTAAATATCTGATGGAGTATGAATCGGCGTCTTTGAAATCGACAAGAATTTTCATAATCGTTCATAAAATTGAATCTGTTAAATAGTTTTTTAAATAAATTTTATAAATATATCTGAAAATAATTCACTTTTTTGGCAGTTTGAATGTTTTTTCCTTTTTTTACAAAACAATTATATATAAGGAATAATTATCAATTCGGTAAAAACTCTATAAATTAAAAGGAAAGAATCGAAAGTTATTTGATTTGAAAAATATTAAAGTATTCGAAATTATTTTACTTCTAAAATATAATTCTTTTCAATATAAACTTTTCAAGAATTTAATTAAAAACAAACTATTTTATGTATTATAATCGATTGTTTCGCAAGAATGTTTTATTATATTTATTAGAGAATATGATAAGTGTAGACTTAAAATTTAAATATTATTTATTTTTTAACAGCAATAAATTGTCACTGATCTTTTTTTTTTTTTTTACTTTTTAATTCGATCTCACATATCTAATTAAAACTAGTTTATTTAATTAAAATACTTCCGTATGTTCTTTAGAAATACAATTTCTTACAACTTCAGAAATGCATTCTAACTCTCAAAATTTCGCATCTTGAAGTTCATTAGATTTAGCTAAACAATAATTTTAGAGAAACATGTACTGAGTTATAAGTCTAGAATCAATTAACAGTTCGGATAATTTTCAATATAAATTACAACTGCGAAATTCTGCGTAGATATTCATAAGTTTTAAAATAAAGTTCTGTGTTCTGAAAAGTTTAGAAAATTTACGCATTTCAAAATATAACAGATTATTGTAATTTTCGATGATTTTCATTTTAAGAATACTTAGTTGTTTATTTTATATGTAAATTTCATGAATTCTATTTTATAATATACATTAAAAGAAATACTTTCTTTTAAACTGAAACATACGTTTACTACCTTTTTCCAGTAAGTAAACTTTAATTTAATTTTAAATGTTAAATGTAATTTCAAGTTACTATTCACCTTTTCGTTTTAAATGAATATATTCTGTGTACATATTCATTTGCAAACATTTATGCTATACAAATACGCTTCAAGTATTCAAATAGTAATATTATATAAAAGCACCACTGAACTGGCGTTTAAAAGTAATAAGTACAAAACATTGAATAAACAACCTAAAATACAAGAACACGCAACAATTGTTTCGGGTTAGAAAGACGACACGACCCGAATCAATTGTTTCGAGTTCTTGCATTTTATAGTTTTTATTCAAAGTTTTGTACTTATTATGCTACTAGTATACTTACAAAGACGAACTGATCGAAGGAAGGTTACGTTTTGACCTGCTGGGCGATACTATTCCCTACATTTGATATATATATATATATATATATATATATATATATATATATATATATATATATATATTATAATTATAAATCAAACACTGATTACCCTGATTTACTTATATGAGGCGATTATTTATATTTTCTTTAAAATTATTTCCGTAAATTATGAACAAATATATTTTTCACTGAAATATTTTAGATATGGTACTTAATTTTTATCTACAAAGTTTAACAACGGATGTGTATCTGTTTAATTTCAAGGTTAAAAGGAAGATGTCCGTGAGATTTTCTAAAATATTTAATTTTGAAATTTTTTGCTTAATTAAGAACAAAAGAGACATCAGAATTCTGCAGTGTATAAAAAAATTATTGTGAACCGCATTTAAATTTTTTTCGTTATAAATTTCAAATTTTTAACCGTTTTTTTTTTTTTTTTTTTTTTTTTTTTAATTCAATATAAACCTTAATCAAGGATATTTGTTTTGTTCTTTGTTAACAAAAGTAATAATTAAAATATTGTTTTTGCTTTCAAATAATTTGAAATAATTTGTAATGAAATATATCCCGTTTTTCGCTATATTTTAATTTAATAAAATTTCAGTTATGTAATATTATCTATTTGTGTCTCGTATATTTTTCTCCAATATGAAACTTACTTTTGTTTGCTTGCAAAATTTGCTTTAGAACACTGATTTCAGCTTATTTATAATAAAATCTTTTTGTAAAAAAATAGAACCGACTCCAAAAAGGAACTACTATTCAAACAACTAAAAATGAAAGAAAATTGGCAGAAAATGGAACTGTAAATTGCGACTAAAAGTATAAAATAATTTCCTTCGCCAAACAACCTATAACACTACAATTAATCATAACTTTTGAAGTCGGCGCAAAATTAAATAAAATTTAATATGTTTTTAGAGGTTTGTCTTTAGATCAGTAGCAACAAATGCTGTTGTCTCGAATGATCCATTTTCATGTTTCCTTTATTATTTTATCACTGTATACAATTGATCCATTAGTAGCATCTACATAGAACAGTGAACATTCTTCCCAATGCGGTATTTATGTTGAAGTTAGTTTCCTTTGCAAATTTGGTATAACATTGATAACTATCATCGTTGATGGCTTTTTGATTTGGCGATCAAAACGTAAGGTAAAAATATACACGCAAGATGTATATTTTGAAAATATATATTGTACGATGTGTTTTTTCATATTCTTGATTACTCTCTTGATATACCTTATCAAAATAATCATGATATCCCAAGGAAATTAAAAATGTTTGCCAGATACTTTTGCGATTTTTCTTTCACCAAGGACGTCAGATGCCAGCATCTTCGCCAACTTTTGCTGCTTACGAAATCTTATTTGTTTTCTTGAATCAAAGTAGTTTTCGGCTGCGTTTTGCAGGTTATAATGTGAGATGTGTATTTTCAATAGGATTTGATTTTTGTATTGAATACAGGTATCAATTTTTATTTAATTTTGCGCCGACTTCAAAAGTTATGATTAATTGTAGTGTTATAGGATGTTTGGCGAAGGAAATTATTTTATACTTTTAGTCGCAATTTACAGTTCCATTTTCTGCCAATTTTCTTTCATTTTTAGTTGTTTGAATAGTAGTTCCTTTTTGGAGTCGGTTCTATTTTTTTTACAAAAAGATTTTATTTTTCTCTTTTCAGTGAAAACTTATGTATATAGCAGAGCATCAAAAGACGTTCGACGGAAGTTTCACAAATCACAACCTCCAAGAAAAGTGACATTGCTCAAAAAATAGTTTATGTCACTGAAAAATACATGGAATACACCCAATGTGAACAAAAAAGTTACATCTCCATCTAGGGAAATATCCACTCGGGAGACAGTTCTGCCAGTTTTATTCTAATCAAGTTATTTTTAAGTTGATTTTTCTCAAATGCTGCATTTTTAAGTTGTGTAACTTTTCTTGCCTTTACCGGATATGAGCAAAAAACTGTCTATTGAACAACCATACGTTAAATTAAAAATTCTTTAGAAATGTAAAGAACGGATACGCTGTATTCGTAACCGAAAATTCTATTAGGCATATATATTGAACTTTGCAGTGAATACGTGTCACCCGCTGCGCTGGAAATTGCGCAGCGTAAAGTTCAAACAGAGAGCAAAATATGCATTGCAGCTGACGGACAGAAGTTTAAAACATCGAAATTACATACTGCTTTTACCAGTGTAGCTGCATGCGTTCAGTAGTTAGAGTGAGAACAGACTTTTGTGAGTATCCTGTAATTTGTTTATATCTTAATGAAATCATAATGAAACCTATTTCAAACCAAGATCATTACGACAACAAAAAAAGTATCAAAATTAAATCATCGCTTACGAAGTTATAAGCTAACAAATTTCATCAACAACAACGAGAAACATGGTTTGTATGGAGAACCTTCCCCTTTTTGAAGTCGGTTAATTAGAGCATCTCTTACAAAGTTATAAGTTTACAAACACAGACAACAACACATAGCTCGAATTAAGAACACCCTCCTTTCTGAAGTTGGTTGAAAACGACTTTGCGCTAATCGATGTGACCGCTTACAGTAGCAGTACTTTGAACCACAGAGTATACGTGTCATTCGCTACGCTGCAAAGTGTGCAACGTAGTTCAAGTGTGACAGTGTAGGAAATTGCGAACAAACAACTGCACGTTTTAAGCGCTCTATTTTTAGCAATAATGTCTAAAAACTGTCTTTTCGTAGTAAATCGATGATGCTCTACAACTTTGTAATTAACTTTTCTCCATCTTGAACCGTTTTTGAGATAGGAACGCTAATTCCGCTGTTTTTCACCACATGGCGCTTTATTTTCTTTAGATTGCAAAGATGTTGTAATGGGATCTACTTCAGACCAAGATCTCTACAACAAAACAAAATGTATCAAGTAACCGTATTTTGAACTATATAGCGTATGTCTCACCAGCTACGCTACAGCGTGAGCAATGTAGCTCAAGTCTGTATAGTGTAAGAAATTGCAAACAAAAAAATGCACGTTGTTAGCCTTGTATTTTTAGCATCAGTGTCAAAACTATCTTTTCGTACTAAATCGATGATGCTCTTCAATTTTATAATTCCCTTTTCCCCCTGTCTTGAACCGTTTCCCAGATAGGAACATTAGCATGAATGTCTAAACTGTCTTTTTGTACTAAATCGGTGATACTCTTCAGCTTTGTAATTCACTTTTTCTTTAGAACCGTTTCCGGGATAGGAACACTAACTCCGCTATTTTCCACCAGGTGGCGCTGCAAGAGGTTTAACCTTGTACTGCATGGTCACATTGCTATACTTACATACCATTTTTATCACTATACCTGCAGCCGTTTAGCAGTTAAAAGAGTTGGGACTGATTTTTTTGTGAATCCTGTATTTTCTTTACATCGTAAATATATTACAATCGGACCTATTTTAGACCAAGACATTTTCAACAAAACAAAAAGTATCAAAATCGGGGCATCCGTTCAGAAGTTATGAGCTAACAAACCTAAAAAAACATACGGTTTGAATTGAGAACCTTCCTTCTTTTTTGAAGTCGGTAAAAAATAATTGCAAGATAAAAAGAACTTTTTATATACCATGTTTTTAAATTTTCTGTTGAATCATATAAACGCTACCAAAGGCAGCAGGAACACGAAGTAATTAGATAAAAGTATTAAAAAAATTCATTGCTATTGTGTTTTAAGCTATTATAAAAGTTTCAAATGGCTATCTAACCGGAAGTTAGTTAAAATTTGATTGCAAGCTTTGTACTGGTAACACTGCCGAAGGCTGCAGGGTCCCTAAGCAATTGGTTAAAAATATTTTAAAAATGCATTTTCACTGTATTCTGAACTAGTCTGAAAGTTTCAAATGTCTAGCTAGTCTGGAAGTTAGTTAAATAAATTTTCTGTTGAATCATATAAACGCAGCCGAATAAAGTAGGGACGTGAAACAGTTGACTAAAAGTATTAAAAAAATGTATTGTCACGGTGTTCTGAGCTATACTAAAAGTTTTAAATGTCTAGCTAGTCGGGATATTAGTGAAAAATCGATTGCAAGCTTTGTACTGGTAACGCTGCCGAAGGCAGCAGGGTTCCGAAGCAGTTGGTTAAAAATATCTAAAAAATACATTTTCACCGGTGTTCTGAACTATTCTGAAAGTTTCAAATGTCTAGCTAGTCGGGAAGTTAGTTAAATATATTTTCTGTTGAATCATATAAACGCTGCCGAAGGCCGTAGGGACCTGAGACAGTTGACTGAAAGTGTTAAAAAATGTATTGTCACCGTGTTCTGTGCTATCCTGAAAGTTTCAAATGTCTAGCTTCTCGGGAAGTTAGTTAAAAATTGATTTCAAGCTTTGTACCGGTAATGATGCCGAAGGCAGCAGGGTCCCGCAGTAATTGGTTAAAAATGTTTTAAAAATGCATTTTCACCGTATTCTGAACTATGTATTCTGAAAGCTTCAAATGTCTAGCTAGTCGGGAAGCTAGTTAAATAAATTTTCTGTTGAATCATATAAACGCTGCCGAAGGCAGTAGGGACCTAAAACAGTTGAATAAAAGTATTAAAAAAATGTATTGTCACCGTGTTCTGAGCTGTCCTGAAAGTTTCAAATACCTAGCTAGTTGGGAAGTTAGTTAAAAATCAATTGCAAGATTTGAACTGGACAAACAAACAAACAAACATACAAACAAGAATCGAAGTGAATAATAATAATAATAATAATAATAATAAAATGGTAATAATTTATTTTATTTTACATTATTAAAATAATATTTTAAGATTTAAAATTTCTGACGCATTACAAAATATTATCAATCTGTGGGAAGATTAATAAAGTGGAGGAAGTATTTGTGTTATCATAGGGACTCAGCTTTGAAGTAAATGAATAATAAAAAAATTCACAATCGGGAAGGAGTTAAAATATGCTTCACTCTTTTCCATGCAGAAAAAAAAAAAAAAAAAAAAAAAAAATACATAGCATATCAAAAAATGTAATAGGTATGAAAACGTAGAAATGATTACTTTAAATAATAAATTTCAATAACGTTTAAGACCTAAGGCTTTTACTTTGGTATATGAACACGGATTGGATTTCTGAAAAACACAAAGAATATTTCATAATAAAATAACTTTATTGTTTTGAAAATAAATGAAACGTATGTTTCGGTGATACACAACTTTCAGAAAAATAATTTCCGGAAAGCTGTAACTGTTTGTTCGAATAACAATTTCACATAATTTTGAAATTAGGATTCTAAATTATTGTAGCTTATTATTATTATTATTATTATTATTATTATTATTATTATTATTCAGTTCAAAATATTATGCTTTATGATAATCCATAGTATAAACTAATGATACAGAAACTTGTTTCTTAAATTGTTTTGAATAATGAAAAACTTGTACTCAAAAAAGGTTTACCTGTTAATTTCAGTCCTATAATATAACAAAAACACGAAATTTTGAAAACGTATCCATTAATCATATTACGTAATTTTTAATCATATCTGTTTAATAAATTACACAGCATTTAAACTCGATTACGAAGTTTGTCTTAACGAGCCAATTCAAATTGCTCCATTCCTGTTTTATACTTACAAGTAAAGTATGAATGAGTAAAATTCCGATTTAAACCAAATCAAGCTTCATATAAAGAGCATGGTCGAAAACAAAGGATAGCGTTCAAATTTGCTGCAACAACTCCCCAGGGGGCAAGAAATGACCCTTAAACTTTTAGATGCTTTTTATCAAAATGCAAAAAAGAAGCCTTCAGCTCGCAGAAGCGTGGTGCTGTGGCAAAGTCTTGGATTCGTGTTACGTAGTTCCTGCGTTCGAGCCCCTACGGAACACTTACCTTTTTTTTTTTTTTTTTTTCCCCAAATATGCATATACAGATATATTATTATATGCATACTTTTTTTAATAAAATAAAGGAAAAAATTAAAGAAGATAATTATCAAATTTAATTAAAAATATATTTAAATATATGTTTAATTAAATTATTAAAACATTTTTTTTTCAACTGAAAAAAATATTTTTAATTTTTCTTTGTAATTTATATAAATGACGAGTTTAAGAGAAAATAAGTTTTATCTACACATTTGTTTTCTTTCCTAAAGTTTCAGTTTATTTTTTTTTATCAATATTTTACTTCAAAGCCGCTAGTAGCAAATGATGATCGTCTGCTTTTAATTTTGTTATCCTTCGTACATAAAAATAAATAGTATTTCTATTAAATTATTAAAACATTTTATTTCAAGCAAAAAAATGCTTTTAATTTTTCTTTCTAAATTAAATAAATGAATAATTCAAAGAAAAATATTACATTTATTTATTTATTTATTTTTGCTTTATATAAATTCTTAATTAGTATTTTTGCCAACGCTGCTAAAGCATAAAGTGCCTCCAAAAGCTGATCGTCTGCTTTTTAATTGAATTATTTTTCATGCGGAAAAAGAAAGAACTTTTACTTATATAGTCGTTATTGTGATACATTTTCGTTTATACGTTGCGCTTATAAATTGAAAAATGCTTATGTTTTGATCCTTTTTACTTTCTTTTACCCATAAGGTAGAGAAAGTATTGTTTTTTATTTCTGGTCATAGTCATTATTAACTTGACACTAAATTTGTAAATTTAAGGATATATTTCCCGTAAAGGGGTAATTTTACCCTATTTTCCTTAATAATATCTTTGTATAGAGTGTATTTATTTTTAATTTCATAATTAAATTTCATAATTATTTTCTTTAAAATTATTCATTTATTTTAATATTTTGTTTTATTTTATTTATATATATTAATAATAATATTAAAAAAAAAAAAAAAAAAAAAAAAAAAAAAACAAGCAGTCGCCTGGGTTTGATTTCACGAACTTTCGCACTGGAATTGAATACTCCACCCACTGTCCCACACCGTCTTGCTAACGAAGTCTCTTTCGTAGGTTTTTACAGAAACAACTAAAACTTTTAGGGTCGTTTTCTCGCTCCATGAGGGGTTGTTGCAGCAAATTTGTACGCTACCGTATGTTTTCGACCATGTTCTTTAATTTAAGCCCGGTTTTGTTTAAATCGGAATTTTACTCATTCATACTTTCCTTGTTAGATTTAAAAAAAAAAAAAAAAAAAAAAAAAAATGAAAATGAAAATGTAAAATCAATAACTTATTTGTAAGAAGCATTCGAATGGTTGAAATTAATGAATCCCAACGTCTAATTACGTGATAAGTAATAAATACTCATATATTACTTTTATTCGTTTATTTTTATTTAATTCAGATGATATTAATTTAGAATCAAAGTGTATCAAATAAACTGCAGATGGCGGAACCCTTATCAACCTGCACTGAATTGAGCTTCCCAGAACTGAATCCGGATTTCCTTTTTGTCGTGACTTTTATACACTGGAGAATTAATTTCCATTTTTACTTTACATATGCCCTCAAACAAACTTACTCAAATCTATGTATCTAAATATCCTCGAAACCGAACCTCCCAAACACTTAATGACTAGCTATAACTTCCCAACTTCAACTTACTAGTTTCGTACGAAAATTCTATCAGGCGACTCTCGTGATAAGCAGATTTAGAAATATCTTAAATTCAAATGTTTTTCCTAAATGTCGTATGTTGTGATCCCAGGCTGTGTCAGTATTTTTATGTGAAGTTCATGAAAAAACACAGAAAGTTGTTAAAAAAACTGCTTTTGTATTGACAGTATATTTATTATTAAGTATATTATTATTATTAATAATATTAATAAGAATTAATATTACGCAGAAAAGAAGATTTTTTTTTATTTATTTTATTTCTTATTTATTTATTTATATTTATTTATTTATGTATTTATTACCTTTATGCAGGAAAATAATTGAAAAATTATTTATATATATATATATATATGAAGGATAATATTTGAAAAATAAAATAATATACATAAATTAAAGTTATCATAAACTGTTATTAAATTATGTTTAATAGTTAAAAGAAAAAAATCCATACTGTATAATATATTTAGTATGGAAGACTTTTAAACGATAGACTACTTTTTTAGATAACTCTAATAACTTGTTACGGATCTGCCCAAGATTTTGCATTTCATCTGTAAAGAATAGTACCACCATTGTTGTCAACCAAGTAACAGGTTGTTCTTTCATTCACACGTGATTGTTGGTCATCATTTCACAAAGAAATTCTTCATTTTTTAAAAGATGTCGTTGAATGTAGAAAGTTTAATTGCTTTTCTAAAAAAGAAAAATGAATTACAGAATTTATTTCAAGTTTGGCGCTATCAATGTTTTTTCATAATTTCAAACAATCATCATAAAACGTACACTACATTCAGCAAATTCAAAACCCGACAGCCTCCTTCTCAATAGTTCAAGGTAAGTAACGTACATTCGCTTGAAATTTCGAACTCCACAGTTCAGTGGTGGAATCAACATACAACTAGTTCTCACTTTCTAGATGTTCCTTGTACGATGTTCCTAGTACATTTCATATATTTTTATAATTAAAGATGAAAATTTGTGAATAATCGAAAACTATAACAAAATATGGAAAAATTACTACTTTAAAGGGAAAAAATAATGTAATAGGAAATTCATGTGAATTGTTATAATTATATTATAATGCAACATAAAAGCCATGTTGTATTATTTATTTATTTATTTATTTATTTATTTTTATTCTCTTATTCAACATTCTACAAAATAAGCATTTAAAAAAAATCAGAAAAAAAAAATTATTATTATTTAATTTCTTAGAGAATCACAACTTTATAAAGACGAATTTAAAGCAACCAAGTGTTTTATTTCCTAACTGAAAAGACATTTTAAAATTTTTAACAGCTTTAACTGCAATCCATCATCCTATTATAAATATATTTTTTAATTAATTAAAATGCATATAAATCTTTCTGTTCTTTATATTTCTTTATTGTTTTGAATGAAGTTCTAAACAGCTTTCATATTTTTGTAGATTTGCTGTAAATGCGTCTTTATAAGTTATTTTACAAACGCTGTTTTTCGTTGCTTCAAAAAACATGCATACATGTAAATTATTATTCTATTTACATTAAAATTTAAAAGGTTAAAAGTGGAAGAATATAAACTTTCTACGTAGGCAAATTAAGTTATATATATATATATATATATATATATATATATATATATATATATATAAGAACTTTAATTAAATTTCTCTATTTTTATTCAAAGTCACAATTAGGAAGGAAATTTATTAAAAATGTCAAACTTTTAATTAAATTTATTTTTATTTATCAAACGATATATTTCTGAAAATAATTTTTTACTGATATAAATTCCATAAAATTAAAATAAATTGAAGGTAAATATTTTAAAAGACAAATTTAATGAAATTCGTTTTATTATTATTATTATTATTTAATCTCGTAAATTCATTTTCAGTTAGAAATAAAATTTTATATAAATGTCAAATTTTTATTTAATTTAATTTAATTTATCAAACAATATCTTTCTGAAAATTGCTTTTTACAGATACAAATTCCGAACGTTAATAAAAATGTTTTTAAGACTATAATTATGTGCATGTGGCATAACTTTTATACTAGGTATAGGATATTGAATCAACGTTTGCACCTTACCCTATGAAAAAAATATTTTTATCATTTCGTCTCGGAGCAGATAGAAATAACATTTATTCTTGGTTGTAATAAATTCAGCCCTTTTAATCAAGGTCTTAGAATTCAACCTATTGTTTGGACAATTTTAAATCGTAAACCGAATAACTAAGATCTTCTGGATATAGGAAATGTGTCCCGTTAGTTGAGGAAGTTTCTTGAAACTTAGGATCACACGTTATGTTATTTAATACCTACGATTCAGTCGACAGATTTGAGCTCTAAGATGGTTCTGTTACAGAAAATTCATCACTGTGATATATCATTTTCTTAGCGGACATCAGGTCAGGTTTCTTATCTTTTTTTTTCAGTCTGTGAATGTTATCCAAATCATTGGAATTCCAAATGGCATAGAACTAGATGTTTCTGCTCATGCGTATAATACAAAAATGCTGCTCATGTGTATAATAAAAAAGCTCCATGCGTATAATATAATACATATCTTTGTCGTGTTGCCCGAAAAGAAAGCCAAAATAAAAGTCTTTTCATCATTTCGTTTCGGAGCAGAGAGAAATAACATTTATTCTTGGTTGTAATAAATCCTGCCTTTTAATCAAGATCTCAGAATTTAGCCTATTTTTTGGAAAAATTTAAATGGTAAACCGAATAACTAAGATCTTCTGGATACAGGAAATGAGTCCCGTTAGTTGAGGAAGCTTCTTGAAACTTAGTATCACACGTTATGTTATTTACTACCTACGATTCAGTCGACATATTTGAGCTTTAAGATGGTTCTGTTACAGAAAATTATTCACTGTAAAATATTATTTTTTTAGCGGACAACAGGTCAGGTTTCTTATCTTTCTTTTTTTCAGTCTGTGAATGGTCTGTGGATTTTATCCAAATCATTGGAATTCCAAAGGGCATAGAACTAGATGTTTTTGATCATGCGTATAATACAAAAATGCTGCTCATGTGTATAATAAAAAAGCTCCATGCGTATAATACAATACATATCTTTGTCGTGTTGTCCGAAAAGAAAGCCAAAATAACGTTCATATAATTCCCTTACTAATGCTGTCAAATTTCCCCATTAAGGTTTAAATGTAATTTTACCATAAATGTAACAAAAATTGACATAGTAATTTTTATATTTTTTGGCATTATTCCAATAACACAAAATTCGTCAAACGTAAACCATCATTTTACTATAAAACAAGAAAAAGAAATGATAAACCAAAATGATAAAAATTATATTTTACTAGTACTGTAAAACAAAAACTAGACCTGATTGAATTTAAATAAATATCGCTTTATAATGAGGGTAGAAAAGTATTTCAAAATTGATAACTTGTTACAAAATTTTGTTGACCAGTGTATTTAAATATAATTTTAAAAAATAATGTTATATAATAAAAACTTATCTGAGTGTCCCCGTATACATATTAGTCAAGTTATGACCATTTTTCAATTAGAAGCATACCCTATTGAAATTGAAAAACATATAACAAATTGAAACGTTTCTGACATATTTATGGAAATTAGAGTGCGAACAGACATACATACAAACTGATGTCATAAGTTCTTTATAACTTTGTTAGAATGTGTTTAAAAATTTCAAAAGAACAATATATCCACAGAAGATTTTTGAAAGGAAACTAGGCATAAATATTAATATTTTAGTGAAACTGAAATAAAATATATTAAGGTCTGGTAATAAGGACGGTAATAAGAACTATGGTTACCTCTAGTAAAAAAGCACACAACACAGCAATTTCTCATACTTCCTTCGACATTCTGGATTAAACGAGAGCTCAAAATTTTCAACCATCATAGTAAACAATTTATTATTGTGTGAAGCAAATCAGTATATGCAGGAGGACTGAGTATAGTTTTCCAAGCGTATCTCACACATGTATGATGTAAAGTTTTTTTTTTTTTTAATTATTTATAATTTTGTTTTATTTTCATTACAAAATGTCTAGAATTTTCTATTTTATTTTATATTTCATAATGGTTAAACAGGGATGCAAGAATTTCCGTCTCAAGATGAAACATTGATAACAGTAATTTGTATTAATATTTTCTTTCAAAATGTTGAATAATATTTTTTATTAGGTTGCTCCTTCCTACAGGATGTTGCCTCAAGAAACGACCACAAACCCTGGTACAGGGCAATCCATGATATTCCTTGACATCCCGTGACATAGTATAAATGACATTCCCCAGTGGACCAGGGACAAATCTGTCGCAATGCTACAGCTTCTTTCTGGCCACGATTATCTCCGAAAACACCTCCATAGAATTAACTTGGCTCCCGAGACTTTTTGTCTCCTGTGTGATAACCAGGAGGAAATTGGCATGCTTCATCTTATTTCTTGTTCTGCTCTGCCCCCTGTTTCCTTATGGGAGCAGTATTGGATTGCCAGTCATAAGTTGATGGATTAACTGATGTCATGCTTATATCTTGTATTTCTACTTTCCTTTTGATATCTGTTGTCCTGTAACTTATCATTGGAAAAAATATCTATCATATTCAGTTGCAATAAACTACTGCACAAATATCGTAGAAATTATTAATAAGAAATACTGGTGTTAGGGTTCCGTCTTGAGACGAAAACTCTTGCATTCTTGTGGTTAACTAATGTCGGAATATGTACCATAATATTTTTTTCATTTTTCGAAAAAGTGCATAAATATATACGAAGTTTTCTTTAATTTAATATTCTCATTATTTTTATTATTTCACTATATTATCATTAATATTCATAAAATATTATCATATGTATCTAAATACCGCAGATTTATAAAAATTAATAACCTTGGGAAATATATCTAGTTATAAAAGTAATTATAAATGTATTTTACATCACAGTTTAATGAATCATATAAATTATATATAACTTTATAAACTTAGACATCTATTTCTCTAAATAATAGACTTTTGCAATTAATCGTTTAAAATAAATTATTCAAATTTCCATCACAATTGCAAGATCTAATTTCAACATATTATTCTACAAGTTCAATAGATGTTTATTTGTTGCAAAATCTAATACACTCTTCCAAGAATGAGCTTTGTGACATAAAATTGTATTGAGTAATTAACAAATAACTGCGATTTCAAAGAAACACAAGTATTGCCAGATCATTTCTGTGAAGTTGAAATTTTAACTATACATAGAGTTTAGACATTTGAAATGTCCTATTCAATTTTCTAAAACTAATGACGGTTCACTGCACATTAATTCTTATTAGAAGCTTTTTATGTGAAATTGACTTTGTCATCGTGTCTTCGTGTCACGTTAGTAAAAAATTGAGGTAAATATAAGCCATTCCGATAGTGGCTCCGTGCCTCAGTTGGTTAGAGCATGACGTTAATAAAGAGTTCGGTGTAAAGACGTCGAGAGTTCGGTACCTGGAAGGTCCAGCGTTTTAATTTTTGAGGATAATTAGTAGAAAAGGTGTCAATTGATATAAGAAAATTTTTCGTTCACTACACAATATCTTAAGAATTTTCGAAAAGTTTTTTAAGAGGTTTTTTTTCTTTTGTTTAGATATCAAAAAACACAAATTATTCTAAGTATTAAAAAAGCTCAAAATAAAAAGTTTCAAGTACAAAATACATAAATAAATATTTTTAGAAGCTTTATATATATATTACATACTATTATATGAAGTTGAATTTGTCATCGCGTTTTCTGTCACGCTAAAAAACCAGACGCAAAAAAAAAAAAAAAAAAAAAATTAAGCAATTCATTGTACCTCTATCTTTTTATGGCTCAGTTGGTTACAGCATCACGTTAATTTTTCAAATAATTAATAGAAAAGGTGTCAGTCGATAAAAAGAAATATTTCGTTGTGTACACAGTATCCTAATAACTTTTGAAGAGTTTTTTAAATAGTCTTTTATCTAGTTACTAAAAAGCACAAAATAACAATTTAAATGAAAATAAATAAATAAATAAATAAATTTTTAGAATCTTTTTAGAATTTGGATTATTTGAAAAGCTTTTGAAACGTTATTTCAAACCATATCGGATAACAAGACGACTATCTGATGTGACACATGAAGTAGAATGTATGGAAGGACACAGAAGACGAAATCCTAAAGACATATTTAAACCCTACTGTGATCCAAAAGAAAAGTTAATTGTCGAAAGAGGGCAGTGAGAGGGGAGACGTAACGAAAGATTGTTTCACATGTGAACTCCGTGACTTCGGAATAAAGCGTCGGGCTACGAATTCCGTGATCGTGAGTTTGATTTCCGTCAAGAGAAATTTTCTTTAAAAATGTTTTTTGCTTAAATCTAAATTATTTCTCATTTAATTATTATACCATTATGTAAATTATTCAGTTATGTTATGAAATTTATTGAATTTTCGAATTCTAGAATGTTTCGTTCTAGAAAATTCCTCAATCGTATATAAGCTGATGAAAAATTCAATTAAGTTGAAAAAATAAATTTCAAGCTGAGCTTAATGTTCTGTGTGTTATTTCTCTTAAGTATTTCTCCACAAAAAGTTGTCTAGGTCTAACCAACGTGACGCCATTCTCACCTAGCTTTTTATGCTATCGAGTAATATTTTATGGACATTTGTTGAATTAGTACATAGCTCTTGCACTTCATGTTTTGTACATCCTTCTACAATTTATTAAATTTAAAAACGATTCTTATTAATAATACTAATTAATTTTTATGAAAAAATATTAATAATTCAAGAAATTTTCTACTAAAATTTTGCCTAATAATATTTTTGGTGTAATATCTTTTTTAAAAAGAAAATCATATGAGATAGCAATTATACATTTCAAAATATATGGTGAAAATTTCGAAATTGATTAATCTAATTCTAAAACCATAGCATGTTTTGTAATTTGTACTACCATTTTGTTGTACATCTGATCATAACCATTTGTTCTTCCTTTCAGAATGGCAAACATTTCAACATTCCTCATTTATTTTCTCAGCATTTTCCGAACAGCGACGAACGACTATAACCGACGAACACCATGTTAACCGTCCAAACATCTTAAAGGGTCCTTGTACAATTAAAAAAAACACTATAGTCACGTTACAATGGTACTGTCTTCCAAATAAACTCATGTTATTTCTTACGTGTACAACACTAACCGATAGTGCGCGTAGTGCTGTAATTTAGGTGTCTACGAAACACTTCGCTGAAACAGACTAATAGATTAAGCTACATTTAGGACATGAATATTGGAAGTGAATATTTGAAGTGAATGTTATTCTCTTTAGAAGTGAATATTATTTCATTTGAGAGACCCGAACAATCCAGATAGGCGAAGAAAACCGCCATATTATTCATACACCCCCATTGTTTTACGCCACGACTTTCTGATAATCACCGATGATATTTAAATTTTTTCATTCCATTAATTCTTGATATTAATATCTAATTCGTGCAGATTAAGCGAAAAGAAGAGAAAGGTTATTATTTTCCTGTTTCTTATCTTTCCAGAAATTAGTTATAAATAATATTATAATCAGATTAGATTATACTTTTTGTATTAATTTGAAATTAAAAAAATAAAATTGTTCTCTGTATATTTTTTTAGAAAAGAGTATTTTTTGTTTTAAAGTACAACAATTTAACAAAATAATAACAATGATATCAACTAGCAACATTTCAAACACTTCATTCCAAAAGTTTTCAGTCTATGCATTTATTTATTTATTTATTTTTCTAAAACTCACACATACAATTGTTATAGTTTTCTCATAACATAGTTTTCCCATATAGTTTTCCCATAGTTTTCCCATAATAATGATTTTCAAGGTGTTTATCTAGCGATACAATAGAATATTCATAAAAAACAAAATTTATTATACCACATATATATGCCTAATATAAATAATTACTTTTATTAAATTATCTTATTATAATAATGATAGTTATAATTTGCTAAATTAAGCTATTTTATGTGAAATAAAATAAGCACAATTTGTTTAAAATCTGTAGCTGTAGGGGTAAAATAATACATTTCTTATATAGTAATTAATTCATCGCTTTTTTCTAGAAGTATAAACCATTTTTTAAGCAGGTATAACTGTACTTTATTTAAACATAATAAGAAAACCCAATCCTTTCAGCATAGTGCGTGAATCTTTCTTATATTGTTTAAATTATCTTACATGAAATGAAATTTTCTCAGAAATACTTATTACGTTAAATGTATCATTTTACATGTAAATTTTTCCATGAATATTTAATAACAATACATTCTTATTTAACAATCGATATCGCTTTCAAACAATTTTAAATTACATTTTAAGAAGTTACACGATATTTTTGAGTGGCATTTCTATTTGTATTTAAAAGATATTCATTGCGGTGTACATTAATTTGTGGAATAATTAAAATATATTTGATATCTATTATTATTTAACGTTTATCGAGAAACATATAGCTTACTGTACAATAATATTTAAAAGTTTATATTTATAATGAAAAATATCGACTGATTAAATAAATAAAATCTAATCTCTTAAAACGTACATAAAAAAAACTTTTAAAAATCAAATAAAAACGTTCATATTATTCACACCATTGCTACACTTTATATATTATAATTAACAAAGTATAATTTTTATATATTCATAAACATATAAATTAATTTTAATCTTTTTTAATCTAAATCTTCTAATAAACAACAGCAATTAGAAAAGTTCAAGATTAATATATCTGTATTTTATTTTAAGTTGTGTCATCACGACTGACAGATAAATAAGTTAATCTTCAAAAAATTCACAAAAATTAAAAATATTTGTCCAAGTTTAAAATCTGAAGCTATTTTCTATAATTATGAGTAGATTGTTTTCGTTGAATATCTTGTTTCGGAACCTTACTTTTTATGCTCTACTGATGAATGGTTTTGCATTAAAAATGAAAATAAAAAGTAAAACAGAATAAGTCTCAAATTCATTTTTGTGTATTTGATATTTGACGTTTATCTCTATTTTTAACTTTATCGATTAGTCCTACTTTCCTTACAGAAAAATTAAAGGAGTCTAGGGCTTTAATATATCATTGTCAACTATTTTACATTTGGACCACGAAATCGTTAATTAGGTGATCTGTTTGAACCGCTAAATTAAGGTGGTCTTTTTGAGACTCTGACGCTCACCCGTTATCCATGTACTACAGCCATTTGCAAAAGTTTAACACCAGTAGTCGGTTTTCAGTATTTTAACACATTGCATAATTTGCGCAGATTATTGCGTCATATCATGTGCTGATTGCATCAGACGCATACTACTGTTATAAATAAAGGTGCCCTGCAAGTTTCTCGCCAGTTTTTTATGACATTTTGCTCCTGCAATACGATTAGACATTCTCTGGCTGCAAAAGGCACCAACATCAGTTTGAGTACTATTTCCAGACGTTTAGCCAATGGTTCTAATTTATCATCCCACAAACCTGCAAGGAAATTCGACTTACTCCAAGAACGAAAAAGAAACTACTCTTAAGGTCCACAAATTTTCCCAAAATTTTAAATTTACTAATAGCTTGATGCACAGCTGTCTTGCTCACATTTACCTTCGAACTCATTTGACGTTCAGAAAATCCAATTTTATGCAGGGTCAGTATTTCTGAGCTTTTTGTAACAGTAAGTGAAGATTTTTTCCCCTTTACTATAATTACACAACAACACTGTCTACGACAAAATCCAGTAGACAACTGTCAATAAACATGCCGGGCACCTTTATTTATAGAAGTAGAATGCTTGTGATGCAATCAGCACATCATATGGCCCAATAATCTGCGCAAATGATGCAATGTGTTAAGATACTGAAACTCAGCTACTGGTCTTAAACTTTTGCAAATGACTGTATAAAAATATTATAAATAATATATTGATTAGTTATCAGATGTAGACATTTTTGTATCGTATTATTCATACAAAATGATCATATAGTTGCCCTAATTTACTTATTGTAATTTAAAGAAAGATAATGTATACAGTGTATTTTACAAAAATTAAAAGATTATTTAGAAAATTATCAGCATTATTCTGTCACTTATATAATGTTTATACCTATCTCAAAATTTTTAACCTTTAACTTTAAAATCCATGTCTTATGTTGTGAGAACATAAATCTTATGTCACTTAACACTTTCGTGACCGGCATACTTTTTAATTTTCTTAACTGATTGCCGGGGGATATTGAAGTAAACTCAAGCTAGCTGCCGCAAACTTTTGATGTTTAAACATGGATAAAAATTAGCTATAATGTTTTGAAATGTTACTCTTGTAATTATCTGAGGCTTGAAATGAAGATTAATCATATAATATTAGAACAAACGTATTATACCATCGAAGAATTAACACAGTAATAATACTATCGAAATAATACTTAAGTATTGTTTCCATAGAAATACTTTAAATGACGTAAATTCACGCCTGCGGTATCCAGGAACAGAATATGGAAAGACGTGAAATCACGTCAAGGACAACTAGTTATAGAAGTTAATATGACTTGAATTCACGTCAAAAGTGTTAACACTTTTGGTTCTCCAAACTTTTTTAAACGACTTTTTCATTAATATATATTTTTTATTTATTCTTAAACTGACTTTTACTTTCATATTATTTTTTGCCTCTTCGTTTTAGGTTTAAGATTTACTTTTTTAAAGTAAGAAATGCTAATTTTATATATGAAAAAATTAGGAATTTTTTTTTTTTTTTTTTTTTTTTTTTTTAATTACAATACATTAAATTATAAAAATCTTTTAAAATGTATTACATTAATTTGAAAATATTTATTTTTCAGTATCCAGCCAAAAATACAGGAAATTCTTTATGTTTTTAATGTTCTTTTTCAATTTTTTTCTTTAAAATAAATGTTTTCTTAAAAATTAAGATTCAAAATGTTTTTAATTATAGGGAATTAAAAGTGAAAAATAAGTATATAAAAGAAAATATATTTTAACGTTATATTTTGAAAATTAGAATCATAAGAAACAAGCAAAATAGATTTTTAAAATTTGGTATTAATATAATGTAAAGATTTTAAGGAAGCTTGGCATTTTTATGGTAAATTCTTATCTATGATTTGCTAATTAGCTTTAGACATAAGAAAAAAAATACACCTAACTAGTCTTAGAAAATACCCAGAGGTCTGTAGAACTCGGCTTCTATAGTGTACAAACAATCTGAAAATACAAGGCTGTCTATATTACCTTAATCAAAGAGATGATTTTAAATGGTTATTATTTTTAAAATCTTAATTTTCGTTTAAATAATATACCTATGTTACAGAATGTTACAAATATATATATATATATATATATATATATATATATATATATATATATATATAATTTTAGTTTCTTTTTTAGTTATTTTGGAACTAATTTTAATCATATAAAGATTATTTGTAGAATTCACTTACAAAGTTTGAATTAAAAATATAAATTCAAAACTATAGATATCTTATGTATAAAGATTCCCATTTTTTAATTAAATAAATTATATTATAATGTGTGTAATATGTTGAAACAAGATTAGAAAGAAAAGCACTTGAAAAAATCCAAATTTCCTTTAAAATTTTTTATTAAAGAATTTATACTACATATGTGGTGCATAGTCAAAAACATTGTATCTTTTAAATGTTACAAGAAAAAAATTAAATCAATACTATACAACAGGAATATCTTCTGTGAAAATCGAAACGGGAATTAAAGGAAGGAAAACGCCGTACTTCCTTTTTACAGACTGCCGTTTGAATGAAAAGAAAAGCAGGGATTTTTTTCAAAAATACTTGTAAAGAAAATCATCATAAAAAGTTTAAAAAAATTAAATAAATCTTTTTTTTTATTATATTTTTATCTATATTTTTATTTATTTTAATGCATACATAGACATTAGTAAAAATGGGCAGTCGTAGAATTGGTTTAAAGAGTTATATAAAGAAGTATTTTATACAAAAAAATATTTATCTATAAACAGTGCAGTTAAAATTAAAAATCAACTTTCAAAAAGTTGTAATCAAAGAGCCCATACTCAGAAAAAACTGGAATTTGAAAGGGCCCGATAACTTGTTTCTTGTGTCTTATAAATGAAAAAATACGGGTTCGATGTAAAGTCGATCGAAAACCATCGTGTACGCTGTTGTTGACCGGTGCTCGTTCAATCTGTCGTGGCTGCAAAGTCTTCCAAATTTACATTAAAATGATACCTCAGGGAGTATTTTATCTCGGATTACTCGGACCTAATCTCGATCAGAATTATTAATTTATGTTTTTCTGGTGCTGCTATGCATTGTTAAACTATTATAGAAACTATTATAAACTGTTATAGAAACTATTACACACAGTATGTACAGTATACTACTAATAAAAACTAATTTGTTACTTTTCAAACTGTCAGAGAAATAAATCAATATTGTAGAACATTAAGTAATATTTATTTTTAAAAATCAGTAATTTTGTGTTGGGTTTTTTGTTCCTTTTATAAATTAAACATGAGTTTTTCGAGATTTACAACATCTTTCTGGCCCTTTTGTGTAATTCCATGTACTTATATAAAAGTTAGTTCATTTTCAAAACCCATAATTACGTCAAACACACTTGGCACTGGCGTAGGCTCAGCCTCCTCGGCGTGAAAATTATTCTCTATTTCTTCGCCATTATTTTCATTTTTTGAAATCACACATTTCTTCTGTGATTTAGGATACCGCATGACGAAACGTCTTGATTAATGCATATATTATCACTACATTTTGTACTAGACACATCCTCTGCTACACACAACCAGTCTTCATCTGCATCATCATCATCATCATCATCATCATCATCATTTTCTTACTTTTCTGTTTGATATTCTTCCTCATTTTTTCACACTTAACCGCATTTCATGAGACAATTTTCTGGATTGCTGAAGATGTTAGTTTCTGCCATGCTGAAATTAGAAAATGAAATGATGGTCCGGAGACATAGCATCATAACTATCATCTTTTTTTGAAATGGGGAAAAGAGTTATTTTAGAATGAAGCAAGAAAGAAAAATCATGCAGTACGCATTGATTAGTAACACTTTCCAACTGTACGTAATTGTTGTATCGAATAACTTTTAATATTCTTTGTCTACGTTATCACACAACAGACACAAGGACTGAAAAATATACAGATAGACTAATTGATTTTAAAATTACTCTTAGGCATTTTGCAAAGTGTTTAAAAGGCTTAACGCAAAATAAAATGCAGCCATTAGATTATAATTACAGCTTTTGATTTCTCTGAATATTTTAGTGTAGCCCTGTAAACCAGAAAATTAATCATATCATATTCTATACAAAACGTTATTTTAGAGTATTAACAATAAATTTCAATATTTTTATGATTTTTACAGTAGAAAGTCTTTTAAAGATAACTTTCAAAAAATTCTGTCCTAAAACGTAATGCATTGGCATTTTTTTTTTTGTTGTTGTTGTTCCTGTAAACAAACTAGTTGTACAAGATCTATTACTGTCATTTTAAATGGGGAACACTCTATAAGAATAATGTTTATAAAAATAACACTCATAGAACACAATGCTTTCGAATGCTTTTGTGTATCCCTGTACACAAACCAGAAGAGATATTCACTCCATTTTCAGTATGGAACATCCGATAGTGAACATCAATAAAATATATCAGTTTCGAAAACTTCCATTAATAATTACAGCAGTTAGAGCGCGGGCTTACAGACAGACAGACAGATTGACAGATACACAAACTGAAATCATATTCATACTTAAAAATGTTAGAAAGTGTTAAAAACGCTTAATGTAAACGAAAGTACAATTTTAGAAATTTTTTATTAATAGCTCTTAATATAACTGGATATTTTTGTATCACCCTGTAAATCTAACGCTAATTATGCTATATTCTATGCAAAGCATTTTTTTGTGCATATAAATAACATATTTCAATTTCCTAAAACTTCGTGGAAAGTTATTAAAATTTGATTTATAGAAATATCTCTCATAGAACGCAATACTTTGGAATAATTTTGAGTGTCCCTGTATATAAATCGGTGGTGGTATTTCCTCCATTTTATACAGGAAACATCCAGTAGGGAACTTGAATAGCATATTTCAATTTCATTAAGATATGTCTACAGTAAAGGTATGAAAATATGGTTTATAGAAATAGCTCTCATAGAACACAATGCTTTGAAATACTTTCGGGTGTCCCTGTACACAAACCAGCAGAGTTATAAACTCCATTTTCAATAGGGAACATCCGATAGTGAACTTGAATAACATATATCAGTTTTAAGAAATTCCATAAATATTTACGGGAGTTAGAGATCGGACAGACAGACAGGCACACAGACAGACGGACGGACAGGCAGATACACAAAACTGAAATCATATTCACACTTAAAAAAACGCTAGAAAGTGTTAAAAACGCTTAACGTAAACGAAAGTACAATTCTAGCAATATTTTTTTTAATACCTTTTAATATAACTGAATATTTTTGTGCCACCCTGTAAATATAATGCTAATCATGCTGCTTTCTATGCAAAGCATTCTTTTCTGCATGTATATAACATATTTCAATTTCCTAAAACTTCGTGGAAAGTAAAGTTATTAAAATTGATTTATAGAAATATCTCTCATAGAACGCAAAGCTTTGAAATACTTTTGAGTGTCCGTGTATATAAATCAGTGGTGGTATTTCCTCCATTTTATACAGGAAACATTCATTAGGGAATTTGAATAACATATTTCAATTTCATTAAGATATGTCTACAGTAAAGGTATGAAAATAGGGTTTATAGAAATAGCTCTCATAGAACACAATGCTTTGAAATATTTTCGGGGGTCCCTGTACACAAACCAGTGGAGGTATAAACTCCATTTTCAACAGGGAACATCAGATAGTGAACTTGAATAACATATATCAGTTTTAAGAAATTCCATAAATATTTACGGGAGTTAGAGATCGGACAGACAGACAGGCAGACAGACAGACGGACGGACAGGCAGATACACAAAACTGAAATCATATTCACACTTAAAAAAGTCTAAAAAGTGCTAAAACGCTTAACGGAAACGAAAGTACAATTCTAGCAATTTTTTATTAATACCTCTTAATATAACTGGATATTTTTGTGCCACCCTGTAAATCTAATGCTAATCATGCTGCATTCTATGCAAAGCATACTTTTGTGCATGTTAGTAACATATTTCAATTTCCTAAAACTTCGTGGATAGTAAAGTTATTAAAATTTAATTTATAGAAATATCTCTCCTAGAAATAAATGCTTTGTAATTCTTTTGAGTGTCCCTGTACATAAACCGATGGTGGTATTTCTTCCATTTGATACAGGAAACATCCAATAGTGAACTTGAATAACATATTTCAATTTCATTAAGATATGTCTACAGTAAAGGTATGAAAATATGGTTTATAGAAATACCTCTCATAGAACACAATGCTTTGAAATACTTTCGGGTGTCCCTGTACACAAACCATTAGAGGTATAAACTCCATTTTCAATAGGGACGTCCTATAGTGAACTTAAATAACATATTTCAATTTCATTAAGTTATGTCTACAGTAAAGGTATGGAAATATGGTTTATAGAAATAGCTCTCATAGAACACAATGCTTTGAAATACTTTCGGGTGTCCCTGTACACAAACCTTTAGAGGTATAAACTCCATTTTCAATAGGGAACGTCCGATAGTGAACTTGAATAACATATTTCAATTTCATTAATATATGTCTACAGTAAAGGTACGAAAATATGGTTTATAGAAATAGCTCTCATAGAACACAATGCTTTGAAATACTTTCGGGTGTCCCTGTACACAAACCAGTAGAGGTATAATCTCCATTTTCAATAGGGACCGTCCGATAGTGAACTTGAATAACATATATCAGTTTCAAGAAATTCCATAAATATTTACGGGAGTTAGAGCGCGGACGGACAGACAGACAGACGGACAGACAGACGGACAGACAGACAGACAAACCGAAGTCATAAACACTTTTCAACATTGTTAGAAAGTGTTAAAAAGCTATACCAGTTTGTATGACATATGGAACCGTTTGACCTTCAGGAGAAAAATTTTACAAGGTCAGGAGAAAAATTTTACAACGATGAATGCGGGAAACGACTTTTTGAAGCACGATACATGCGGGTTTCGTTAACATTATTTAAATACAATTTGTACAAGGACCATACAAATAAAACGACTATTGCGGGAAAACGATGGATGTGGGAACGATAGATCGGCGTTTTACTGTAGTCACAGTTTTGATACTATAGTAAAGCTCGGATATTTTTAATACCAAAACTTTTCAAATAAAAAACAATTTCTCATTTTCATAATATCTTTTTTCTAAGTGAGTCGATCGTTATATTTTTAAAGAATAAATAAAATGGAGTATACACACATATATGTATATAAATATATATATATACAAGGTCTGACCCGAAAGTAATGCGCCTATTTTTATTTTAAGGCATTTATTGAACCGATTCGTACAATTACTCAATATTCTTCGAAATACATCTCTCCACTTCAACGCACTTGTTCCAACGCGATTTCCATGTTTTATATGCGTCCTGGAAGTCCGTAACAGGGATATACTTTAGCAACCTCGTCGTAGCCGCCTTGATGTTCTCCAGTGTCCCTAAATGTTGTCCTTTGAATCTGGGCTGGGACAAATCAGGCGGCTGGGGGAGCGTTGAGATACCGCCCTTGATCAGGTAGTCGGTCGTCAGAAAGGCGATGTGGTTGGGAGCATTATCATGGTGCAGCTTCCAGAAATTCTTGATCTCGCGCCTGACGCCGTTGACCCGTTGTTTTAGTCTTTTCAGTACTTTGACGTAGAATTTGGCGTTGACTTGTTGGTCAGTTGGAACAAATTAAAAATGGACCACTCCCTTGGAATCGAAAAAAAAAAAAAAAAAAAAAAAAACATTGAGCATTGATTTGACCTGCGATTTGCTCATTCTTGCCATTTTTGGGCGTGGGGACGACGCACAGTGGATCGAAGTATAGGCAGTGGCGAACATAGGAAGGTTATGGTATCATTATTATCTATGTATGATGTTTTTTGTCACATTTCGATTTAAATATGTATATATGTATGATACTAAAAGCGATTCTACGATATTTTTAACCCTTTATAAGGCCAAAGGAATATTTTCCCCACCAAATATGTTATCATTTTATTCAACTAGCACCATTTTTTAAAAAATAATGCTTCCTGTGTATCTTTTCTGTAGAAAAATATCAATATCAATATTATTTTTATAATATTGGTGCGAAAAAAATAAAAAAAAATAGTCATTTGTGGCAATTCTGCTTATGCTAATACAATGGGTTATGAGAAGTTTGCGATTAACTAAGAGAATAATGTGTCAAAATTAAAATTAATTATTTGTAGTAAGCTAAATGAATTTTTTTCTTTACACCAATTTTTATTCGTGAAATTAGTTTAATGTACCATTTGAGGAAAAATTGGCATTGTAAAGGGGTTAAACGGTATCATATTTTTTTGCTGCAAACAGGAATTTAGAAACATACCTGATAAAGAAACAAATGTTGCAAAAAAGAAGAGAATAAAAAGGAAAAATAAAAATTTCGTGAAGAAAATCTACATTTATAACACAATTACCGTAATTTCTGGTAGATAAGCCGCAGGTAAGATGTGTCATTTTCCCACCAGAAATGTTATTTAATAGAGAAATCTATACTTTTTCGAAGGAAGAGCTCGTACAAATATAAATTTATTTATCAATTGAAATTTCTGGTGCAAAACTGGATTATATAACCTGCGGGGTATCTACCAGGAATTACGGTAATTTAGCACACAATGTTAAATATATATCATTACATTACTGCTTCTTTTTTTCTTTCTTTTTTATATAGTATTTCAATAGAAAACTCATGCAAGCATTTACTGACAAACTTTATGAAAAATTCAGATTTGTCTTTATTTTTATTGCACAGAAACTTTTACTTTAAATCGTAATATGGGATTATAATATTTAATTTTAACATTTAGTAAATGAACACTAAATATTAATTTAATTTTAACATTTTATGACAGCAACCATTTACATTTCCTTCCTTTTTTGGGTCCAACGGTGCTTTTCTCTAGCTTTAAAGTAAAATTAATTATTTTATTAAATATTTAAAAAAAATAAGAAATAATTTCTGATTTAGTAAATCTATTTTAATCATCTAATTTTTATAATATTTTCACTATAAAAATTTTAATATATTTTCTATCATTAATGAATACTGTTATTCAGATGAATTTCTCGATTGGTAATTTGGCGGTAAACAGAATAAAAATTTATTTTTCTCCAAAAGTGGCGATTTGTGGCGAATTTCCTTTTCACAGATTAAAATGTATACTTTTGGGAGTAGTAAAATTTGTTTGAAATTTTGAACAATTTTGGACAAAAAAAGTTACACAAATTATAAATTTAATTTTGTTGTTAATTTTATATTCACATTTCATGCGTGAATCACAACATAAAAAACCAACAAAAAGTTGGCAGAAGTACCATAAACTTTTATTAGGACATTTTTAAAGGTATTTTTATTTCATATTTTTTCATAGTTATCTTAAGTGCCACTTGATGGCTATTCAAATAAAGTCACTGAAATTCATCGAAAAATCTTATTTCTGAAAGATTTCATTTTGAACTTATTTATATATAATAAAACTTCGTGTAATTAAAGAAATAACCATATATTTGTATTTTTTAGACACTCTTTTAAATTATTTCACTGCAAAATATCAGTTATTTAGAGATTGATTTTTGGGCCTATGTTCGTATTCTAACATTGTTCGATCCACTGTGCGACGTCGTGCGCCACTCTGTGCTCTGTGTATTTGTTTCTGCATCGTACAAGAAGATCCAAGATTCGTCACCACTTACCACATTGTCCAAAAAAGTCGGATCGTCTTCACAACACTGCAACAATTCTGCTCGAGAGTTTTTTCCATCTTTATTTCGACCGAGCACTCACACAAGGGTTCACTGAAACAGGCACTGTGACTCTACAGGAGCTCGGAGCCGAATGACGCTGGTGGCACTGTGTTCCGAAAATTCTACCCACCCTTCCGTGCAAGCGGCAACCCTGTGCGACGGATAGTCGCGGGAGAAGAAAATGGGGCGCATTACTTTCGGGACAGACCTTGTGTATATATATACATTATGCTCTTCATTTGGAAAAAAATTTTTGTTTGACTAATTAGAATTTGAAATACACAATAAAAATAACAATCCGAATGAATAATAAATCTAGCAAAACTAAACTTTATTTTTACATGCATACGGTTTAAATTAAATATTACTCATCTTCTCCCGCATTCCTATCTATGAAACAAAGAGAACCACATATCAAAACAGACGAATCCGAATTAATTATGAACTTGAATTTAATGAATGACTTTTCACTCAGAATATTGATGAAACAAACAGAATATCGTCATTTCACAGAATTAGTATGTCGACTAAGGTTTTTGAAAGAGTTTCGAATCAGAATTATGGTACATATTTCTTGACTTGAATGAATTATAACAAAACAAATGTATACAATTTTTCACTCAGACTAGTAGTTCATTATTGCAACATGCTTTCAAATTGAATAAGTATGATTAAATATTTTTTACTTGAATGAAGAAAGATTAAAACACACACACAAAAAAAAAAGAGAGAGAGAGAAAGAGAGAAAGAAAGGGGATGAAAGTTCTCTTCTTGCGAATCAGTGTCTGTTCAGTGTGTCTGTCTGCGAATGGTGAACTGGCGCCTGCATATCCGTTGCGTTTGATTCAACATGCTGCGCGGGCAGGCGAGGCACCGTGGCAGAGCATGGAGTGCTTGGAGGAGGTACAAGTTGAGCAATTGGTCGAATCAGTCTTCTAGCAGATGAGGTCTGAATTTCGATGATTCTTGTGATGGCGTCTTTTCCATTTATCGTCCGGAGAATTCGTTCGAGTTCAAAACAGAAGCTGCGTGACTTGTTTTCTCGTTTTGGCCGTTGGTTGAGGCTCTGCAGATATTGTCTAGTCCACCTGCTTCGAAATTTCTCTTTCATCTGCATAAGAAACTTATATCTGGAAGAAAGACTTAAAGAAATAGAAGTTAATGAGATTTCTGGCAGTTCCAATTCTTGTATAATACGCTTAGTTGCCAAACAAAAACAGGTTACGCATTGAATCAATACTGATTTAACTGTGGAACGTCCGTGAGTGATCCAGAATTGTTGTCTTATAAGTGATATCGCTAAGTTTGGGCCAGCAAGTGCACTTAAGTAGTGGTAATGCTTTATGATTAATGATGTAATATGATGCAATTTAGGTAACAAAATTTGACTTTTTCATGGTATTCTAATAATGGATGTTTCCGCAAGCATCCTCCTACATGTAGAATACCTGTTTCATCCATAAAAGGTTCAAGAGATAAAATGCTGTTAGATTGCTTTAAGGGTTTGCTTTTATTTAATAAATCAATTTTTTCCCCGAATTCGGCCTTTTGGATAATTTTTACTTTGCATATTTCAGATTTTTCTAGCTCTAGGGCCTTACTTTTTCTTTGTTTTTGAGATTATGAATAAATCAAAGAACCCGCGTTATAGTTCTTAAAAATTTTAGATAGTTAGAAAACCTTTGAAAATGAGATAAGAAATTACTTCTACTGACAAGGGAAGATTTAACATTTGATTCCATTGGAATGTTAATGTTTTGTTCCTCAGTTGCAACCGTGTTCAAGGTCTGAGTTTTGGGTATTTCAAAATTAGAAAGACATTTTGGGCCTTTCCACCAATCACCTTTGCATTCAAGTTTATATGGTGATAATCCTCGCGTGACACAATCAGCAGGGTTTTCTTTGCCTGAAATATGCCTCCATTACTCTACGCTGGTAATATATCTTATTTTATTTGCTCTATGAAGTACAAATTGATTGCCTTTATTCGAGGGATTATTAATCCAGCTTAACGCAATGGATGAGTCACAATAATAATATGTTGAATGAATAAATTTGATTGATTTTGTTATAGAGTTAATAAATTCCGCCAATAGTAATACCCCGCATAATTCCAACTTTTGGCAGGGTAATTTCTTTTACTGGTGTCACTCTGGTTTTTGAAGAGATTAAAGGTACATAGGTTGTATCTATGATGACTTTTAAGTAGGTTACTGCAGCATACGCCTACGGAGAGGCATCACAAAAGCCATTAAAATAAACTTTAATGTTAGTAACATTTATTCCTAAATAGCGGGGAATTGACATAGATTTAAATTCGCGAATTTCATTACAAAACATATTCAGCTCCTGTAAAATATCTACATGGAACGGTCCATCCCATGCTGTTTCTTGATTTCATAATTCTTGTAAAATTAGTTTCAAAATTATAGTTGACTATGAAATAATCCGTAGGGGGTCGTAAGTTTGAGCAATTACGGAGAAAAATTGTCTCTTAGTTTAAATGTTCTGATCACCTACTGTTCTAACCTGAAGAGTGTCTTCACTCAAATTCCAGAACATCCCTAGAATTCTTTGATTTATTTTTTTTATTTTTTTGCCAAAATGCGAATTGCGCAACCAGCTTTCTCCTTATAAGGAATTTCGGAGAGAGCTTCTGGATGACTACAAGCCCACTTCCTAAGTAGATATCCACCAGACTACATTAGAGCCTGCAGCTCCATTATTTTATCTTTTTCTGATTCTATCGATTCTGCCTCCGCTAATAAATCATCAATATAAAAATCTTCCCTCGCCATTTCTGTTGCTAACGGTAAATTTGTCTTTTCATCCTCACATAATTGTTTAAGCGTGTGTAACGCTAAATATTGGGCACAAGCTGTATCGTAGGAGACAGTGTTCAATTCATAGATTAATAAGGAGTCATTAGGGGATTCTCTACACTCAATTCATTAGAATTCGAGATCTTCATCTGCTATTATAATTTGCCTTTACATTTTAGTAATTTCGGCACTGAATGCTAAATATAGGATCGAAATTTCAATAAATTGTGAAAGATATTTGACTGTAATTTAGGGCCTATTTGAAGAATGTTATTTAAGGATTTGTTAATTGTTGTTTTATAAGATCCATCAAATACAACTTGTAATTTTGTTGTTTCATTATTTTCATTCACAACCTCATGATGCGGTACATAATAATGTGTAGTTTGATTAATTTGGTTTTGATTTAATTTTGTCATATGATTTAACATTATATATTCATTCATGAAGTTAGAATAGACTATCTTTAACTATTTATCTTTTTGAAGTTTATTTTCAATCGAAAAAATCTTGAAATAGCACCTGTCTGACGGCCACCTAGTGACTTATCTGGTTTGAAAAACAGATGTGTTTGCTGATTATTTTTTTTTTTTTAGTGGTTGTTTGATAAAGTTCTTTTACGGGATCATTTTCTGTTGGTTTATTTTCCAAATTAGGAATTGATTCACTATTGATTTTTTAAAGTATTTTTTAAATATTCTTCAACACTGGTGTGACACATTAAAGTTAAATTTGTAAGCTTAAAACTATCAACTCGTCCTGAAAGGATAAATCCCAGTTTGGTAGGAAATGCTGTTGGAACTTCCATTGCAGAATAGGACTTCCACTGCAGAGTAAGGACACAATTCGACCCAAGCAAAATGTCCACAGAACCAATCACATAAAATTGGGGATCAGCTAATTGCAATCCTTGAATGTGTGGCCAATCTTGCTGCACCAATTGGAAATTAGGGAGAGGTGATGAAACCCTATAAATGATAAAAGCGCGAACCGAAAATAAATCTGACGAAAAATGGGGTGTAAATTGAAATTCAGTTCCTGCTGAGACGCAATTAATCCCTACTATACTATGCGACGTGCTTCTTAAGGGCTAATTTCGTCACTTAACACACTCTTTAGAAATTAATGAATTTTGACTAGCATTATCCATTAACGCTTTACAATGAATAATTTTTCCTTTACTCGATTTAACTTTCATTAATGCTTTTGACAATAATACGTTAGTCGAGAACACATGAGCACTATTTGAAACCGAAACTTCTGGCGATACATGATTCACCCTTTCACAATTTTGATTTCCAACATAAACATGCAATGATGTATGGTGATTCTCGGCACAATTCTTACAATTGATATTTACTCTACAATTCTGCAGATTCAATTCAATGAATTTCCAGTTTCCTTAACCGGTTTCGAATTAAAAGTGGGACATTTAGATAGCGCATGACCCTCATTAAAAAGTATGCACATATTTCCCTTTCTCACAATTGTACGAAGTACATTATTTGTTTTCTCCGAATTAGCGAGTTTTATTTTCGGCTTTCATTTTATTTCTTCAAAATCGCGAACTTCGCGCTCAACAGATTTTCTAAAAATATCAAGATCATATAATTTTTCATTGTCTAACATTAGTTTCCCTCTCTTTTTTAACAATTCGTCTAATTTCCTTATCATGAATTTTATTATAATTATGTCGCTTAACGCATTAGAATCTAAACCCATAGTTTTTAAATTTTTGATGGCTCTATTACAAGTATCTAATAACTCAAGAAAAGTTTTAGCATTATTTGCTTTTACAATTTTCATAGAAAATATTTTGTTAATTTGACTTAGTGATATTTGTCATTTATTTTCGTATCTTTCATTTAGTATTTTCTAACACTGATCTAAATTTTCCTCTTTTAGAGCGAATCCTGGAATTAATTTAGCTGCATCTCCGCGAACTGACGAGCGTAAATATTTAAGCTTTTCAATTTTGGAGAATTGATTATTATTTAGAATTGTCAAATTAAAAATCTTTTTGAAAGAAATCCAATTTTCAGTTTCACCAAAATATTTTGGTATATCAAATTTCGATAATTTAGTAAGAGAGGATTTAACATTTTTCTCTTCGTTAATTTCCGAGTGAATATCTGAATCATAAACATTTACTTCTGTTTACTCTTCTAACTCCACTAGTAAGTCGAAAACAATACCCAATATCGTAAATACATATCCATATAATCATCATTATCGTTAACGAATAAGATTTTAAATGCTTCTGCAAGTTCAGAATAATACGATTGAACTTTTGTTTTCAATAATTTAACTCAGAAAAACTCAGAAGCGGTCATAGTTTGCTTCTAATTAAGAATATAACTAATTTTATTATTAATTATATGAATAAATATATTATTAATTTTAGCCAAATTTTAAGCAAAATAGTTATATCATAAAAAATACTTAACTTGAAACTTTTCTTTCTTATAATTTAATATTCAGAATGATTAAAATATTTGTGAATATTTTAATTATACTACTTCCAACTACTTTTAAAATAATTCTAAATAGTTATTTAATTATTATTATTATTATTATTATTATTATTATTTTTTTTTGTTCAAATTTGCAGAGTTGTTTTAATAGTACTTTTAAAAAATATTTTAAATATATTGTTTTTTATAATTTATTTATTTATTTTATAAAACTGTCTGTCATTTAAATTTTGTGTTATCCTTAGCATTAAATTTAAAAGAAATGAATAGCGTAATAAAGAAAACACATTCAATGCGGGGGAAATTAAAATGAACTAATAGCAAATATTTTGATAAAGAATGTTTAATTAAATTTATTTTTTATTAGACATTCTTATAAATTATTATTTAATGTAAAATAAATTTTAACATAAATGCAAATTTTTAATTAAAGTTTATTTTTATTTAAGCATTAAAATTTTTGTATGATTTAAGTTTTATAAATATTTTTTTGTTAAAAATATTTATTAATATTTAATTTATAAGACATATTTTTCATTTTGTCACATAAATTGTTTATTTTCTTTAAACTATTGTAACTTTAGGGTTATTATTGTTATTATTATTATTTCTTACTTCTTTCTTATTAATATTAATTGTGTTTTTTACAGTAATTGAAGAACAGCACTCGAGTTTAATGGAAAAATTCAAGCAAAAATTCAAGCAAAAATTCAAGCAAAAGGTTTTAATTTATAATGAATTATCCATATTTAAAATATTTCTTAAAAGGTAAAATGTAGTTCTATACGTATATATATATATATATATATATATATATATATATATATATATATATATATATATATATATATATATATATATATATATATATATATATATATATATATAAATGAATACAATGTAGAAAATAGTATCGTTCAGAATACATTAAATTATTATATTTTATGTAAAAGAAGTTTGAAATGTGGTTTATAATACTGTTAAAGATCGTAAATACACAGTTTTTATGCATAAGAAATAAACGAATATTTTTGATACATTTCTAATATTTGGAAAACATCTTAAACGCCGTATCATGTTATGAAATCTAATCTTTTATTCTGTGAAGTTCTCGATACCAGGTGCGTTTTCTTCGAGACCGAAAGCCGGCGTTATTGTCTATATATATCACTTGTCTGTTTAAATATCTAAGATTTTTCATGGTTTTCTCTAAAACCCGTGTAGATAAATGTCTAGTACAAAAATAGAAGACTCTCTAACAGAGAGGACTCCATACAGGCCAAGGACTCTTGTGTAATCAATCGACCTTCAATTCTACACCACATGGATTTCCTTGGAAACATGTCTATTACAGAGACTAAATGCTAATAATATTCATTATCATATTTTAGGTTTGTGCAGTTTGTTTGGGAAAGCACTTCTTAAATTTAAAATTACATAAATTTGTTAAAACATGAATAAACTACTACGACAGAAACGCCAAATAAAAATTATTGAGGTGCATACAGCTGTTTCGGTAGCTTAATGCGTACCGTCTTCAGTGCAAAAAGAATTCTGAATCTGGAGAAATGCTCGTATATATAGGAGAGGGACCGGATTTATTTCAATCAATAGGATTACGGTTGAGGTGGGGAGTGTGGCTAATAGGAATTAAGGAATATGTAGCCTTTTGGCGTTTCTGACGTAGTAGTTTATTCATGTAATATTCCAACGCCAAGTCTCCTGCTATTATTGCTCAAATTTGTAACAGTTAAGGACAGAAAGAAGAAATGAGTGGAAGTTGTATAGTTAGATCTGGAATTTTTGATCTACTGTTTTGTAAATAATTTATAAAATTTACCAGCAGACGGCTTTTCAAACACAATAAACTTTAAATTATGCTCACGAATATATGCCGCTCAGTTTTCTGTCTGTTTCGAAATATGACAGGAAGTTGTATTACAGAAATAAATATAGAAACTTCAATGAAGTCACAAAATACACAAATTCCTCTCATGCAACATTGCTCGAACTGATGTTTTATGAAATCTTCGGCATTCCTAAGGCAATATCAAGTGTGAACTTCAGTGAAAACAAATCATGTAATTATGTAAATGAAGTAATCGTAATAGCAGATAGATCGTAATCCAACGATGAAGATTTCGAGTTTTCAGAAAATGTTTAAGAAAGTCCTGATCGGAAAACAATTCTAATAAAATAATAATAATAATAATAATAAATAACTGGAACGGATATAGAGAGTTAACGATGATTTATTACAAAATGTGAGGTGAGGTTAAAATGTGGAAATTGAGTGTATATCAATTATCAGAATTTGAAAAATTATCAAAGTTCAAGATCTTTTTAAAGATAATTTTCAGAAATGTATCAGAAGAACAGCTGCTGAAACTGCACTGTAAAATTCCCTTATTTTTAGAAGTATGCGAAATGCGCTGCACTTATAGGGGATTTTGTACAAAATTCAGTGCTACAGGTAATTAAAAAAAACATCTGTGTGACAAAGTGAAGACCTTTCAAATGAGATACACTAAAATATTAATATTAAATTAAATATAATTTTGGCTGAATATATTTTATCGATGAAGTCACTTTCTATTTTGGGGGTTTTATATATATTTATTTATATACATATATATAACAGGATTTTGCGGTCTAAAAGCCCCTGTGTATAGCTTGCAAACTACTGCATTCTTAAAATCTTATTACTCAGTAACAGAACAATTGCACTGAATTATCACCAAGGAAAATGTCTAGATGGAGCTCTATTTAAATACACGTGAATTCTCTTTTTGAGGTCATTTGAAAGACAATGTTTACTGTAAGAATCCTTAAGCTTTGAAGCAGCTTGAAGCATCTGCATCCCATTCATCTTTGAGGTCTATGAATTCATTTCAACATAGAAATTTCTGAAGGTGAATTCAAACCGCACCACCCATTATGTGTTACGTTATTGACATTTATGAGAGCCATATGGAAGGTAATTAAATTCATACTACATAAAACAATCTCACTGACTATTTAATAGACATTTATGTGATAAAATAAAAAAAAAATTAGATTTTTAAACTTTAGAAATTTCAGATTTAAAGGCTTTATCATGAAGATTTAGAACACATTGCATGAAAAATTTTGGGAAATTTTTCTTCTGACGTAAGTTCCAGAAAATAAATAAGAAAAATTTACTAATGATAACCAGAAAAAAAAAAAAAAGGGAAACAAAAAAATTAACTTACCAAACTTTCTTTATTGGTACATGAATGTAAAAACAAACTTAGAATTAATAATACTAAAAAGATGCATCATTAGATTATCAATGAAATATTAATATTTTCTTCTAGCATAATCGATATTCAGTAGAAACAATTATAATTTTACTCGTTTCGCAGTATTGAAGGAAAATTTGTGATAATTTGAAGAAAATGTCTGCACAATGTCTCTAATTAGAAACTAATAACCACTCGACGCATTTCAATTTCATCAGTAGGCTGATTTCAACGAAATTTATCAAAATGCTTTAGGGAAACATATTGATTATATAGTTTCGTGATGCGAAGTATTTTCATCAGGAGAAGAAACCATATTAAAGATACCTTCACTCCGTAATTTAATGAATTGGTATACTGCTATAAATGAACGATAAGTCATAAATCTTAAGTCTTTGATAATTAGCTTTACGCTCCACCAAAGAATTTTTTCCTATAATGAACACAAATTTTCCAAAACCTGACTTTTTTTTTTTTTTTTTTTTTTTTTTTTTTTTAGAATCATAACATTACTGTCGTAAACTAAATCAAACCTGAATCAGTATTTTTTCAAATCCTCTCGCCTCATTCACATTTCAGTTCTGTGGGAATAGGAAGCTGAGTACACTATACCGCAATCTACATAAAAGTATTTTTACATGATGTCGAGTTTATTTTAAATCACATTTCTTTAGGAAATCAATTTCTTCAAAATGTATTTTACAAGCATAGGCGCTATTTTTTGTTTTTGTTTTTATCACAGACGATTGTCCTTCACGATATTTTACAGAAATTTATCAGTTTGAAATTAAAAGGTGAAGCTTTATAAGCTACCAGTCCGCTGCAGAAAATCAGTTATTCCATGAAGACATGCCTTCATGATAATGCGAAAGCTACTGGATCGAGTATCAACACCCGGCTGTGAGTGTTATTTACCTAAAGCTTACCTTACCAGAAATTTTGTAGAACTGAATTTTATTCGCCGGGAAAAGAGCGTTCTTCCTCACAAATCAGTCCCCGCACTAGAAAGAGCAATTAGCTTCGTTACCGAAGTCGAAAAATGGGCCTCCTTCGATCATTCGGGTAAGAATTTCTGTCCTCCTTTTGGCGTGAAAGGTAAAATCACTTATCTAGAATACTAGAAAAAGGAAATACTGAACGGTTTGTTATCTTTGTTAAAATTTAGAAGCGAGCAGGCCAAAAAGTTGCGCAATCTACAAGAACAGGTTAATGCGCAACGGTTTTCCCTGCTCGATTTAAAACTAATCTGTTCCGTGAAGACCCGTGCTATAACGCCTAGAATTCAAGGTGCTCAAAGCGACTTGGAAATCAGAGATGTCACACAGTACGAGGTATTGAAAATCTAGCGGGACGAAACCCTAAAAATGAACTCTCAAAATAATAATTTTTGATCTTTCATAAACAAAGTAGATACTCTAGACAAATCATTCGCAAAATATAACAATAAGCGCCCACCTTCCTTTGCAAATATTTCGACGAAAGCAAGTTCTCACTAGTTTTTCATGATGGTCATCGTCAGTCATATTCATGCACTTCATTTTACAGGTCGTGTTGGGCAGATACATGTCTCCGATATATATATTTTGAGAATGGATATTTTGCATCAAGGTCTGTAGTTTATATTTTCATACATTAATAAATTTCCTTTTCCGTATTTATTTTATAACATTACATCAAATTTGTGTTAAAAATCGATTTAAATTTATTCAAAGTTTTTATATCCTTAGGATGCCAAAACTTTTGTACATCTTTGTACACACTGATTCAAGTTACATTTTCCCCTCGTTTCTTGTTGTTTTTATATAGGTAAATTTTATCTGCAGTCATTTGAATTTTAAGATGATATTTATTAATATTATTATCGGATATTGATATCTGATAGATGTCCGAAGAAACTCAGGACGCTCTTCACAAAGATTTTTACAAATTTCGACTTGGATATGCGAGAAAATTTTCCAGAACTACGACAAATACACACATATTGCATAATCTTTTGATACGTTCCAACCCTCTCATAACACCCTTAAAGTCACATGAGAAGAGTAAACAAACAGCTATAGACACTGCTGTATTAAATTTAATTATGCCACCAATTGTCCAAACACAAATAGAGGAAACAGAGAGTGATTCTACAATTAGTGAAAACAGTGACTGTGAAAGTTCTACTGATAGTGATTATATGAATTAATTTTGTCAAATATATACATATTAAATTTCATAATAATTATTATTACTGTCTAAGTTTGCATATACAATAGTGTTGCGACAAGTAGTCAGTTGTTTATTTTTATATATTGTGATTAATTACTACAGTAAGACCCCGCTTAACGCTGTTTCATTTTGCGCTGTTTCGGTTTAGCGCTCTTTTATTTCCCCTGGGGATTCCCCAAAATTGCTCGCAGCAGTATGGGGATTCCCTGAAATTGTGCACCCCCTGTTTCGCATTACGCTCTACTTTGATGGAACGTATCCCCCGCGTTAAGCGGGGTCTTACTGTAATTGTATATCAATGTCTACTATAATTAAAATATTTTTTTTCCTATGTATAATTTTGTCCCGTTAGGTTTGCAGTCCGTTGCACTCTGGGTCAGTGCGAACGATTTTATTGATTAAAATATGCATTAACTAATAATTAACTCTTATGCAATGTTTACGGTTCGAGCAAAAAATTCGATCCCAGCGCTATCTGGAAGGCTTAATCTTTTAGCAGTATTTTAAGCATTCGGTTATGAGCGTTTTCCGCACTGTATACTCTAGGCGCTGTTTTACATTCAGCAGTTTTCTTTCTAGAAAGTTCAAAATTCAATGGCAGCCATTTTCCCTAATATCATTTTTAAACACTGAGTTAGAATGTAAAAAGTAGAAACCCTCATTAGTGTTGCCTTTCTTTGTTATTCAAAAGGAAGTTGTCACTCTTTACTAACGAGGGTTTCTACTCTTTACATTCTAACTCAGTGGGCAAAATAGATATTAAGAAAAAGGGCTGCCATTGAATTTTGAACTTTCTAGAAAGAAAATTTCTGAATTTAAAACTTAATTTTTCTGAAGATCAAATCAAAATCATTTAATATTTTAACATAAATCGTATACAAAGCTTAATTAAATTTTATGAAAATACCAAAACAACCTTTGGGAATTAAACTTAATTCTCAATCCGATTTTTATTTATGTTTGAACACTAACTTTTAACTGAGTTATTATTTCATTACTATATTTATAAGTTGGAGATTATTAACAAAAAAAAAAAAAAAAAAGTATATTTCAATTACAGTTAATTGAATAAAGTGGCTGTTAGATTTGATTTTAAGAAGATATTTACTTTTTAATGGGTTTTGCATTATAGAATTTTTGTTTATTTTAATAATCACATTTTGTTAGACTTACAATTTCTTTAGATTTTTCAAATATAAATAAACATCATTTTACTTGGACTTTTAATTGTTAAACTTTTGAGTGAAAGGAATGTTATGTAAATTTCAATTTGGTATTATATGAATTCGAATTATTACTTGAATTAAATAGAAATTGCAGCGCCATCTGTTTGCTAATCTTGTAACGAGTTTTACAAATCAGTGTACTTAAAATCTGATACCTGCTTCATAACATACCACATTTTCCAACTTTCAGTCTTTTATTGATTCCAAATTATGTCATTTTGAATTTTAAAAGACCTTTTTGAAATATTTTGTATGTAACCGTTGCAGTATGTATTAAACACAGTGTTTGAAATACAATAAAACACAGTTTGAATAACTAAAAAACTGTTTGAAAATATATGCTTTTTTAAAGATTATTATTGTTATTTCGTTACTTTGTACATATATTTTTTTAATACTGTTCTTTAGTAAAAGTCACTTTCAGCATTTAAATAACAATATAATAGAATTAATTTTATAAGCCTGAAACTATAGATATTTTAATTGTAAAGATTATATTTAATGAAAATAAAAATAATTTTATATCTGCAGCATGTGTGTTGCAAAATAGATCTAAATAAAATTCTTCAAAAAAATTAAATATCTTTCAAAACTTTTAAATATTCTTCTGCATGTTGAAATCTCAATGTTGCCGTTTTTTTTTTTTTTAACTTTCAAGAGACTAATTTAATAAAGTACTATAAGAAAAAGTTGCGTTTAAAAATAATCATAAGTTAAAAATGAAAATATTATCATAATCTATTGAAGGCAGCTTTATAAAGAAGAAAAATGCACATGATTGCGTTTGATTGTGTCTATGATTTCTATGTGTGTGTTTTATTTTATTTAAAACTGTTGCAGTTACATACAATGGTTGCAGTATCGGATCTACATTTTTTAAAGGGGGGTGCAGACTTCCAATTTGCCGCCCTCTAAGAAAATTTTTTTAACAAATAAAATACTGAGACTTTTACAAAATTATTTATTTTAGTTATAAAATTATACGTAACTCTAAAGGTTTATTTTCCTCGACTTTATTTCAGTTAAAATGTCATAATTGAGATTGTTGGCTATTTCACTCTCACAAGGAAACATTCAAAAGGTGTCGTTTTCAAAAAATATTGAATATGTGATTCTACTCTTCATATAACACCGGAAAGTGGAAAAGTTATCGGCTGAAATGAATTACAGCGACCACAAAAAATTACCAAAATTAAGCATATTTGGCGATTTCACACTGTTGGGCGATTGATTTTGTGTACTTGGCGGAGAAGCAAAACACGGTTCTGTTCATACACAGCAATTTCGGTCTTAGCGAATTTATCACCTAAATCGCCAAAAATACTTAATTTTGATAATTTTTTGTGGTCGTTGTAATTCATTTCAGCCGATAATGTTTTCACCTTCTGGCGTTTTATGAAGAATAGAATCATATATATATATATTTTTCAATATTTTTTGAAGACGACACTTTTTGAATGTTTCCTTGTCAGTCGAAAATATTGCCAATTCCGACAAGTGCTCTTGGGACATTGTGGAACGTAATCTTTAGTTGTGTGTTTTTAATACTTTGTAACAGTAACAACATTGAAAATGGTTTATGGCATAGATTTGTCTATCTGCGCTCTATCTCCGGTAAATATTCATGGAATTCTCTGAAACTGATATATGTTATTCAAGTTTACTATGGAATGTTCCCCATTGAAAATGGAATAAATACCACCATTTGTTTGTGTGCAGTGACACATGAAAGAATTCCAAAGCATTGTGTTCTACGAGAGGTATTTCTATAAACCATATTTCAATACATTTATTTTGCACAAATCGTAATGAAATAGACATTTATTATTCCTATGCACAAAAATTGTTTTCTATAAAATATTGTATGATTAACTTTAGAAAAAAAAAAAAAAAAAAAAAAAAAAAAAAGACCACACAAAAATATCAGATAAATTAAGGATTATGATTGAAATTTGCTGCAATTGCAGTTTCGCGTTATTTAAGCGTTTTCCACTTTAATTAACGCTTAAGAGTGATTATGATTTGAATTAGTCTATCTGTCTGTCCCTCGAACCTCCTCCAATGTCCGTAAATATCTTCAGAATTTCTTTAAAATGATCACTCTTAAAAAAATCTTTTCGAGTTCAGTATGTGTTGTTCACCATTTAAAATGTTATTAGTAGCGCAGCTGGTTTGTGTACAGGAACACTCAAAATAATGTCAATGCCTTGCATTTTATGATAGGAATTTTTACTGCGCAAATTATAATTAAATTGAAATTCGTTATTAAGATGCTAAAAGAGTTTTTTTTTTTTTTTTTTTTGGCAGAATAGGAAACACTTGGCGATAAGATTTATAGAGTTACTCTGAAATATTCAGATACGTTATACAACAGGATACTGCTGGTGTTTCATTTTTCGTTTGTGTTGAGCGTTTTTATCACTTTACAACAATATCTAAGGGTGAATATCAGTTCAATTCAGTGTTGCCAATTTGGCAGAATTTCTGCTAAATTTAACGGATTTTTGACACGATATACGGGAAAAAATAGAGGCTTAGCAGATTGAATTTCACATTGCACTAGTGCTACACTATGGGCAATTGAATTTTTAGCGGATTTTTATGTGTATTTTTAGCGGGGAAAAATTGTGTTGGCAACACTGGTTCAATTAGTCTATCTATGTGTCTGTCTTTCTTCCATTCCGTCTGAAGGCTGTGTGACCAAGTAGCGAAAGTGCATTGACGATTAAACGATGCAACAGTATAGTTAGAAAGTTAATAATCTATGGGAACCGTATGTGATTTTTTGTTCTTGTTTCATAATATCACAGCGTAAACTAGATGAAACAAAAAAGTTGTAAATTCTTTGAACAGCTAACTCCACATAGACGTTTAGCCACGGAGCAGAAAGTAGGCATGTACACCAACAAGTTTAAGGAAATGAGCAATGCACGGTGAAAAGCAGCGTAATATTATTATTATTATTCTAGCTTGGACGCATCTGTACGCTCCTGACGTATTTGAATTATCGTAGGACTGACCAAGACAGTCCCTATTGGATAATTTATCGTCCTCTAACTTTTAAATTATGTTCGCCATGCATTCACCACTTTTATCGTGAACTTCAATGAAATCAATAAATCTCTCGAAAATTTTACATTCTCCGAAACTTTCGAGGAAAACTATAGAAAACCTAGAACGTTTTTATTCTTTTATATTTTACAGAATTTCGAATTCCAATTTCCGCTCACATTTCGTACTAAGGATTTTTAACGATATACAGCCCGTAATAAGGCAAGTTTTCGAGAAAACCACGGATAAGTCAGACACAAATGTTTACATAGAAATGTTTATATTTATTAATGTTTGTATCTCAGCTCCTAATTAACATAATTTCATAAGTAATATATCATTTTAAAACTTATTTGAACTGGAATTAAAAAGTAGAGATCCCAAATCTCTGCTTCCAGATGACACTTTAATATTTTAAAATTTCAGTATCTCCAATTCTAATTATGATTAAATTACTTATAATACATCATTTGAAATATATTTTATTGGAGAGTTTTAACCTGATATAAGCCATTAAATTCCGTGCGGGAGTTTCAGCACAAACCCCAGAAAACATAGAACACCTTTATTCCAATACATCCAATTCTAATTACGATTAAGTTACTTATAATGTATCATTCGAAATATATTTTGCAGTCATTTTATTGCGAACTTTTAAACTGATATAAGCTATTAAATTCAGTAAGGGATTTTCAGAGAAAATCGCAGAAAACCCGGAACACATTTATTCTTTTTTATTTTGCAGACTTTCGAATTCCGATACTCCACTCACATTTCTTATTAAGGATTTTTTACGTTATTTTGTCCTCAATTACGCAAGTTTCGGAGAAAACCACGGAAAAGTCAGACAATTCTTTTTATAACAATGTTTATATTACATTTCTATACCAGCTTATAATTAACAGAATTCCATAAGTAATATATCATTTTAAAAGTTATTTGAATTGGAAATGAAGAGTACTCTGTCGCCAGATGGCGCTTTGATATTTTAATAATTCAGTATCACCAAATACGATTAAATTATTTGAGAGTAGATTAGGAGACCGTAGGCCCCACCGGGTTGGGGATTTGCCAGATCAGAATTTTCAATGTTCCTTTACACGGTGAGCGAATAGACTGTTCCAAATCATGAAACGTAAAGGGGTGCCTTAGTCGTAACAGAGCAGAAATTTGCTGCAGTTAAAGTTTTCAAAGATATGTGCACAATGAGCAAGCAAGCTGTTCTAAGTTCTAAAACGGGGACAAGGCGCCGCAGTCCCCACCGAGTGGGACTTTGCTACAGTTAGAATTTTCAAAGATGGAGATTTTCACGTGGTAAGCGAACAGACTGTTTCAGATACTAAAACGGGAAGGGGGCGCCGCAGGCGCTACCGAGCGGAAATTTACTACAATTAAAATTTTCAATAAAGCTATTTACACTATATGTCAATAAGCTGTTGTAGGTCCAGAAACGGAAAAAAAGTGGCGCAGGCTCCACCTAATGAGGGTTTCATACAGTCGGATTTTTTAAGGATAGCGAACCAGCTTGTCGCTGAAGGTGGGTAGTTAATAATAAACTAGTATTTTTAGGAGAGACTCGGAGAAATAAATAATTAATTAGTGGCCAAATATAGAATGACATCAGTTACAATACGAGGAATCGCTTTCCACCTATACTTTTCATTTTACATGGATAAGTCAACTGCTGCTGCCATGCCGCCTCTCACCTACCGCACCCGCAAAGATACGTATATCGTCCTCGTTCAGATTTTAATGCTCACTCACTCACGCGCGTCGTGCGCACATAAGTAATATTACGTTTTCAAGTTTTCACTCTGTTTTGGTCATACGTCTCGTGTGAGGAGAGGAGAGGAGGGGTTAGGTTGCTCTGAGTTTGTTGCAGACGATGCAATGTACTACAAAAATGGTCTGGAAACGGGTCCAGCATAGTACAAATAGCGAGACTAACTGGACCTGGTGGATGCCGCCCCTCAGTCTTCGCCGCCCGGGGCAAGTGCCCCCTCCCGCCCCCCCCTGGATCCGGGCCTGAATGGTTGTCGTGTGCTGACTACTCTAATGCTTCAATCAGAATCAGTTTATGATAAACATGTATCATATTAATTATTACTATCAATAAATTTTATAGATATAGTGCTTTCGTATTTTTATACAAGGATCTTGAACAATGAACGTCTAGATACCATAAATTTATTTGTCGTATTTATTCTTAATATCCAAAATAACAAAATTATCATAATTCCAATAATATTGATAGCTTAAACGTGTTAGAATTTAGAAACATGATTAATTTATAGGAACGGATTACATTAGATACTAATTCGATAAGTATGTTTTAGAAGAAGTTTATCTTAAAGTATCTCTAGTAACTCTCTTTGTATTACAGTGATAAGTTTTTACCAAGTGTTATTATTTGCACTAAAGTAATATGTTATTCATCGTGATACCCTATGATAATGTACAACATTCGAAGGAATAACTTAAACAAATTTCTTTGATACATTATCTTGACCCCCTTTTTCATAAATTGGTTAAGCCACGTTTTCGATTTAATTTAGTCTTGATTCTTCGTGGCTTGGACTGTGCAAGATGTTTAAATGTCATTTAGGAAATGTGAGAGCATGTTTACCGAATAGGGACTTTCTGCCATATAACATTTAGTGATTGTGGATCTAAATGTCGATGACTTTTTCAGCTTCATACCATAAAAGCAAAATATAATTAAAATTTTGACAATGTGAAGGCCAACGCAACAAAAGAAAGTTAACGTTACTTAAACCATTTCTTTACAACTAGAAAAGCCCCTGTTTGGGAACGAACCGAAATCTGAATGCGGGAAAAATTGTAAAATCAAACTCGAAATGTACAAAATTCGGACAGTTGCTGCTTAAGTGCCAACGGAACAAAGTTTGTTAATGGAATCATTTTTAAATTTATGAAATCAATAAAGGTAGTGAATAAATGAAGGCTTTGCCTGCTTCGCTGGTCACTATATTTAAAAGAAACTTTATAAAAATTAAAATAAAATGAAATGAAATATAAATAAATAAATAAATCATGAAATTGCTCTAAAGCACGCTTTGGTTCCCCGTTGACTTCGGCAGCGACCCACTCATTCGCAGTATTGTCCGTGACAATAGCTTACCAGTGGGCTTCCATTTGATTGCTTATCAGATGACACTTTCGAAACGGACAGTATCGACAAAATTGAAATAACAATTTTATATTTGAATCTCAGTTACATATGAACAACACTATACGTTGTGTACATAATATTTTCTTTCATTTCATCATGTCTGTCATGTCTTTTCATGTTTTCTTTCATCAACCAAAAAATGACAAAAATTTCACGCCACAAATAATATTACATTGTGTTATGATCGGTTACGTCTCTAGTATGAGACAATTTATGGGGTTATAATAGTAGTTGAGTTAATTAATACTAGTTGGTGTATGGAAAAATAAATAATGAAATATGTAAACCTGATCATGGTACAGCCTTAATATAGCTCCCCTAGGCGACTTTTGAAAATTTATCGACACTTTAGACAAAAATACATATTTTATGTGATTATTTTTTCTGTTTATTTCTTTTCATTTCTTTTTCCTTACCTGTTCTTTATTGTCTGTTTTTCAATATTTTATAATTTATTCATATTTTTGATGCGCTACTTAGCTTAAAGTGGCTTTTGCAAAAGTGGAGTACTTGGCGAAAAATGTCCGATCTATTTTAATATCAAAATTTTAAAAAATACCCAATATTATCAATAAGTAAAGCTGTTTAATATAATGCTAATTTAGATTTCATGCTAAGCGCGATTCATTCGTACTAAAAACATACTATTTAAACAAAAAGAAAAAAATATATAAAATTGAGGTATATATATATTTTTTTTTCTTTTACCCCATTTTAAAATTTTTATTTTTTCGTATGCATGAGCAAATTTGATATTTAATTTTTTTTTTTTTCGCGTGAAAGCATATTTCATTTTACGCTGAAGAATAAAAAAAAAAAAAAAAAAAAAAAAAAAAAAAAAAAAAACATTTTTTTTTTTGGCAACAATTAAACATTTCCAATATTTAAGCTATTACAAGGTTATTATTTTCATATTTTAATTAATTTTTAGAAGACTAATCAAAATTTCGTTACAAATAAGGTACTAAATAAAAGGGGCGATTTTTCTGGATCCGTCGGATTAAACAGCGTATCGACCGGACAATTAGATTTTTTTTAAATTAATGAAAATTAAATGAAAATTTGTTGGCAACTTGCGTCCACACACAGACAGAGTCCAAGAAAATCTCTTAGCCGTTTATATATATATAGATAACAATTTTATGGAATGTGCACTTTCTTATTGAATTAACATCAACAAAAAAAATGTATTTTAGTGATCATTTTCTTTAAAAGATATATTAAAAATAGTGTAAAAGAAATTAGATAAAAAGAAAGGAATTACTCACCTGAAGCACGATTATTGTTTTCATTATGAAATATTAACAAACCAATATAATTTATAATAATCTTTAAACGTTAATGCTTAGAATATCCACAAATATTCTTTTTCTTTAATTCTATCGTTAGAACAAGAAATACTTTTAAAGCTATAAGGAAATCCATTTCACCGTCCAATTTGGATTTTTTTTACAAAGCTTTATAGATATATAATAGCACTTACGTGCAAAAACATTTCTTTTTAACATAATTGAAACACTATCTAAATGTCACATTATCACATTATTGTATTAAAATTAGAATAACGTTTAGAATGAAATAATAAGATGCACTGAAATATTTTATAAAACAGATTTTAATTAAAAGCGCATAACACACAACAAACATTTCAGCTAAAGCTTAGTCCTCTGAAGTAGTAAAGTACATGCATAGCACAACTGATAAACTTCAAGTGCAAACTTCATAAAATTAACTTTTCGGGTGGTAATATTTTAGCCTGCTTCATGGGAAAATATTGTAATTTGGTAAAAAAGCCCTTTAGGGAAATTCGTGAGTCGTATAGTTTCAAACTGGAAGCAAAGTTTTAACATTGTCAAAATCTGAAATATGATCGGTATTTAGGAATTGGAATACAAGTTTAGATTTTAAATCGCCAAATTTACATGATATTATTATTATTATTATTATATATATATATATTCTTTTACATGTTAAAAAAATTAAAGAAATAATGAACGTCTTATACTTTTTTTTTCCTTGATCAACTACGCTCCTGCTCAGAAGTTTATCAAGATTTGCAAACGATCAGTTTATTATTATTTTTTTTCAGTTAAAAAACTTATCTCTCCATTCAATATTTTCAAACATTAGGTATTTAAAGAATTGTTTCTTCCTCATGTTTTTTAGTTTGGTTTATGACAACATGTAGGGGGCGCGGTAACAAATCGAGCAAAATCAATAATGTTTGTGACCACCCTGTATCGTTAACTGAGTGAAATGATCTCTAACTTTAGAATACGTTAATATAGACTCAGTACAATTAGTAGGTAAAGTTGTGTGGCGATAGCATATTAAATAACAGAGGTATAATCATTTATTTTAAAACTCCAAAATATCAGCATGTTTTTTATTTATAATATACAGAGCTTTTAACGAAAATTATTCCCACTTTCAGATAAGTTGAAAAAACAATTTTGAAACAATATACTGGCTGTATGTGATTGGCTGTATGTCCGTATGTGATTACAGAGCTTCTTCTTATTCTTTATATAAATTTTTATGAGACTACTGCATATATTCACGGATATATAACAGTTTCTTTAAAAAATACTTAAAAAATTGTCACTTTTTAAACTATAACAAGCAAGATATTAAATCTTGTTCAAAACAGTTTTGAAAAAAAAAAAAAAAACTTGACATGCAATATTAGACACTGCATGCAGCAAACAAAATGCAAAAATATTAAATAACTAACGAAATGTGAGCATTTTTACTAAAAAAATTTTAACTGCGCATGCGCTAGCTTTAGCGAAATTTCGTTTGAATAATTTAATAGCCACACATGTATTGAGCTACCTATATTTAAAAAAACCGAAGAAGTATCGTGGAAATAAAAAAATATATATATACACTTGAAAGAATGAACTTTTTTTCAGTTCCTCTCAAGAAACCAGTTAAACTATAAGGGGTTTTACTCACATTTTTATTTTGATTCGGTCAATTGTAACACAATGTTTCTTGATTATAAATAAATATTGTGAAAACAACTTATCATTTTCTTTATTTTTGAGAAGAACGGAAATACAGTTAATTTATAACGCATATAATGTTTTGAATTTGCATGATATTCGTTTGGGGTTTTCATATGAGTAGTCCATACTATCGGCAAATATATTATGCAAATGAAATTTCGCTAAAGCTAGCGCATGCAGCGTTTAATAAAATTATTTAGTAAAAATGCCCACATCTCATTAGATATTTAATGTATTGCCTTCTGATTGCAATAGCCTGTGTTTATTTTTATGTGTCAAGTTTTCTGAAAATGGTTTTGCACTGGATATAATACATTGCGTGTTATCGTTAAAAAATGGACTTTTTTTTTTTTTAAGAAACGGTTATATTTTTATGAATATATATGTTAGCCTCATAAAAATTTATACAAAGAATGAAAAGGAGCCTCATAATCATATATTGCAGCCAGATTACATTTCAAGCATTTCTTTTTATAGGTAAACACAAACACTTTCATTATTCTTTAATTTTTTACTGATCCCTCTTTTATTTTCGGGCTGAACTTTCACTGACGAATAATAGGTGTAACATGTTATTCACACTCCTGAAATTTCAAGGTGATTCTTAAAGTACTTTTTGAGATATTTGAAAAAACGTCGTAAATCGAAAGTTTCCGGTCATTTTTGGAAAAGTAGTACATATTAAATATCTCATGAAATACAAGCGTTTTTATGAAAATATTTTAACTGCGCATGTGCGAAATATAGAAAAAAAAATTATTACATAGTTTGAGAACTAGATATATTGAGCAACTTTTCCAAAAAATGCATTTGATTTGAGAAAAAAAAATTATCAAAACTAGAAGCAAAACTGGTGTACAAACGATAAATAGACAATAAGACTTCTTAACACACCATAAATTTTAAGCCGCTTAAAATTTATGATGTGTTAAGAAGACTTATTGTCTATTTAAAAAAAAATTAATCAAATAGTTGGCAAAAGAACGAGCTAAATTTCAGGTATTTTCCAAGAGTTGAAATTTAATAAGGATTTTTCACATGTCGCGCAATTAATTTGAAAATAAAATTATTTCAACCATGCTCCAAAAGTACTTTTTTTGTGAAAAAACCTTTATAGGCATATCTAACTCTAGCATATTTTTGTTTATTTATTAAGATTTGTTAGATTATAAGGGTTTTTTCACAAAAAAGGATTGTTGTAAAGTGGTTAAAATAATTGGAGATTCAAATTAATTACGTGGTATGTGAAAAACTCTTTATGAAATTTCAACTCTTGGAAAATACCTAAATTCTATATCGTTCTTTGGGCGACAATTTGCTTAATTTTTATTCTATTCAAATAAACTCTTGACAAAAGTTTTCCAATATATCTAGCTTTCAACCTTCGTAATAAAAAATTTTCTATCTGTCGCACATGCGCAGTGAAAACTTTTCTCAGGAAAATGGTCATATTTCATGAGATATTTATGATATTTGTATTCCGATTTCAGCATATCGCTCTAAATGAGTTTTTCCAACTTATCGGGAAGTCGGAATAATTTTCGTTTAAAACACGGTATAACTATAATAATAAATATTCAGATATATTTATCAATATATCTGAAAGTGGAAATAATTACGGCCTACAGCACTCAGGGATAGCATAGTTTTTTATTAGAATAAAATATTTTTCATTTAATCAGAATATTTTCGATTATTAATAATAAGATAAATGTATAAGTATTTTTTGATGTTTTTTTCTCACTTATCCCACTGAATACCAAAGGGGTAAAAAATAAAGCCATTGACATCTTGTCAAAAAAAATAGAGAAATTATTAAAAAAATATCTGTATATTTCCTATTAATTATAATTTAAATAATTATTGATCCCATTTAAATCTACTGTTTGTATATTCATGTATAGATATTATTACACGATTCATTTTTTACGCTATTATCTCTTTTCAGAAAAATGTAAAATACGTAATTTATCTTATAAAATATAACAAATTTAAAAACAAAACTTTCAACAATTTTCTCCATAAAAGATACAATTTTTATATAATTTGATAATAAATTAAAAATACATTTGAATGTATGTGTGTTTGTAGGTCGAAAACTAAGTAGTATTTATGCTATGACATCGCAGTCGGAGATATTCAGAAAAAATTCAAACTGAAGTCTGTTGCCGTTAGCAACAAGCACTACAAGTTATATTTTGCGAAAAGAACATAATATACTATCCCCGTTTGAATATTTTATAAAACCTAATATTTTGTAAAATACAATATAATAGTTAAATAAATAAAGTAAAAAGAAAAAAAAATGTGAAAAAATATTGAAAGAGAAGAAATGCTGCGCCTTTTTAGACTATTGATTCTTGCTGGAAATATAATTAATAAATGTGCAGTTATGGAATGAAAATAATGGTCGTCTAATTTTCAATATATATGAGAGATCTGTCGAATAAATACGCGAACTAAGGGCATAAAAAGTTTATTTTGCAAAATTTAGTCTACATCGATTTTGTCCCCTTCAAAGTACTCTCCATTCGTTGCTTGTGTCCACATCTTCCCAGTGATGTCCCCTCATCACATTTTTGCATTTTGGAAATAAAAAAAAGTTGCATGTGTCGAGAGCTGGTGAATAAGGAGGATGATCAAGGATGGTGATTGAAGCTTTTGCCAGAAACTGGCGAACAATCAATGCTGAATGTGCAAGTGCATTGTCATGGTGAAGGATCCATCCATCACCTTGAGTCAAATTTCGTCGCACACCACGCACGCGATCTCTCAAACGCTTTAGAACTATAAGAAAAATTATTTATTATTTTCGTCAATTTCCATTTTCGATACACAGTAAAAACAAGGACAGCAGAAATTAACACAACTGGCACAATACGCACAGTTCGACGATCCGCCATGCCTGATGATTCATTGGGTCTCAGGAGTACCGCTAGTGAGCTAGGCTATAGTCCGCGTCATGGCCGATGGATTGCACCAGTTCGCGTATTTATTGGACAGACCTGGTATATATGTCTAGAAACAGATGCTCACGACATGATAATGATGATTCAGAAGTCAAAACAAATTTGATGATAAAATTTCCCCACCTAGAAACATATTTTTGTCTTGGACCAGATATTTATAATATGTAAATGTTTCTTATCAAAATGTTACAGTTGATGAACAGTTAGAGACATTTAGAGAGAGATTTTTTCCTTTCGTCAATTTATTAAACGAAGAAAGTATGGTTCAAATATCCTTACTGCTTATTAATATCAATGTTTCTAACATGCATGCGTTTACGGAAAAATTACAAATGCACTTAAAAAAGAAAACCTTGAAATGGAATAAACTTAGATAGAGATAAAAGAAATGAAAAGAATTGGAAGAAATATCTGTGCAGATAACCTTTTTTTTTTTTTTTTTTTAAGAAATTCAAGAAAAATGCTCATGATTTTGAAAATTATGTCTTTATAATTAATGTCTTTATAATTACACTAAGTGTTTATTATTATTATGAGAAGGAAAGAATATTTAGCATGTTTTAGATTTCAAAAATTAAAAACAGTTGCATAGCATTACACATATAAAGGAAAATTTTAACCTTATTTAAGTTTTATACCTTTTCTTATGGAAAATGTAAAGACTGATAAATCATTACCAGTTATGATAAAAGATTACAAAGCACAAAATCAGTACCAACATAATAGACAAAATAATGTCTATATATTAAAGAACATCCACAAGATTTCCAATAACTATCATTAAACATATTCTGCATATGAATGCCTTGTATAATCTAGTTATTTGATTAGATTTTTATTTTAAATGGAAATAAAAATACAAGTATAAGACGACTATTTTTTTAAGCTAGGTAAATGTTTCGAAAAAATCCTGAGAAATGCTCCGATACTTCAAACTGAGTGGCAGGCAAGACATTCTAGTGGGATTACTAAAAGCAAAAAGTGTGGGAGATGCCTTCTTGTGTAAGATCATCATATAAAAAATGCTGTGACATCGGTGTGGAAATGCACAATTTTGTTTGTAAAATTCATTCAAATGTTTCTAAACTTTGTTATAAATGCATATAACACCTATTTTTTTTTTTTTTTTATGAATCAAGTAAAAATTATAAATTTCAGAATCATAAACTCTAATAAATGTATAATATATGTAATTTCTTTAACTCCTTTTATATTTAAACTTTTAATAATTACATTCAAATATTTTCAGTGAAAGAAAACAAAAGTCGTGAGTATTTCCAATATAAATTTGAATATAAATAACCAATCTTGCAAAGAAATCCTCATGTAGTTGAGCAAGAAATGTTATTCATATTTTATCTGTATAATTCATACTTGCATTTTTGGTCAAAATATTATCAACGTAAGTGAAAAATATAAGATTGGACTGTACAAAGTTCCAAAAAGGAAATTTCATGTAATTAATTTTTCATATCTAAAACACTCTTTAAAAGCATAAATATATCCTTTTTCTCATTTATAATGATTGAAATAACAATTTATAGGGTTTAACATGTGTACAGAAACAATGTAAAAATCACAATGGGGTCAATTTTGACCCCATTGGTATTGTAACAAAAAACTTCTGGTAGCAGGAGGGTTAAAATAAATTATTATTTTATCCTCACAGTACCTTTCCCGAGTGGTTCGAAGTAACTTAGCTAATAGAAGATCGAGCTTTAAATAACAAAATTGTTGTTTCATTACTCGAACCACCAAAAGACCACAGTGTGCATTAATGCACGTAAAATCTATCGTGGCTGCACTGTTCTTAATATTTCATAAAAATAGTGTCTGTAGAAATTACCGATGCGGAGTAGTCATCCTAACCACAGATGTTCAAAATTGTGATTGTATGACTTCGGACCACATGTACGAGTAAAACCCCGATGCAGATCAATATTGTGACGCATATCTCCAAAACATCCCTAAGTGTAATACCAGCTGCCGTCAATTGCCCATTGCGTAGATCTAATGAAAAATAAAACCCAATAAACATCAATCTTTTATTTCTCGATTTCACGAAGTAGTTGTTTCGTCGATAGCTCATAGTGATTTCATAGAGCTCAATGTCTAATAAAATGAATGTGATAATTTCGATTGTCTCAAATGATTTTACACATAATCAAACGGCCTTATATTGCTCTTAGAGAAAGAACTTTGTGTTGTATTATATAATATACATATTAGGTGTATTATAAAATAAATATTTACGTAATGTGTTCAATTGATTAACATTTTCTTGGTACAGGTTGAAGTATGCATTAGAAGAAACGTATGGGAATACGTTATTAAGTGTCGAAATATCTACAATATTGAATGCAGTAGGGTGTCATGTATGCAATTTATTTTTGAGTTTTCCATGTCATTTTCTGTGACAGATTTTTATATATGTTACACTTAGTCGGTCATATCATCAACTATTAATTTTGGTTGTGGATGGCGTTCGATGTGCTATCTAATATTATCCTATACGTCATGGATATAAGGAATGTTTGATGATCTTACAGGCCAAAGTAACACATTACCACACAAAAATGTGTTGTGAGACTTCCGAGGTAGGAAATCGATCACTATAAATGTTACTCAAGAAAGGTAGCACGACAAATTTATTCACAAGCCGAATATATATATATATATATATATATATATATATGTCAGTGTTTTTTATATAAAGAACCTGCTGTTATAAGAAATTTTCCCAAATCTAAAATTTCTGTCGCAAATCCTAAATGTCTACGTTGTATATTACTTGGTTCCAAACACTCACTTGTACTCCTAGTTATGAACTAAGTCGTTACTTGAATCGTTTATTACAGAAACCCGTCAACTGACAATTTTTACGAAAATGGGATTTGAAGAGATTCGAAATGGCCTACTGTAAACACACCTTTTTGTACAAAAACACCTAAACTATCAAGCCTCCCAATGGATCATATTTTAAGTTGAAGTTTCTATTTAGTGCAGAAACCAGTCAAGCGAAATTACATGGCGGGTTTCTGCAGTAGATTTCGTGTGACAACCCTGCTGAGTATTATTTCAGCGGTTGCATGGCCTGTTTTAAATGCTTTGTTTTCCACAAACCAAACTGCTGTTGTGCAAGATTGAGTAGTACTTTCGTTTTCCAGGTTATTATTATTGATCAGTAGTTTCACATAGTGTGTTGTGATTATTTCGTTTTAAGAAATGCACAGTGGAAGTTCGGGTTATGAACCTCAAGAAAAAAGAAAACGAGGTGCTGTAAATGAAGATGAGTAAAAAAGTAATGTCATAAGGAAAGCAAGAGTGAAAGGTTAAGAGTACACAAACTACAAAAGTAACCTTGTTCCTGGTAAATCTATTCCTGATGTGCTTGTGTGCAACTGCCCTCGAAAATGCATTTAGTTTATTAATAACGAAACAAAAATTGCGATCTGGAATAAATTTTATTCGTTAAAAACTAAAAACAAACAATATTTACATTTGCAGACATAGATAGAATCTAAGGAAGTTACCCTTACTAAAATTTTAAGGTTTTATTTAAGTTTTTTTTAGGTTTCTTTAAACAGGTATTTTACAGGTTTTAGAGGTATTTAAAATAAGGTATTATCAAGGCTTTAATGGTGCAAAATAAAGCCATAATAAAAGCTCTATTAATACCTCCACAGGTTTCTCCCGAATACCTTATGGTGTTTTTCAGAAAGTTATTGCAGGTTTTTTATAAATACCAAAAGGTTTTTATAAAATAGCATGACTTATGTAGGTATTTTTAATATACCTACAAAGCTTTTTTTAAATACCTTCCCAATGTTTTTTGAAGGTTTTCCTTAGGTTTCTTTTAACAGGTATTTTACAGATTTTAGAGGTATTTAAAATAAGGTATTATCAAGGCTTTAATGGTGCAAAATAAAGCCATAATAAAAGCTCTGTTGATACCTCCATAGGTTTTCCACGAAAACCTTAATGTATTTTTTAGAAAGTTATTGCAGGTTTTTTATAAATACCAAAAGGTTTTTATAAAATACCGTGACTCATGTAGGTATTTTTAATATACCTACAAAGCTTTTTTTTAAATACCTTCCCAATGTTTTTTGAAGGTTTTCCTTAGGTTTCTTTTTACAGGTATTTTACAGGTTTTAGAGGTATTTAAAATAAGGTATTATCAAGGCTTTAATGGTGCAAAATAAAGCCATAATAAAAGCTCTATTAATACCTCCATAGGTTTTCCACAAAAACCTTAATGTATTTTTTAGAAAGTTATTGCAGGTATTTTATAAATACCAAAAGGTTTTTATAAAATACCGTGACTCATGTAGGTATTTTTAATATACCTACAAAGCTTTTTTTTAAATACCTCTTCGATGTTTTTTGAAGGTTTTATAAAGGTTTCTTTACACAAGTATTTTATAGGTTTTAGAGGTATTAGAATAAGTTATTCTCAAATACTTAATGGTACATAATAAAGCTTCCATTAATACCTATATAGGTTTATCACAAATACCTTTAAAGATTTGTAGGGGAGTGCTTTCATATCGCCAGCGTTTGTCTGGGTGACATTGATGGATTGTCTCCCCCACCCCACTTGTAGCTTATGGTACTTACTCAGAAAAGTAAAATATATTTTGTAAAAATCGAAACTAGGTCCTATCAATCTGTGAATACATTATTTCATTATTATTATTATTTTCTTTTGTTTTTTTTTTTAACTGTCTGTTTCCTAGGCAATATTATCCTCACACTGCATTTTAATTTTAATTTTTGAGATTTAAAGAAGTATTATAATTATTATTTTAAAAAAGGCAAAAAATCTATAAATATTATAGTTTTTTTCTTTCTTTTTTAATTTTATTTTAATCCTTGACACAAATGTAACAAATAAAAAATAAATAAAGCAGTATTTAATATATATATTCATTTGAGCAGACAGAAGTGTCTGCAATTGAAAAAATAGTAATAAAAAATTTAAACAAACTATTATGCTAGAAAATTTGTTTGAAAAAATAGATACGTAAATAATAGAATAAGTGAATTAACAATATGCTAAAATTGAAATTTTTGTATTCCCTCAAATACACATTTTTGTGTTTATGACAATCATTCTTGCAGTACCTGTTTGTCCATTCTTGTTTTCTTTTTTATATCAACCATTTATTTTCGTCGTTCTAAAAAATTTATTTATTTATCAAAGGCTAAAAAAACATTCGATTTCAAATTTTAAAAGACAATGATTCTGCAAATTTCATGCACTAAGAAATTCCCTGAAAGAAATTTTAAGAAATTCCCATTGTTAAAAAGGGGATAATGTTTTAAAAGTTATTTTTAAGTAAAATAAAAATAAATAAATTGACAATGCAACTCTTCGACAAATCAAAGAAAACTGAAGTAAAATGCACCAAAAAATATTTTTCTAAAAGATAATTAGTGAAAAATTTTGCAAATAGAATGCTGTTTATTGTGAAATTTTACCTTTTTCTTTTTTAAGTAGGCACCAGAGTAGCATGAAAGCCGCAACGTACCAATTTCATATATTTATTTAGGTAAAGATCAATATTTAAACACAAAACAAACTGTATTAAATATTAAAGTAAAGCATCTACATTTATCGCTGCACTTTAATTCTATGCAAATCAAATGCAAGAAAAATTAGAATATTTTGAGTTATTCATTTATTAAAAAGTGCCTGTTTCTATCGATAATGACTCGTTGAAATTTTTTTTATTTATGTTAACTTATTTTTATAATGTTAACGTGAATTCTTATAATGTTAATTGTTTCGAAAACAACTGTTGAACGAATCTATTACTTTTTCCAGTAAAATATTTCTATTATTTTCTAAACATTTATTATTGTGTGTGTTTGATTTTGTTTAAGGTAAAAATTAAAATTTACATAAAAAAATAAACTGATATTTTCAAAATTAAATAAAAATTTTACCTGAGACTTATTTATTTTTTAATATTTTATAATAACTTTTTAGATTTCTATTAATTTACAAGAGGGCTTCTCATATAAAAGTTATAAACTAATAATAATTTATAGAAGAAAAAAAAAATGCTCTAGGGGGGAAAAAAGAAGGAAAAGGTGCAATATTTCATATTAATTGTAGGGTTGGGGAAGAGTAGATCTTTGATTCTTAATCATTTGTTTTACATTTTTATATTTAAAATTTTATACAGTATAGGATCCGTTATCCAGAAAGCTTGGGACCTGAAGTATTCTGGATAAGGGGTTTTTCTGTATTTCTGAACACTTTACTGTCAGTAGGAAAAATGCATGAAAAATTTAAAAAAAAATAGCAATTATGAATGATATAGTATACAAATATATTAGTTATAAATTTAATTTAATGGATTAGTACTTACACAAAATAAAGCATTTTTAATTACAATTTAAATTGCAATTTAATAAATGAAAAATAAATAAATCGTGCATAAAATTTAAATTCAGGGAGCAGAATCCTTAGATTTCAATTTTGAGAATATTTCTGTAATAGTTTTTTGTTTATAACGAGTTTCTTGTACAAGTTGTTCTTGTATTTTGTACACTGATATAATTTGCTGTTCATGGAAGTAACTTCTCTGTTGCATCCCAGAAATGAGCTGCTCAGTGTAAAATATGAGTTTCTCATTCGAAATTTTCTCAACTATTTCAACTTTATCATCATCACTTTCAGACATATCATTTGTCACTATTCAGGCCAGGGTGGCTAGCATTTAAACCTTTTCAATTTCCTTGACTATTTTTCGAGATTTTCCTCCATTTTTCCCTGACTCTCACTGTTAATTTTCGATGAAAATTTCATGACATTAGCAAAAAATTTAGCGATTTAAAATATCATTAATAATTTAATGATTAATATAGCTATTTTCACAAAATTTGTTAAAATTCCCTGACTTTAAAGGAAATTCCTTGACTTTTCCAGATTTTCTAAATTCCCTGACTTTTCCCCCAAATCTTGGATTTTCCCTGACTTCTAGCCACCCTGCTATTTCACAAATCTCACTGTCAGTCATCTGATGATTGACAGGAGTGTCAAATAGATAAATGAATAGAATACAGTAATATTTTAGATTTAAAATATAAAATGAAGGAACATCTCAGAATGAGTACACACTACAGTTATAACAATATATCTAGAATTAATAGAATCAATTTCACTCTTATCTCCAACATTGATTTTATTCAAGATAATTGCTCTATAAATTCTGAATACAGTTTAACCTTGTTAATGTCAACACTGTTGATGTGAATTACTTTTAACATAAACTGCTTCAACAATACCCGTCAAAATAAAGATTAGTTTCTGAGTTGCTGATAGCATGAACTACTGACAACCTGAACACATTTTTTATTCCCCTTGAGATTCACATTAACGAGTTTCAACTGTAATAGAAAGTGAAGGCAGAAAATAAGGAAATGTTAATGCAGTTTTCTAGTAATAGTTTTAAGAGCATTTTTGCAAGAAAAAATTCATAGTAGATACAAGATTTTTTTTTTTTTACTTTTATCATGTACAGAAATCGCAACCCAAAGGACAACAAATTAAGCAAATAATATCTTTTTGAAAACACACGGTAGCCTGTTTTATTAAATCACCCATGGTAGCTTGTTTTTTTTTTCATTTTTTAGAATCAGCACTAGAAATTATATCCATACATCAACTTGCCTGCACATATTGATTAAATGAATGCACATTGAAAGAGCTATTTAGACTTTAACAAATCTTACATTTTCTGAACAAAATAGAATAGCAAAAGGAAATGGGTGTAGAATGGGTATTTTTTTTTTTTTTTTTTTTTTTTTTAAGGTCTATTTATTTTATATTACAATGAAAGAAAACAAAGAAAAAAAAAATTGCATATCAGCCTCATTCTTCACAAGGGCCACAACCAAGAAAAAACAAAATGGCAGTTTCTTCCGTAAAAGCCTTGGCTCATACATTGTTTTTCTGGTTCTAGTACTCTAAAATAAAAAGAATAAGTGAAGAATTTTTGAACATAAAATGTAAACAAGAATATTACTGGGGGGGAAAAAAAATGTGGGAATCTAACAATTGGGTAAAGGAAGGCAAGATTTCATTAGAAAGAGGCACCAGTGTAGGCCGCCTGCTGAAATTCTCTAATGATCCTTGATTGTTCTTTCAACAAAGAAAAAAGGAAAATGTAAATTTTAATATACATTTATTAAATATAGTTTTATTAAAAATACAAAACAGATATTAAAACAAAGAAATATACAGAATTTTTATAAATGACAACTTCTTCATAATTAACTTCTTCATAAATAACTTCTGTGCTTTTTATTATATCTGGATTCTTTCAGGAATTATATCAAAGCATCCTGTTAAAAATAAATAAAATATTTATATATTGCATAAATATTAAGTACTGTAAAATCTTGAAAGTAACCCCATTTTCCAAAAGCGCAGATGTGCTGATCTAGAAGATTTGAAGATTGAAAGTACGTTTGGATGAAATGGTGAAAGATTTACTGGCGCCATGTATATGCACCTGGTGGTAAGGGGGATAAGTATATTTAAGAAAATGGAATAATTTCCCTTTCAGCAAGAAAGGGGGGCTTACATTCAAGGGAGGGGTTATTTTCAGGATTTTACGGTAAATTTCAACAGTATAGAAACATAAAAATTAAGTACTGTATTTTCATGCAGATTATCTGTTAAAAAACTTAAAAAAATTTTAATGTGGATTATTTCCCATAGCAGATATTTTTTTTTTGTTGTTGTTGTTTTTTTTAAGCAGCTGTCTCATTGCAGACATCAGAAATTTACATCAGCGAGAGGTAAAAATACTTTCAGATTGTGTATCTACTCGGGCAAAAATGGAGATGCTAATGATTAGTTTAGATTTGACATATCCAGGGTAAGAAAAGTGGTTAAATAACTACCTTCAGATCATGTATGAACTCATCTATTCTGACAATCACATATTCGTTAGTGTTTGGTCCACGTATGACATACCTGATTTGAGAAGAATGGTTTCTGATTTCATTTTATATTTTTCTAGCCTTATAGCAACAGGCATCTGGTTCTGTTTTTTTTTTTTTTTTATTAAAATTCTATTTTTTTTGTGTTTATTTATTTACTTCTTAACTGAAAAATAGCAGTTATTATTATAAGCTGTTTTGTATTTTTTTATAATACTTTTATATTTACATTTATCTTTATTTATTACATTTATTAAATTTATCTTATTATATTTACAATTATCTTTTAAATAGAATGCTATGCTAAATAAAGAGCAAGGCAGCTTATTAATAAGTTGCCTAATCATAACATTTAAACAGCAGTTATTTTTAACCTATTAAATCCTTTTTTATGCGATGCACATCTCTCTCCTAATAGATAATTACCAGGAAAATCCCTAAAAAGAAACAAATATATTAAATTTTAATTCATTAAAACCTCAAAAACAGAAGTTGTTATTATTACAGTCGTTCCCACTTAATTGGGTAACGGATAATAGAATATCCCGCTTATTTTTATATTAATAGGCAAGCATAAAATTTGTGGTCCCTTTTTAACATATTGATTATGGGAGTAGAGGGTTAAAAATGGTATCATTCAAAAGGTACGGTTAGCCAAATGTGGAGAATACACAAATGATTTCCTTTTGATGTCAAGAATGTATTTAAAAATACTTTTATTTTTTATGCATCCCCCCCCCCTTTTTTTCCCTTTTATTTACGTATTCTTTTACGTTAAAAAATACCCAAAATTAGAAAGTTGTTGAATCTGGCATATTCTTAAAACTCAAATAAAATTATAGACACAGTAATTTGTATAATGTAGCATCATTATACTCTTGACTACAGATTTTTTATTCTAAAATAGTGATGACTCTAGAACAAAACGGCCGCTGGGGGGGAAGGGGGCGGAACTCGATAAAAGGGCACTTTAATATTCTCAAAAGGGGCACTATAATATTCTCAATAATTCAAAAAGGGCACTATAACATGTTCATAATATATCACTTACAAAATGTAGCCACCCCCCCCCCAACAAAAAAAAAAAAAAAAAAACTTACTAATTTTTTAATAGCAGCAATGTATCCAAGGTATAAATAAATAAACAAAATAATGAAATTCTAAAAGAAAAGAAAAATCAGATATTAAAAAAAAAAAAGCTTGTACAGATAGTATTATATCATAGAATGTACCAAGACAAAATCATATTTTTATGAGAAACAATTTTGAAATTTTTTTACATTTTTGAATGTAATGTATCACTTACAAAATGTAAGGGGGGAGGTAGAATTACGTTTTACTGTTAATTAAATAAATATGCTGCTTTTCTCGTATTTGACAGAATTCGCGATATTTTTACAACCGATTGCCGAAATTCGTAATTATTTCACTGCAAAATTACAAAATCTATGTTTAATAACAAATAATTGCTAATAATATACTATAATTTTGAAACTAATTGATAAAATTCACTCTTCTTTCAAAGCTGATTCCTAAAATTCGCGATATTTTTGCAGTTAATTATATCGAAAATGGGGTTAATTATTAATGAAATATACAATTATCTGGCTGCTAATCGATGAAATTTAAGCCCTTTTTAAAGTTACATCCCCCAAATACCAAACTTTGCTGTTACTCGATGAAATACACACTTTTTCAAAACCTAATCCAGAAATATGTGACAATTTACAGATGAATTAAAAAATACCAGATTATTTCACAGCTAATTGTCAAAAAATACATTTACTCGGAACTAAATTATTTTTTTCTCCTAATAGGTAAAAAATTGCACATTTTTTTCAAAGTGGATTTCTGAACTACGTGATTATTATGCGGCCAATTGCCAAAACATGCTATTATTTAGCTACTAATCTATGAAAAATGCATTCTTCTGAAAACTGAATCTTAAATACTCAACTATTTTGCCACTAATCAATGAAATTTGCATTTTTTTTTTTTTTTTTTTTTTTTTTTTGCCCCAAAAGCGGAATCTTAGAAATTGGCAATAATTTTGAAGTAGATTTGACAAATACAGGATCGCTTACTCGCTAATAATAAAAAATTTACCTTTTATATTTATATGCTATCATTTGGCTGCTAGCCAATAAAGTTTTTTTTCCAGTTGATTTCAGTAAATCGCGATACATTTGTAGCCGATAACGGAAACATGCAATCATTTTGCCGCTAATTAACAAAATTTATATTTGCAATTAATCGCAGAAAAAGGCTTTTGATGCTAATCGATGAATTTCTTGCTTTTTTCAAACATGATTTGCATTATACGTATAATTTTGTGGATTTTTATAGAAATACAGAATTATTTTACAGTTAATTTTTAAAATTACATAATCGTAAACCAATTGCTAAAATAGATGTTATTTTTCTAAAAATGTGTAACTATTTAGCCATAAATCAGCCTTTTTTTTTTTTTTTTTTAATTTGATTACCGAAATGTCATTTTTTGCGGCTGATTTATAAAATACGCAATTTTCTTGTGCTATTTTTGTGACGAATCCATTTTAAATCCGACGATTTTTGTGAAAGTCCCATTTTCAGATATGAAAATTTCCACGCACTATAAAAACTAAGTTATCGTGTATTCAGTTATCCCAACAAAAAGCACAGAAAATATTCTTTTCCAAAATTTTTCTTTCTCCGAAGGTAGATACTTGGTACGATAAAGTTTGAAATTTTCCATGATTTTCTCAGAAACTTGTATATTAAAACACTTAAGAAAGTTTCCTATTACAGAGGACAATTCCTCCGTTAAAGTCTGACTTTATACTGTTTTCTCCAAAACTCACGTGACTACAGCCTAAGACACTTTAGAAAGTCTCCCACGGAAGATACCTCTTCCTGGTCTTAGATTCCTTGTGTTGTCAATCATACTTAAAGTTCAGTAGCTTTGAATCCATTATTTTTATCGATAAATAATTAAAATAAACAATTATTTCGTTAGAAAGTATTTTTTAGCGACGTATTAAGCATTAAGATAACTGAAACATTGATATAGTTTAAATGAAAATCAAAATACTGCATAATCATAGCATTCGGTTTCTTTCTTCCCCCCTTTCAGCTTGTGGTTTTAATTAAACACACTCATAGCTAACGTAAACAAATATTTGTTCCCGTTCTGTATCAGCAATATTTCGATTACGCAATGCCTAGATCTAGATTTTTTTTTTTTTTTTTTTCTTTACTATTTATTTATGAATATTGTACGATGAAGCGTGTGGTTCTTCAGCTAGATTGTAAAAGTTAGTTTTGTTATTTTCAAGAGGCGTTGAAGCGCTTTCATAGATAAAAAATAAAATTCAAAGAATAATGTTTTATGCGGCAAGTGTGGAAAATGCAAAATCAAAAGTTGATAAGGATTGGATCACGATTTCTGTCTAGATGTGTGCAAGGGGGAAAAAAAAAAAAAAGAAAGAAAGAATAAAGAATAGTATATATCTATATATTTATTTCAGTGTCTGCCACTACTCAGTTTTATGTATTTAATAAAATATATTTAGCTAGGTGGTCAAGACTGAATTTGCGGAGCATAAAAATTAACTTGCAGAGTTTTTAAATTTTTTCGGAGAAACTCCGCAGAAATCGGAGCAGTTGGCAACCCTGTGAAAAATACAAATAAGGGCCGCCGGGCACTAAAAATGAGTTACTAACGGCCGCCGGGCGCTAGAAATAACTTAGTAAGGGCTGCAGGGTGCAAAAATGTGTTAGTAAAGGGCCGCTGGGCGCTGTGCCCTGCTAAATCGGCCTAGAGTCAACACTATAAAATAAAACAGCCATTAAAATGAAGAAATCTGAGTACATGAGTGGTAGATCAAAAAACAGTTAACAGTATAAACAACAGTTTTGAACAGTATAAACTGAAAAGTTTATATTGTTCAAAATAAATGCAAGTAAAAAAAGGATTTGATTTATGAGAGTTCTATTTTTTCTACTTTAATTATGATCTAATTAATTTGAAGACATTTTTAAGTAAAAACATAATGCATTTCAATTAACTGAAATTGACTACATTTTAATGAGTTTATTACTATACGCAAGCGATGTGATGACGTCACTGACTGTCCGTGGAGCCAAGCAAAAATTTCCTATGTTAATCGTTAATTGAATTGATTTTTAACATTAAATGGTTTAGTTTTAAACATTAAGGAAAATTATCTCCCAATTTAAATACCCTTATTTGTGCATAATTTTATATAAGTTACTGTCTGCTTGTGTTAGGTTATGTTATATTTTTTCAGTCAAATTAATAAAAATTTAATTTTAAATTTCAATGCTCTAGAAAAATAAAATGGCAGACTTTCACTTCCAGTTATAAACATAAACATTTCAGTTCAAAAGAATGAGATTCATTTCAAAGGAACAGATTTAATATATGTCGTCCTTGGGGAAAAAATAAATAAATAAAAGATAAGAAGTATAAGATTTGGAAAAACTTGATTTCTGGTTTTCAATTAATTTACACATTTTGAGATTTCCTTGCATTTCAATTAACTGAAATTGGCTACTATTTTTTAAAAAATGGATTTACTTCTAGCTTCTGCATGTATAAGAAGAAAGTAGAAAATACAGAAAAAAATTTTGATTTCTGGTTTTCGCTGAATTTACATGTTTTAAGCTTCTCTATTCCTCTCTTCCCTTTCCTTCTCTTATTCCTGATAAACCAAAACGTAAGGCAGTTGCGACTTTCCGCCTATCTACAGGACATGACAGCCTTGCCGCTCATTTGAAGTGCATAGGTATCTTAAATGACCCTACTTGCCCACTCTGTGATTCTGGAGAAGTAATGGACAGGGACCATCTGTCCCGTTCTAGGGCTCTCCGAGGTTCTACAAAAGAGTCGAGATATTGGGAGGCAAGATCGCTTCTTAGGCAATGAATTCGGTCTTTTGTTCTATGTTATATTGTTTATAATTTGTTTTGTAACTTTATAGTTCTCTGTATCTTTTGCCTAGCCATTGGAAATAAAAAATAAACATGTTTTAAGCTTTCCTTACATTTCAATTAACTGAAATTGGCTACTTATTTACAAAAAAAAGTGGATTTATTGCTAGCTTCTGCATGTATAAGAAGCAAGTAGAAGATATGGAAAAACTTTTGACTTCCGGTTTTGGATGAACTTACACGTTTTGGTGAACTTACACGTTCCTTGCATTTGACTTAACTGAAATTGATTACTTATTTTTAAAACAGTGAATTTATTATTCTATCCTCTACATATATAAGAAGAAAGTACATTTTATAAACCATTTAGTCAATGGTGAAGAAAGTGACCTTTTGTCTATCAATATGTGCCTTTTTACTCACAAAAAAGAGCCCTTTTTGATAAATTAGTCCTGCCCCCCCCCGTCTTTTTTTAAACACTAGGCTTTTGGAAATGGTTGGATTGATTCTGGTGTAAGACAAGTACAGGGGTCTGTCTAGGGGGAAAACTGGGTCCGTTTACGGACCTTTCACAAAATTCCAGGCTAAAAAAACAGACCCTTCACAAAATTCCATATTCATAAAATGGACCCTTCACAAAATTTCATACTCATAAAACGGACCTTTCACAAAATTCAATTCGGAGATAAACTTTTCCCGAAATTTTTTGGAAAAATTTATAAAATAATACCGAGCAAAAACATCTGCTCAGCAATATATAAACATCGCATCCCATCAATTTTCTCTTATGTTCTCGTACTAGTCACTATCGTTACTACATGACAATAAAACCACGCCTCCATTTCTCGCGCAGTCCACGCTGAATAGTAAGGGAATGACGTCAAACACGATAATGGGTGTGGCGTACCTTTCCTTGATGTGACGAAATTTTTCTGTGGAAAATTACATAAATATTTTGGCAAGATCTTTTGCCGCGTTGTGTTTGTTTTTGTTTAGTTTGTAATTCTTTAGTATGTGGTTTGTAGAGTAGCATAGCTATAGAAGTGTGATTTTGTATTTTGATCGCTTCTATTTAGTAAAGATGAAGCGAGGCCGGCCAGTTACGGGAGTAAATTCCTGTTATTCAGACTATTACGTTCAAATTATGTTGCTCTTCTTTTATTGATTGACTGATAACAAGGTACAGATAATAATTACCATTTAGGTGTGTTGTGTACTTCAAGTACGTACAAAATGTACTTCAAGTTTAGTAATAAGTACAAAACTTTGAATAAACACCATAAAATGCAATAAACTCACAAACATTGCTTTGGGTTGAAAAAGCCCGACAATTCATCAGGTGAACAAAGTGGGCACGAGTGCTACAAGCAAAGCGACAATGCACCAAAGTATGTGATGCTGAACAAGCTGTAGAAACTAATAAGAGTATTTTTGTAAAATAAATTGATAATTTTTTTAACGACTTCATATGCTTAAACAGCAAAATTTAAAGTTAAGAATTTTAATCACAATTAAATTAATTAATGATTAGTAAAGAAAAAAAATTAGAAAAGCTATCAATTTTCTAACTTAAGATACCCATTAATATTTATCGCTAAGATCTTTTACTACATATAAAATGCTAAAAATCAATCAAGTATTTAAGAATAATTTCTTAATTTTCTATTTTTTGAAGCAAGCTTTGAAGCTTCATTTTTTATTTTACGTATAACTACAGACGTTACAAATTTCCCCAGTCTTATTTCTGTACTATATATTTGTGAAATGTATTGCATAGTTTGAACCAAACATTAAAAGTAATGCAGCTTTTAAAAATTTACGTGTATTTACAGTCGGTAACAAAAGTGTCCGAACACTAGCAAAAATTCCTCTGTAAAAAGTACACTTCATATGGTTTTGTTAAATAAATCCTTGTCGCTTCCTGTTCTTAGTCAGCGTAAGACACATGATTCTATAAGGATTTATTTAACAAAACCGTATGAAGTGTACTTTTTTTACATAGGAATTTTTGCCAGTGTTCGGACACTTTTGTTACCGACTGTACTACCACGCACGTATGCACACTTCGCATACATTAAAGAAAAAAAATCACTAGATACAACTAATTTGTCGTGCGTAAATCAGAAAATGTATGAAAATCGGTAAAGCAGCAATCACGCACTTATTTAAAAAAAAAAAAAAAAAAAAAAAAAAAACATGTTTCTCACTTAATTTTAGATAATTTAAATTAATTTTCAGTAAATAAAGAAATAAAACGGGCTACCATCTTAAAAAAAAAAAAAAAAAAAAAAAAAAAAAACTAGTATGTTGTGACCACCACAAGACTTTCTTCTATATTTTCCTATACAAATTCACTCAGTAACAATATTTAAAAAAAAAAAAAAAAAAAAAATCGATAACTTTGTTTTAAATTATCACATATTTATAGTTCAACCAGTCGTTTTAAAGGTATTGACGGAGACCTTTCGAAAGATACTCATCTTGAAAATTTACCCAACCCCGGAGGGTATTTCTCCCAGGGGGTGGGGGAGAGCGATGCCCCTACATCAGGGATGAGATTAGCAAAAAGACAAAAAATCTGAAACTTTAGTTAAAGGCAAAACATTAAAATGGAAAGCTAGAATTTTAAGGATAAAATCTATTATATTAGAGTAATAAATGAAAATGCACACCAAAAACAAAAAAGCTGAGAAAACTGAAAAAAAAAAAAAAAAGTTGAACAGCTAAAATACAAAAAAGCTGAAATCAGCTGAAAATCTGAAAAATCTCATCCCTGCTACATGCACAATTTTTTTCCTAATTAACTACTAGTATTATCAATAATTCATATTAATTTTACAATCACAGGTTAAGAATAACTCATTATGTACATTTATACGAAATTTTGTCATGTTAAAAATTTTGAAAAAATACGATCACAGCGCCTCCTGTTGTGCGATTGATCCCCAAATCTAATCAGCACCAGTTTATGTCAGGGGCCAACTAAATACCAAGTTTGGTTAAATTTCGTTCAATTTTTTTTTTTTTTTTTTTTTAATTACAACTTTTTTTCTAAGTTTTTTTTTTCGTAAAAAGTAAAAAAAATCGATAACTTTGTTTTAAATTATCACAGATTTATAGTTCAACCATTCGTTTTAAAGGTATTTACGAGACCTTTCGAAAGGTACCCATCTTGAAAATTTACTCCCTTTGAGGGAGGACTTAACCCTCAGGGGGGATGACGAGGTTCCTACACATAGAAAAAAATTTTCCCAGTTGACTATCTCTATAAGTAATTCTTGTAAATTTCATAATGATTACTAAAAAATAATTCTCTTTATGCACATTTATACAAAATTTTGTCCTATATCACCATGTTAAAAATTCAGAAAAAGCGGGATGGAAACGCAACCTGTAAGACAATTTTTACCAAAAGTTGATAGGCACTAATTTATGTCAAGGTGGAACTACATACCAATTTGTATGAAATTCTGTGCAGTAGTTCCTGAGATACAGTTGCCACAAAATTTTGTCACACACACACACACACAGACAGACAGACAGACAGACATTTTCTAAAATTGGTCAAATCGTGTTCTACGGCTCTCAAAACGTGTAAATCCATCAAAAACCCGATGTCGAAAATTTTTACGAATCAAATACTTTCTTTTATTGAATATAGAAGAAAGTAAAAAGAAAGAAAATAAAATAAAGAAAAAAGAAACATTGCGGATGTTTTTATTAAATCGCATTAAAAAGAAAAATCCTTTAATAATAATAATAATAAATCACAATTTTATGCAGCTATTTAATCCATTTCAGGGTTGGCAAGTTTCTTCCAAGGTGGAAAAAACCGCGGAAAAAACCATGGAAAAAACCGGCCGGAACAAATAGGTTTCTTCCAAGTGGAAGAAACTGTTTTTCTTAAAAATTTATCCTATAAATTGCAGATTTGTAAGATACAATGGATGCATTGATCTTATAAGCAACTTTAAGTAACTTTAACTATACCTATACAAATTTAATAACATATTTAGTTAGTAATTATGAGTTTTTTTTTTAAATCAAAATGAGCTAATGAGCCTCGGTATCTGATAATCACGTTCCAAAATACTCAAATTCCAGTAAAAAAATCAATTTCGATTTAAACAGTATAAAGTTAATTCTTTAACTTACTAATAATTTGGATCACTTGCTTATACTTTCTGATAAAACAGCTCTTAACGTAATCCAGTTAATTAAAAGAACCAGTATGCAATAATTACTGTACTGTATTACAAGATGTCATCAAAAACTTTATTTTCCTTATAGTCACATACAGTACAGTCAACTCCCTCTAATCTGCTGATTTATAATCTGCAAATTCTTCTAATCCGTAATTGATTTTTTAATCTAAAAGAAATTTACATCTCATATTTCAAAAAAATTCACATTTCTCACATTTTTACTTTTTATTACCATGTTTTTATTAACTTCAATTCTTGTTTGTTTGTATGTTTGTCTGGTACAAATCTTGCAATCTATTTTTAACTAATTTCCCTACTAGCTACACATTTGAAACTTTCACAATAACTCAGAACCCGGTGACAACACAATACTTCGAAGTCGGATTTTCGAATAGTTTTCTTCTAATTAATTAAAATATGAAAATAATAAGCTCTTAATAGCAATAAAATAGCCATTAAAAAATTAGCTATAATTTAATAGTTGCCAAAAAAACTTTACAAGTTCATTTTCTTTCGACATAAAAATAAATACATTTAATTCAATGTGAATGTGAAAAAATTATAAAAAGTTAAATTATGCATTTCACAAGATTGACGTCATTATCAATTTTAAAATTTTATACATATTCATAAGTGCTAATGTACGATGCTAATATACGTTGTTCTAAAAGGAATAATATTTTATTAACTTTTTTTTTTCCACTGTTATTATTATTTCACTGAACTGATTCCGCATGCTTAAATATTGCTTAAATATTTTTTAGCCTCGCGTATTTTATTAATGACTCATCAGAAAATTTAAAAACATGGTATATAATTTTTTTTTTTTAAATCTTATAATTATTTTTTATCAAACTTTTAGCATAATCCATACTTTGAAACACAAATCGGGAAAGGGGGGGGGGGGTAACATTCCTATATTTATTATCCTGCAATTCATACAGACTAGCGCTGAAAATAAACCACTATTACATGAATGTTTAACAAAATTAATCAGCGATGAATATTATTTCCAGACTTTCAAAAATATTTTGTTTTGTATTTTTTAAATATGTTGGTTTACATTTTATAGGTACCTATTATTTGAATATGCTTAAATTATTTACCATCATATAAGAATGTGATAGATTAGTTTTATTAATATTGAAGAAATATTTATTCAAAAATTTATTAAAAATCCTCTTTCTGTTTTGATGTCTTTTTAATTAATAATAACTGACTTTGTATCTGCAAAAGAAAACTATAAACAAAGGCAATGATCTCTAATTTGCAAATTCCTATTATCTGCACAACCTCTAGACAAAACTTTTGAGAGTTAGAGGGAGTTGACTGTAAAACAAATGGAAAGTTTTTCGTAGTTCAATACTGCACTTTATTTTTCAACTTAAAATAGATAAATACAAACTACAGATTTTTTTTTTTTTTTTTTTTTTTAATCCTAGAGAGCTTGCAGGACAGTTTAAAAGTAAGCCTCCTTATTGATACAGTTCATTAGGTACCAGCTTCGAATTTATACAAAAAATTGTATCTTTTAAAAAAAGAAAAAGAAAGTGCAAATATCATGGCTAAAAATCCCATAATTATTATCACTTGTACTGTTTGAACGTATTATAATATTATGAGATAGTACCTATGCAAAAAGTTCTAAAAATATTAGCATTGAAAAGTAAAAACCCATCACCTGTATGTATTTAGTGTTTGTTATCAAATAACTTATTTTTCTAAAGATATTTTTAATATTAATTTAATTATAGTTTAGATTTGGCATTATATTTATACTTTGAGTTTATATAGTTCATAAATTTTAATATTGAACATCTGTTTTGTCTTTCGGTTGGTTTCTTCCATTTCTTCCGGTTTCTTCCATTTCTTCCGGTTTTTTCCAGTTTCTTCCACTGTCCTGGAAGAAACTAGTTTCTTCCGGAAGAAACCCAACCCTGATCCATTTACCCATGTAAATCTATTAATTATTTATCTAAAAATTTTACAATTTATTTACATAAAAGTTTTAATACACTATTCCTGAGGGGGAAAAAATTGCATATTATTTTTATTTTTATTCCCCCCCCCCTCATTTAAATTCAAAACACTTTAGTTAAAGAGGTCTTAAATTCTTATACAAGCTTCTATCTCAAGGCTAGTCTAGAAAATATTTTTGACTATTACCAGATTTCTTTTTTTAAACACTAAAATTTTAAACTGTCATATATAACTCTAAAAAATTCACCGAAAGATCAATGAGGAAAAATAAAAAAGGAAAACGTAATGCAGAAGTCGCCAAATATTACCCGTGGTTAACAGGCAGTTTTTTTCCCCTATAGTTTTTTTTTTTTTTTCCAAAGGGCAGGAATCTGCTGGCCCATCGGCGAGAAAATTACAGCATGCTTAAACAGATAAAGCAATTAGTCCCCAAATATGTTAACCTGATCGTCTAGTAGAATAAACTGTACAAATAAACATGCCAATTTCGGGCCGAATGAAATCGGCCCAGCCCGCTGTATTAGATAAGGAAAAGGAAAGTTGCGGTATCTCTCTCAGTGATTAGTGATAGCTGGAAAAATATATGTTTTTGAACAGTTATAAAAAACAAAATTATTATTATTATTAGATTATTACTATTTTAATCGAGAAAAAATTTAGGTGAGGCCGTGCCCGTTGGCCCTCAATGTAGAACCGCCACTGTTTGTTTCATTCTTTTGCTTACTATTCAATAGCTTTATGATTATTATGCTTCAAGATTCACTTAACTTGCTAATTAAAAAAATTCTATATACATATATATATATATATATAGGCAACATATAATACAAACTGAAGTTTTGCACACAGGCATTTGTCAATGATAGTGCACTTTTTTATACATGCATGTGAGTGATTCCATACCAACTCACCTAATGAGGGTTGCATGACCGACTCGTATTTTCTTTAAATTTGGTACAGAGATTGATGATATAGAGGCATGAAAAGTCCAAATTTTTAACTACTTGCTCCACTTATTTATAGATATACAGGTACCAAAAAATTGATGTTATTTAATTTTTTTTTCTTAAAAATTATACTCATGCAATATGAAAGTGTTAGGTATCTATGGAAACTAGTTATTCCAGGCATTCAGAAAAAAAATACTACATTGTTTATAATGAAAATCATTAAGGTACAGTACTCTTAGAAGTTGCAACCACAAAAATTTGATTTTCCCGATTTTGCTAAAATTGAGACATCAATTCCAAAAAAAGGAAAATAAAACCAAAGGTTTACTCACTTTCTGGTAGAGTACGTACAGGTGTTCACCATAAATTACTACACAATAAAATACTTGGGTTTCTCACTCCTTCTTGGAAATATTTAAGCTTAAAGACAAACCATAGGGCAAAAACATGCAATTTCGGCCATCTTGGCAGCCATTTTTCTCCTAAAGGGGGAACACTAGAAACTTTTTTATTTTTTTTTTTAATAAGCTACTGATGTGTTAGCTATTCATGGGAAAAGAGTATACTTTTGGTTATTTTTTGCATAATGAGATATCCTGCTTGATAGTATAGGCATGTTTTTCTTTAATGCCATATGCTTGTGTGCCCCCTCTCATAGACTTAACATTAATAAAAAGGAAAAATAATAATGCATGTATTAATAGCTGCACTATCTACACAAGAATTCAAGAAATTTAATATATTAAATTATTTAATAATAATTTAAAAAAATAATTTCTACATTTTATAGCAAAATTAGATATTTGATGAAAACAAGAAATAGAATTTTTCCAAAACTGAACATTGTCCATTTGTAATTATAAAGTACTAAATAATTTCTTAAAAAATCAATTAAAATAAAAGAGCTATAAACATTTATTCCATAAGCAAATATATTTGAAATACAGCAATATATTAAAAATTGATGTGTACAGAATTTTATTCAACTGCAAGCATAAATTCCTATACTTTTTTCACAGCATCATTTGATATTAAAAACATGCATCATGTGGCTGCTGCTGATGATGGCATTAGTATTATATCTAACAGATGCTTGTATGAAATCCAGCATGTATCTGATTTCTCTGGCCAGTAGAAATTTTGGCAGGGACCATGAGGATGCATAAATTATATTTGAACATCACCTTTTTCAAAACAGTTTTCTAAAATAACTCCTAACCACCATTTCTTATCATACATGCAAGCAACATAAAAACCTTTAGAAATGTTATTAAGACTAAATTTTTGACATGTTGCTTACCTACTGCAGATACTTCAATCTGATTCGATATGTTTGTAGATACAATGGAAACTAAAAGCACAGATTTACTAATAGGAATAAATTTATGATAATCCCTGATACCCTCAATTCTTACAACAAAAGTTAGTCTTTCAGAAACATATTCTCCAGATGCAAAGAAAAACTTAATATTTTAAAAATTACCTGTGCAATAATGAAACAAATCATGTGGAGAAATTATCTGATCCTTGTAAGGACGTTGCAAGCGGGTTCTGTAAGCAGACCTTTTAACTGTGCCTCCAGTGGTATCACAGGGGCTTTTGCCATGGGAGGTGGAAAAAAATGTCACTCAGCATTTAGTTTGAAATCATCTTTATGTTGGCATAAATTTAAAAAGTTTTCTTGTTTTTGTACTGCACTGAGCTGCCACCACTGAAATAAATTATTTTCTATATGTCTGGATATTGTGATGTTAAAAATGGAATTACAGGCCTTTGAAAAGAAACTACTGCCACCGTATCATGTGTCAAACAGTCACTGATAATACGCATAGAAAAAACTTTTAGGTTATCATTTGGCCGAACATATGCTAAAAAAGGATGGAGTGTAGCTTGCATGTTTTCCCAGTGATATCCCTGTATTTCATCCTGTACAATAAAAGTAAAATTTTCAGAAAAATCAAGTAATAAAATGCACTCATCTGGTTTTAGTTCTGCTTTTCTTGTTTTTAAATACTCTGATTGAGATTTTGCAATGTAATGGTGTTTTGCCAAGGACTTCATTTTCAATAAAAGTTCCGATTTAAAATCAGGTGCAGACAAAGTAATTTAATGAGTGTTGAATGGACTGTAGTTATCCACCGTTGAAATGTCACTTCAGATTCTTCATCATAATCATCCATTAACATATCTAAAAATTCTTCAAACATAGTTTGGAGTGGAGACTGTGAACAAAATCCTAACATACATGCTTCATTGCTAATGTCACACACATAATGAGACAAAAAAAATCACTGATAGATGGTTTAATAGATTGTTTTAGAGATGCCACCATTAGCCTGTCATTTTGGTGAATCATACAGACAGAGACTGAATGAGTTCCTCTACTACCAGCTAACACACACCACTTCGGTCGCAAATCAGCAAATATAGATAATCCAATCTTGTGATTGGATTATTCCTGTTTGAAAAGTGTGTATAATTCTTTGAGATTACATAAAATGAGGTGTTTCTGTTTTGTAAATATTTTATTTCTTCACTAAATACTAACTTGAACTTTTAAAAATTAAAAGGTTTCCTACATCTTTCCTTAAGATATCAAAAGAATAGAGTACACATTAATTTTGTTTTAATACCAGAATATAATAAAATCAGAATGTTGCTCCATTATTCAATGCTTCATTCACCTAATAACACTATTTATAAAAGTAACTAAGAAACGTTCAGAGAGTAAATAAAGTCTGATACATGTATTAAACAATATTTATATAATATTCAATAAGTTTTTTTTTTTTTTACATCTTTTTTTATTAATGTTAAGTCTGTGAGAGGGGAAGCACAAGCATATGGTATTAGAGAAAAACATGCATATACTATCAGCAAGATATCTCTTTATGCAAATAATAACCAAAAGTAAACTGTTTTCCTGTGAATAGCTAACACATCAGTAGCTTATTTTAAAAAAATAAAAAAGTTTCTAGTGTTCCTCCTTTAGGAGAAAAATGGCTGCCAAGATGGCCGAAATTGCATGTTTTTGCCCTATGGTTTGTTTTTAAGCTTAAATATTTCCAAGAAGGAGTGAGAAACCCAAGTATTTTATTGTGTAGTAATATATGGTGAACACCTGTACTCTACCAGAAAGTGAGTAAACCTTTGGTTTTATTTTCCTTTTTTTGGAATTGATGTCTCAATTTTAGCAAAATCGGGAAAATCAAATTTTTGTGGTTGCAACTTCTAAGAGTACTGTACCTTAATGATTTTCATTATAAACAATGTAGTATTGTTTTTTTCTGAATGCCTGGAATAACTAGTTTCCATAGATATCAAACACTTTCATATTGCATGAGTACAATTTTTAAGAAAAAAAAAAAATTAAATAACATCAATTTTTTGGTATTTTGAGGGAACGGACAAACTTTAAGGACCTGTATATCTATAAATAAGTGGAGCAAGTAGTTAAAAATTTGGACTCTTTCATGCCTCTATATCATCAATCTGTGTACCTAATTTAAAGAAAATCTGAGTCGGTCATGCAACCAACTTTTATTTTTTTAGGTGAGTTGGTATGGAATCACTCATGTGTATATGTGTGTGTATGTATATATTACACGGCAAATATACCTATACAGTTTAATTCTTTTATATTATCTTGTCTGTGGCCCTTTGTATCCTACTGAACAACGAGAGTGGCCCTCTAGCCAAAAAGGTTGTGCATCCCTAAACAAAGGTATAAAAGGACATAAATCAAGTAGGTTTTTGACCAGGTAATTTTTATAAATTGTGAAATATATTTTTTGATAGAAAGTTGCTTAGGTTTTTTTTTTTTTTTTTCTGTTACATGCATTTATACATATATGTGTGTGTGTATTATATCCACACACTGTAAAATAATAGACAAGTCTAAGGATATTAAAAAAAAAAAAAAAAAAAAAAAAAGATGAAAGTATAAAGGAACTTGAAAAGAATAAGTAATTAAAAATGAATGAGATGGGAGGTAGGTCATTGTAATAGTATGTAAAATATTTCAGGATTACCATTTGATTACATGGTTAAAACTTTATTTTTGAAATATGAACATTATCAGAGTCAGTGTTTTCATGTAAGATACTGAACATGAGAAAATATTTCACGAAAAAAGCATCGGAATGTAAATACTATAAATTTTTAAACACATTATTTTGTTCTAGAAATTTCAAAATTTTCAATTTTTCCGGGCAGAAATAAACCCCTTCGGAAAAAAACCGAGAGCAATTTTATTTGTTTTTTTTTTTCAGAAAACTTATGCTTTAGATTTTGTGTTTGTGGAAAGTTTTTCATTGTATCTGAGTCTGCTGTTTCAGAGTTTTTTATTTCTTGTTAAGACAGTTTTGCTTTCTAAAAGTAAACAACAAAAAAAAATTTCTTTTAGCATTCTGCTCTTATGATCCAGTCACCAGAACATTTAGCGGCACCAATAATTTGGCAGCTGTGAACTATGGTGCTGACAGGCAGGCTCAGATAATATAGACGCACACGCCATGCTCAGAAAATTTTCAGTTTTTGCAGACAGTTTCGACATTTTATGATATTTAAAAAAAAAAAAAAAAATTTTTTTTTTTTTTTTAAACACATTGGCACAAAGCGAAAATGTTTGCTTCGCAAAAATTGAAAAAGCTAAGTTGATCCGAGCGGAATCAGTTGGAATCAGTATGTGAGTCCTTAACATCAAAATATGAGTATCATAGCAATAAGAGACGACCCATAACTGAAGAAACTGCCCATCATGAAATGATCATATCTGTCAATGGACCACTGCCAACAAAATGTGACTCTGTAATTAAGAATGCGTTACATCAATTCTTCACTAAGCAGAGTGAATGGCATTTTTTAAGGAGGAGTCACAATATCAAGGAATGGGTTACCTCAAAAACAGTCGACAAACTGATGAGCAGGAACTCATGTCTCCCATTCATGGACTAATACCTTTTTTTTTTTTTTTTTCATTTAGTAATTCCTCATTCATTTCATGATCAACTAGTTGTCACTAGCCACTGCGGTGCTCACATATATGGATTGTTTGTATATAAAACTTTACATTTTTCCCGTTGACTACGATATAGGGCCTGTGAGACACGCAGTTTTTTTTTGCAGAAAATTTTTAAGAAATGATTTGTGTGCGCAGACAGTTTTACATTTTATATAGGTCTGCTGACAGGATGGCAGAAAAGCTACACCGTGTGCCGGCCCAGGCCAGTTTCTGAAACGAAATCTGCATAAAAGCCCATACACAGACTGAGGATGATGCAGGAGAAGAGGAAATATTCTCCATACTTTCGAAGATCGGGGAAGGGTGAAAATTGAGCTTCAATATTAAAGGGGGGAGGGGGATTTTAAAGTGAAACAAACGGCCAGCTTGTGTATAGAAGGGGGTGAAGGAGAAGTCAGTACTGCAGATGCAAATTTTTGTTCACTTATCGCTACTTCTAGGCCCAATTGGACTTATTTTTCAAAGCACTTTTCGTAAATAATATTTAGACGACACATTGGACAATTTTCAATTAAATATGCATGTGTACATATTAATATATATGTATTATTTCAGTTATTTTTTGTTTTCTGCTAGATTCAATAGAAATAAAAGGAACTGGTACAGAATTATTCAGGAACTGCTTCAGAAACAAACTACTACTACTACTAAAAAAAAAAAAAAAAAAAAGCTTATGTATGAAACTTAATACAAATTATTCTTGCATCCTATAGTGTTAAAAGGGATATTAAATAATGCATCTAAAATATTAGTAACGGTCAGTATTTGATGCTAGATCACTACGCAAGCATTATAAATATAAAAATAAATAATCATTGAATGCACCTAATTAAATCACAGTGCATGAAAAAATCTATACTGCGGCAATAACTATCATGCCCTATCTTTTTTCTTTGTAAATTTATTAAAAAATACATAAAAATACACTGAAAAAATTTTGTTTTAAGCTTTAAAAAAATCATTTAAAAACAGTAAAATCTAGAATTAATCGTACTTACAGATACCGTGGCGGCTTTTCAAAAAGTAGAAGAGAAGATAAAAACCCTCTTTAACAATTGAAGATCCTCACGTAAAAGGAATTGTAGTCACCATAGTTGCTCTACCTTCAAAATAGTCTCTTTAGTTGCCTTTTTAGTCGCCAGTGACAGCCCTAAAAAATACACAGTAAGTTGAAAGTATTAACTATCGTATGTGTATAAAATTAAGATATAATGGGTATTGAATATTATACGAGTCTAATATATTATGTATATTTATAGTGCATTCAGTGCTAAAGCTGAATAAGCACAGTATCTGAAAGCTATTACTTGACGGAAACTTTGTTCCATCACTACTTGTAACCACAAGAAACCAGACAAAATAAAATAGTGCATGCCCAATGCAAAAATTAATCTATTAAAGCAATAAAAATATTTGATTAAATATAAATAAAAATTTTAACTTACCTTGATAACTCAAACATTTAATCAATAAAACAAATCTTTATAAAACACGTTTTCATCATGGCTGCTTGGATTGGAGCGTCGTCCATCTTGAGTGTTGTGTTGCCATCGTTGTTTTTCAAATGCTACAAACTATGCTGCGGAAATTCTTTGAATTAAATTAGAAAAACAATCAATATTTGTATGAGAACATTTAACCAATTTTTTTTATAATTATATTTTTCATCTTGAAAATGAAGGGGGTCTCTTATGATATGATATCAATGAAAGTCATTTTTTTTTTTTTTTTTTTTTTTTTTCACAAAAACAAAAAACTATTGTTTTTTCTTTTTAACGTAAGGGGCCCATGTAAAAGAAATTCAATTTTGATATCGAATTTTATAGGTTATTCGAATGCATGAAATTTCTGAAATCAATGAAATCAGTGAAATTGTTTTCCTTTTAAGATAATTCGGGACTTCCAGACTTATTTATAGTTAAACAAACTAATCAGGCCCTGGACCATAGTTTGGAAAATGAAAAAAAAAAAAGTTTTTAAACAGATTTTTTACGCCTAAGAGAATTCGGTGAAAAAAAAGTATGGTTCCTATTTAAAAAAAATCAGTTTATGTTACATAGGCCCCTAGGGGCCCCGGAAGTCCATCTGTAATTCCGAATCTAGTAGATTATTTGAATCACGGAATGCTTGAAAACAATGTCATCAGAGAAATTGCTTTCCGTTTAACATAATTCCGAGCTTTCAGATCTTTAGTTGAACATAGGAATCGGGCCCCTGGCCATCTTAGTTTAAGAAATAAAAAAGGCATTATATGTTTTAGAACAAATTTTTCTGCTTAAAACTATTCTATGCAGGGCTTGATTATCGCACAGGCCGACAAGGCCTCGGCCTAGGGCACCTCTATCTAGAGGCACCAAAATAATTTTTAAATTTAAAAAATGCTACTTTTGGAAAAGATTTCCTTAAAAAAAATTAACCAAAAGTTAGCTAACGATAATAATCTTTAGTTGAAAGTAGGGATTTTTTAATATCTTTTAACCAATTATCTGATTAAATTAAAAAATACAACATTAGCTAGATTATGAAATATACCAGTTTTCGTGGAGATCGGTCGAATGATATAACATTTTACAACGGACCAAAAAATCCAGATAAATTTTCAGTTGCAGACTTACAGTTATATAATACAAATTAAAGAACTTTGTATCATCCTAATGGAAAATATCTTTACATTTTCAGTAGTATTTGGTCATGTGTTCATATTTACATACCCGCTGACTTCGTATGGTATGAATGAAGTAGATTAGGATTAAAAAAGAAAACAGTATTATGAAGAATACCTTGTGAAAAATTACATTTCTATGCAAGTGGATTCCAACAGTCATAGAAGAAAGATTACCCCTGCACCAATAATAATAATAATAATAATTTGAGGTCTCGTTGTAAAAGAAGTTAAAACTAATTTCTTATGAAGGTGATGCTTTAACTTTTTTACCAGCAGTCAAACTTTGTGCACAAATTAGATTTAAAAAAAAAAAACCCTTTAATTTGTTCAAGAGTGGGGGGCGGGGGGCACCAAAATCGTCCTGGGCCTTGGGCCCCAACAGGTGGTAATCAGGCTCTGATTCTATGAAGAAAATGTATGGTTTCCATTTGAAAAAAATCAAGTTTATGTTACACGGGGATCCTTGTAGCCCCACCTGTGATAAAAAATCAGATAGATTATTTGGATGCTCGACACTTTTGAAATCAATGACATCACTGAAATTGCTTTCCTTTTAACATAATTCTGGGTTTCCAGATCTTTAGTTGCACATAAGAATCGGGCCCTGGGCCCCCTTAGTTTAAGAAATAAAAAAGAGCATTATATGTTTTAAAACAGATTTTTCCGCTTAAAACGATTCTGTGAAGAAAAAATATAGTTTCCATTTGAAAAATTCAAGTTTATGTAACATGGGGTCCCTAGTGGCCTCGGAGGCCCACCTCTGATACCAAATCGGATAGATTATTTGAATGCTTGAAACTTTTTAAAGTACAGTCGGTAACAAAAGTGTCCGAACACTAGCAAAAATTCCTATGTAAAAAAAGTACGCTTAATACAGTTTTGCTTTATAAATCCTTGTCAAATCCTGTTCTTTAGACTGACTAAGAACAGGATTCGACAAGGATTTATTTAACAAAACTGTATTAAGTCACTTTTTTTTATATAGGAATTTTTTGCTAGTGTTCGGACACTTTTGTTACCGACTGTAATGACATCAGTGAAATTGCTTTCCTTTTAAGATAAAGGTTTGTTGGATGTGTTTTACGTCGCCCTAGTGCTACGCAACGGTCTAAAACTCTCTCCTAGTTGTCCGGAGACATGACATCACACTTTTGATCCTACACAGAAGGGATGGCTCTTCCACTTCAGTGACCCACAGAGGTATAATTTTTTATAGGAACATGGAGAATATTAGCGACACGACGGATTTTACGTGCACCAGCCACCATTACTGTACACCAAGGTATTTGGCAGTCTCAAGTACTGAACGCGCAATCTTCAAATTACGAGCCAGACATTCTACGGACTGAAATACCGCAGGCCTTTCCCAGAAATTTGGTCACCGTCTTTTACGGCCAAAACTCATCGAGTTATGCAATTAAAAAAAATTGTAGAATATCTAAAGCTTTTGACACTAAAAGACTAAAAGAACTTTTTAGTGTTAGAAATCTCCAAAATTCTGCAATACCTGCAATCTTTGACATTGCCTAAATCTGCTTAGTCGAAGACGAATAAAATTTTTACTGTTGTGATAGTAAGACATAGAAGTCTTGAAAAAGTATGATGATACCATTTTCATCGTTTTTTTTTTTTTTTTTTTTTTTTCCCATTTAGGAGGGACATTCTGAAGTACAAAGAAGTGAGAAGGAATCCTGACTTCGTACGTTTTTGCATTCTACAAGAAAAAATTCTAATATCTGTCCTGTTAACTATGCTGACCAAATGTCCCCATTTTCTGGGGACAGCTTTCATTTTGAAGGCTTTTTTCTAAGTTATTAAAAGAATGTAAGAAGTTAATTACTTATCATCGATATTTTATTTTTAGTCCTTATTTATTAAGAAGGAAAAAATGCATCCATAATTGGGTGTAATTGTAGCAATTTTTAACGCTTCTCTATTATAAAGGTACTCTGATCTGGTCATTATAAGTTACACTGTTATAGTCCCATTTTGAAAACCGCAGTTTTTATTCGAAGATTCATTAGGTGGGTTGACATTAGTTGAGTGAATTTTACGTCGCACTAGGCTACTCTAGGCGAGAAAGTAATCCAAATGTTAATCCAGAGACATGTCATATTCTTATCCAAAATACTGTCGGCAGCAAAAGTATCCAAGCACTAGCAATAATCCCTGTCTAAAAAAAAGTACGCTTAATACTGCTTTGTTAAATAAATCCTTGTCGAGTAAGTCTAAGCACATGATTCGACGAGGATCTATTTAACAAAACAGTATTAAGTGCACTTTATCTCATCGGAATTATTGCTAGTGCTCAGATACTTTTGCTGGCGACTGTACCTCTGGGCTTCAAAGTAGGAGCTATCCCCTCCGTGAAAGACCAAATTTGTGAGGGCTTATCGCTTACGATGAGTTTTCGACCGTCGCCATTTGACTATAGTGTTAGTGACCAGATCAGAGTACCTTTATAATGGAGAAACGTTAAAAATTGCTACAATTATCCAATTATGCATATATTTTTTCATTCTTAATAAATGAGGACTAAAAATAAAATATCAGTGATAAATAATTAACTTCCTACATTCTTTTAAAAACTTAGAAAAATGACTTTAAAATAAAGGCTGTCTCAAGAAAATGAAGCATCAACTGACCATAGCTTAGCACTAGTGCGACGTAAAAACTACTCAGTCCTCAGTAGGAGACATGCCATCACAATATTGATACAGTTGGCAGCAAAATTATTGAAGCACACATCCAAATTTTTCATGTTTTTTTTTTTTTCTAATTTTTATCATCAACTTACTTTTTTATAAACAGCATAAAACTAAGATCATGACTCGGCAAATATTTACTTGACAGAACAGTATTATATGTACCCATCTTTTAAACAGGAATTATTCCTAGCACTTCAATAATTCTGCTGCCGGCTGTACTTCACGGAGGGGATGCTCACACAGCACATACGTAGATATTTGGACCATTAAATCCGATTTACATCTAGAATACATTCATGTACATTAAATCAATGCTCATTTAAAAGCATTAACTAGATGATCCAAAATATGACATCTATCAGACGTTTATATACGAACATAGTATGGATAAACATAGTATGGACGTATAAATAATATTTATTCTGAAACAAAAAATGAATTGTCAAATAAACTACCTCTGGATGACGTTTATATACTAACAGTTTATTAACTAACATAACATGGAGGTAAGTTGGAATTTTTTTTTCAAATGTTGTTCATGTTTACTTCTTTTTGGCAACATCGATCTCGATCGAGATTTACCTTACCAGAATTGTTTACATATGCAACGTAAATAAACTTCTGTTTTTCTTACGAAAAACATATTAATACTGGATTGTTTTTTATGTTTATCAAAGTAAGGATTTAATTATGTTTCGTAAAACTAATCAAATTATTTCTAAACGCCAGCAATCGCGAAATTTAAATAAAACGATTCAAAACAGAATGGATGCCATTTTTTATGCTAGTGGTTTAGGATCAAGTGTTAATTCCACCGATAAACAATTCTTTCAAAATAGCATTGTAATGGCCCCAATCTTTTCCCTCATGAAATTCAATTTCAGGTTGCAAATTTTCCCAAATTTATGCTCACATTGAAGCCTCCTAATAAGGTATGCTGCTTATCAGATGGAAGCATTGTGATGTTTCAAATTTTATTAAATTAATGCAAGAAAATTAAAGTGGATAAATTCTTGTTGGGAAAATGTTTGAGTTTTACTTGTAGTTACTTTTTATCTGTTTTTAGCGAAACAATTTAGTAATTGCTCTTTTTATGTGGTTTTTGGCCAAAGGTCAGCTAAAAAACATGAATCTTGTTGCTTTCTCTATGGTATTTGACCAAAGGACAATTAAAAACGGGCTTTTCGTATCCAATATGGCACCACCTTGTCGTGGTGGATAGGCTTTTTAAACTAAGTGTGCCATTATTATTATTATTATTATTATTATTATTATTTTCCTTTTCAGAGAGTTTTCCATTGTTGCATATTCATGTAGTATGATTATGAGTTATTCTGATCAGTGTTTTTTTTTTTGTATAAAAAAGTAATTATAAACAATCTTCCCGTATGTAGTTTTATTAATTTCATTAAAAATTATGCTAAAAACATAAAAATTCCAATAAAAGATTTTTTTCTTTAAATTATTATTTAATTGTTATGGGATAAATTACTTGGGAAGAATTTGAAGGAAATTGAGTATGAATCATGGATCATTTATTTTCTTTTCATATTTTTATTCTCCCCCCCCCCAAAAAAAAAATAATAATAATAAATATATACATATATAAAATTTTATGGGTAGGGAACCCTCTTTTTTATTACATGAATGGTTAGACCACTATAAATAAAAAATGCTGAAATATCACACAAGAGTGTAAATGTGTAACACCTCCCCCCCACAGTCATTGTCCGCATAATGTTAAATATAAGTTTTGCCTCTAGACATTATTGAAAGTACATAATTTTAGAACAGGATTTTCTGTATTTATGTTTACATTACAAATGAATATGTTATAATTGTATCATTTCAAATCAAATATTTGTATTCATGTATATTTCTTGTACAAAGATGAATATTGGTATATTTTAAAGAAATATTTTAGCATACAGATTGCAAAAGAAATGACGGGGTTCCAAATGTTGCAGGCCAGTTTATATCTTAAACTATATTAACACTTTTTTATAAGTATTGGGAGTACAAATTAATTCGGTCCGTTTTTTTTCGTTAAAAAAACATTTTATTTATTATCAAAATGAAAAAACATGTTATTCAAAGTATTGTCCATCGGTAGCCACAACTTTTGTCCACCTTTCTGGCAATTTTCGGATTCCATCTCTGAAAAATGAGTCCTCTCTGGACGCAAACCATGAATCGAGCCATTCTTGAATTTCTTCGAAAGAAGTGAAGCGGTGTCCAGCCAAATCGTGATGCATCCGTCGGAACAACCAATAATCAGAAGGAGCAAGGTCTGGCGAATACGGCGGGTGGGGTAGGACCTCCCATTTCAACGTTTCCAAGTAATTTTTAACGACTGATGAAAAATCGCTTTTCAACGTCGCGCGGTTTCAACTCGTATGGGACCCAATTTCCTTGCTTTTGAACCATTCCCATTTTTTTTAAGCGCACGGAAATTGCTTGCTGAGTGACTCCCAACGATCCTGCAAGCTCTTGTTGCGTTTGGCACGGATCTTGATCGAGCAATTCCTCCAATTCGGCGTCTTCGAACTTTTTCGGCTGGCCCGGGCGCTCATTGTCTTCGACACTAAAATCACCATTTTTGAAGCGTCGAAACCACTCTCTACATGATTTATCAGATGGCGCAGATTCACCATAAACTTCCACAAGCGATCGATGCGCTTCAGCGGCACTTTTCTTCCAATTAAAAAAGAAAATCAAAACTTCCCGCAAATGTTGTTTCTTTAGCACAAAACTCGACATATTGAATGCTCAAAAAACCAATGTTGTTGTATGAAACTCGAAGCTTCGTTGACTGAATATGGTTGACAAAGGTCAAACCTTTCTAACAATGCCAAAAACATCTATCATTATTCAGTAAACAAATCAGCCAGAGCCATCTATTGAAAACGGACCGAATTAATTTGTACTCCCAATACATAAGTTTCTTTCTTTTTTATTTTATTTTTTTTAAACCTTACTTACTTTTAAAGAATATTAATGTGTAACAAAAGTCAAATTTGATTAGATAGATTCCATTTCATCAGTAACATCTCTTTCAAACCAGTGAGAAGTAGTGGTATATACAATGTTTTCTCTGTAATCAATGTTATATTTTTCTTTCAGTTTAAATTTTTTTTATATGAACACAATGACGCAACACTTTTATGTATAATTTACGTCATAGTGTATTTCATAACATATTTCAATAAGAGTTGTCTTTTGGCGCTCATGTAAAAAAAAAAGTGTTTAAATCTAAAAATCTGGTGTGAAACAACTACACGACTTCCATTACCCACTATTACATGTATTATATGCACTTTTTGGAGATAATGTTATCAGAAGGCATAAAATTGACCTAATGAAATAGAAACCTTAAAACTGTCCGGCTAGAGAAAGTTAATATACTTGTAAAAACATAAAACAGAGTTTACATAGGTTTTTATTTATTTATTTTTTTTTTTTTTAAGGAAAAGAAATTAAAATAAAATTGGTAGAGTGTATTAACATTAAAAACCTTTAAAATTACCGTTCCACAAGCGCTTTCAACTGCTCATGCCGCAGCCTTCTTCAGGTGTGCTTTGGCGAACATGATCATCGGGCGTATCCTCTATCCTCTTTCCACCTCTCCTCTCCAGCATAGGGTGCCACCCGGCGTCAATTTCCATTGGATCGTTGTCGCATGGGTCGTGGTTCGAAATTTCGACGTTTTATCTTTTTGTTGCGTAGTAATAATTATTATAATGAGCTATTTTGCTGAAGTTTTTAAAATCTATTTTAATATTTTCTTTTTGGTTTACTTTTGTTAGAGCTGTTGTTATTTTACCGTATTTTATATCATTTCCGTGTTCTTTTATTCGCGTTTTTATTTTTCGTTTCGTCCTGCCTATGTAGCATCCTGTTGTTTTATTTTCGTTGGTGTACTAGTTAATTTTATAAATTCCTGCAGTTTCTGAAAAGGTATATTTAAGGCTGCGGAATGAGCAGTTGAAAGCGCTTGTGGAACGGTAATTTTAAAGGTTTTTTAATGTATTTTAAACTTTACCTTTTACTTAATTAAAAAAAAAATGGTAGAGTGTATTTATTTATTTTTAATTAAATGCAAAAATTTCACACTTGTGATCAATCTGGTATTTTTCTTAATTTCAGGAATGAAAAATCCCCTATTGATCCTCATTCTTTAAAGATTAATTTTCTGAATAAGGAAACATAATCAAAAATATATATACAGTGAAACCCCAATCTATCGTTCCTGTATCCATCGTTTTCCCACATTGATCATTTTATTTCTATGATCCCTGCACAAACTGTATGAATTCGCATGTATCGTTCTTCAAAAAGTCGTTTTCCCGCATTCATCGTTGTAAAATTTTTCTTCTGACCAAAATGAAATTGAAAATGAAGCGAATCCATATGGCATTTATACTGGAATTACTTTCATTTTAAAACAACTCTTTTCCTCGTCCATGGAAGATCAAAATTCTAATAGCATATCTCCGAACTATCCTCAAAGGCAAGTTCCAGACCGTCGCCATTTGCCTATATTGTAGCACTAGTGTGATGCAAAACCCAACCAACCTCAACTACTTAAACTTATGCTGCTTTAGGTGAAGAACAGGGATTGTGCAGATATTGTAACATGTGTCTATGGATTACAGAATGCAAAGGGCCCTCCGTAGCCGAGTGGTTATGTCACAACACTGTTAATCGCCTTCGAGCATAGAAGAGCAGGTTCTGTTCCCGCGCTGGCCCTAGGTGTCTTTCCATTTTTTCATATTGTAATTCTATCATATGCTATCTGTCTTTATCTGACGAAAATTTACAAGCGGACTACAAGTCAAGCATACAAATCTTATGTATATGTGTTATCAATCAATTATGAATACAGATCGTGTGTTGTTTCTCGGATAATAAGTTATTCTACTTTGTGTAAAGAAGACCTACGCCAGTGCTAAGTATGTCTGCTGTAATTACAGTATTTAAAAATGCACAAACTTTTTTTTATATGCACATGAAATTTCAGAAAAGGACAAGAAAATGTTGCAAATCTGGAAAATCCTCGTTTATTTATAAAATGAACAAAAAATTCAACATAAAATTACTGATTTTTAAAAATTAACATCACTTAATGTTCTAGAGGTGAGTTTGGGCTCTATTTTAGCAATCCGAGCCCGCCCGGGCCCGAAACATTTTTGAACTGAGCTCGCCCGAGCCCAAAAAATTTTTTGTGATCAGAGCCCGAGCCCGATATTGAAAGTGGTACACTATGCAACGCATACACAATAGTAAAATTAAATACCGTTTTCATTTTCAAATTAATTTTCTTATTACCAATCCTCAATTTAAATAACTATAAATATTATTATAACAATTTATAATGTCTGTGCCTCTGTATGCATGTATATATTAGGTGTATATCTTTTAAACATGAATGACTGCTGGCGCTTCAAAAATTTTACTGTGGACTGTATATGTAATGTGATTTCAAGTGCCCAAAGAGTTTCAAGTTTAGCGTTTGTAGTTTATTCTTTAATGCTTATCACACAAAATATATATATATATATATATATAGAAATAATACAACTCTGCAGACGTCCACTAAACATCCGTTCTCATCTAAATCTGCGTACATTACATTTCAATAACTTCTCAAAAACATCTGCAAGAGAAAAAATATTATTAATTATTAGTTTACATTCACAGTCTTTTTCAAAAGGATGTGAGTAATCAAAATAGATTAATCACACATCTGATTATCCTCCAAGAGGGAGACTGTTTTTCACAGCTTCTATTCTGAAAGATAATAATGATATATTTGATGTATTTTGTTAATTGTTTCAGTGCGATACGGATGTTTATTTTACTATAATCATTTGGGTAAGCCTGTATTCACTATGGTATATATCGCAAACACATTTCCACTTATTAAGGTAAAAGTTTTTTGAAAGATGTTTCTTGATGCAGGACTCTACCCAAAATAACAAACAATGAAGACGTGAAACAACTAGGGAAAGATACCCCACCCAAATGTAACTACAGATAAAGTTTTTATTTGAGTACACCTTTATAAACCTGTAACTTTAACGTTTTTAACACTTACTTCATGAAAATGTTTTTTTAAAAGGTATCTTTTTAAACCTTAAGAAACACCTCACTATGCGAAGGTTTTAAAATATATAAAAATAAAACTAGAAAAAACTTTCCTGGATATATATATAAAACAGGTATAATCTAAATGCTTTAGAAAAATCCTATAAGCACGGACTTAATTTACCACAAACCTCATGAAACATTTAAGAAACCTAAAAAAGTGCAATTTTCTGATATTTTAAAAATAAAACCTAAATAAAATCCTTGATTGAGAGTATTTTCTGAATATTTTCGGAGGTATTTTCTGAATACCATGAAAAAACTTATTATCATCGATGTATTTATCCGAAAACCTTGGGAAACCTTTATAAGTCTTAAAAAAGTGCAGGTTTTCAAAGGTTTAAAAAATAAAACTAAAAAAATATGTTTTTGGTTGCAGGTATAGTGGAGGTATTATTTAAATACTATAAGAAAACTTATTATCATCGATGTATTTATTTGAAACTTTGGAAAACCTCTATAAGACCTAAAACAGTGCAGGTTTTAAAAAGTTTTAAAAATAAAACCTTTTAAGAAACGTTTTTGATTGTAGGTATAGTGAAGGTTTTATCTAAATACCATATAAAAGTTTATTATCCTCGATGTATTTATCTGAGACCTTGAGAAACTCTATAAGATCTAAAACAGCGCAGGTTTTAAAAGGCTTTAAAAATAAAACTAAAAAAATACGTTTTTGATTGTAAGTATAATGGAGGTATTATCTAAATACCATAGGAAAACTTGATATCATCGATGTATTTATCTGAAACCTTGGGAGACCTGTATAAGACCTGAATTAGTGCAGGTTTTAAAAGGTTTTAAAAGTAAAACCTTTAAAAAATGTTTTTGATTGAAGGTATAGTAGAAGTATTATCTAAATATCATAAGAAAACTTATTATTCTGGATGTATTTATCTGAAACCTTGGGAAACATCTATAAGACCTAAAACAGCGCAGGTTTTAAAAGGCTTTAAAAGTAAAACCTTTAAAAAACGTTTTTAATTGTAGGTATAGTGGAGGTATTATCTAAATACCATAGGAAAACTTATTATCATCGATGTATTTATCTGAAACCTTGCAAAACCTCTATAGGACCTAAAACGGTGCAGGTTTTAAAAGGTTTTAAAAATAAAACCTTGATAAAACGTTTTTGGTTGTTGGTATAGCGGAGGTATTATCTAAATACCATAAAGAAACTTATTATCATCGATGTATTTATCTGAAACCTTGCAAAACCTCTATAGGACCTAAAACGGTGCAGGTTTTAAAAGGTTTTAAAAATAAAACCTTGATAAAACGTTTTTGGTTGTTGGTATAGCGGAGGTATTATCTAAATACCATAAAGAAACTTATTATCATCGATGTGTTTATCCGAAACCTTGGGAAACCTCTAGAAAACATAAAACCACGCAGGTTTTCAGGAGGTTTTAAGAATAAAACCTAAAGAAAACTTAGATGAGGTTTCTTTTTAGGAAGTATTTTTTAGCGAAACTTCAAAGAAACCTTTTAAATACCTAAAAACCTGGATAAAACCATAAAAAAAGTTTTAAAAAACCTTAAATTTTAGTAAGGGTGTTGGGATGAATTTAGCTATTTTAACTTAAAACAAAGTGAAGCAGAAATTCAGCCCCACCACATATAATTGCGTTGTTAAAATTTGCATAATTGTGCTAAATGGCCAGTGATAAAATGACTAAAAGCCCAGATTCGTGATATTTTTTTTTAACACCCTTTCTGAACTTTCAATAACAACCCAAATCCTAACACAATTTTATAGCAGTACTGTTTATCAAGTCTTAAAGTTATTACTATTATTTTGACACTATTGCACATACTTCTATTAATCTACCTTTAAAACAGACCTATTTCTCCCAAAATATATAGTAATTTAATCTTGCTCTCATAAATATCTAAAATCATTATTACATAAAATAAATCACTAAAAGAGCAAAATAAAACAGATACTTTAAATAGTAAAAAAAATATTTATTTAGATTTGATACTTTGCTGTAACAAGATAGACAATTTTACTAGTTTAAATATTAAATTATTGAGCGTGTATATTTTTTTGTACATAACATAAATATAATATTAGAATAGCTTTTGATAACAATACTCATAGCGATGTGATACCATTTTTCTTTTTACGACATAGTCCCTACGTATGTCTTCTTGACATCTTAAAAGTCATTATTATTATTTGATTTTTGTAGTCATGCTCTAGAAGAAATAAGAAAAATATATTACTTGCAAAGGGGGGAGAGAAATATGGAGAACATCTCCATTCCAATTGTTCTGCCAGCGCTGATAGTCGGCCGAAGATAGATCTCGGAGAAGACGCAGCTAGGTTTCATCGAAGAGATCTGCTTCTTCAGGTTCGGTGTCAGGCTCCAGGGAGAGTCAGGGAGGCAAAAGCCCCAGTCCTTCTCATCTTGGCCCCCTCTTCATTTTTTGTATTAGCATATGCTAATTCTTTGTTACTGGGAGTGTTCAAAGACACCTTTTCCATTGGCAGTTGGTTCCCCCTCACTTTATTATGCACTTATTTCTCATTGGTCGTTCTGCTCCATTATTCCTTTTCATAGAATCCTTGCTTTTTATTTTTGGTTATTTATTTATTTTCCCTTTCTGTTTGTTTTATTATACATTTATTTTCAATGTGATTAATTTTTGTGTAATTCATCACAACATGCCGCTTTCTCCCCCCTGTATGGAAAAAGATGAATGTCCACGCTTTACGAAGGAGTACTGATGTTGAAAGTCCTTGTGTAATCATCAGTTTTGTGAATGTCTTGCACTCTCACCTCATTTAACTTGCTGTCAGTGAGATTGCGGTGTGTATAGTTCCACATTTTGTTTTAGTAGCATGGACAATAATAAGAGCATTTTACCGTTAATTGAGTTTATTGCACCAGCATTTTAAGAGTCAAATAGGTAGTGCTGGCTGGTGCTTAAGACTGATATCTTATTATTACTGTTGTAGAGTGCGTAGATGTGTGATTATGAACTTAAGATCCCTTTGCAAGTTTGACTATTCTTGAAACATATATTTCTTTATATATATATATGAAACATATATCGCGACGAAAAGAAAGAAAAAAAAAAAAGAAGAAAATTCATTTTGTCTAAGAACAAAATTTTTGCCTTTTACAAAGGTGCGATTTATATATATATAAAAATACACATATGTCATCATTATATATATCAAATTACATGCTGCTAGACACATATGAATTGAAAATTTGAACAATATTTGTTTTACTTTAAGCAAAATATAGAATGCAAAATTTTTGTAATATACATAGAAAAGGAATATATATAAATCATCTTGATTAGTGTTATGCAAAGCTTGATTAAGTTAAGTATTTACATCTATGCATTTTTTTTTTTTTTTTTTTTTTTTTTTTGTACACACATATTTATAAATATCTATAATATACGAAATACAATGATAAATATATATTATTATGCAATGTAGAATATTCCTAGTACTAGAGTTTTTTTTTTTTTTTTTTTTTTTTTTTTTTTTTCTCATTACATCAATGTATATGTACCTTCTTTAATTTCATATCAGCCGGCAATTTTTTTATTTTTATTATTATTCTTACAACTCAGTCGTTCAAGAGAAATTTGCTCTTTTTCTCCCCTTCTCTTTCTACTTATAAGTACTTATTAGCTTCCTGTGTAAAAGACCTGTTTCGAAGGCGACAGTATTTCTGTAAACTGCTAGTGTGAGATTCGTTCCCACGGATTGTCCCTTCTATTCAATGTTTAGTTACGTGTAGGAAGCACGAAGCAGTATACATTGTCGTCAGTACAAGCTTGGATTTTTTGGAGTGCAGAAGTTAGTGTTTGCTTGTAAATTTTAAAAACAAACATTTTGTTTCTGTGTTTCTTTTCTGTGTTTGGATATTCTTCAAAGGTACATTCTACCTGTAAGGGTAAGTTTTCTTGTTTTTTTTTTTTTTTTTTTTTTTTTTTTTTTTTTTTTTTTTACTTTAATCCTGAAGACGACCTAAGTATTCGATTCTCTTACGTGCAGGTAAGATTTTGATTTTGTAGTCCGCGCTCTTGTCTGAAATGATGCACACATTTTGGAAAGGAACAGGTATGACTGTCGTCTTTTATTATTTTTCGTATTGTGAATTAGCAGCGTCCTGTAAGTAATTTGTTTGCGGCCTAAATATATAGCTGTTGTATTATAACTGTGTTATGTATTCTATTATTTCCTTTAGAAAATCAAAAATCGGTTCTGTTATGAATAGTGTTATCTGTTAATATTGTACTTTCTTCTTCATTCTTTTTTTTTTTTTTTTGTTCTTCATTATATTATTATTTTTTTAGACTGTTATTATTTTTACAGGTAAGGGTTTGATCAATAATTAAGTGTTCTGCCTTTTACTCAACTGTTTTATATGTTCTACTACGAATTGTGTATATTATTTCTATGACTTGATAAAATAGTTTCCCTTTTTCTAGGCAATTATTATGTAGTTTAGTAATAGATGTCCTTGATGTGTTTATTATTTTATTTATTTTTTGCTGTTAATTAAGATTTTTTTTCTAGGTAAGAGAGTTTTGTCTGAGGTAAAAGGTTATCGTTCTTTATTATTGTTATTATTATTATTATTATTATGAAGTATCTATTTATTTATGTCTTATTTAGCATGGTGTTGTATGGTTGTCAGATTTTAATTGAAATGATTTATTCCATTTTTTTTTTTTTTTTTTTGCTTAATTGTATTTTAATTTTTGATAGCAAAGAATTGCTTGTCCCATGTGCCCGTATCAGCCTAGAATATTAAGGGCCCTTCTAGAGCTGAAACAGCAAGATAGAACGCCCGCGCTCCATCCTTGGACAATTAAGATGTTACGTGGATACTTTAAAATGTAAGTGTGGCTGCTTTTTGAATCTATGATTGTTATAATTAATTAATATATTAACCATTTAGTTGAGCTTTTTTTTTTTTTTTTTTTTTATTATTATCTATATTTTTTTATATTGTAGATCTGAAGACAACCACTAAAAGCATTGTCTGTGCTAATTGAGTTATATCTGCCTAGATGTTTAAAAGTATAAAAGTATATCCGATAACTGTATTTTGAAAAATATTTATTTCTTCCTAATTGTCTATTATTTTCACCTCCGATTAGTAAATTGCAACGCGATTTCTAGTTAGAGGGTGGATTGATAAATGGGAAGGGAAAAATAGTGAAACTGGTTTTTTCTTTTCTTTCTCTACTCTTGATGCATGGAGAGGAGAAAAAGGGGGTTGGGAATGATTCTTTCTCGACCCCTTTCTGAAAAGGAGGGTGGCAAATAGGTTTTTATTCTTATTATTATTATTGATAATGTAAACAAACCTTTTTTTAGTGGGCATTTAATTTTCTTGCGCTTTAATTTTAACTATGCGATTTAATCGTTTTGTAAGGGCGCTTTTGTTTTAGACTCTCATTTATTACTTTGTGGTATTATGTAGTTGTTTTGTCTCTTGCTAACAGCGTCTTTTATTTTTCAGCTGTGAATAAACCGAAACAAAAATATTTTGGTAAAGAAGCACCCGAAATGGCGAAAAGCCGAAAAGAGAGTGCTAGATGAGCTGTTCACTGGTGGTGAGATAACTTTTATTTTTGTTTACATTTTCTTCGCACGACTTTTTACCGAAATTATTTTTTTGTTTTAATTAGAGTCTTCTTCTTTTTTTTTTTTTTTTTTTTTTTTTGTTATGTGTGTAAGATATATATACGTATAAGATATATATACTTATATGTATTGTATTGTGATTTAACGTGATTATATTGTTATATGCTGAAATCTTTGTTCAAACATATATATAAACATTATACCAGCCCTTTATCTGTGAAATAATATTTCTCTTTCTAAAATCTCTCTTTCTCTCTCTCTTTTTTTTTTTTTTTTTTTTTTTTTTATCCTTTTCAAAACTATTTATCCCGGGATTTATTTTGCAAAAACAGTTTATAATTTTTGAAATTAAACTGAGGTCTAATTCTTGTCTGAGGGGAGGGTGAAGTGCCGAAAAGGCAGTGACTCGAAGCGTAGGTAGGTGATCTAACCATCTTTCGCTCCTGAAAGGCGGGGAGGAGTAATGATCAGCTGATTACTTTTGTTAAAGAGTATTTATTTTGTGTGTGTGTGAGGGGAAGTAAACAAGAGTAAAGATTTTTCTGCGGTAGAAAAAGTTTGACAGGTTGCTTCCTCTAGAGATGAATCTTATTATGTTTATTATTCTTATTCTTATTATTATTTGTCTGACGTGTCTGTTTATATATATATTTTTTTCTTTCTTTCTTTCTTTTTTTTTTTTTTTTTGTTGCCCTCGTTTTTATTTTATTTTATTTTATTTTTAAAGAAAAATCTGGAAAGGTTTATAAATAAAATCTAGTTCAAAATAGAATCTGCATGTTTTTTTTTTTTGTGTGTGTGTGTTAGATGTTTATATTTTTCTATATGTATGTCTATTTTGAGTTAGTGGTTTAATCAAAAATATTTTAGCCCTTTGGTACATATAATTTTGAAATATGTATTTTTATAGGGCGTGAGTTAGTTAGTTTTTCATTTTGAATTATGTAATTGGAGTTGCGCAACTTTTTTTGTATAATATATGGACCTGAGTACTTAGGCGCGAATATGTTGGGGCGAATCAATTGTTTTAAAAATACTTCTTGTCCCAAGTCAAACTCTTTGGGTTTTATTTTTTTGTTTTTATTGTATTCTTTTTCAACTTTTTGTTGATTTTTTTTAACGTTTTTAAACACTTCTGTCATGTGCTTTAATCTCTTTTGAACATAATTTTTATTGTTGTGAATTACATTTTGTGAAAAGTTTAAGAAGGGAATTTTTATATCCCTTGCGAAGAAGAGAAATGCTGGCGTGTAACCTGTGGACCGATTGATTGTTGTATTATGGTGGAGTTTGAAATACTCCAAACGAACGTCCCATTCATACACCGAATTCGACATGGCTGATATACAGGCCTTCAAATCTCTGTGCGTGCGCTCTAAGAGCCCCTGACTCCTTGGGTGATAAATACTCCCATGACTTAATTTTATGTTTAATTTGGACGTATATTCTTTAAATTCTTTAGACTTAAAATAAGGCGCATTATCTAGTCCTATTTCTGAGCAAAGTCCAAATCGACTAAAATATGCATTTAGAGCATTTATGATTGTTTTTGAGTCTGTGTTTCTCAATGGAAATGCGTCTAGATAACGTGAATAAGTTTCGATTATTGTTAAAATGAATTTGTTTTGTTTTAAAGAATTAGGTAACGGTCCTACTATATCAATAAATAGCTTTTCTCCAACTGCATAATCCTTTTTCATTATTTGTATTGGGACTTTACAAGTCTGATGACTTTTATACAATATGCAGTTTGTGCACTGTGCACAGAATTTTTTTATATCTTGATACATTCGTATCCAGAAAAATCTTTTTTTTATGATCTCATATGTTTTCTTGAATGCAAAGTGATTTTCGTGTGCACTTTTCATGATGGTTTCTTTCAGTTGTTGCGGTGCTATGAATAATATGTTATTTTGTGTTTTGGGCGTTTGTTTCAGTATTAAGACCTCATTTTCATTTAATTGATACTTATTTAATTTTTTATTTTTCTTATGTGTTTTTAAGTCCTGTATTATTTTGTTCAATTTTAAATCTTTGAGTTGTTCTTCTTTAATATTTTGTTCAGTTAGTTTTGGGTCGACCGAGAATAAATCTGTTATTAATTTATTTGTTGTTTCGAGATTGTTGATATTTCTTGATACATAGTCTGCAGGGTTATTTTCCTGTCCTGTTATGTGACTTATTTGAAAATCAAATTCTTGTAAATCAAGTAGCCATCTTGCTACTATGTCGCTTTGCTTTTCTAATGACATATGGTATGTCAGCGCTTTTGCGTCAGTCAAGACGTAAAATTTTTTTCCAAGTAGGTAATTTTTGAAATATAAAATTCCTTCGTGTAGTGCTAGTAATTCTAATTTTATACTTGGATATCTTTGCTCTGTTGGTTTAAGCTTTCTACCCGCAAATTCAATTGGTATGAGTTTTTCGTTATGTTTTTGAGCTAAAATGGCTGACGTGGCTATTTTGGAACAATCGGTGATTAAATAAAAATCCCGATTAAAGTCTGGGGGATAAATTGTTGGTTGTGATAATATTATTTCTTGTATTTTATTAAAAGCTTGTTCCGCTTGTGTATTCCATTGAAATTTTGTGTTTTGTTTAGTTAAATCTGTTAGAGGTGCTATAATTTCTGAATAGTTGTGTATAGTAGATTTGAAATAATTACATAATCCAACGAATGCTCTTACACCTTTTTTTGATGTAGGTTTAGCAAAATTATTTATTTTTGTAATGTTTCTGTCTGAAGGTGCATAGCCTTGTTCATTAATTTTATAGCCTAGAAATTCTATTTCTGGAAGAAATAATTTAATTTTGGTAGGTTCTATTGTTAGATTAAATTTTTCCAATTGTGTCAGGAGTTTGTCTAATTTTTGGAACATTTCTTCTTCTGAGTTTGCTGCTATAATTATGTCGTCTATAAAATATCTTATATTCTCAGTTTTTAATTCTTTTAATACTATATCCATTAATCTAGCAAAGACGTTGCTTGATATTTTTGTTCCAAATGGTAAGCGATTCATTGCGTATTGACCTGACTCCGTAATAAAAGATAATTTTTTTTTGTCTTCTGGTGTTACTTTGATCTGAAAAAAGGCTGAGTGCAGATCTAAAATTGTGAATATTTTATGCCCTGAGACTTGTTGTAGAATAGATTTTATAGATGGGAGAGGGTAAGGGTCAGATTCTAAAATATTATTAAGTAGACGAAAATCGATTGTCATACGTATTTTCATATTTTTGGGGTTATCTGTTTTATTCGTAGTCTTTTTTTTAACGAAGATTACCGGAAAAGCGTATTCCGAATTCGTGTGTTCGATTATACCTGCTTCTAATAGGTTCTGTATCTCTTTTTCTGCGCTTTCTTTGATATTATGAGGTATCTTATACGGTTTTGTTTGAATAGGAAAAGAGTGTAATAACTTAAAGTTTGGTGTTATCGCGGAAGTTTCCCCTAATGTTTTATATGATTTACTAAATGCCGTTGCGTGCGATAAAAGTAACTGTAATAATCTGTCTTGAGTGTTTTTATTTAAATGTGATACATTAAAATCATCCTTTGTTAGCTCTTGTTTACGTAATTCTTTTACTTCTGTTATGTTTAAATTATTTATTTCATATTTAGTTTCAGTTTCGTATTTTCTGTGATTTTTTTTTATTATGAAGTTAGTAGTGAGATAACCAGCTGTCATTTTTTTATTTAGCGTTATTGTTTTATCTTTATTGTTATGGGCTAAAATAAATAGCTTGTTTGAATTATTTATTTGAGTGTGGATAGATCTTTGAAAATATATTCCTGTTCTGTTTTTTTTTGGGTCAAAAAGTAAATCTTTATTACTGTGAAATTCATTCGAAAATTGAATTTCAACAAATTTTGTCTCTTTAGGTTTTAATGTTGTTTTCCTTACTAATTTTACTGGGATTGCAGGATCATGTTTAATATTTTTATTGTGATAATTTGTTTTTTTGAAATGTCTTATTTTTGAGATTGTTGAATTTTGATTTTTTTCTTTTGCCAGTTGAAAATTGTTAATTTCTTTACTAACGGTGGAATCTTTATCCTCCAAATTGTTTAACTGTATTACTGTGTTTTTTATTTTCATTTGACAATTTTGAAAATCTAATGTGATTTTATTGAGTTTTAAAAAATCATATCCCAAAATCATATTGTAATTTCTTTGAAAATTGTATTTTGTGACATAAAAGATGCCTGTTAAATAATGTTTGTCAAACATAAATTTGAATTGTACACACTGTTTAAACGGAATTGATTGATTATTTAATGTGTTTATTTTGACGTTTCTGCTGAGATATTTTATTTTTATGTTTGTGTTTTTAATTTTTTCAAATATTTCTGGTGATAAGAGGGATATTGTCGCTCCAGTGTCCGCTAAGGCTTTTATTTTTATGTTTTGTAATGCAAATGACCAAATGGGTAGATTATCATTTTTTTTTGTTTGACAACTTTTCACAAATTCAGTGTTTTGCTTACTCATTCTTGGAGTTTGATTTTTTTGCTTCTGTTCTATAGTTTTGTGGGATTTTTCTATTTTACATTTTTCTCTGAATTTAACATTATACTGATTTGCGCGATTTACGAGGGACTTACATTGTCGCGCTCTTTGTGATATATTGTTGGATGCAAGTCCCTGTTTTAGTTTAAATTTTTGTTATTGTACCGAGATTGTTTGTGTTTGTATCTATTTTTATTCTCCGGTATAACATTTCTTTGCGAAGTGTTGGAATTTTGATGGTATGCTCCATTTCCCCATTGTATAACACTAGTGCTTGGTTGCTGATTCGCCTTTTGGAAATTTATTTGTGTTGGGAAATTTCTCGGTGTGCATATATTATTTTCCCATTGTGTCATGGGAGTTGGTTGTTGACTCATGATGGTGAAATCTGTTTGTGGCGTAAAGTTCTGATAATTTTGATGGCAAGGGTTAAACATGGGATTGTAATTTTCCGTTTGCCATATTGGATGAAAGTTTCCTGCTTGCCAATAGTTCTTTGTATTTTTCTGTCTGTATCCATAATTTTGTCTAGCAAAGTGGGGAATTTGTGGAGCTATAAATTTTGGATTGTAATTATTTTTATTGAAAAAACAATTTTGAGCTATATGATTATCTTTTTTGCAAATGTAACATGTTGTTTGTTTTGTATTAGTGTAGTTAGGTTTATCGTTGTTTATTTTCAATGCATTTATTTCGTCTTTGAGTTCCTGAATTTGTTTAGATTGTTCATTGGAAAATTTTACCAGTGCTTCGTAGATATTTGAATTATTTTCAGTGGTTATAGCATTAACCTCACATTTTGAATTTTTGTAAGCGATTTCAATTTTTTTTGCTATGTTTAGTGCTTCTTCAAAGCTCTCAGGACCTGCTTTTAATACTTCGAAAGCAATATCCGGTCTTAAAGCTTCCGTGAATCTGGTGAGTTTTATTGTGTTTAAAAACTCTTTCGCTCCTGTCTTTTGTCCGTGTCCTGAGTCTGCTAAATATTTTTGAGCCGCCAAGTCAAAAATTTTAGCGAAGTCTTCTACACTTTGTGTGGGTGATTGTTTGAGATTAATGAATTTATCTTGTGCTTCTGCAAAAGATTTCTGTGATTTGAAAATTTGTAGTAGTTTTTGTTTAAAATCGTCATATTTTGTTTCGTTTCTAAGATCCGGCGAATTCTTCAGGATTTGTAATGCATGTCCTGAAATTTTTGATTTAAGAATAAATAACTGCAATGTTTCTGGTACTTTAGCGGCATCAATAAAATTTTGAAATTGTTCTAAAAAGAATTCAATATCCTGTTCTTTTTTTCCTTCAAATGGATGTATTGTTTGTACCAATGCGTCTATATTTAGTGTTAGTTTTTCTGCCATGTTGTTCTGTATTGTTTTTTTGCACTGATCTTTATTTTCAAATATTTGTTTTATATTTTTATTTGCTGTTTCTTTGGCTGAACGATAGTTTTTCCCTCTCATATAATTATTTTAATTATTATTATAATTTTTAATGAATATTACATATATATACACACACTTTTTTTTTAGCTAATATATATATGAATATGATATATATACACAATAATATTTTGCAATAAAGAAAAATATATAATAAGGCCAAAACCTTGTTCTTAGACCTTCCTTAATAAAATTTTCATTTTAAAATGGTATCACATTTTTTTGTACCTGATAGGTCTATCATTGAAATTCAGAAAAGGTTCCTGTAAAAGGCACCAAATGGAATGGTGGGGGGCAATGTTGGGATGAATTTAGCTATTTTAACTTAAAACAAAGTGAAGCAGAAATTCAGCCCCACCACATATAATTGCGTTGTTAAAATTTGCATAATTGTGCTAAATGGCCAGTGATAAAATGACTAAAAGCCCAGATTCGTGATATTTTTTTTTAACACCCTTTCTGAACTTTCAATAACAACCCAAATCCTAACACAATTTTATAGCAGTACTGTTTATCAAGTCTTAAAGTTATTACTATTATTTTGACACTATTGCACATACTTCTATTAATCTACCTTTAAAACAGACCTATTTCTCCCAAAATATATAGTAATTTAATCTTGCTCTCATAAATATCTAAAATCATTATTACATAAAATAAATCACTAAAAGAGCAAAATAAAACAGATACTTTAAATAGTAAAAAAAATATTTATTTAGATTTGATACTTTGCTGTAACAAGATAGACAATTTTACTAGTTTAAATATTAAATTATTGAGCGTGTATATTTTTTTGTACATAACATAAATATAATATTAGAATAGCTTTTGATAACAATACTCATAGCGATGTGATACCATTTTTCTTTTTACGACATAGTCCCTACGTATGTCTTCTTGACATCTTAAAAGTCATTATTATTATTTGATTTTTGTAGTCATGCTCTAGAAGAAATAAGAAAAATATATTACTTGCAAAGGGGGGAGAGAAATATGGAGAACATCTCCATTCCAATTGTTCTGCCAGCGCTGATAGTCGGCCGAAGATAGATCTCGGAGAAGACGCAGCTAGGTTTCATCGAAGAGATCTGCTTCTTCAGGTTCGGTGTCAGGCTCCAGGGAGAGTCAGGGAGGCAAAAGCCCCAGTCCTTCTCATCTTGGCCCCCTCTTCATTTTTTGTATTAGCATATGCTAATTCTTTGTTACTGGGAGTGTTCAAAGACACCTTTTCCATTGGCAGTTGGTTCCCCCTCACTTTATTATGCACTTATTTCTCATTGGTCGTTCTGCTCCATTATTCCTTTTCATAGAATCCTTGCTTTTTATTTTTGGTTATTTATTTATTTTCCCTTTCTGTTTGTTTTATTATACATTTATTTTCAATGTGATTAATTTTTGTGTAATTCATCACAACAAAGGGTAAGCATAGAAAAAAGAAAAACTCAAAAAATGATCATCGTAGTGCTGCTTCACTTTCAACTGAAATCACACAGACAAAAAGTAAATATTTTGTATAAAATGTTAAAACCAATGGCTAGTTTTATCCAGTTTGCAAAAATGTCTTTTTGCAAACACATGGAGTTTCTCGAGATCGAGTTGCAAGGTTATGTAACCTATTACTGCAGAATAGAATACCTGTTGATATGAGAGGCGAAAATCGCAGTGGAAATGCGATTGATGGCAGTATATGCGTCATTATCTATGAACACATTTCTAAATTTGAGGTAAAAGAAAAACATTATGGTTCAACGAAAAAAAATATTTGGATGCACGGCTAAATATCAGAAAAAATGTATGAAATGTTCCAAACCGACCGCCCTGAGTTGAGAGATAAAGTAAAATATAGTTTTTATTATACTTACTTTAAGGAAAACTTCAATCTAACTTTTGGGCTACCGCAAGTTGATGTTTGCAATCAATGTCAGAATTTCACATCCAAACTAAGACTCCATTGTGTAGGCGACAATATCAAGCACAGCGTTGCAGCTGAAAGAATCGTTCACAAGTGCAGAGCCAAAAAGTTATACATTAAACAAAAAGAGATGATTAACAACAATGATGAAGACACAGTGGTGTTTTGCTTTGATTTCATCAAAATTTACCACTTCCGAACATATCTGTACAGGAGGTGTTTTACAAGCGCCAGCTTTGTCTTAATGTTTTTGGTATTCATGATATGAAAACTAACAAAGCAAAAATGTATATATGTCACGAAGGCGATGCCAATAAATCCCCGCATGAGGTTTGCTCGATATTGTTGCACTATTTAAAAACTGAAGTTTCTAGTGGAACTAAGCATCTGGTTCTCTTCAGTGATAGCCCTTCAGGGCAAAACAAAAGTCACTATGTTGTGCGATTCCTAATGAACCTTTGTGACAGGGGAATTTTCGAGACTGTTCATCAATACTTCTCAGTCAGGGACACTCATTTTTACCCTGTGATCGGGATTTTGGGTTTATTAAACGTCTTCTTCAAAGAGTAGACAGAGTTTACACACCAAAGAACTATGTTGAAATGATTCTTAAATCAAGTAAATCAGGGCGCTTTACTATTCATCAGCTAACAAGCGACTTGATCTATAGTTTTAATACTCGGTGGCCTCAGTTTCACAAGAGAACTGTAATCTCAGATGAAGCTTCTGGAAGGGGAATGGAAAGAAAAGACAATATTCCTTTTAACGTGTCCACATACAAAGAATTTTATTACAGCAAATCTAACCAAGAAAAAGTGGTTTCTAAACACTTTATCGACGGTTTAACCTTTTCAATTTTCACACTGAAAAAATACAGTACTGTTCCGGTGCTCCCTACGCTCATGGCATGTCCATCTGGAAAGCCTCCCATCAATATGAAGAAAATCAATGACCTGAAGGAGTTGGCCAAGTACACTACAGGCTACGAAGATTTTTACAACAACATCCTTCAGTGGCCTACAACAGAAGCTGACTGTAACGTAGACAGAGTGTATGAGGGTGAGTAGATAAATTTGTTTTAGACCAAATTGATTAGAATTTTTTTTCTTTGATATTTTATAAATTCAGGTATAAAATATAATGTGTTTCTATTTAAGGTCCCACTGCTGTTTAAAAAGTCACAATTATACTATATATATATATATATATTAAGAAAAAAAGGTGTTTTATTGCAAAAACCCGTCAACTGCAAAAATTTTATAATTTTTTTATGAATAGAGTGTAATTTAAAAAAATAAATACAAGCATTATTTATTTTTAGGGGATATTGAGTAACACTAGATTTTTTCTAGGCAAAAATCTACAGTAGTAACAAAAATAGAAAGTTTTTTTTTTCTTTCTTTTTGTGCTTTTCAAAATTTTGAAAAAGTGTACTTTACGGGTTTCTGAAATAAAATATTCACTTAAGCTAAGTGAAGAGTGGTTTCGATATCAGCCATTGTGTCAGACGAAAAGCATTTCTATCTTTTAGGCAGTAATTTTAGCATATATATTTCTAGAAAATCATTGCACACATGAAAGAAATTTTGTCCGTATCGTACCCCTAAAATTAATAAAAAATAATAATCTATTTAAACATTAATTAAATTTCTCTTTCTAAAATTTCGTGACATTGTGCATTTTTTTGCTGCAATTATTTTTAACTAATTTAATTAATTATTATATTCAAATATAAATTATTAAGATCGTAAAAAAATAAAAATGAAAATAAAATAAAAACGTTATTAAAATATCGTTTGTTTGATTATGGCAATTAAATAAAATGTTCATTTTAATTTTTACGATTTCAAAGTCATTATTTATTTACAGGAAAAAGTCAAGCTATTAAAATATTATTTTCTTCTGCATATTTATTAATATTAATCATAATTTCAAGTATTTCTAATACGTAAACCATATTTTGCTGTATATCAACTTAAAATTTCAAAGATAGTTTAATGTTTCACAAATGTGCGTACAATATAATAATAAAATTCATCAATAGAATTAAATACCAGTATTTGTGCTTATTTACTTTTCTATTAGATCCATGTAAAATTTCAATTATTAAAATTATTTCAACGAAAATAATTGTTTTATATATGTAGTGAATAAACACGAAGATTAATCTATATTTCTTAAAAAGTACAGGGTGTCCAAAATTAAACGACCCTATTTCAAAATTGTGTACATACTATTGTTGAGAAAATTATGAAATTTTTGTAAGGCGTAATGAAGAAAAGGAAATTATTTGAGCGAATAATAATAATAATTAAAAAATTTTAGCTACCAGGCGGCATTCTTTAGCATACATTTATGATAGTTTACACATTTTATTACAGCATGATGACCATCATTGTCAACTAGCATCTGGAGTTGCAAGATATCATTTTCCATAGATAACCGCGGTGTGTTCGGGGAAATGTTACAAACATGCAGTGAAATGCTGTCTTTGAGATCAGTAATTTCTTGGATTTTCACGGTTTACCAAACCTTTCAAAGCTCATAAATATTATTTCGTTCAATTTTTGAATTTGTCTTTTTCAGACTGTCAAGCATTATTAAATAACTGCGTAAAGTTTTATAGTTTTTCTAAGTAATATTTTATTGTTAATAATTTAAAGACGGGTCTTTGATCAAATGAATGGAAACACCTGGTACATATGAAAATCTGTAAGATTTCGTATTCAAGTAAAGACAATATCTAAATTTAATTTTAGGAGATATAATTAAGTATATGCGGTTCGAGTATTGCATGATTTACATTGCTTAATACCTGAACAATATATTATTAATCACAACTAAAATATTCAAGATATCGTTCCGTTTTAGTAAATAAATAATACATGTGTATTCCAAAATCAATCTATGCTTAAAGTTAAGAATATTCCTTAATAAAATTTCGATCGATTTCTTTGAGCGTATGATTTTACGACAGATATGTTCATTACATAATGCGTTATAAAGAGACAGAATAATTAACTATTGACATGTTAGAGCAGATTAAGAGGTATTCGAGAAACATACTGTTGAATATATTGATTGCAGCTACAAAGATCTTTTATGCAGTCTATTCAAATTCCGCTCAGTCAGCAGATTTGGATATTCAGTTGAATAATTTTCTAGTGAAATTTGATTGCAATTTAAATTACACAATTACTAGATAATAAAGATCAAATATCCAGTTTTGAATGCAACATTTGTTTGAAATGTTTTAGGCTAAATAGATTATAAACTTATCTTTTTTCTACTGAATCATACTTATACCCATCATAAGTTCCATTTTTCCATGCAAACATTTTTACATAGGGTTTATTAATAAAAATCATGTTTTGAACTAGAAACTTTGTCTAAATACAAAGATAAAGAATTGTCATATATTAAATTATAAGAATATTTTTTTTCAATAATTTTTATATAGAGAGAAGCTGCTGCTTTATAAAATCTCGTTGGTTTTCTTCAAAATGATTTTATTAAGCTGCTGATTTTTATATTTGGCTAACATGCTCGAACACAATAAAGGAGTATTCATTACTTAAATATGGAAAGGAATTCTTTGCCCTTCCATATATTATCAACTAGCCATCCGTAGGAATAGAATTTTTGTTACCTATTATTCATGTAAAATTTCCAGATTTTAAATAAAAATTCCATAGAAGATGGAAATTTTCTCTTATCTGTCATTCTTGTACCTATCTAGAAGTGCTGCGTTGATGACTTTTGCTTTTCCTATACATTTTAGCTTGCAGTTCACTCTTCCGTTTGGTACAGTTTAAGCACTAATATCATCTTTATTATTATGTTTAGAAGAAGCAAACTGAGAAATGTCAAGCTTCGATGTCGCCTTCCTTTGCCTATCCATTTGAAGAAAACGATCCATACTTTACCAAAATTTTACGCTTCACCTTCAAAATAAAAATTTTCCACTTGCATATCTTACAGCTAAGTAGCTTCAAAATAAGAACTAGAAACTGTATTTGAATATTTAAACACAGAAAAAAATATTCATTGGCCAATCATTTGACGAATTCATTCCTTGAATTCATAACAACCGTGTTTTTTTATTATTATTTATTTATTTATTTATTTTTTGAGGCGTAAAATTTTTGACAAAGAGTAATAATGTGAGGGCTTGCTATGTTTTGTGTATTTTTTTCTTTTCAAAAATCCGGTGAGAAAATATAATTCGTTGTTTAGCCTACAGTCGGTAACAAAAGTATCCGAACACTAGCAAAAATTCCTATGCAAAAAAGGTACGCTTAAAACAGTTTTACTAAATAAATTCTTGTCGAATCCAACTCTTAGTTAGTCTAAGAACGTGAATCGACAAGGATTTACTTAACAAATCAGTATTAAGTGTACATTTATTGCACAGGAATTTAGGCTAATGTTCGGACACTTTTGTTAACGACTGTACATACATGATCATTTTTACTGTTGAAGATTTTTTTTTTTTTAGTTTATTAACCGGCGATGCTGATTTTATTCAGCGGCGGTTTCGGACCCAGCTATTTGATCAGATTAAGCGGCCGATTTTAATAACCAGTGATTTTATAAAGCGGCGGTTACTGTATATTATTTAAAATAATTATGTGTAAACCACTTATGCTTTCACAGAATAATAAAATTGCGGTTAGGAAAGAAATAAAAATATAACTCTAATAAAATAATCATAATAACAGTTAAATTATACATATTTTTTTAAGTTTTAAATCATATTTAATTTATTTTTTCACATAATGCAGTGATGTATCAAACAGAAAATATTATAAATAAAATGTTATTTCACCAAGGAACCATTTAAAATCCTCACTATATATTTATTACAAATTTTTACCATTATTAAAGTATTCATTGTCCATTTTTATCTATGTTTCTCTGTGTATAATTTTCATATTAATATTTTATCAAAAGAATATGAGCACGGAATTACTATAAATTACAATGACTCTCAATTGCACTGACAAAGATGTCGTTTTCTTTTCAGTAAATAAATAAAATGAATCAGTAATATTCTAAATTCAATTAATACTTATATTAAATGTGAAACAAATTTCGGTTTTCCAAACAAATTTCGGTAGATTTCTCTGACCACATTACTTTGCGACAGATACGTTCATTAAATAATACACTATAAAGAGATAGAATAATTAACAGGGAGGAGCGGCCGCTCACCACTCCAGGAGTGATGTAGAGCGATTCTAGCTATGCTAGTCCCATGCTCCGGAACGTTTATTTAAAAAACTTAAAAAAAAAAAAAAAGTAAAATACAAGGACCGCTGGAGACAGGTCTCCCACGCAACAAGCATCGGCGGTAAAGAAGTCATATTTCAATTTTATACTGAACTCATCACAACAAGGGGCACCAATGCAGAGCAGAGATTGGTTAGGGTAGTGCCAGGCATAACCCTTCGCAACATAGGGTACTTGGTCAGGATGCTGTTGAACTGCAGGCAAAGTTTTACTGAAATTGCTTATGGTAAAATTGTGATATGTGCATTGAGCCAGTAGTAAATGAAAATCAGTAGAGGAGTAGTATTTAATTGACTTAGTCTATTAAGTTTGAAATTTCCCTTAGAAGAGAAAAAATTTTGTTTAGCTTTTGAATTAAAGAGAGTCTTGTAATTATGTTCTCTAACCAGTTGGGAGGTTTAGTAGGAGGGTTCCTTAAGTGGTAGGAAGAGGTAAGCGGACAACTATAATAATAATGCGAAGCAGTTCCTTCCTGACCACAAGAACACAGGAGTGAGCCTCGGCGGTGAAACTTGTTAAGGTAAAAGGGGAAAGGGCCGTGGCCCGTGAGGAAGGCTGTAATTTGAGGGAAGAGAGACCAATAATTTAAAGAGACCGTTGGAAGCAGATTAAAGGCATGTCTCCCTTTTTCAGAAGAGTCCCAAAGATTTTGCCAGTTTTGCTTGAGAGATGTTTTTAGAGTTTGTTTAATATATGATGGTGGGGCTGGGAGAGAGTATTGAATATTGGGACTTTCTGATGCCTTTTTGGCCAGTTGATCTGCCATTTCATTGCCAACGACACCCCTGTGGGCAAAAACGTGTGCCAGGGTTAAATTATTTTTTAAAAGGGTAATTTAACTATTTGTATGTTAGAGCATATTAGGAGGTATTAGAGGGACATATTGTTGAATGTATTGATTGCATCAACAAAGATCCTTTAAGCGGTATATTCGAATTCCGCTCAATCGGCAGTTTTGGATATTCACTTGAATCTAGAGAAATTTTGCTGTAATTACGCAATTTTTAATAATGAAGATCAAATATACCGTTTTGAATACTACATAAGTTTGAAATGTTTTAGGCCAAATGCATAATAAAACTATTTTCTTTTTCTACTAAATCACAATTTTATCGATCGTAAGTTCCATTTTTCATGCAAATATTTTTACATGAGGTTTATTAGTATTAGTTTTTAACTAGAAATTCTGAACTTTTCCTAGAAACTAGAAATGATAAGTATTTGTCATATGTTAAATTTTAAGAATAATTATTTTTTCAATAATTTTTACATATCACATTTAAAATAATTATGTGTAAACTACTTAAGCATTCACAGGATAATGAAGTTACAGTTAAGAAAAAATTAAAATTTAATTCTATTAAAATAATCATATTAGCAGTTTAATAAAATTATAAAAAGTATTTTATTTAAAGTTTAAATCATATCTAATTTAACTTTTCCCGTAATATAGTTGTGCTGCGGAGAGAAAATATCATCGGTGAAATTCATCAAGGAACCATTTCAAATCATTAATATATATATATATATATATATATATATATATATATATATACTACAGTTTTTACAATACTTTACGATTACTAACGTATTCATTGTCTACTTGTATTAGTTTTTTTCCCCTTTTTAAGTCTCTGTGTGTGTAATTTTTATATTATTTTTTTCTCAAAATAATATGAGCACGAAACTACTATGAAGTAAAATGATTCTGAATTGTATTGACAAAGATGTCGTTTTCTTTTCAATAAATAAATAAAACGAATCTGTTGTATTCGAAATTCAATCTATACTTATGTGAAAGAGAAGAATTTCCGTTAAAATGATTTCGGCCGATATATCTGAGCATGTGATTTTGTGACAGATTTGTTCATTACATAATACACTATAAAGAGAATAATTAACTATTTATATGTTAGAGCAAGTTAAGAGGTATTCGAGAGGCATACTGTTGAATGTATTGATTGCATCAACAAAGATCCTTTATGCGGTCTATTCGAATTCCGTTCAATCAGCAGCTTTGGATTTTCAGATGAATAATTTATCTAGAGAAATTTGATTAGAGTTAAAAATTTATGCAATTTGTGTATAATAACGATCAAATACTCCATTTTGAATACCACGTATCTTTGAAATGCTTTAGATAAAATAAATTATAAAACTATTTCTTTCTACAGCTTCATTTTTGTATGCATCGTAAGTTCCACTTTTTATGCCAACATGGAGAATATTAATAAAACTCTTATTTGAAAACCCTGCTTAAATAGTATGATAAGAAATAAGAAAATATTTAAATTTAACAATAACTTTTTCAAACTATTTTGTGTATCGCATAAAAAAAAAAAAAAAAAAAAAAAAAAGTATAGTAACGATTTATGCTCTTACAGAATATGGTAACAGAATGACAGCTTTAAAAAAAGTCAAAAGTAACTCTATTAAAATAGTCATGAAACTTGTTCACACATCTACTTATAATTTTTGCCCCAATAAAGATTAAACAACTAATAAACCGACTCATCCATGTTCAGCATGTTTACTCAATGAAAATAATTAGTGAAATGATACATATTACAATTTAAGCGTTTATTAGTGTACCTTACTAGAAGCATGAATGAAAATGTAGTTTCAGTAAATTTTGAAGTAAAAATGTGAATAAAGTAATTTAAATAATATTTAAATAATTATCTTTTGCGTTTCCCTCCATACTAATACCTTAGTAACTTTTCATAGTGATATATATTTTTAATGTATCTGAATTTATCCTCAGTTATTGTAGGAAAGAACATACCAGATAATTTTGTAAATTCCAAACTAATCTAAATTTATGAAACATGATTATCTGAATATTTATAAACTTCTGTTTAAAGGTGTTGTAATATAGCTACATTTACTACCACACATAATGTATCTCAATCTATATATGTGGCCCTCTGAATGTGGTTTATAATGTTATGTTGCATAGAAAAAAAAGCATGCATAACAACAATAAATTGTTTTCTGCAATACAGAGGTATTAAAATATGCTTAAAATAAATGCCCTCCACATGGAACGCAATACATTTGAATAATTTTATAGGTCTCTCCACAAAAAGCAGTGATGATATTTAAACACCCCATAATGAACATGAATAACATATATATGTTTCAAGGTATTCCATGAATATTTAAGGAATTTTGGACGCGGACAGATTTTGAGAGTGACGAGAGGACAGACAGACGATCAAATAATTAGATTAAATGAAGTTAGAGTCATTCTTAAACTGTTTTCGAAAGTATTAAAATTGCTTATCAAGAGTAAATAAATAAATAGATAGATAAAATAAAAAATATAAATGTCTAATAAGAAGCTTTATTGTATTTGATATTTAATATCTTTAGATACTTAAACATTAATGCTAATCATACTATATGTTATAGAAAACATGTTTTTGTACAAATGAATAACATATGTTGATTTCATTGTGTTTTCTGCAATACAGAGGTATTAAAATACGCTATACATTAATACCTCACAGAGAACAGCAATACATTAGAATTCTTTTACATGGCTCTGTGTACAAATCAGCGGTATTACTTGCACCTTTTTAAATACCGAATGTCCGATAGGGAGCTTAAGTATCTTATATCATTTTAAAGAAATTGAATAAATATTTAGAGCACAGAATTAAAGTGCGGATTGTCGGACAGAGAGAAAGACAGACGAACCGTAATTAAAAACAATTAAACAATTTTCAATCTTAGTGGAAAATGTTAAATATAAATTATATTAACAAGTGATTCCTTTATTAAATTATTGCATTCTTTAAAAAAAGATATCGAAACTGACAAATACTCTAATAAATTTCGCACATTTGTATTTATTTTTTTTTAAATAAAATTTAGGTTTCTTTTTAATTCATATATATATATGCTTGATAATATGTATATGCTTCTTTTTTTTTTCCTTTAGAACTAATAAAGAATTTGGAAAAATAAAACAAGATAAAGTTAAAAGTATTACCTGATTTTCATGTAAATTTTTTATTTAATTTCTAAATTGCTGGAAGCAAGAGGTTTTGAAAAATTACTAAAAGAAGAAAAAAAAACTGTTTACGAAATGAATATTTCATAGAAATTTAGCGAAAGAAATTTTGAAAAAACGAGAAATAAACAGAATTCTAACAAATATTTGTTTTTGTAACTCATTTTCTTGTTCGAAAATACGACTAACATATAGCGAAGTATTGATTTTTCTTGTTTGCACACATATTTTGTTTCAGCCTAATACAATATTCAGCATGTAACCTTATAAATGAACCTACAAAAAAAAGAGTATATTGTCATACTATGGATAGGAAAATTGAAATAAAAAATCAATATTTACAGAAGTTTCAAAATTTTAAAACTTTTGCATTTTTGGAGTAATTCAGGGAAACTTAAAGAAATTCTTTAAAATTCTAAACAATATATGTAATAAATCATGCTGTCTAAATTCAATAAAATAAAATATTTATAAAAATATGGGATTTATAGTTATTAAAAATAATAATAATAATTACATTTAGTATTGTTAAGTATTCTTGTTTTTCACTATACATGGCAGTAATCACATCTTTCTTTTATAATTGATTAAGAGTATTTATTTACAGAATATTTAAAAGTAAAGCATCCATTGTTTATTTTTTAATGACATTTTAAAGCAAACAACATTTTTAATACTGTAGAAGATAATTAAATACTTTTACAATTTGATTTCAGACACGTTTTTCTTTAAAAATTTAAATTTAAATTCAAGGAGTAAGTCAAATTCGTTACAAAAATGTGTGAACATCTTCTGTAATAGATTGATTATACAATGCGTGTTTAGTTAATTTTTGTTCAAAATTGGAAATTTTAAATATTTAATAATTTTTATTTTTTTATTTTTAAATAACATCCACTCCATTCAATTCATCAAGCTTACACATTTCAATTAATTTACATGCATATATCTATATCATGATAATCAATTAACTGATCAAAACCTTTTCTTTTCAAACAAATTGGGAGGTTGCTTTTGAATATAGCGCTATTTCTTCCTAATAATGTCCATGCAAGTTTAACTTGGTTGTTATTTTCTTCCATGACTTTCTGTGCATCGTAAAGACTTGTTTCAGATAGGTATATTATATACCGTTTGTGATTCATCCATATTAACACTAATCTTCAGTGGAGAAATAAACGAATTTGACAAAATTTTTATCTTACCCAGGCTCATTTTCTATCCAAGGAGCTTATATCCTTTGTTTAATTCTTGAAGCCGTTCTTGCAAATCCTCAAATGAGGTAGCAGGCAGTACAATGCCTTGTGCAGATATCAAATGATTTTTAAACTCTCCATGAATTTTTATGCCTTACTCTTCACATTTTAGATTTTTCGAATTTTCTTGAAGTACTGCACTGATGAGTTAATGTGAAATTGTTTCCTCTTGCATCCTTTCTGATGTTGAATGCATTACTCATTTTGTGGAGTTTTAATTTGGCTATTACTTCTTTATAAAAGTTTCCAATAAAGTGACTATATCCTGAATTAGTATTCCCTAATGCATATATAAGTGTTAGTGATTATACAGAATCAAAAGCGTGTCTACCTATTTATCTATCTATCTATCTATCTACCTATATATATATATATATTCATTGTTGCAGATTTGGGGATTTTTTTATTAAATATTCATCTCTAAATTTTAATTGTAACGGTTGCTTAATCCTCTATTAGGTATGTTAAATAATATCACTTCTAAAAACTATTAGTGAGTACTGAATAAAAAATCACCCATGTCTAGCAACACTGTATATATACATTAATTAAAATACACCAGACAACTGCAAGAAATAATGTAATTTAAAATATTTTGCCCAGAGTGAATCATTTAAATTTAAGATTCTTTATGAAATCGAAATTTACTTTTCAATGCATATATGAATTTAGGTTATAAATTTTTCTCCATCACTAATTTAGTTTTTAAATTTGAGATAAATAAAAATTCATTTTAAAATTCGATATTATATTCTAAAAGTTTTTAGAATATCTCGGGATATTTAATTTTTTATCATAATTAATTTTCAAATATACCATGCTATCTAAATTTTGTTAAAGTGAGATTTCATTATATCAAGAAAAAACTGAAATCAATGTGAATCTAGCTTACTTTTAGGATACCTGTATTGTTTTGGAAAAAGTAATACTCCGAAATATTTTTATTATTATCATTTTTTTTTTTTTTTTTAAATTTCATACAGTATTTTTGTTCATAATTATTATAGATACAGCGTACAATAATTAAATTCACGTAATTTAGCGATATATTTTTAAAACTATTTACAAATTAAAATTAAAATAATAAAATGATACTTTTAAAAAATTAAAGAACAAGCTTTTATAGAAATGTGAACTAAAAATAACATAATGAAGGAATGAGAAATAAATAATTTAGAATTAAACAAAAACCATTTTTAAAAAGTCTCCCCTGACTGGGCTCGAACGTAAGACCTTTAGGTTCGTAGCCCGGAGCTTTACCTCATAGTCACGGCGTTCACGTAGGGAAAGTCTTTTTTTTACAATATAGATTTTTTGTTTGCTCCCAGAGCGGTTACAAACATACATACAAACATACGTACAGGTAAAACTGATAAAAGCGTGTTAATAAGAGCATTTAACTTGAATGCAAAATATTTTAATTATAAAAACATAATCTTATTTTTCGTTATTTTACTAGCACGATCAGTTCTTAATAATGGAATTATTAAAAAGTATTGAAAGCAGTTAAAATAATAATATGACACAAATATAGGTTAAATTAATTTTTATAAAAAAGCACCCCAGAACTTTCGTTTAAAATTAATCAGTATAAAACTTTAGATAAACACCATTAAATACATTTTATGTTGTTTATTCAAAGTTTTGTACTGATTAGATTGACTTTTATTTACTTTTTTACAGTGTTTCTTCAAAATATTTTTTTCTATCACTGTAATTTTACATTAAGTATTCAGAGGAGTTTTGTTAAAATTTTCTATATGATATATATATATATATATATATATATATATATCATATATATATATATATATATATATATATATATGTATATACATATATATATATATATATATATATATATATCATATATATATATATATATATATATATCATATATATATAGATAGATAGATATATATATATTTAATGTAGGCTCTCGTGTTTTTGTTTAATTTGTAAAATCTATGTATTTGTTTAAAACAGTTTAGTAAGGTTTAAAAAGAATGTAGTTAGTACAATTTTAAAAGAAACATGTTTTTCGTACGGCATAAAACTACTGTTTTACATATTCACAGTATAAAATACGTTACTCTGTTTTTATATTTCTCTCAGAAACATTTGTCATTAAGTATATTTTCTTTCCTTTAACAGCTCTCTTTATCGTCAAATAATAATAAAATAATAACACATTAATTAATTTTTAACATATTTATAATATATAGAGCAGCAAACAGTCTGGAAGTGTCACTTGATTTAAAGTTTTGCGATTACTATGAAGATTAAAATATATATTTAACGTAAAAAAAGAAAAAGAAAAGAAAAAGCAATTAATATCTGTTTGATGAACCCAATCATGAAAATAAAATAAAAATATTCTATGTGATTAATCTGATTTTAATTTCTAATGCAAAAATTAATTTATTTATTAAATTTTACTTTATAATAAAAAATATTTTAAATAATTCAGAAAACAAAAATCATGCTTTAAAAATAATGGTTTTCCCCAAATAATTTAATAGAATTTAGAAGAAAAACATTTTAAGAGTTATTTATTAACTAATTATTATTTATTCATTAGTTACTTACACTCAAGGCATGGAATTTATTTATAATATGAATTTTTGTCTTCTTCGTCTTGTTTTTTTTTAATTTTATAACATTTAGAACTCAAGGTAAGGAAAATTTACATTTAATATTTTAAATAATTAGTGAAATAATTCCAGAAAATTATTACTATAATCATTACTTATACTCAAGACATGGAATTTATTTATAATATGGATTTTCGTCTTCTCCGTCTTGTTTTTTTAATTAATAACATTTATAACTCGAGGTAAGTAAAGTTTACATTTAATATTTTGAATAATTTATTCCAGAAAATTATTATTATAATCAGTTTTAAAATTTAAAAATTATAAACAAACAAATAATTTTTAAAATTTTAGAGCTGTGAATGTAAACTTTTTGGTAATACATAAGAAAAGAATTTTCTATTACATAATATATTCATAATTCGCAAATGTATTTTTTTTTTATTAATAGAGTTCAATATATTACTATAGCAGTATCAATCGCTAACTGCAAATTATACTTCATACCCATTTTTCCAAAATAGGTATTAAGAATAATCCATTGTATCAGAAAAAGTAAGCGTTTATGCAATAAAGACACCTAAAACGAGATTATCTAGCAGTGAAACAATCTAACATGTGAATGAAAAAACATTAAGAATCCCATAGCATCCACGGAAGCAGTATATATTGAGGCAATATTGAGGCAGTTTACTTGCCACAAACATGTAAAGAAATGTTACCAGTTATAATTGCGTAGCATTACACTGTATGCCTCTGTTATACAATTTCTCAACATGGTTGAGAAAAGAAAATTCCTTCAATAATGTTGTGTAGTCTTACAAATTTTTTTTTTACAGTGTGCGGTAATTTATAGCGTATTTCTACCTTGATTTTAAGCCTACGTGATATTTTACTAATTTTTTTATTTTTTTTTTTGAACTTCTGCAATGATATCGTAATAGAAGACTTAAACGAATATTTTTATAATTTAGCATTTTTGAACTTATGTAATGATATACCAACAAGAAACACATAACTAGCACGCATGGTTTGCATGCATGATAATGATATGCTGAAACACTTATCTAGCAAAACTATTGTATTGGTATAAAGTTACATCGTAATAAACGATTTCGGTATTTTTTAATACTTCAAACACAACATTTATTGAATTCGATTAGAATTCAAATAATTATTTTAATGTTTATTATAGGACACTCTTTAAGAATATTTTAAAGAAAAAATACATTTTATTTATAAATAGTTATACACATTTTTTTTTCTTTTTTAGTAATTTATTGGAAAATGCCATATGTTACAAAAGTTCTTTATCACACAATATATTTCATTGAATTTATAAAGTACTTTATTAATGGTACAGTAAGTATTAGAGTTTTCATTTTCCTGCATCATCTCGATTGTTAATCTAAGCGAAAATAATTTATGAAATTTTGCTGCATTTACTTCAACTTAGTAACTATTTTAGAACGAATCCTCTTGAAATATCATTAGATATTCGAGCACTAAATTTCTTTACAACATTTTGGAGAGTAATATATTTTTATTTGAACTATTATTCTCTAATTCCTAAGTTATATAGTACAAACTATAGTACCAAATTTGTTTTTATATATTTATTAATTTTACATGTATATTATCTAACATAGGTAATAATTTTATTAAAAATATATTTTTTATAAAACGGAAAGACACCATACTTTTTTATAAACTGTCCTTTTACAAACGAAATTAGTAGAATAAATTTAAACTAATATACGGAGGTTTAATTTGCACTTTATATAAATTTCTGTCACACACGTCTTTTATAAAAATAGAATCAGTTTTAATTAAGGAAACTTTGGGCGATTTTACATTTTTTAAAAAATTTTATTTATTTATATTTATTTTATCCGAAAATAAATAATGTATTTTATAATTATATTCATCATTACCTCATAATCTTAATTTTTAATATTTGTGATAATATTTAGATAGCAAACTTTATAATGAGGTCGTGTGTGTGTGTGTGTGTGTGTGTGTATGTGTGTGTGTGTGTGTGTGTGTGTGTGTGTGTGTGTGTGTTGTTGGATACTAGGAGTTGCGTGAGAATTAAAGGCGAATCTTGTAAAGGCTTTATTTACAGAAAATTCAAGAAGAATGCGGGTATATAAACAAAGTATCAACTTCAGTTTCATTAGAAAACACAGCTTAAATAACAGCTGACAACATAAAATTAACACTACAAACTGTATAATACCTTTAACACACAGCAATGGGCTGCATTCAACGAGGCTAAGTTAGGAGCACCTTCCATTAAGGCAGTTGGCTTGAAACTGACTGAAAGCCGAAATCCGTATCCTTTATTTAATTTTTTACTAATCCAGAATTTTCTAGTAACTCGCATATTCAAGATAGAGCTTAGATATTTGGTCTATCGATAATAAGAATTTTCTTCCCAAGGTTGCAAAAAAAAAAAGCCGCCAAATTTTGCGCCAAGGCCATTGACTACCTTGGTGAAGCTTTTAATAGATTTTTAACGGAAAATGAGCTATTTTAATGCGAAAATATACTAGAAACGCAGAAAATTAACATTTTATAACCTTACAAAGCCTCTTTGAATGAATTTACATAATAATAACTACTGTTATTTAAAATTCGTCACATTGCCCCCTCCAAAAGACTGCACGTCCCGGGCAGTACAACCCTTGGTCAGGAGGAGAAACGAAACAAACTATAAAATATAAAATATAAAAAACAAGTTGCATGTAACAGTAAAATAACAATATAGATTACAAAATTAAGTGAGAAATATTTTTAAAATTTAGAAATGAGTACAAATATTTATATACAAATGTTTACAGTTCAATATAAAAATTAAAAACTACTGTTACCCGTGGTATGTGGATTAAGTGGTCATAATGTACTACCTTCGGTTTTGATGAAGGTGTTTTAATAATTCTTACAACGACGTCATTCAGCCTCTTACGGACTATATAGGGGCCGTCCCAATACCACTGTAGCTCTTCAGAAAGTCCTTTTCCTCGAACAGGGTTCCACAACCGCACTTTGTTTCTTTTATTGAATTCGTGTTATGAAGACTTTAGGTCATATCTTACCTTCATTCTCTCCGTTGACATGTAAATCCGCTCCCGAGCAATGTTGTGTATGTCTTCAAATTGGGTCTGGAGATCTTGAATGTACTCCTCTGGCCATGAAGACGCATCTGTTGCACAACCAAACAGGGGATTACATGGAAGACGGAGTTTGCGTCCAAACTGCATCTGAGCTGGATTGTAGCTGGTGTTTCCGTGGATAGTACTTCAATAGGCCAGGAGGAACAACCACAAGTTATATTCCCCTTTATACAAGTAGAAAGAGGTTATTCGGGATGGTTCGGTTAAATCTCTCGACCATGCCGTCCGACTGGGAATAGAGGGGTGTTGTCTGGGTTTTGTTTATGCCGAGTAGGTGACAGAGTCCTTTGAATACCGCAGAGGTGAAATTCGTACCTTGATCTGTATGAAGCTATAGCGGTGTGCCATATCTTGACACCCATTGCTGCATTAGAACCTCAGCAACTGTGCATGTCTCTCGAACGGGAATAGGATACTCCTCAAGCCACTTAGTGAAATAATCCATGACAACGAGGATGCACTTATATCCTCTGGAGATCCGTAGCAAAGGACCCAAGATGTCGATTGCGATCCGTTCAAATTGTGCACTTACATTATACAAATCCAATCTTCCTCGGCTTCGTTTCTTTGGTCCTTTACATACCATGCAAGCATCACAAGATTTGCAACATTTCTCAACGTCCGCCTTTGCCTTTAATCAATAGAAGCGTTCTCAAACTTTTTGGAGAGTCTTCATCACTCCAAAATCGCTTAGTATGCAACTGCTCTAGAATGTGTGGAATCTTCGATCTGGGTTGTATAATCTGCCATTTGTAAATCTTTCCATGGTCAGACTCTCATTTTCTACGCAGTACGCCATTTTTAATATGAAAAGAGTCCCAGCGAACTCAGTAACATTTCGTGATGAGGCTAAATGTGGGAATATCCTGCCAGGCAGGTGTATTGCTGGCCATCTCCTTGACTTGAAGTATTAGCTTTATGTCAGGATCATTCAACTGGGCTTGTCTAAGTTCCTGATGACTCCATAGGTACAGATTCGATGGCTTTGAAATTGTAGCTTGGTAAACAACTGGATTTGTCTCCTGGTATTTCTCTTCGGCTCTAGAGCAGCAACTTTACGTGCAAGGCTTCCGTGACAAGGCATCTGCATTTCCATGTAAAATTATTTTACGATGACGTATTTTAAGTTCATACAACTGGAGGCATTGTATCTACCTGGCAATCTGGCGTTCGGGATTCTTGAAATCAAGCAATCACGTTTAAGATGCGTGGTCAATCTGGAGCAGGAATCTTCTGCTATAGAGATAATGATGGAGATACGATGGCGAGTAACTTTTTTCTGGTGTTACAGTATTTTCGTTTCTGTTTAGAGAAGACTTCCTGCGACAGAACAGCACTTTCACGGCTTGCATGAGTGTCCAATAAGAATCGTTTGTCGAGTTTTGTAAATAAGTCATAATAGGCGAAGATGTTAAAGCCTCTTTGATTTCCTTGAAAACTCTTTCACATTCTTCTGTCCAGAGGAATTTCTGTATAGCTTTCTTCAGTTTGTGGAGTGGTCTGACAATATTCAAGAATCCCTTCACGAACTTCCTGTATTATGTGTATAGTCCCAGGGAACTTCGCAGTTTGTGGACGTTTTCAGGGCAACTTCAGTTCTCGACTGCAGAGATCTTCTCGGATCAGTTCTCACACCTTCAGCAGAGATGATATGGCCGTGATAACTCACTTCACGACAGTACAAATTGCACTTCAACGGAGTCAATTTGAGGTTAGCCATTCTGAGTTTTTCCAACACCTTACGAATGTTTCTTAAATGATCTTCGAAAGTACGTCTCACAATGATAATATCATCCAGGTACACAAAACAGGCTTCATACTAAATTCCTTTTAACGCTATCTGCATCAGGCGTTCGAATATTGTAGGAGTGTTACATAATCCAAATGGCATAATTTTGAATTGCCACAATCCTTGTCCCGTAGTGAATTTTGTCTTTTCATTGTCGTCAGGATGTAACTGTACTTGCCAATAGTCACTTTTAATATCCAAATTTAAAAACCACTGATTGCTAGGAAGTTTGCCTACAGTGTCATCAATTCTAGGAGGAGGGTCACTATCTTTCTTCGTGATGTCATTAATCGACAATAATCCACGCAGAATAGCAATGAACCATTCATTTTGCACACTAAATCTATAGGAGAGGTCCAAGAACTCGTTAATGGTTCGATGATGTCATTTCGTTGCATGTAATTTAGAAGCTCAGTCACCTCTTCCTGCTTTCCAAATGGGAATCTTCTTGTATGTTGCTTAAATGGAGGATGATTTCCTGTGTTATTTCTGTGCTGGGTGATTTCCGTCCTTCTGACGTCTTGAGGTGTTCGAGAAAACATGACTCTAAATTCATAGAGTAGCTTCTCTGCATCACCTCTCTGTTCATTTCCTAACTCTACATTCTTGAGTAATTCTGTTGGTAAACTCTCAGAAGACTTGGCCTCGGTTGATTTCGTGTACTGGTTAATGCATGTAACAAGAGAGCAGGTTGCTAACACCTCAACTTTCTTCACTTTCTTTACTTTATCGCTAATGTTGGCGACTCTCACAGATCTTTGAAAGGTCAACCAGAGATGAAACCATCAGAATACCTCTCAGACTATTGTCCGTATTTGGGTATTCGATCAGTTCATAACGGATGTACTGTTCTTTAGGAGGTGTCCTGGAAAGTATTGTGTGTGGAGGGATTGAAATTTTGGATTTGGCTGTTATCTGACATATTGGTTGAATGTCTGGATTTTCAGTGTGAAACACAGTTATGTCTTCTGAATTTCTGCCGTTCGTTATTGTAAAAATCAAAGTTAAAGTTTTACTTTCTTAAAATATCTAGTCTTAGAATTAGAGGATCACTTATATCTGCCCCATATGCCAAATGATGGCAACTGGCATTTCCAAATGTGATATTCAAGTTCCTTTTTTTATGGATTTTCATTTTGTCGCCTGTCACAGTCTGGAGTTTAACGCTGGGCGGCGTCCAGATGATTTTCTCTTTAAGTTCTTGAGTCACATCCGTTCTAATGATGGTTATGTTTGCTCCAGCATCGAGAATTATACGGCAGGAAGTGCTGTTAACTTGTCCGTAAACATAAAGGCCATTATCGCCGCCACTCATCGTAGAAACATGAAACACTGAAAACTGGGACTCTATAATTTCGGGTAACCTCCAATCAGCAAGATTACGACTGATTAGTTTTCCTGCGATGACTCAAACATCTGGATATTCTTAATTTGTCGTATTGGGCAGATTTTTTTTAACATATCCATTTCTTCCACAGCCCCAGCAGTTGATCTACAGGTTCTTATCTTCTTCATTATTCTTGAAATTGCGTAGTCTTCTTGTGATGTCGGCCAGATTTTTCTTCACTTCCTTTAGATCAGCTTGTGAATTATGGAATTTAGACTTCTCTGACGGTGTGGCGGTCTTTACAGGAGGCTTGCCGGACTGCCTCCGTTTTTATAACAAATGCTAAAGTTGACTCGACGTCCCTGATATTGGTCAGTCTAACGTATATAGAGTCTCAGAATCTCGCACGGCATTGATGAAGTATCAGAGGGCCAAATCATCTCGAGTTTCAGCGTGGCAGTTTGAGAAAGCTAGGTGTGATAGTCTCAGAATATTCTATGCAATCTCTTGTAAACTTTCACCTCCTTTTTGGTAACAGGGCTTTAAATAGAGACAACTGTATTCTTTAGAATATTTTTCTATAAAACGTAGCTCCAACGCTCCTGTTAGGGTCACGAAGTCATACCGCTCATCCTTGGAAAGAGTTTCCAGTACTTCAGCTGCATCGCCCCGTAATGCTTCTGCTAAATGGACTATCTAGGCAGTAGAGTCCCAGCCTTTAGCTTCAGCTACGATGGAAAACTGTGTCTTATATATATGCAAGGATAATCTTCCATTGTAGGTGGATAGCTTAACTGATTCTTGATTCTGTATTCGTTTATCTATCCTTTCATTATCCTGGGTCACGAATGCTAACCTTTCTTCCAGACTCCGGATATTCTTTTGTAATTCATTTTCTAATCTTTCTTCAAATTTCTTCTAAAATTTCCTTATCACTTCCCTGTTGTTTTCTTCTTCTACTTTTCTCTCAAGGTCTTCCTCTATTTTTAAAAATTTGCTTTCTATTTCTGAAAAGCTTTATTTCAGCTCTTGATCAAAGTTTTCTTTAGCTTTCTCTTCAAATCTCTTTTCTATCTTTATAACTTTCTCTTCAATCCCATACACCCTGCTTTCCATAACTGATAATTTACTTTCTATTACTTCGCTCACTGTTGAAAATTTCTTCCTCTCGTTTTGACTAAATTAATTTCTTCGGTAAATCCAGTTTTAATCTTTTTCTATACTTCTTTCATTTCTACATTCAAACATTTAAACTATCTTTTATCTCTATATGCTCTTCTTTCATTTCATTCATCTGGGCAGCTAACCCTTCGAGAAGTTTCTTTACTTCTTGCTCCATGCTTCTAGTTATCATCATTCACAGACAATCCCACTCCTGACACCAGAATTGTTGCGTTCTTAGGGTTCGTGAGTTGCCTGAGTGTAAAAGGCGAATCTTGCAAAGACTTAAAAGTTTATTTACATAAATTTCTAGAGGTATACTGTTCTGTAAACGAAGTATAAACATCAGTTTCACCAGAAAACACAGTTGAAATAACAGCTGACAACAACAAATTCACAGTACAAACTGTTTCATAGCATTAACACACAGTAATGGGCAACATTCAACGAGGCTTATTTAGGAGCACCAGTAAGGAAGTTGGCTTGAAACTGAGTGAAGGCCAAAATCTGAATCCTTTATATACCTTTCTATTAATCCAGAATTTTCCAGTAACTTGTGGAATATATACAAGTTAGAGCTTAGATATTTGGTATGTCGATAATAAGGATTTTCTCGCCAAGGTCGACAAAAAGTCGCCAAGAATCGAAAACGTTTTGCGCCAAGGTCATTTGCAAATTTTCGCCAAGGCCATTACCTGCCTTGGTATAGCTATTTAACTGATTTTTAACGAGAAATGAGCTATTTAAATGCGAAAACAAACTAGAAATGCGGAAAATTAACATTTTATAACCTGACTAAGCCTCTTTGAAGGATTTTACAAAAAAAAATCTACTATTATTTACAAATTCGTAACAATACATAGATATGTACTTTTATACAACAGAAAGATGTGGTATTCATTCTTTTGCATCAAAATGTTGGTTTAGAAAATAACTATAAACTTAGTGAGGAAAGAAAATAATGTATTTTATGATTTAATTTATCATTGCTTGAATAATCTTATTTTTTTATATCAGTGATAATAATTTAGACAAATCTTCTTTTATAGGGCAGAATATTTTATAGACAATCTGATTTACGCATTATATCATTCAATATCTCTCTATCTCACACACACACACACACATACACACACACACATATATATATATACATATATGTGTGTGTATATATAAATGCATTTCTGACAGTTTAATTAATTTTTTATATGTTTCTTTATTAAGTTTTACTTCAGTTTCAATTCTACAACTTTTGTTTTGTATGTAAGTTTGTTATAAGTTATGTTTGTTTAATATTTTCAGTATATTGTATGATTAAAAACATATTTTGATACCTTATACATATATATACATATACATGTGTATGTGTATCTTCATACCATAGGTAAAGTGTGCATTTATTCAAATGCATCAAAAGGCTGATTATAAAATATGGTAAATAATTACTTTCTGAAAAAACAAAGTAAACTTTAAAATATGTCATAGATGTTTCAAATCAAAATAAATGTGCTAGACATTTTATCATAATATATAGGCTAGTGCGTATAGCGTTGAATCCATCATATTGCATTTTTTTTTTCCTCTATTAAAGAGTTGTACTTACTTATTTCATTAGGCAATAATTTCAGATTATTTAAACAAGTGATTGTGCCTGCTTTGAAATTTAACCGATCATATTCATATTATAATTAAAAGTTTCCTTTCCCCAAAGAACGATTTCTTTAAAGATTTGTTAAATATAATTTTGTCAGGCATAATTTATAACTAATACGCTTTGTTCAATATTTAATAAAACTGCAAGTTCAGTAACGAAGACAACTAAAATTTCTTTATTAAATATAAATTAGGAAAAATAAATTTACATATAGTTATTAAGCTAGTTAAGATAAATGAGCTGAGTAATAAATAAATCTTTTATTCTAAATGATTTTTTTAAATGATTATAATATGAATACATTTATTTATAAAAGAGCATAAAACATTAAATGCTTAATTGACATACTTCTGTGAAAATATTTTTATTATAAATATAATTTTCCTTAAATAATTTTGTCTAGTAAGCATATTTTATTATTATTTTTATTATTATTTGTTTTGTTTTTTATGCTTTAATTAAATTAATGATTGTTTTGTCGAAATGGTTAATTTTATTAAGAAAGGAAACATAAGCATAAGCACATGACTATTGATTAAGAAATAAAATTATATTTACTTATTCATGCTAAATACTTTCTTTAACAAAAAGAAAAGTTTGTTTTTTAAATTTTTATTTATGTAGTAATTTATAAATAGATTATTTTTCTTTGAAACAAATTAATTTTTTTCAAAGATTTTTTTTTTCCTCTGTAATTATTATTATTTTTTTTTTTGGCTTGTAATTTCGTAACGATAAAGAATATTAAAGTTTTCTTACTAAATTAATAATTCTTTCCATAACATTTCAAGCATTAGCTATTGTTTTCATTTAAATGTCAGATAAAATTAAAATCTCGTATATTGTTTTTTTTACACCACACTGAATATTAAATAACCCAATTTTCTAATTTCTATAAGAATTTGAACATTTGTCAAATCGCCAAATAGAGATATTTGCTTTTTGAGCTATTTATAATCCTACTTGTAAGAATTAAGTACAATAAAACGTTTGTTGTTTAGATAGTCTTAATAAAATTTATGCAAAACTTAGATATTTTTGAAATTATGATTTATGCACACACACACACACACATATATATTGTTGCGTACTTGGGGGTTCGTGAGTTGTCCGAGAATGAAAGGCAAAACTTACAAAAATTCAGTAATTTATTCACAGAAAGTTCCAGAAAAATACAGGTCTATAAACCAAGTATCAGCTTCAATTCAACCAGTAAACACAGCTTAAACAACAGCTGTCAATAGCAAATCCACAGTACAAACTGTATAGCAATAACACTTACAGCAAGTCTCTTTCAAAGAGGCTCAATGCACTGCAACATTGACAGAAGCTGATCTCAGACTGAACTGAACTGACTGACTGCCTTGGCGGGAAAACCTCCTTATGTACACCTGTAGAAAAGTGTGGAAGGTTCCAGAAATTTCCGTATCTCATCAACCAATGAGATTAGAGCTTCCATATTTGGTATATCCCTTATAAGGATTTTCTCGCCAAGGTTGCCAAAAAATCGCCAAGGTGGGAAAAAGTCGCCAAATTTAGCGCCAAATCCATTACCTGCCTTATTGGGGCTTTTTAATGCGTTTTTAAGGGAAAATAAGGCTATTTCAACGCTAAAACGACTAGAAATGCACAAAATTAGCACTTTATGAACTTACTAAGCCTCTTTGAAAGAATTTATATACATATAAACACAATTATTTACAATTTTGTAACAATATACATATTCCTGGCGAAATACCTTAGCTTTCCGAGTCATCTTATTCAATATTCATTACGTTGATTGCGCTTTTGTCCACATATTAAGCTATTCTCATTTTTCTGGTACATTTTTGATATGTGAGCGTTTTGATGCAATTAAATTAAAGATCCTTCATTTTTATGTTTTCAAAGTGTTTTGTATTCTTAAAGAAATTAAAATTAAGTAAGCAATTCCATTATTTTTTCAAATAAATTAAAATAATATAATTTTTTTCTTGTTAACTAGTTACCAAATTGGCTTTTGTCAGTTATTGTGATGATTTACTCGTCTGATTATTTTTCTTTCTTATTAATTTCATTATTATCATAATAAATAAGTAAATAAAAAAAAAAAAAAAAAATATATATATATATATATATATATATATGTGTGTGTGTGTGTGTGTGTGTGTATGTGTGTGTGTGTGTGTGTTTAAGAGGTCTAGAGAGTTTAAACCTTAAAAATATCGACTTTTTGAACAATTCTGAACATTTGATGCTTTACTGAGCTTTCTGCGTACTATTGTTCAAATGTTATGAGGAATTTTGTAATTAACGACAATATCGAACTTCATTGCAACGTTTCTTTTCTCAAACGAGATTTTTTGCCACCACCCGCAAATTTCTGAGAAAAAGAATTTCGCCCATTGCTATAAAGTTTTGCAAACACATTTATATAAAGAATATATACAAAATGAATTAATATTTAGTAAAAATTACTTTTATTAGTCAAACATGTTTTTTTTCAAATACGTTTAAATTTTTGGAACATTTTAAATTTTTTATATTTTACATAATTTGAAAAGTAATAAAATTTCAAATATTTCAAAACTCTAAATTAATTTTATATATTAGGACCTTCAATAAATTATTGTTGTTTTCTCACAGCTGGCATCACCAGGACATCGTGCATGCAATTTCAGATGGTAACCCTAAGAACACATTGTCTCTAAATAACATCCTCGGGATATTCTATGGATGAAAAGGAATCCTATGGACATCTTCAGAATATATTATGGACAAGCGTGTTTTTAGGGAACGCATCTACAAAGAAGTACTGTCGGTGAGTTTGAATTTTAGTTCGCCACAGTGTAAACAACGTTTTTTACTAAGTTCTGAAAATGCCGTGTTTTGTGCCGAGTAAAAAGTGTTTACGGGTAATTTTGTTGGATTATTTTATTCAAAATAAATGTGCAGATGAAGCACACAGAATAATTTTTAAGACATACGGTGAGCATGCTCTGTTGGAAGCGACATGCAGAGACTGGTTTCAATGCTTCAAAAAAGTGATTTAGATCTTGGAGATAAAGAACGCTATGGCTCATCGAAAAAGTTTGCAGAAGAAGAATTGGAGAATTACGTGATGGAGACCCATGTAAGACGTTAGCGGAACTTGCAAAGACGTTGTGAGTAGATGACACAACAGTTTCGAAACGTTTGAAAACATTAGGAATGATTCAGAAGTAAGGACATAGGGTGCCGTGCAAAAGAACTGCAAGAATTTATTCAAGGTCCTAATAACTCATATTTTGTACAAACATTTTCAGACCATAACAAAGCCAGTAAATTAGCTTCACGGTAATAGATTTTGCAAATAGATTTTGCAAAAATATCTATTAAGAAAAGACATGTGAAAGTTTAGAAAAACAACGAAGCTGAATACTGGCATCAGCTACAATTCCGCTCATAATTTTTGAAGTAAATAAAAAAAAGGTATCAAAATATTCAGAATTGTTCACCTTTTGCTTTATTTTTTCTTTTCAAAAAATTCATTTTTTTATTTTTATTTATTTATTTATTTTTTATGTTAACACTCTCTACAAACCTTAAATATAGGATGAATCTGAAAATCATAAATTCGACTACACTTCAGTCTGCATATTAGTTCGTTTGTTAGTTGTTTATTACTTTCTCTTACGCATAAGGTAGAAAAGGTATTGTTTTAGAATAAAATTTTCGAACGTGAGTTTTTCTTATATTTACACGTTTTAAGGTCCCATGCATATGAACATCATAATTTTAGCGAATGGTCTGTGTGTCTGCCTGTCTGTCTGCCCGTGTGTATGTCTGTGTGTGTGTGTGTTGTCAGCATAGCTCAAGAACAAATAGTAGCAGAAAGTCCAAACATGGTATTCTAAATGTGTAGGATATAAGAATGCTACACGAAGCTTTTCGTTGAGATGAAGCAAATGGTTAATGTACAGGGACGCCCATGATAAATCGAATGTATTACGTCTATGGGGGAAAGTGCTGATAAGTAGAGTTTATCATCTATACACTGCACTAAACTAAATGAAACGAATATATATATTTTATATGCGTAAAAACATGTCTCATGTAGAATATGGTAGGAAAATCATTCACTGTTCGTTTAAAGGGGTACACAAAATGGATAGATAAAAGTGCGACAATAGTTGCATATTGACGGAATTGTTTTTCAGGCTAGGCTATGTAGGATTATATTTAGGTGCACAATGTGGTTTGTATATAATCTTCGAAAGATATACAGGGCTGCAAATATTTAAGCGATAACATAATTTTTTGTTATTAGTGGATGCGCTTTACTAATAATATTTTACCATTTCCGGGAAAGCTGTTCGGGAATTGAAATGAATTCGTCATAGAGATATGATAAATAATGTATGTTTTTACGCTAAATATTCATCACTTGTTTTTTCTATGTTTACACGTTTTGAGGCTTTCCGTTTTGAGGCTTCCAAGGCTTTAAACGTTTGATCTTTGTCTGTGTCGATTAGAGTGACTTAAAAACGAATAATTTTAGGAGGTCCAAATGCTGTATTTTGAAGTTTATATAAGTTTGTTGCTGGAAAAGTTTGATCAAGATTGATAAGATGAAAGGAATGTTGCGTGTGAAAGTAGTCTGAATAATTTTAAGTAAACTTTAATTTTAATAACGGATTTAAATTATATATAAATATAGGTGCAGTAATGAAACGGGAGTTTGAAGAGGGCGGTAGCTCCCCTCACACAGAACTAATTACCATATAAAGCTCTTCCGAAGCCTAATTTGAATTGTTTTAACATAGGTTTACATAACAGTACTCATTATGTTACCTCTTAATATCCAAAATGTATTTATAGTATTAAATTTCAAGGTAAGAGAAAGTCGTGTGAGTGACACACCAGATTATTTTTTTAGGAGTTTCATGATATAGTTATAAAATAAGTCACTGGTGTACAATAAATATTTGAACGTAAAAGACTTCTTCACACATCATAATTAAAAAGAAGCATTACATGTTTCGAAAGGACATGTTCTTCTTTCTTTGGGTGAAAAGAACTCGTGCTACCAACTTGGAGGCATATGCTTCCACGTCTGCAACATGCTTTAGCAACGTATTTTCGAAACAGGAAGTGATTTCTTTTATTTTCTGGTATGTGAAGAAGTTTTTTCTGTTGAAATATTTCATGATACGTAAAATCTGAAATTCGGTAGCTTCTATCTTTAGGTTTGTCGGATATTTTAATTGATAGACTACGTAGACATTAATTTAAGAAATTTTCTTCATAAAGTGAAATTAGTTTCAAAATAACGTGTGATACATACAAGATATTTTTGAATTTAGATAACTGTTGTTAAAAAATTGTTGAATAATCGAAAGTTAATATTTTGTAATACTGCAAATATGCAAGTTTTCGCATTAACTTCAATCATAGAAATTATGTTCATTGTAAATAAGTCAAAAAATTTATAAACTATATTTTATATAAATGGCATAAAGATTACTTCATATCCTTTTTTAAATTTTAAAGTAAATTATTTAAGTTATGTTTAATTATGCTTCGTAAGTTATTTAAATTTAACTTTTTCGTGAAAAGACAAAATATTGCAATATTTTGCATTAGTATGCATTATGAGGACTTTTATGTGGTAAACAGAATGCATTTGTATGGATATACAAGAACACAATTTTTACTGAATGATTACCTGGCAAATTTACTTGAGGGGAAAAAAAATCAATAATATCGCTAAAAATTGCACGTATTTCAAAATTTAGGAATCTTTTGCAGGTCAAATATAAACATAGGTTACCATACTGTTCAGTAAACAGTATTTTCCCAAAAAAAAAAGTTCATAAAGCCAAACCACAACTACTGATAGGCATCGTATTCGATAAAAAGAGTTTTTTTTTTTCTTTTCATCTTTCCTATGTTAAACTATATTTTGTGATATTACAGCATTGTTTGTTTGTTTATTGATCACATATACATCATATTTGTATGCTTGACTTGTAGTCGTCCGCTTGTAAATCTTCGTCAGATAATTACAGGTCGCACATAACAGAATTACAATATCAAACAATGGAAAAACACCCATGGCAAGCGCGGGAATCGAACCTGCTCTCCTACGCTCGAAGGAGATTAGCAGTGTCGTGACATAACCACTTGGGCGCAGCATTGTTAGACAATTAATAAATACTGAAAAATCAAATAAATATTAAAACTATTATCCTTTTACTATTATCAATATTAAAAAAATACAAAGATTTTGAAAGCCAAAAATGTATATCACGATGAGCAAAATTCATGAAAGCTACGTATCAAAAAAAAAAAAAAAAAAAAAAAAAAAATCAAATTTTAATCTATGAACATAAAATTTACTTGGCAATAATTCTTTTAATTTACAGATTTCTCATAACCATATACTTCCCAAACATATTAAAAATGCTAGCTCTTTTCTCTTTGCTTTTTTTTTTCTCTTTACTTTTTAATTAATATATACATTGAATGGAATACATGTACAAAAAATCATATTACATAAATTTGTATTCATAGAGAAAATATTTTAGCTTAGCGCTATGATTATATATATATATACTTGAGCAGACTTATTTTAAATTGCTTATATTAGTTTAGTAATTATAACTTGGATAAAAGTTATATTTGTTTTTCATAAATTAAAATAACTTACATCCATAAAAATTAATAATTCTATTTAAAGAAATTTCTATCTTAAAACAAAACTTTACTCGAAATGCTTTACTTTAATTAGAAAATAAAAAGATAGAAAACTAGATTTCCCAATATTACAGAAAATGCTAAAGTTTATTCCATAAAGATTTTTGTATGAATGAAACTCGATATACCATTTATTATTCAAGTTATTTTCATAATCTTTTGTGTGGAGTTAGGATAGTTTCTTAGGATATTTTTCCCTTTTTTCTTTGTGGATATTTTAAGGAATAAACGAATTTCAATTTCAATAACGGGAACAAACCGCAGTCAAAGATAATTACGTCATTTAGTAGAAACGGTTAGTGTAATGTTTTGAAAATAAAAGATATTTTCGTGAATGAAAATGCTTTTTTTTTTTTTTTATGATAAATTTTCGCTGATAAGAAGTTTTATTCACTGATAAAAAAAAAAAATAAATAAATAAATACATTTTTACATAAAGATGGAAAAAAAAAACATTCTTCTTTTTTTTTTTCAATAAATTTATGCCTCTGCATTATCTAAGTGGTAATATATGAATACTAATAATACTTAAATTGATAACAATTATTATGCAGCTTTTCATACAAAAGAAAAAAAAAAAAAACTTTTTTTTTTAAATCTTTTACAATGGAATATATGACATTGTTTTCATAACTCAAAGCTCAGTTTAAATTTTATTTTTAAATTGCAAATATTCCCTTTTTTTTTTTTTTTTGTTAAAGAAGAAAGCTTCATTAAAATGATGTTCAATAACTTTCATTTAACTGATTTTATTTTTTAACTTAATTTAACCTACATTTACCAACTTATGAAGAATATCAAACTGTATAATTTAAAATTAACATTAACGGTGCATAATAAACAATTTTTAATTTCCAATTTTGTGTGATGATAGCTTTTACATAATAATATATAAAAACACGACTTATTCTTTATTCAATATACATTTCATTATAAAAAAGTGATATAAACCTTTCTGAAATAAATTTCTTTTCAATTAATAAATGCACTCTGGATCGATATATCCCTTCTAACATTTTTTCTTTTTTTTTTCTTTCAATTTAAATGAGGAGTAATATTCTGAACTCTTCTTACGCTACAAATAGTCCTTCATATGAAAAATGACTTTGCAAAAACTTAGGAGAGACAAAGTCGAATTCCAATCAGTTATTTGATAACTCAGCAGATATTATTTTACATAATTTAACGACACATATTTCTATCTGTAAAAAAAGATTGATAATAAGTTAAAACTTGTCTTTTTATTTTTTTTTATGCCATGTTCTTTTTATGCTATTTAAGCAGTTAGATAACTATTCGTCTTCAAAAGTATTATTTTTTCTTATTTAAATCAAGTATGAATTATTTTTATTTTGCTGTTGTTACAAAATAAAAATCACCAGGATTTTATTTATTTTCTTTTGCTGGCTGTGATGTATTTTTTGTTTCTAAAAAGAAAATTCTATATATTTAAGCTGAGACATTTAGATAGGGCCAACAAGGTTAAGTGCGGCATATGGAAAAGTTTGACAAGGATTTAAAGCATTTTAAAATATTCGCCTAATTTGATACTGAATGTGACTTTATTTCGTGCAGATTCAAGAATTTCTTATATTAGATTGATAAAGAGATTGCGTAACTGAACATAGCTTATGTTCGATATGAAAAATTTCGTTGCTTCTGAAGTTAAAAATAGAAGTTAGTTCATTTGAACTTCGATATCTACTGTTATAAATAAGAAATTAGACTGAATATCGTAGCAAAAATATAACAAGGTAGACTTTTACAGATTTAGTGTTATATTTATATCTTAAGTAATAAAATTAAATGGTGTGCCGCACTCACCCCAAGTATAACGCGTAAATAAAATAAAGGTGGCACATCACCCAAAGTTGGTTATACATGTTTTTCTTTTTATGGACACATTAATGTGCTTCTTCATAATCTTCTTAATCTTAATTTTCACTATTAGCTGTGTGTTAGCTAAACAGAGAGTGTAGAGAATTTCGATATGATTGTGTTGCCTCGAGAGAAGTTCATGATGAGAAGAAAGTATTCCCACATCATGCTAGTCCATTATCTGTATTATTTTAAATGAACTACCCACATGCTTGGTCTTTAATTATATTTGAAGACTTTTTCATGCGTTTTATAATAAAAATTATTTCTTTACACTTTTGGAAAACTCCTAACCATTTCAAATACTCCGAAAAATACTTGTATTTAGTAAATAATAGTATCAATTCAATCACTTCTTTTTGTACTCACTTTGTCATTTATAAAAAAGGCTTCCACATTTTCTCCTTTTCGAATCCCAATTGCCCCAATTCAAGGGGTAAGTGTATAAAACAACCAATGTTTTTTAAAATGCTGATCGGTTCAAATATTTGGCATACTTATTTCGCATCGATTAAAGAATTATTTATCAGTTATATAACACAGTAAATAATGAAAAAAAAATAATAATCCATTTCAGTTTTTTTTTTTTTTACCTACGACGTTCACTTAAAGTAAAAACTCTAATTTTCATGCCACACTTACCCTAGTTGACTCTTCATATATTTTAATTCCAATTTTTGAATTGTTAATGTAACGTTTATTTTAATATTATTTATACTTTTATGACTGGCTTTATTCAATATACAACTGCAGAAGTTTAAGTTCAAATTTTAACAACGATTTCTTTAGTAATATTGATAGATTACTAGATCTAAATATAACATTATTTTAAAATTAAATGCAAATTAAATATATATATATATATATATGCGTGTATGAAATAATATAACATATAAATATATTGCGGTTAAAGTAATATATCCGGTTATTATTCATTATAGTCGGCGATTATTAATACTATTAATTGCCTCTTTTGGTGAATGTTATTAATTTTTGGCCATTAATCTCTTTAACCATTTGTTATTAATAATTAGCAAAGGCGTTTGGTACTGTAATATATACAGGATGGCAAGTCATTTACAGTTGAAACTACTGAACGGATTGAACTTAAATTTCATAAATAGACTGTGTAAGACATGGGGAGATGATTTCCGAAAAAAGTAGAAACAAAATACAGTACCCAAAGTTACCGATAGGGGAGAAAATCAAGGAATGCTTGTTATAATATTAAATGTAAGTGAACTATCGTTTTGTGTAGTAAATGAGCAATTTTTTGCACCATTTTAGTTAATACAAAAATTTGTCAGTTTATAGCCTTAATTCTGCATTAATTTCATTAATTTATGGTTATGTATGTTTTGTTTCTTCTATATTTAAAATATAAAAATACTAAGTTCGTGAAAAGTGACTTGACATGAACCTTGACATGAACTGATACCTATTTGAGTTGGTAAACATAGATCAACACGACATTTTAAGTGTGTGTGTGGGGGGGGGGGGGCTCCCCACGTTGGAAGTGTAAAATGAGAAGTTTCTGAGGGAACGAGTGCTTTAAGCGTTACTAGCCCCCGACTTTTCAAAGATGAAAGCATAACTATATAAAGCCATCGAATTCAAGATAAAATTAATTAATACAAAACACTAATATAAACAAACAAGTTTATAAATAAGATACATTAGTCAATAATAATACAAATTCATAGGACAAACAAAATGAAAAACGGAAAAGAGAAAATTCCAGCACACCAAAAAAAAAAAACGAAACGTCATCGGTTGGTAGGGCCATGTACCAGTTCATAAATGTCGGCCGAGAAGAAGAAAAACCATGTATAATATTAAAATCAGTTATAGAATATAGCTCTTAAAAACCTTAAAAACAGTTTAACCGTTTACCGATATCCTGCTTTCTTATTAAGTAAGCATTTCAATCTACCTGATTTTTAATATTATACAAGGTTCTTCTTCCTCTCGGGCGACATTTAAGAACGTGTAATTGGCCCTACCAGCCTAAGAGGTTTCATATTTTTTCGATGTGGGTTTTGTTTCATATTTTTCCTTTTTTTTTTTTTTTTTTTTTTCATTCGGATTATCTTATTAATTTGTATTTTTTATATTTTTATTGATACATTATTATTTACTGATGCATCTTATTTATAAATTTTATTCTTTATATTAGTTTTTTGTATTAATTCATTTAATCTTGAATTCGGTGGCTCTATATCCTTTTGCTTTCCCCTTTTAGAAGTCAGGGACTAGGAACGTATATTTTGGCTGAAAGCGCTCGCTCCCTCAGACACTTCTCATTTTTCATTCTCTACATGGGAAGAGTCCACTGAAGAAGTTCCCAACGAGTTTTGGAATTGCTTTTCATTTATCATCAGTTAATTAATTGATTTTCGTAATATATTTCCCCTTGCTGCATTTTACGTATTGGTTTATAATTACATAGTTTCAAGTTTTTATTGAGGTTTCGGGTAATTTCTAATTTATTTTTAAAGTTTATTATATATATATATATATATATATATAATCGGTCAATTTTAGAAAAAAAAAAATACAAGGTCTGTCCCGAAAGTAATGCGCTCCATTTTCTTTCACATGCCGCTTTCACGGACGGGTGGGTGGAGCCTTGGGAACACAGCGCTACCAGCACCAGTCGGATCCGAGCTCCTGCAGAGCCACAGTGCCTGTTTCAGTAAACCCTTGTGTGAGTGCTTGGTCGAAATCAAGATGGAACAAACTCTCGAGCAGAATTGTTTCAGTGTTGTAAGGACGATCCGACTGTTTTGGACAATGTGGTAAGTGATGACGAATCTTTTACGTTCTTGTACGACCCAGAAACAAAAAGACAGAGCGCAGAGTGGCACACGACGTCGTCCCCACACCCAAAAACGGCAAGAATGAGCAAATCGCAGGGCAAAGCGATGCTCATTGTTTTTTCGATTCCAAGGGAGTGGTCCATTTTGAATTTGTTCCACCTGGCCAACCAATCAACGCCAAATTCTAAGTCGAAGTACTGAAAAGGCTAAAGCAACGGGTCAACCGTGTCAGGCACGAGATCAATAATTCCTCGAAGCTGCACCATGATAATGTTCCCAGCGTCTCAGCGCTTCCCCAGCCGCCTTTCAGTCCTGATTTGCCCCCGTCGAACTTCTTTTCATTCCCGAAGATTAAAAAATTCCTCAAAGGACAGCATTTGGGCACACTGGAGAACATCAAGGTGGCTACGGCGAGGTTACTAAAGAACATCTCTGTGACGGACAGCCAGGACGCATATAAAGCATGGAAATCGCGTCGGAACAAGTGTGTTGAAGCAGGAGGGATGTATTTCAAAAAATATTGAGTTAGTGTACGAATCGGTTCAATAAATTTCTTAAAATAAAAATGGGCGCATTACATTCGGGACAGACCATGTATATATATATATATATATATATATATATATATATATATATATATATATATTGTGGACATCACAAAATTTTGTGGTTTCAATCAGCACATTATGATTTAAAAAATGACTATTTATCAAAATTCTTTTTAATGATTAATGTGGACTATTTTCACATCCCGTAAGTATAACACAAAATGTCGAAACAAATCATTTTTGTGCCAACAATAGTATTTTTTGAAATATATCTTTATTATTATTATTATTATTATTATTATTATTATTATTTTTAATGGAGTACGGCATTTCAACAAATTTTCTTTTAAACATGTATTATCCTCTCAAAAATTAAACTTAAATTCAGCAATAAATTCTATAAATGCTTCCTAAAGTGTTATACAGTCCATAAGAACAAAATTGGTTCAAAAATATTAATCAGATATTTTATTTATTTATGAATGATTTTTTTTTTAAGCATTGTATTGAAAGTACAGAAATGACGCTCATTACTTCGCGTATCATTTGTTAAACGCAGTTGTCCTTTCCAGTTAAATTTGTATGCTCGTGGTAAAATAAGTTAGTTTTGAACTTCACATTGTTGTTTTAAAAATAATGTTTTTTTTTTTTTTTTTTTTTTTTTTTTTTTTTTTGTTTGTTCTAATGCTACTTTAAAAAAAATTAAGCTTCAATTTCTGTTTCTTTTTTTTTTTTCCAGTTGTAATTAAAAATTATTTTTTTAAATATATTTTTTTACGAAATATGTAAACTTATAAGTAGGTAGCAAAAGTAGAAAGTAAGCTTTATATTTTATGCTCTGTTATTGAAGTGATGTAAGTATGGAGTTTGTATTGTGATATTGTCTTTTAAGAACCATTTTTAAAGACTATAAATTTCAGCAATTTCCTTTTTCAGCAGTTTCATTAGTTTTATAAATTTATTATTATCATTATTATTAAAAATTGGAGAGTTTTTCATCTAATTTTCCGTGAATTTAATATATTAGTTCTATGATAGTTAAAATAAGTAATTGAGTTTTACTCTTTTTTTTTTTTTTTAAGTACGGATTTTATTATTATTACTATTATTTTATGCCATAGGAAAATGCTCCATAGTTTCCTTAGTGCATGAGTTTGATGTAATTAGGGGATTTTTTTTCGAGATTTTTTCTTACGACTAAAATACTTAAATCAACAGATATTTTTGAAAAACTTCACAGACGTCAAAGAGCGTAATTTTTTTACGATCAAAATATTTAATGCCAAAAACATGATGTTCTCTGAATGCGGCTACTTCATAATTTCTGTTATTTTAAATATAATTACTTGTATTTTATTTTTTTTAACTGAAATTGACAATTCAGCTACACTAATGCAAAAATGTGCGTGAGTTTGGTGTAATTTGATTTTGTTTTCTTTGGTATTTTTTTTTTCTACGCCTAAAATGCTTAAATCAACACACTTTCTTGAAAACTTCACAGACAGCAAAGAGCGTAATTTTTTTACGATCAAATTTTTTAATGCTAAAAACATGATGTTCGCAGAATGCAGATACTTCAGAGTTACTGTTATTTTAAATATAGCTATTTTTATTTTATTCTTTATAACTAAAATTGACAATTCAGCTACACTAATGTAAAAATGTGCATTAAATGTTTTTAACATTCATTAAATGACTCGGAACGTACATAATCTAAACCGAAAGTAATGTAAGATATTATTAAGAATGACCTCATGCTACTTATTTTTCATATTTAGATATTTGATCAAAGTAAAATAAAGTATCAAGAACACACGTTTTTATTATTAAATGTCAACACAAATCTAATTTCTTTCAGGAAATATTGACTAGAATATATCATATTATCAGAACAATAAAAGCTGTTAAACAACCATCTCCGATTAAATAATGCATAATCTTACAATCAATAAACGAAATATCTTCATGCATTGACCAAGTTACTAATTCCCGTTACCTTTAAACAATATCTGAAATCGATAATAATCAAAAAACATTCTAGATGAAAAATGATTAATCGCTTAAAGTTTCTGAAACAATGTGCTGTTAAAGCGTTTCAGCTTTTATGAAGCATTCGTAAGAGGTAGCGGATATGATAAATGGCCTGTCTCCTTTTTTACATCGGGATTTTGAATAAATGGTAATTAGGAAATAAATCATCATATAGAAATGCAGTTCTTAGATTTTTTTTTTTAATTCTTCAGATAATTATACGAAATATTACATAAAATTAAACAATTTCTAATATTGTCTTAGATAGTTTTGATAACTGGTAAGGTAATTTCAAATTTTATTGAAAATAACATTTTAATTGCGTTTATTGATTCTGAACTGCAAGTGTAAATTTTTATTAATTTGTTTTTACATTATATTTGTGAATTTATCTAATTACTAGACACAGTTGTCTGAGTTTAAAAAGAAATGTTAATATAATTAATTGAAGATTAATATAAAGCTAATGGAAAACTGACTTGGCTTCATATGATTGACCTACATTAAATATAGTATGGTATTTATTATGCACAGTAAAGACTTTTCAATTAGATTCATAATTTTATTTTATCATTGTGTTTTTATTTATTTTATTTTATTTTATTTTTATATAACATACGCGACGATGACTTAAAATCTGTAAATTCAAATTTTGTAATCTGTGTATTATAAATTACTCTATATTAAAAATGTTTAACTTAAAGTTCAAATGAAACACATCTTTAAAGCTATTTAATTCTGAAGGGAATAAAATCATTTTAGGTAAGCACTGTAAATGTCCGAGACACACAACACTTGTTTCCATTCAAAGTAATTAAGTATAATACATCGGGGGGGGGGGGAATCTATAGGCAGGTTTATATTCATGAATATACCGGGCGATCCAAAAGTCACAGAAATATATATATATATATATTGATATATATTGACCTTAGCACTATGCATTTTTCTGTAAAATGCACATGCACAGACAGACATGGAATTTTTAAAAAAATTTTTTAGATTTATTGCCAAATTAATTTAATTTTTCTGAATCAGGTGGCACTGTAATTGTAAAATTACATTTTTACGATGGGGAATAGAATCAACAAAGGAAATAAAACTATAAATGTTCAATGTGACGGCCGTCATTCATGATAACCGCTGTTACACGTTTTGTATTTGGAATTTCCATAATAAAGCGTAAGTAACAATTCTTTGTCTCTTAGCAATATCATGATTTTGTTTTTATAACGACTAATAACAGTAATAAGCAGTTACTGTTTAATTTAAATATTCGCTAACATCTGAAATCATAAGCAATAAGCCAAAGTTAGATTAATCAGTTTTCGCAATATGGCGTGATTTGAGAAGACGGATATGTTTAAAATGCGAGAGGATATTGCATATAAACGCCGTCTGTTGGTAAAAAATATAACTAATATTGTTTCTTATATAAAAAAAGTATCGTATGTTTTTTTTGCGAATTTTTGTGAAAATTGCATGTTGCTACGGTGAGTACTTTCTGAATAATACACTTTATAATTTTCCGTGACATTTGGATCATCCAGTATATCTATCTATCTCTCTCTCTCTATATATATATATATATATATAATAATGATGATCTATTAAGCATAGTAGAAGCCAAGCAACAGATACAAGATCACTGAAACACCAATGACCAATAATATTTTTAATATATATATATATATATATCAGTGTATGAAATACACTAATGTAAAGAATCCAGATTTATTAGTTAACAGCCTGCAAAACAAACGAATCAATAAAGTAACACAACAAATCTTAACTTAAAACCATAAACTTTATCAAAATTTATGAAAAAATAATTTAAGAAACATAAGATAGGAAGGAAGGAGGCAGGCGGCAGGACTTGTGACTTGCCTGTGGGGTTAAACTAGTTTCACGCCGGCAACATTCACCCAGGCTGTCATGACCAGAATAGGAGTCATATGGATTTAAAAAAGTAAAATTTCAAAGCAAATAAATAACAATGAAACCAACAATGAAATTCACTGATTGATTGCATTGTGTTTAATAGAATAATTAGATTTTTAAAAATAGTTGACAACTCAAAAAAAGAAGAAACTGAAATTTTATTGGAAAAAGTAAGTTTGCATATTAATACAGAGTAAATGCAACAAGCCTTCTGCTTTTTTTTTATTATTTAATTTCACAAACCCACCCAACCATCCAGCCTTACAACACCACCCCACCTCCGTAATCAAACATCTGCCCACATAACCGCCACCTTTTTTATTGTCTTTTATTATTTTATAATTTTTTTGTTAATATACACAAAAGTGTACACAGCTTTTTTTTTTTTTTATAATGTACTGACAGAGACATGGTTAAGGATATAAAATAAAAAATACATAGTTTTTAGGAAAACCCATTTTAGCAGTGGCTGTGATCAGTTTAGTAATATTCTTGTTTTTAAACTGCGCAGAGCATAAATTATTAATTCGAAATAAATGGTTAATGATGATGTTTCTAAATACCGAAAGATGCAGACATGAAGTAAATTGTGTCAATAAGTTTACTTTAAAATTAAAATCTTGCCGTTTGTCATAGATATCTGTGTAAATTTTATTGCCATCAATGATTATGTTGAGATCTAAAAAGTTAATTGATTGATTAGTTAGAGTATTTTGAATTAGCTTTAAATTAGGTGGATAATTGAAGGAAAAGTCATTTTGTGAGTGCTTGTTGAGATAAAATACAATAATATCATCGATGTAACGATAAAATTGAACATCATCATTGCAAATTTGCTTTTCATAATAATAAAGATAGAGATCTGCCAAAATACTGGAGCTACAACCTCCTTGTGGGATTCCCAAATGTTGCAAATAGATATAGTTGTTGTGGAAGATATAATTATTATGGATAACAAAGTTAAGAAGTGTTTTAAATTTTTTTGCTTTAAAATAGTGAGGAAGATTAATTTGAGATATTCTTGAAAAAGACTTTAAATGATATTACTAAGGTCTGATAACTCAATATTATTGAAAAGATCTTGAAAGTCATAATATTGTCTATTGAATCGAGCGATTTGATATATTGAATTAATTGAAAGCTATTTTTAAGAGAGTGTAAATTATCAACTTTACAATTGTAAATTTGTTTTAGAATATCCAGTAGAGCTTTATTAGTATTGTTGTTATAAGAGTTACACCCAATAGTGGCAGTGCGAAATTTAATTGGAGATTTGTGAAACTTAGGTATGAGAACTATATAAGGATTATTAAAGTTATTGAAGGGAAGTTGAAGAAGTTTATAGTAATTATGTATTTTTCGGTTATGAATAATAAGGTTAATAATAATTAACTAATAATATATTATTAGTTAAACTGAAGATATTACTATTAGTGACTGATAAGTTTAAAATAGAGAGATAGTAGGATTTACAAATAATGGCATAATTATTAGGTGATTTGTCAACATAAGTGATCACAAAGTCATCCTGTAGTGATTTGATTGAGTTTAGAAGTACAGATTTTTTAAAAAACACCAGATTTGAAGAATTGAGAAATAATGCATTTTTAATTTTTTGTAACACTAAAGCTTTTCATTGAGTGAAGTAGGCAATAGGTTTATTATGAGTAATAGATATTTTATAAATAAATAAATCTAGGTCATAAGAAAACTGTTGAAAGATTTGTGATATATATATATATATATATATATAGAAAACTATTGAAATGAATTTATATATAAAAATATAAGTTTAAAAACTAGAAAAACCAAAAGGGGTAATTCAAACCAAAGTGCAAAATTGCAGCAAAAGGAAATGCAAAACTTAAACGTAAAAAATATAAAAGTAGGAATATATAAACAAATGAATGAAATTAAACTCCAAAAAACACTGAGATCTTCATCAGGGAGGCCCCTCAGTGTAGGGGTGAAAGAGAAGTTTCTCAATTGACGAGTAGCCCCGTCGGCCGAAGAAAGGTTTTATTTTATTTCCTTTTATACTTTCTTGTTTACCTTCAGTAATTCTTTATTGTATTGTATATTTTTAAATAGATTAGTGTAAATTTAAAACTGTTTTAGTATTTTTATACACTATATATATGTTTGATTTCTCTTCAGTTGTTGGTGGTTTTCTGTTTGGTGAGAAGTTGGCGCTAAGGATAGATATTAGCTAAATGCTACTGTCGTTTCAGAAACTTCTCTTTCACCCCTACACTGAAGGGCCTCCCTCATGAAGATCTCAGTGTTTTTTGGGGTTTAATTTCATTCATTTGTTTATATATTCCTACCTTTATATATATATATATATATATATATATATATATATGTGTGTGTGTGTGTGTGTGTGTGTGTGTGTGTGTGTGTGTGTGTGTGTGTGTATAATCCTTTTGATAGTAGAAGCAAAGAATGAGAACGAAGAATAGTTAGTCAAACAATTCACTAAAGAGACCTTCACACGCCAAACAAAGCAACAAGATAATTTTACATAGGCAATGGTATGAGGCGATGACACATATATTAACAATCTACTACACATTACATATTCAATAACTTATTTACAGTTATTATTTTTAGTTCAATTTTAATTACATTAATTTATTTTTTATGAGAAAACACGCAACTATTTAAATTACAAATATATATATATGTATACAGGGTGATTCAAAAAAACGTGGACAAAATGATACGGCAGATCAGTCATACAACAAGGATCAAAAATCGCATAGGAACAGAGGGTCGCAAGCGCCTGTAGAGGGCGCTAGAACCACGAGAGGGTGTTGCGATACAAGCAGGAGTTATGCAAACGGAGATTGTCTTCATTCGAGCCGTGGATGCGTTGTGCGTAACATGGCTAGTTACACTCACCGGGAAATAGCTGACATGCATTTAACTTACGGCATGGCCAACTGCAATGGACGAGAAGCCTTGTGAATGTATCGTGAGAAATATCCTGGTAGAAAGGTGACTAGCCGCTCATTCTTTGCCACTCTGCATTGGCGATTGTGTGAAACCGCTCGTTCGACGTGCACAAGCCGGATGCTGGTCGCCAACGAATGATTCGGACAGTTGATGCTGTAGAAAGAGTTGTCCAAGAACTCCAGCGTAATCCTTCAACGAGTACATGAGTTGTATCCCGAAAGACCCATATCCCCCAAGCTATCGTCTGGCACATTGTACACAACGAAGGACTACATTTTTATCATTTACAACGCGACCAGGCACTGGAACCGGGAGACTACAACAATCGTATGGATTTTGCGCTGTGGTTTTTACAAGAAAGTGCTGCAGACCGAATCTTCGTAGCAAGTGTTCTCATTAGAGGGCTGCGTTCTCATTAGAGGGCGTGATGAACTTTCACAACCTGCATAACTGGGCGAAAGAAAACCGGCATGCTACACGTCTGCTCGGCGTACAATGGAAATTATCCGTTAACGTGTGGGCTGGCATTGTAGGAGACTGTTTACTAGGTCCGTACATTCTCCCAGAAGGACTTAACGGTCCCATTTATCGAACATTCTTGCAAGAGGTTCTGCCAGAAATGCTGAATGATGTTCCGATGCTTATTCGTCAACGCATTCGATTTCAACACGATGGAGCTCCTGCACATTTCAGCACAGACGCCAGAGCATATCTGCAGGCTACTTTTTCTGGTGGCTGGATTGGTTGCGGTGGACCAATCGCATGGCCACCAAGATCACTAGACCTGTCTCCCTTGGATTTTTTCTTATGGGGATTTTTAAAAGGACATGTGTATGAAACACCTGTTGCAACGCCGGAAGACTTGGTAGGAAGAAACGTTGTGGCAGCAGGATGTGTTCGAGATACACCTGGTATCTTTGAGAAGGTGCGGCGCTCTATGCAACGTACATGACAGGCGTGTCTCGATGCATCTGGTAAAAACTTTGATCATCTCCGGTAGGCCCAACATTTGGTTTTCATTAGTCGCATGTGACTGAGTAATTATCAATAAAATGATCTGTAATGCATTTTTGATGGAACGGAGTGAAAGGCAGAAATTTACCAACTTAAGTGAAAAATACCAGAGCCGGTAATCGAACCCGGGACATTCCGCTTAACGTGCGGATGCTCTAACCACTGAGCTACCCTGGCTGATAACCAGCTAGGCAATCTCCACCTAATATACGTTGGCAGGGTCACCGAGTCTGCATTAAAGCAGCTATATCAAGTGACAAATTTAAGCATGGCGCAACTCCATTAGGCAACGAAATTACAATGTAGAAATTATATTCTCATCCTTGAAAACTCATTTTTGATGGAACAGAGTGAAAGGCTGAAATTTACCAACTTAAGTGAAAAATACCAGTTTATCAGCCAGGGTAGCTCAGTGGTTAGAGCATCCGCACGTTAAGCAGAATGTCCCGGGTTCGATTACCGGCTCTGGTATTTTTCACTTAAGTTGGTAAATTTCAGCCTTTCACTCCGTTCCATCAAAAATGAGTTTTCAAGGCTGAGAGTGTAATTTCTACATTGATCTGTAATGGATTTGTTTTTTCTCTTTGTGTTATGTATTATTTTAGACGCCCTGTAGCGGCTCCGGATCGCAGTTGCGACCCTCTGTTACTATGTGATTTTTGATCCTTGTTGTATGACTGATCTACCATGTCTTTTTGTCCACGTTTTTTTGAATCACCCTGTATATAAATATATATATATATATTTCTTTTCTATAAGTATTTTATTATTATCAAATTTAGCTTTAAATTAATGAAGATTTTTATTTTTTAATTCGCGTACAATAATTTATTAAAATAATGCTTATAAAAAACTAATTACCATAAGAAATAAATAGCGATTTTTAAAAATAATAATAACAGATAAATTCAAAATTTCTTAAACTTGACTTTCGAATAAAAAATGTACATACTGAAAATTATAAAGCATTTTTCTTTCCTATGATAAAAACTTAAAATAATATTAATGATAATAATAATTACAACATATACAAATTAAGAATAACAGAAAACTTAAACGAAAGATAAACAATAACATAATAATAACATAAATTAATAACAACAGAAAAATCAACAATTACAGAACAATAACAAAAATTAATAATATCATATACAAATTAATAACAGCAGAAAATTTAAACGAAAGATCAACAACTTTTCCACTTTATTAATAAAACATTAAACTATGTTATAACTATATTGTAAAAAGAAAAGAGCGATATTAATTTTTATAATTATTTATGACAAAGTATAAAATAAATATAGATTATATTAAAAAAGTATAAGGTACATTTTCTTCTTGCAAAAAAAAAAAAAAAAAAAAAAAAAAAAGAAAACTATTTTCATTCAAACATAAATTTCAGATAAAACATTCGAACATAAAACATGTACGATAAAATATACTATTAAACATTGTATAGATATTTACATAACTTGTAATTTAGGCAATTAATTATTCTTGAATTTTCTAAATTATCTAAAAAAAAATGATATGAATATTGATATGACATGCATATGCATAAGGGTAAAAAAACTGTATTTTAATAGATATTTTAAAAATAAAAACTTTTCGAATTGTAAATAAAATAATCTACACTTGAAGAAATTGAAATACGTCATAAGGTAGAAATAAAATATAATGGAGGCTATAACATAATGGAAGCAAATATCTTTGTAATAAAGATATTTGTTTCCTTACTATACTTGCAATATCTAAATAAAATTTTCTTGCTATGAAAGAAACTGGCAGAAATAAAAAAATTATAAAAGCACTACATTTGACATTAAATATCGAATAAATAGAAAAGCAAAATTTGCTTTGTAGAAATTAATTTACTCACTTTTATATGTATGTTTTATTGGATCTTTATTAATTTTATGCATCTTAACGTATGAGATAATGCATACTACAGAATTGTATCATTTAAGTAAATAAAAATAAATAGAATTACAATTAAATGGATATTTATAATAAAGTACTATTGCAAATATTTCTATTTTTCTTCAATTTCAAATATTGAATTTTAAGTATAAGATATCCTTTCTGTATTTCATACCACACTTATTTTTTTCTCAATAATGTTTTTCAATTTATTAATATATTATTTGTATTAAATTTATAACAGCAATATATATACATAATCTAAATTTAAATTATCTAATATAATTTATAATTTAATGAGATAGAAATTCATTAGCCAAAAAAATATCACAAAATGTTACTTTAGAGGTTATTTAGTATTTTTTATAGTTTAATTCAATTTTTAAAAATAATTTCTTTTTTAAATTATTAGAAAAAAAGTAAATCTGGTGACTCATGATATATATATATATATATATATTCTTTTTTTAAAGGAAATAATACATTATAAAATTATAACAACTTATGTAGAAAATAAAAAGTCTAGTAGTTTTTCTTTTTCTTTTTCTTTTTTCTTTCTTTCTTTCTTCCTTTCTTTCTTTCTTCCTTCCTTCCTTCCTTTCTTCCTTTCTTCCTTCCTTTCTTCCTTTCTTTTTTCTATTATAGTGAATATTTTTACTTATATGCGATTATAAGAAATTAAATACTGACAAAAAAATAAAAAAAGTTAATTTTCATACCGTTTAATATTCCACAACAGAATATCTAATCTAAAAAAGAAAAAAAAAAAAAAGTAACAAAACACAATAACACTCTCGTATTCTAAATTCAAAACTTTCTAAAATTTTAAGTTCTTTCTACTGAAATAATTATCCTCCGAGAACAATAGCTGAAATGATCAAAGCACTTGTCATGATATTGAAAAATGTATTTTGTAATAAAAAAAGTTTCATTCATTTAGAAGTATCATTAACGACAACTTGTCCGTCAGAAACGATCATCGCGATATGAAAAGATATCTTAATGGTGGTATTGTGGTAAAGTGTCATTTTCTAAGATAATGGATAAATCAAAAACTTTCACAGTAATTTTAAAACAGAAAATATGTAAATGAATAGTTATACAAAAATATCTCTGTTATCGACATTTATATTTTCATAAATTAAATTTTAAAATTTGGAAGAAATAAATCTATGAAAAGGAAATTATATATTAACTAAAAGCGTTATTTTATGCAATAATTTTACTATATAGACATATGCTTTTTTAGATTTAATTTAATATTTATAAATAGACTTAATATTTATAAGAATTAATTGCATTACCTTCTAATTAATAATAAAAGAAAATTACTTAAACAAAATATCGATGAACTTTGAAAGTGACATATTTAATGGTTAGACAGTTTTACTCAATATTATAATTTAAATAATTTTAAACGCCTTTATTCATATTTAATAATACATAGGAGAGAAAACTACACGTAAGTCAGGCTATATCATAAAAAATAATATAAATTAAAAGTGAATATTGCTAATATCGAAAACTAATACCTTAACTTTTTACTAGAATTCTAGTTATGGATTCCTTATACTTACACGGAAATAAAGTATTTGGTTCCTTACTCAAGAAGAAATCACTCATTAGTACTGTCATGGAAAAGAAAATGTACATATACAATAAACCACATGTAATATTGTCCTAACCATAACTTTTGTAGAAATAAACCATTTAGTAATAAAAAAAATCATGATTAATCCTTCTAAATCTTCCAGAAGGTAGAATCCTAAAGTCTTTACCCTTTTTTGTTTTAGTCAATATAAGATACATACAGTAATTACAGATGCACGTACTAATCTACTTTATACTATTTTTTCACATAGACACCACACCGGTTCAGATATTTGTTTCATCTAAGTACTATATTTGACACGCCGCTGTGATAGAATTTCTCCGGCTCACTATGGAACCACCTTCGAACTGCTGTCTTTGCTTCATCATTGCACGTTAATCACTGTCAACGTCAACCTGAGTGCTTTAGGGTCGCGAACAATGCTTACCTCCATCGAAAATGTAAAAAACAAAGATAATTTTTCAGAAAATAAAAATATAGCCAAAAGGGTTTATAATTTGGAATTTGGTCTGAGAAAATATTCCCCCAAGTAGGCAGTAATTTTTCCGAGTGAAGCACCAGGAGATAAAATATAATAATAATAATAATAATAATAATAATAATAATAATAAAATATCCCTGAAAAATCCTAAGTTAAACTAAAAAACTGTTGCGTCCGTTGACGAGACGGTTTGGACGGCGAAAAGGAATGAAGATCAGAGCAGGGTGTCCTAAGAAACACAGAAAACCATGCAGAGTCCCGCAAATAGCAAAAAAAAAAGTGAGGCGTTACATTTTTTCTCCCCCCCCCTAAATTTCATTAAAATTAAAACTAGTGGATCTGCAGATCAGGAGCCTCAACGTCCTATTTGCATCAGACATTATTCAATAGGTCATTTTTATTTATTTCTTATTATATAATAGTATATATTGATTCGATTGACTTGTTACCATAATCAGATACGTTCCTGAGGGGGGTTGCCGCCCCCCTCAACCCCCTGCTCTATCTCTCTTTGTATACTTATCTGTATATCATATAAAGTGATACGGAATTGTGAATAATTGTATTTACTTTTGTATAAATTCTTTCAACGAGGCTTAGTAAGTTGATAAAATGCTAATTTTCTGCATTTCTAGTCATTTTAGTGTTAAAATAGCCTAATTTTCCCTTAAAAACGCATTAAAAAGCTCCAAGAAGGGAAGAAATGGATTTGTCGCCAAATTTGGCGACTGTTTCCCTCCTTGGCGATTTTTTGGCGACCTTGGCGAGAAAATCCGTATTAGGGATATACCAAATATGGACGCTCTATTCTCATTGGCTGATGAGATACGAGAATTTTCCAGAACAGCCTGGGTTCGATAGAAAAGTATAAAAGGAGCATTTTTTTCGCCGAGGCGGTCAGTCTCAGATCTGTGTCAGTTTCGTCAAATGCTTGCTTTGCTTTGAGTCTTTTTAAATGAGACTTGCTTTATGTGTTATTGTTAAACAGTTTGTGCTGTTGTTGTGCTGTTAACGGCTGTTGTTTAAGCTGTGTTTACTGGTTGAATTGACGCTGATACTTGGTTTATAGACCTGTATTTTTCTGGAACTTTCTTTGAATAAATCACTGAATTATTACAAGTTTCGCCTTTCAATCTCGGACAACTTACGAACCCCCCAAGTACGCAACAATATGTATTCTTAATAAACGACGGTCTTGTATTATTTCCCTGAAATTCATAAATACCAAATTTCATACAAAAAAAAAAAAAAAAAAAAAAAAAAAAAATTACCTAGCATATCGGAAATATTTTGCGTAACCTTTAAATTAATTACCAATTCTATTCCCACAATTTTCAACAGGAAAAAATGCTTTTAAAATTCTAATAAAATTTCATTATATTTGATGGGATGTAGTGTAACCATGTTAAAATACACTTAAGAAATACCGACTATAGACCATAATAGTACGAAATTCTTTTATGTATCCCGGAAAAGTAGCCACAGTCATTATAAACGCCAATAATAAGAATAAACCTAATTAATTATAACTCATTAAGTTTTCAAACTAATTTGACATTATTTGGATGATTACAGTACATACTCGTAATTATTTTGTGTGGTCCCATTAATTATTTAGTCGATACATACCCTTTTTTAAGAGTAAACATGATTTTAAGCATCTTTATAATGTATGTTAATTTTATTAATTTCAATTCACCATAAACGCATTAAAATGTGCGCTTAAATAAAAATTTGTGTCCATAGGCTCCAATGTTACGAAATTTTTTTGTGTGTCTCTGTAAACGAACCATAAACATTGTATACACCAGTAAAAACTATTCAGCTTATTTTGCATTTAAAAATAATAATTGTTCCAAATTTAACATCGTTTGGATGACACCGTGACATTGTCAGAACAATTTTGTAAGGTCCTGTACATTAATTAGAAAGCTTAAAAGCACATATTTTCTTCAAACAACATAAGTTTAAGCATCTTACTCACGTACGCTAGTTTCCTTTTCTTGATTCCAAAGTAATGATATTAAAATACGTTTAAACGAAATTCACCCCATACGCCGTAATGTTAAGAATTTTGGCGTGTCCCTGTACACAGATTATAAACAATATAGCAATAAAAATTATACAGCTACTTATATGCAAAGCTGGAAAGTGTGCGCCAAATTCCAAGTCAATCGAAGGATTTTTGCGGCCGCTATTGCGGTACATACAAATTCTTCCCATAGATCGTAATGGTAAGAAACACTTTGGCGTGTCCCTGTACACAAACGGCAAATGGAATACACGCCTAACACTATACAGTTATTTCTGTTGAGCTCATGAACATGTGTACCAAATTTGCATAGAATAGTGTGATTTTTGGGGCCGCTGTCGCGGTACATACAAATTCTTCCAATAGGCCGTAATGATAAGAAAAACTTTGGCGTGTCTCTGTACACGAACTACAAATGGAATGTATACTCAAAACTATACTGCTAATTTCGTGGGGATCATGAACATGTGTACCAAATTTCAAGTCAATAGCGTGATTTTTGCGGCCGCTATCACACGACAGACAGACAGAAAACGGACAGACGGCACCCAAAATCCTTTTGAGTCTCAACAGAGGGCCTCCACTGACGTTTCGGCAAAAATTGGAAGTCAATTGCTTGATTTTTGCGGTGGCTATCGCGGTACATACAAATTCTTCCCATAAGCCGTAATGATAGAAATACTTTGGCGTGTCCCTGTACACGAACTACAAATGGAATACACACCTAAAACTATACAGCTGATTATGTTGGGCTCGTGAGCATGTGTACCAAATTGCATGTCAATAGCGGGATTTTTGTGGCCGCTATCGCGGTACATACAAATTCCTCCCGTAGGTCGTAATAGTAAGAAAAACTGGCGTGCCCATAGCCAAGGTACTTATTATAAAGCCAAGGTAAGCGAATATATGCACTAAATTGAACTGTATACATACCAACATTTTAAATTGTTCCGGAAATTTATAAACTTCATACCTTTTACACAGCACTTTACCTGCAGTGAATTCCTGCAATATGTAATTATGTCTAAATATGTTAGAAAAAAAATCTTTAATAAAAAGTGGTATTTAAAAAAAGAAAAAATAAATAAATTAAAAAAGGCGTGTACTAAGAATGCTCCGTTATAAATTAAAATGTTGGAATGTCTAAAACCATACGCTACTTAAAAAATAAAAGGAAATAAAATATATAAATAAATAAAGAAACAAAATAAAAAATGAAAATATATTTGCGTATTTAAAAAATAAAAAAATAATAATAATTGTATTTTCTGTGTATAACTATTTTCTGTGTATTTTTATCAAATTTATTCATACACATACTACTTCCTTCTTCCTCTTCTTTTTCTTTTTTTTTTTTTTTTTTGAGTAATATGCTTATAAAGATTAATATGAACATGTTGATAGGTTCAATGTTGTACTTTAATTAACTTTTTTCTTATAATAATAACTTACATTAATATTTATTAATTATAAAAAATAATTATACAAAAAACGGAAGATTATAGAGGGTTTTTACCAATATTTTTCATAATCAGCAAACACTGTATTGCCATTGGGCATTGATTGAATCAAAATAAAAATGTAAGTAAAACCCCTTATAGTTTATTAAAACCCGAATAAACTACTACGTCAGAAACGCCAAAGAAAAATATTTGAGATGCATACAGCTGTTTCGGTAGCCTTAAGCGTAACGTCTTCAGTGCAAAAAGAATTCTGAATCTGGAGAAGTGTTCGTATATATAGGAGAGGGACCGAATTTAGTTCAACCAATAGGATTACGGGAAAGGTGGGGAGTGTGGCCAATAGGAATTTAGGAATGTTAGCTGTGTAAACAGTAGAAAAATTAAGAAAATGTGGACTGAATGTAAAATTTCTAACAATCAGACAAATAGGGAACAGCGAAATCACAATTTACAAGGTTTTTAAAAATTTTATAAATATGAAAATCTTCAAAGAAATCGAGTTCATGGATGGATTTAGGTCTGCAAATTATTTTAGCTGAATTAAATTTAAAATTATGATTTTCCTCCCAGCAATGTTTAGAAATAGCTGATTTACTGGTTTCTTGTTTGTGGACGTAATTCATATGTTCTTTCAGACGAAATTCAAGACTGCGTTTAGTTTGGCCAATATATGATAAACCACACTGACAGGAAATACTATAAATGCCCCAAGAATTATGCGTATCAATGAGATCTTTTATAGTGAGACGATATATAGTTATTCTGAATTTTGCTTTATAAACCTACATAACGTCATGAGATGAGCATTCTGTAACTTTTTCAAAATTGTTTGCGTATTCACCTGTAGAGAGATTCCTTGCAAGGTTTTCGATAAATGTAGATAAAACTATTTAGATTTACCGTAATAGGTCGAATATTACTGTAGTGAACACGGTATATAGTGAAACTTTTGTTATAATGAACTGTTTCAGCGGTCCCAATTGAACATTTATTTAATTAAACACTATTTTATTAGTATCAAAGTTTGGTTGTAAGAAACCTCCAAATATAGTAAATGTCTTTAATGTCTGAAGACGGTTCACTATAACAGGGTTCGACTATATTTTCATTCATGTACGTTTTTAATGACTTATGCTTTATTATAAACCTTATGTTTAAACATTTGTTTTATATTTATATAGATTTTAAAAATTTTACTGCTAAAAATATAATCTGCTAATTAAATAACAATTAACATTTTGATTTTGTTTACTTGCAATAAAAAGCTAAAACTTTACTTAATTAAGAATTATTATAATTTTCACCTCCTTCAATTGCATGTAAATATAACTTATTAATTTTCTTTAAAATGTACTCTTTAAATTTCTTATTTTTTAAATAATAAATAGAAAATGAAAATTTATTTTAACTAGAGAATTTTGTTTTGACTTAGAGGTAAGTTGATAGAAAAAAATTACTCAAATCACCATCATATTATTATTAAAATAAATCTATTTTTACAAATATGCATAGCATGAATTCGACTATAATAGAAAAATATCACAATTTATATTGAAGCTTATATATATTCAAAGTACAAAAATAGACAAAATATATTTCCTTTTCTTCGTTATCTATTTGAATATTCCAATACTTCAGCAGAATATTTTTACATATTTTCTACAAAAAGTTTATCGAACATCACACCAATAGGAATCTTTTTCGCAAACTGGCTATTTTTATCAGACATTTTATTTAGAATTCCATCGATAGAAAAATCACCAAGCATGGAAACTGCAATTTGAATAATTGATTTAAAAGTTAGTTTGGGCCACACATTTTCAAAGTTCAGAAATCGTATATTTCTATATGTTAAAGAGAGTTTGAAAGAAATTTCGAATTGCTTAGAGTCTAAAAAACAGTAATAATCGTAGAAAAAGTTTATCGATTTGTAAAAGAATAAAGATAAAAGATGTGTAAAATATATATATATATATATATATATTTTATAATTTTCATTTATGTATATGCCGTAACTGCCGTAATAGGTTTTAATATGAAAAATAAATTTTATATACTATTAAACTAAAAATTTTATATATTTTATTTTTTATGCATGACATTTTTTTGTAATATATATATACAATCTATAACTAGTGTGGCATTTAAATGTCAATTTACCATAAATATTAAAAAATATATATGTTAAATTTTTTCTACTACGTATGTACTTGAAAAATTTAGAAAATCTTTGTTTGTTATTCCTTTAAATGTAATATTTTATTACTTACCGAAATATATTTACGATAATTTTCATGACAATTTATATTAAATTTTGCTCTTAGACGAACGAAGGAAACTCTGGGAATCAAAAGTTAAACATAAATCTAACAATGAAAAAAAAATGTTTAGGTATCGGTAAAACGATTAAACTTACATATGATAAACCATTTGAAGATTAAGACGAATATCCTGTGTCTAAAACAATTTAATCCACACATGTCGAACTTATGATTGTCGGAAGGTGTAATTGCAGAAGTGTAATTGGCAGAAACAGCTCAGGTAGGCACTGAACAGTTGCTTTGGGATAAATTATTCTTAGAAACGAAACAGAATGTTCTTGTTGGGGGTTTAGTAGGCTTAATATCGCACTATATATATTCAGTAGACAGTTGGCGACGGTCTAGTATTCACTCCTAAGTTTCTCCCGGAAACATCAGTCACAATTATCATCCTTTGCAAAGTGGTAGCTCCCTCGCTTTGATAATCTCAAAAAGTAATAATTTTGGACTATGTAAGATATTTCAAACAATAGTAATTATCAAAGAAAATGCCACTTTGACGTATTTGCGAAAGAAAGATTAATAACAATTCTGGATACATTACAATCACAAAACAAAGTATCATTGTCTCTGTGTGAAATGTGTGAAAGTGAACCATTTTGTATTAGAAAATTTAAATTTAGGTGTTGAAAGCCGATAATCAGGTTGGACAAGATTTGAAAATATTTACCAGATGAGTTCTGGATATAATGCGCAACATCAAATGGACGATTTTGCTTGACAACTGGTTTCATCGTCCATCCACTCAAAGGATATATTCATATTCATATCTATACCAGATGACATGTTGGAGAGTAACCCACAGCTAGACACTAGAAAAATTGCAAAGAAACTCTGCATCAGCCATTCAACTGCTGAAGAACGCAACAAACATCTTGGATTTGTATTGAAACAGAGTATTTGAGTTCCGCACAGTTTGACTGTAAGGAATTTATCGCATCATGTGAGAATCTGTTCATTTGTTTTTTTCATGCAAGCTCATTACGGAAGATTAAAACTGGATCATTTTACAAGAATATATATTAAAAAAAATAAAAATACTGCGAAAGGGGAGCCTCTACCGCAATTATTCCAAAACCGGATCTTCATCATGAGAACCTGCGTACTACGAGATACTTAAATAGGGAAAAAACAGCAATGCAGACACCTGTTGTAACCAGACTGGTTAACTGAATGGAACTATCAAGGAAAAATGGCCAGTATTAGCGAACAGAAAAATAATTCTCTTCCATCAAGATAATAGATCCACATATTGCAATCGTGACATAAAAAAAATTGAATGAACTTGTATGAGCAGTTTTAAGCACCCACCATATTCACATGACATATATCCATCGGATTTACTGTCTTCAGAATTATCTGACGCAAAAAATTACTTATTTGAAGCTGCCTCTATGGCAGTTGTTGAATGTTTTGGCTTCAAGGAGGAGAATTTCTGTGCTAAAGGGATCGACAAGCTGTCTGAAAAGTAACCACGAGTGGTTGCACATAATGAATATTATATTATTAATTAACATGCAAATAAACGTATTTAAAACTCATTCAAATATTTATTTAAAATGCGACATAACTTTCCCACCAAACTAATCGTTACTAATTTTGTTGTGTTTAGGGTCTCCCTGTACGCAAACCAGATATTTGTAATATTTTCAATATTAAAAATACCCTATAATCAAGAGAACATGCCATAGTAAACTTAAATAACATATATCTATAGCAATAACTACGTTATCTGCCAAGGCATTGAATTGAACAGAAATTGGATGACATATTCGGGTGCAGCACTTCATGAAGCTCCAACAGGACGCCACAGTTTATAGACCGTAGTTACTGGTGAGTGCTGGCAAGCCACTTGCTTTTCAACAATTAAAAAGTCATTCTCATTGGTGCTAGATCAGGAGAACATGCTGGTCGGATCAAAGGTTGAGCACATTGTGTATCAAGGAAGATCCAGACAATACAGACAACTTGCGGTCGTGCATTATCCTGCTTAAGTACTGCGCTACGGAGGCCTTTAATATAGAGCATATGGGCGGGCCTTAACTCACCAGAAATTTATTGGCCACTATTCAGAATGCCAGGAATGCGAACAAGATGAGACCCTATACCATCACTGCAAGTGATGGACAGGGGGATGATGTCGAATCCCAGTTGGTAATGTGCATTATTCCCAATGCCATTAAATACGTATAAGGCAATGCTGATGCTGTAAACGGGATTGTGATTTATCAGAAAGGCGACTTTACGTCTACGTTATTCTTGCGTCCAGGTTTGTCGTTGATTACACATTAAAGACGCCTATTTGAGTGATGCAGTTTGGAGGGTAATCAAAATTTTGGTAGTCGCATACTGGGTCACCACCTGGAGTCGTGGTATGCGATACCACTGAATACACGTCTCGATCACCTCTTGTTTTCATTCCCGCCACTCTGAATGCCAGCCATTACATTTCTGACAAGTAAAGGCCCGTCATTCTGCCCTGTATTCAATGCCTCCGAAGCGCAATACTTAAGCAGGACAATGCACGACCGCAAGTTGTCTGTATTGTCCGGACCTTCCTCGATGCAGAATGTGTTCGACAGCTGCTGATCTGACGAACCCGTTCTCCTGATCTCGCATGAATGAAAAGGACTGACATGAATGAAATGCGACTGGCCCCCCACCACCCACCAGTGACTACGATCGATGAATTGTGGCATCGTGTTTAAGCTTCATGAAGTGCTTTACCCGTACATGTCATCCAATTGCTGTTTAAGTCAATGCCTAGGCAAATAAGTGCTATCATTGATCACAGAATTCGCTGCTTTATGTACTGTTTTCTCAGTACATATTACTCCAAATTTCCTGAAATTTTAATCAATTGTTCTTCCAACTATAATGTACGTTCATTATGTTATTCCCATTTCTTCTTGGTGTTGCAATTTTCACAAACATGAGTGTATTTAAATCTTATTAAAAATAAATGTATATTTATTTAAGAATTTTATGCTTGAATCTAGTAATATGATCAGAAATGTATAATGCAAATACCTGATAAAAATACTTGATTAGTTAATCTCATTTACAAAACTTCATTACCCTTTTACTTTATCGTATTTTCGTAACAAGAGTTATTGAAATGTTCGAGATATGGGGGAGAATACAAAAGTATTTAATTTTCATTTGTTCACAAAATTTAAATTTAAATTTTATATGATGTCTCCAAGCGAATTATAATCAATAATTTACATACTTAACACTGTAAATTTCCCTATATTATGAAATTTATCGAAATGAATAGTTAAAAAATAATAACTACTTTGAGGAACATATAATATCTGTTGATTTAGAGTATTTCTCATATGATTGGTACACCGTAAAACATATCGTAATAATATGAGAAAGAAAATACATTTTAATATAAATAAAGAGTAGTAAAATATAAGTATATATTCCGCACTTTGTAAAATGTTATCATTATTTCTTATCCATTTATATATATATTTATATATATGGTACAGAAAATTAAATGTCATTGGGTAAAATTGTGGATTTTTTTTTTTTTTTTTTTTTTTTTACATTTACGTGATTTGAAGTACCCTTATTGCGAAAATTAAGTGTTTAGCGGTTGGTATCTGTTTGTGCTATCAGAATATCTCAAGAACAAATAGCAGCAAGAAGTCCAAACTCAGTATTCTAAATCTGACATCTAAGAGAATTAAATTCATTAAGACTCTGGGAGAAAATTTTGCCTGGTACAGCTTAACATCTATAGACTGTACTAAAAAATGAATGGAACATATATTTTTTATATGCATAAAAGAAAGTTTTGTTAGAATTCGGTGTGAAAATCATTCGTGAGGTCACTCAAACTAACTAGAATATTGTATGACTACACGTGAAAATTGCTGGAAGTGCATTTCAGGCTGTGCTGTTTGTGCTGACTATGTTTAGGTACACAAATGCACATAATAAAGAACTTTTAATTGTTATTTGAGCGAAATTATTCTATAACATAGAATGTAATTTGTGGAAGTGCTTTACTTTACCATTTCTATGAAAATTGCTCAAAAATGAAAATTTATCACTCATATCTCTACGGTAAATAAAAAAAGAAAAATACATTAAATTTTCAAAGCTTGTTTTTTATATAATAGGGTGTTTTGGGTTTCCCTGAATACTAAAGTTAAAATTTTAACGGTTAATTTTTGTGTAAATCTGTTATCAGCGTAACTTAAAAAAAAAAAAAAAAAAAAAAATTGCAGGCAATTCAAGCATTGTATTTTGAAGTTAATATGCGGTTACTACTTGAAAAAAATTATCAAGATTGATAAGGTTGAAGGAGTAGTGTAAAGAAAAGTTATCTGAATAGTTTAGAATAATCATTTAAATTTTATAACAGCATTGAGATCTAAAAAAAAGTAGATACTATACACAAACGAAGAAGAGAGAGAGGGGGGGGGGATTACACAGAATTATTTATCACAGTTCCTAAACCTAATACTAAGCACAAAATATTAAATAAACACCATAGAATGTAAGAACTCGCAACAGTTCTCTCGCCCTTAAACAATTGTTGCGAGTTCTTGCATTTTATGTTTTTTTTTTTTTTTTTTTTTTTTTTTTTTTTAAGTTATTACTTTTAAATGACAGTTCTCTGGTGCTATAATTTTTTTACAGTTCCTAAACCTAGTTTGAATTCTTTTTAACATAGGATTAGCTGTAATTCTTATTCTCTTAATCTTTAATCCGCAATCAGTCTTTATATTATTAAAATGCAGGGTGCATAAGAACCACACAAAATTATTTTTATTATTCTTTAATATTTAAGGAATTTTTATTTGTAGTATTATAAAATTATAAGAAATCCAGAGAAACAATTGCTTATAAGTAGATTTTTATTGTTTAATTTCACAAGTTAATTTTTCATCCAATTCTCACTGATGTTACATCCACGATTATTCACTGAGGAAAAAAAATTAAATAATACTAATAATAATATATATATACTGCTTTCATCTAGAACGCATAAGAGGTCAGTTTTTAAATCCCTAAACTAGAAATATAGATTTCTGAGCTATGCGTATAAGGTACGCCAATAATCTGAATAGACGAAATGATCGAAAATCTCTAGTATATAAATTTCTAGATGATGAAACAATATTCTGAATATTCTATATATTCTGAATCCTTTGCACTGCGAGAAATTCTCGCTTGATTTTCTAGAATTGGGTCATAAACGAAGATTATAGTTTCTAGATCTCGCCTCTTGTGTACACATCTATTTATAGAGATTTTTAAGTAAGTTTGACCTCGATAATTTAGGCAAACGCTCGAGAATTCTAATAGGGGCTTCTGGAACTAGCTTTCAAAGGGATCTATAATTTGTAAGGATGGCATGAAACTATGTTGACTAGAGCCACAAACTAGATTCTAGGTGATAGTTACAGTATTTTTTCTCAGTGTTGAAAAGTAGAAAAGTTTAGGAAAACTAATACTATTTTATATTGAATGACTTCTTATTATAAAATAAAATCGCTGTACGATGTAAACCCATTTAACGAGATTTTTACATTGAAAAATTGAAACTTTATTAAATTAGAAAATTAAATGAAGAAAATATAAGTTACATTTCGTGTATAACTTCAATACTGCACATTATATAATAATAATTTCAGAAATAAAATACGTTTAAGTACAAAAAATTAAGAGAAAATGGCAGTATAATAAGTGCCGTATATTGATACAGACGTACTTATCATAAATAATAAAATCTTTAATCTAATTAAAGTTTTTTTTTTTTTTCAAAATTCTCAATGTAATATTAAAAAAAAAAAATCACCTTCATCCTTTCCGTTTCTAAATTGACTTTTCATATTTTGAGCGTCAGCTATTTACGAAAAATCGAATTTTCTAAATCATTCAATTTCGAATCGAAGATAGGATTTTATTTTATGGAATAAAAAGCACTTCATTATCATTTTCAGAAATAGTTCATAACAAAGATTTATAAATTTGAATATATTTTCTTTCTGAATAGTATTTAAGTTGTTCTATGAGTGAATATCTTTTATAATAAGGTAAAATTGAGAAGACACTGTATATTATATTTTTATTTATTTAAAATGAAATGAATGTCTGAAATATATTTTTTGCCCTGTACACGAATTACAAATGGAATACACACCCAAAACCACACAGATGATTTCGTGGGGCTCATGAACACGTGTACCAAATTGCAAATCAATAGCGTGATTTTTGTGGCCGCTATCGCGGTACATACAGATTCTTCCCATAAGCCGTAATGATAGAAGCACTTTGGCGTGTCCCTGTATACGAAGTACAAATGGAATACACACCTAAAACTATACAGCTGATTCCGTTGGCTCATGAACATGTGTACCAAATTGCATGTCAGTAGCGTGATTTTTGTGGCCGCTGTCGCGGTACATACAAATTCCTCCCGTAGTCCGTAATGGTAAGAAAATCTTTGGCGTGTCCCTGTACACGAATTACAAATAGAATACACACCCAAAACCACACAGCTGATTCCTTGGGGCTCATGAACACGTGTACCAAATTGCAAGTCAATAGCGTGATTTTTGTGGCCGCTATCGCGATACATACAAATTCCTCCCATAGGCCGTAATGATAAGAAAAACTTTGGCGTCCCTGTATACGAACTACAAATGGAATACATACCAAAAGCTATACAGCTGATTTCGTGGGGCTCATGAACATGTGTACAAAATTTCAAATCAATAACGCTATTTTTGCGGCCGCTATCACGCGACAGACAGACAGACAGACACACAGACACAGCCCAAAACCGTTTTCAGTCTCAACAGAGGGCCTCCACTGACGTTTCGGCAATTAAGAAGAAAGTCAAAAAAGAAATAGAACAAAAAATTTCAGACATAATAACCGAGTCCAAGTTCTAAAAAGTTTCCGTGGACCAATCAGAAACCAGCATAATATTCTCAATCAGAGCTCGATGCTCACACGAATCAGAGATCGAGTTCGAGCATCCCGTCAGAAAGCTAAGTCCTGAACTAGTAGTAAATTAAAAAAATGAATAAAACTTAAAAAAAAAAAAAAAAAAAAAAAAAAAATTAAACATTGCCAAATAATAATAAATAAATCCGGAAGTTCATAATTTTGAGAGAAAATAAGAAAACAAATTGATAATTTCACAATTAGGAAAGTGGAACTCGCGACTGAAGAAATAATTCAGTATTTAAGCCTTATGCAAGGGTTATTTCATTCACTCTAAGGATAAATATAATTTAGGGAGAAAATTCGCTGTTATACGTAACTCCTTCACTGTTATGTAAACTTCTACTTTTCTTAGAGACGGGGAGAAAGTCGTTTACTCTAGTTAAAATAACTAAAGGTCGCTTCTTTCCACGTCCGATTCTAGGATCGTAGCGGTGCATGAAATCTAACAGAGGATTTCGAACATTGGGAAGGGATCTGTGAAACTTCATCGTAAGTTTTCGGATTCCAACATAAATGGACTTAATTGGAAGATCGTGGGGAATAGCATCATTGCGGACGTAACGAAAAGATTGAACAAACCTACTTGGACTAACTGAAATTTTATTAATTGAGTTTTAATCACTGCCCTGTCAGTCGAAAATATGGAAATCTCTTACGGGCGAAGTCCGGTTAGGGGGTAATTTCAATGCTCCTGATTCGTTGTTATTATCAGCGTAGGCTCTAACGTCTAGTTATGCATTTGCAGAAATTTCCTTGTCGTAAAGATTTATTTTATATATTTAAAAGAAATCTGTCCCTCTTTTCGGAAATAAACATCCCATCTTTGTTTTCTAATTAAGTTTAATCTATTTCAGCGTAGGTATTGCCTAGGTATTACTATATTCACAGCAGCATTAAAAATTAAGATGATTGATAAGTTAAAGAATTGGGTAACTTAACAAATATTGAATGAAATCAAATATTCTAAAATTCTTTTCGGAAAAAAAAAAAAAAAAAACTGGTTAATATTTAAAATATGATTCTTTAAAAAAAAATTATGATTATTAAAGTTATTTGTATCGTGTGACATGCAAAATTCTTTTAGATTAACTTTTTATTTATCTCTTATTTGCATCTTTCCCTTACAATTTATTCATATGTGCCTGAGTTATTTATTACACAAAAACGTGATTTTCAATTTAGATGTCTTATTGGAAAATATCTTGTATTGAATTAAAAACCGTGGAGTTAGAAAATTATAATAAATATTTATATATTTTTTTATTTATTTCCCTGCAATTTCATTATAATCGAAAAGAATAAAACTGTATAGGTTGGTGCATATTGTTAATACATTTAAAAACCATTAAAACAATAAGAAATTTAATATTCTCTTGGACTAGAGGAAAAATATTTTGCATCTTCACAGATAATGACCATAAATGACTGGACACTTTCGATTTCAGCCTTTTTTTTTTTTATATCTCAAAAAATGCTAAACAAATCATCTTGAAACTTCCGGAGTGTAAAAAAGATGTTATACATCATGTATATCAGTTAAAGATTTGCACCAAACGTTAAAGAGGAACCAGTAAAAAAATAAAGAAAATTGAAAATATTTGGCATTATCCTGTAAAAAAGAGACGATCTAGCTGTAGCATGTGCCTATGGGACTCTCTCCCATTTTTTTCTATAATTTTTTAAGTTTCTATCGCTTGTAATCCAGGAGATATAAAGGTTTCTTTAAAAAATTGCCCCAAAAAATCACTTTTTTAGCTACAACACGCAAGGTATTAACTGTAATTACTGGGTAATAACAGTACAAGGTATTAACTGTTAACCCAGTTATTACTCGGTTTAACCCAGTGCAAAGCTATTTTCGGGAAACATGACATATAACATTAGACATAGTATACTGCAATTAGAAAGAAAAAAATATCAAATATCTAATAAAATGTTAGCAATTTTACTAAATAATTATTAACTGCGCATGCGTAAAATTTAGCGAAATTTCATTTGCATTATTTAATAGCCAAACGCATTGAGATATTTATATAAAAACTCCAAACAAGTATCGTGTCAACTCAAAAAGTTTTATACCATAGAATGAACCGCTTTTCAGTTTCTCTCGAAAAAAAAGCTAAACTATAAGAGATATTACTCACATTCTTATTTTGATTCAATGAATGGTTATACAGTTTTCTGTGATTGTAAATAAATGTTGAGAAAAGCCCCTTATCAATTTCTCATTTTTGGGAATAGCGGAAATTCAGTTCATTCTATGGCGTAGAACTTTTTGAACCTTTTTTTTCAAAAAAACAAAATCTTTTAATGCGAAACAATGAAATCTCGCTGGAATTTATTCTTTAAATTTAAAGATAAATATTTTTCAAATGCATTTCACCATATTTTATTAATTCATATGCATTTAATTAAAAAATTATATTAATTTCTCTGTGAGACATTTAAATGTGACTTTTAAATGTATTTAATAAAAATAGATTAATTCTAAGGAATTTTTCTTTTGTTTTATCGTTCTTTTCGTTTGTTTAATTTCTTTTTTCTTTTTTTAATAGAACGAGAGGTAACTATTTTTTTTTTTTTTCAGACAGAAAAATAGCGTGTTTGCTATTTTACTGTACGGCAGTAAGAGGAAAATAAATATTCTACAACTAAACACATCTCGAAAGAAAATAATAATAAAATAAATAATTACATGTATAAAGGTATTATGCATTTGTCACAATGTATTCATCAGGAAACACACTTGCAAAATAGATATTAAATTGCATTTAGGACAGAAATAATAAATGTAAAATTTCCCTTTCTTCTTTTTTCTCATTTCGTTCATTTTTCTTTCCTTTCTTTTCTTTTCTTTTCCTTTATTTCCTTTGTGTGTGTGTGTGTTTGTGTTTGTTTGAAACACTTAAACTCACAAAGAAACACTTTTTTGCCTGTAGATTAAAAATCTTCTGAATACTTCAGGCAAAACTTGTAAAACAATTGCACATAATTATATCAAAATAAAAGCTAAATTATGAGGAGTTTTACTCACACTTTTATTTTAATTCAATGAATTCCCATTGGTTATAGAGTATTTGCTAACTGTAAATAAATATAGAGAAATCCCCCTACTATCTTCTTCGTTTTTTTTTTTTTAGCGGAACTGAAATTTTGTTCATTCTAGAACTCGTTATTTTTTGAATTTACACGATACTCTTGTTTGGGGTTTTCATATCTCAATAATTTTGCCTATTAAATTATGCAAGGGAATTTTTGGAAAAGCTTGTGCATGCGTAGTTAAAAATTATTTACATTTTTGCACTCTGATTGCAGTATGCTGTGTCTAATGAAGTGTAGTATTCCATATTTCCTAAAAATGGCTTTGCACTTGGTTCAATACCCTACGTTTTACAATTAAAAATGTGATTTTTTTTTTTTTTTTTTTTTTTTTTTTTAAGAAACCGTTATATCTCCTTGAATATATGTGGCTGAACCATAAAAATTTATGCAGATAATTAGAAGAATTATCATAATCATGTGCTACAGATAAAACGAGTTTCAAGCATTACTTTGTACAGGTGATCCAAAATATTTTGACATTTAATTAATTTTTTACTGGCAGTCTTTTCTTAAGGACAAAACTTTTACTGAAATATATGAGGTGTAACACGTTCTTTATACTCTCAAAGTTTCAAAGTAATTTCTCGAGAAAATTTCTATATATTTAACAAAACGTCTAAATTCGAACGTGTCTAAATACTTATTGGTAGATAGATATATATAGAGCCATTTATGTATTAATAGAAGGATATTAACAGTAGTTATGTACACATATTTAAAATTCTTAAGAAAAACAATATATATATATATATATATATATATATATATATATATATATATATATATATATATATATATATATTTAATATTTATTCTTAATAAATTATTTTAAATAATGTATTTCCAAAATTCTCTCATTTAAAAAAATACCGACTTATTAGTTCATACATTTAAAAAAAAAAAAAATTATTATTATTGTTATTATTATTATTATTTTATATGATATTACACTTAATAAAATCTAAATTTTATAAATTGTTTTCTAAATAACCATTTATACTCTAAAACATTAAAATAAATCATAATTTTCTTAAAAATAAAATATTTTCTTTTTCAGTTCAACTGTATATTTTCTCGGTGGAAAGTTAATACAAAATGATGGAAATATAATTTTACGTTAAATGCGAAATGGCTTTTCCTATTGCTCTTTTTTTCTATTTTAGGAAGCTATATTTAACAATTTTCCGAACTAAAGTACTTTTAGACGTTCAGTTTTTATTAGAGGCATAGAAATTTCTTATTATGCAAGAATAGCTGTTACGCTAGAGAGGCTAAATTATAATTAAATTTCTGCATATAGATAATGCTCTGCATATATATATTATTTTTAACGTATTTCTTGTTCAAATAAATTTCAAAGTAATGAATTTTAGAGAAAGTAAAAGAAAGTTTGAATACAATTTTCAGTAAACTGGTTACACTTTTAAAGTTTTATTATGTAACATGAATACATAGTTAACATGAGTACAGTGTTCTGATTTTTAATTTAATTTTTTTTTTTTTTATGGACCTGTCTAGAAGAATGCTTAATTACAAATTTTGTAACTCTGCTTTTTTCGTTGAATTTAAAATATAGATTTTTTTCCTGCAATAAATGTAAACATGTTATTAAATAAATTTATAGAAAAGATCAAAACAAGTTAGCATAGATTTTGGTTTTCTTTTTTTTTTTTTTTTTTTTTTCTCTTCTTTCTTCCTTTTTTTTTTTTTTTTTTTTTTTTTTTTGTGTGTGTGTGTGCAATATTTAGCGAAATCTTTTTTCGCATCTGAAAACTTAACTCTTTGGCTACAAAATTATGCTAGAAGTATCAATTAAATGCTTGCATAAGCGACACCGAAAACACTTTTATACAGAGCTTGTAACAAACTAACTTAACTACAGAGCTTGTAACTATATAAGTTTAGTATGCTTCCTGGGTATGCCGACTAACCTGCGCACGGCGTTAGTTAGCGCTTACTCATTGAGGTGAGTTGACATAACGCAATATCGAATAATTAAGCAGAATACAAAGAATTTCAATGAAAAATATTTTATTTTGCCAATATATATATATATGTTGCAATGATATTTAAACAAAAATTTCTTTTTAAATGTATAAACAAAAGATGATTTCATCAAGTAAAATAAATTATGCTTGCTGTTATAGTTACGTACACTTACTGTAATAGAAATAATGTTTGAAATCAACCAGGAATGTAGGAAATGTGCACTGTAAACATTTTTCAGAAAATAAGGATTTATTAAGGTTTTATTTTATTCGTATTTTACCATTTATTTATTTACCATTTATTTATACCACCATTAATTTGAAAATATTTCTTCAGACCATACTTAAAAAAACTGTCGTACAATCATTTAACTGGAGTAATGTCAATTAACTACAATTTTACTTCTGTTTTTACCATTGCTCTTCAGAATGTAATAAACGAGGGGGAAATGGTAAAAATCCATAAGAAAGCGTGGGATGAAAAAAAAAATAACACAAAATGTTAAGTGTGTAAAAAAAAAAAAAAAAAAAAAAAAAAAAAGAGGCTTACACCGGAAGAAACAAAAGGACAAAACTGACTAGAAAAAGCCATCGAAGAGCGGGAAGGTACTCGGGTCGGGGCCATAAATCTATCGTTGAGGGTTTAATACGTCTCGCTTATCGTGTGACTCGGTGTATAGTTTTAGATCTGACGGTTTGGCAACGTTCACATTTTAAATTTCTTTTATAACGGGTTGTATTCAGCAATCTTCTTAAAAAAAAAAATAATAATAAAATAAAATTGCTTTTCAGTCCTTGCATTGTAAATGAAAGGACACAAGGACTGTATTTGTGAGGTAAGTAGTAAGATTCTAATACTTTGTATTATATTTAGCGAGTAATTTAGATTTTTTAAAACTTATTTTATGCTCTCTTAACTACATAATTAAAATATGATTAACAACTGTTATCTAAAAATACTGTCGAACACATTCACACAAAGCTGCCGTTTAAAAAACCGCTCTCTTTCAGCGAATGTTTTTAAAATGCGCGTTCCTTTATTGAAACAGGTGTGTTCCGATTTCGACCAATTATACTTTGGTCGTACAAAACTAAATAAGAAGTACTGACGTGATTGATATTTCACCAAATCAAAGCGATTTATTTTGTATTCAAGATGATCAGGAAACCCTTGATTTTATGAAAAAAAGACCTGCTTTTGTCATTTTGTATTTAATGTTCTCCAGCGCTCACAGAAACTGTCGAAGGAAAACCTTCACCTAGTCTTGGCCTGAGTCTGAGGGTAAAAACTCTTTATCTTAGAATATTTTTTCAACTTTTCAACTAACTTCAAGGACAATTGTCTTTAAGATATGTTATAACTATACAAACTAACTCCATATCTAAGTATGCCAAATATCCCACAGGGATACTTATAATAAGATGCATATCACATAATCATAAGCATAAGATTATGAAACATGTTGTAATTACAATTAACCTCTCTTTCAAAAACCACTAAGTAAAGTTCCATGACGTCATGAAGTGGTATTTGACAGGAGATGGGTGGCAACAGCCAAGGAAGAGAGAACGGAGTTTTGGATGGAACGAGAGAATGACATGTTTAGTTAATTAGAGAAGAATAATTTTATTTGTGTTTTAAATGTTTATCTATGTTTTGTGCGTTTTTTTTAGTAGTGTCTTATTAAATGTTTTCGTCTTTAAGTACGAGGTGTTTTATTTCAAAGCCACGTCTGAATTTATTTAATAATTAAGTGACGGTGTCTCCAATCGAGCAGAGACCAGGATCGAATTTTACTGGCGCAGCCTTTCACTAGGATAGAAAAGGATACCTAAAAATTGGGGAAGGTAAGAGCTTTCGTGTATATGCCCAAATATTTTAAGTGTACATTTTAAAAAATGTTTTTTTTTATATAACATAAAATGATAATAGAACGCCAGATCTAAGTTTTTGTTCTCAAATACATTCGAACAAAGTTCACGCCAGTGATTGTTTAATTTTAATACAGTGTGAATGTATTAAGTGCATTATATTTTTTTTTCGCTGGTAAATAACAGCATACGATGTCACGCCAGTGATTGTTTAATTTTAATACAGCGTATATGTATTAATTACATTTATTTACGGCAGTGAATAAAGGTTTAATATTTCACGCCAGTGAATATTAATTTTAATACAATGTAATTTTTTTTTATTTACTTCAAAAAATATAGAGTTGCTTATCTGTTAAATATCTACAACTGTAGATCTTGATATTTCCCCCCTCAGTTTGATATATATACATATATATATATTGGTTTGTTTGCTCTCCGAAATACGGAGTCAAAAGTATTTTGTGTGATGAAATAAATAAGAGTAAATATCGTATTTTGTTCATGAAATTGGAAAATCTAATTTTTTTTTAGAATATTTATATTTTAATGAATGTACCTAATATAAAATATATATGAGAGTTAATTCAATTTAGTTATTAAGTGCTGAAATTACACAAATAGTGTTTTGTTTATTTCATTTAATAACGAGCCATAATAAATTAGTTTGTTTCGAACGAAATAGCTATTGCTGACAAAAATCGTCTGCGTTATTATTATTTTTATTTTTTTGTTCCATTTCATTATTTTATAGAAAGAGTAAATTTTTTTTCTTCTTTTCTGTGTTTATGCTTATGACACATGGTAATTATATAAAAAGTGTTAAAGATTACATTTTTTTTTTTTTTTATTGTTTATTTTTCTTTACAAACGTTGAAGTAAGCTTATGATAGAAATGTTTGTTTATTCATTTCATATGAAATAAAAGTGTTGGCTTCAATAAAAAATAAATTGGATAAATAAGAAAAGAATTTTATTTTATATTTCATTGCGTAAGGAAAAGTAAATATGCACGACAGTGTGTTTTAAATTATTTCTAATGTGTGAAAATATCATTCACGTATACAGATATCAATTGATTTAGGTATAAATTATGGGTTTTGTATATGGTATATAATTTCATTTCCATTAATATTTAACAAAGTGTTTTAATCAGCACCACCTTGGGAAATTTTTGCTAAGTTTCTCGTTCAGAAAATTTTAGGTGTATAAGATGGCATATTTGGGTCGCGCAAAGAAAGAGGATTTGAAATTGTTGGGTGTGGAGTTGAATCTTCAGGTCACGAATGAAATGACTGCAAGCGATTTACGCAAATTAATTACCAAAGATAAAGAATATGACGAAGAGTTTACTAAGAATCAGCTCGAGATTATTATCGAAGATAGGAAGCTCCAGGAGAAACAAGACGCTGAAAAGCAATTCCAAGAGCAAGAGATTGAAAAACAAAAACGCGAATATGAATTTGAGTTAGAAAAAATCCGTTTGGAAGCTGAAAAGTTTAAAGTAGCACCGATTTCTGAAGCTAAGAGTGGTACGCAAGATTTAACAAAAATCGATTCAAAATTCGAAATGAAATATGGAGATATAGTGCTGTTTTTGACTTTGTTTGAGCGTCAAGCCAAGAGAATTAATCTAGATAAATGTAACTGGGTGTCAGCTCTTTTAGCTCTTATGCCAAAAGAAATCACTCAATTAATAGCTCGTGAATCAGAAGAAAAATTTGACGATTATGATTATATCAAAGATTTATTATTAAAACGATTTAAATTAGGCCCTGAACATTTCAGACAGAAATTTGTGAAACATCAGCGAAACCCTACTCGATCTTGGCGAGACTTTGTTTTCGAAATAACAAGCTACTTTGAGGAATGGCTTGAAGGAGTTGCAGTAAACGATTTTGAAGGATTGAAGAATCTTATGATTACGGATCAGTTAAAAAGACGCGTTCCAGGTGATATCCGAGAACATTTCGTCGATGACTGGGCTAAGTTACTTGTTCCGGGTATTTTAGCTGATAAGTTGGATGAGTACGAAAGTGTACGATTGAATGCTAAGGGATCCGGTTTGGGTGATATGAAACATAGAACAACTAGTAATTACAAACCTGATTTTAAAGACTTTAGCAACAAACAAAAAGACGAACAGCCATCTCGGTAATTTAGGACATCATTTCCTCCAAGAACTGATCAAAATACAAGTTTTAAACCTACTTGTTTTACGTGTGGATCTGTGGGGCATTTTTCTAGAGTTTGTTCCAAGAATTCCAAGAAAACATCAATTCGTAATGCCGTAAGTAATGTGGTTGAAGCCAAAGACATCGAACGAAGTTGTAACTGCTAAGGTGTCAATTCCTGTGTCAACCTCTATGCCGATTAAAGATGGAATTGATGATTTGAAATATGTAAATATCAAATGTGGAGAAAAGGTTTTGAAGGCAATAGTGGATATTGGAGCACAAATTTCAGTCTTACGTGCAGATTTGGTCGATAGCGACTTTGGAGAAGGGGATGGAATTATTTCGGCTTTCGGTGAAAAAGAAGTAGCTGCTCTAAAGATTTTTGACCTAAAGATAGTGGATGGGAAACACGGCAATGTACCTGTAACTTGTGCAGTGTCGAAGAAACTTGTGAATGATATGCTAATTTGTTCAACTGCTTATGAAGTTTTAATGGAGAATGTAGAATTAAATGGATGTATGAATCATGTACTTGCAAAATTAAATGAGAGCATTGAAAAAGAAAATCAGGAAGAACATGATGAAAAGAAAAACATCTCAACGTCCCTTCAACTCAATGCTGAGATTACCGATGATGAAAGCAATGGAAATAAAGAAGATTTTATAAAATTACAATTAGATGATGAAGATTTAAAGAAATCCTGGTTTTATGCCAAAAATGGGAAGAATTCATTTAAAATTAGTAATGGAGTTCTTGTCCATTCAGAATGCTTATGTGGAGAAAATGTTGATCAAGTTGTTCTGCCCACATGCAAAAGAAAAGAAGTTCTTAGGATGGCACACGAAATACCATTGGCTGGTCATCTAGGCGAACAGAAAACAAAGCACAGAATAAAATATTCATTTTATTGGCCAAGTCTCAAAGAAGACGTTAAAAATTTTTGTGAAAGTTGCAAAACCTGCCAATTACGCAGAACAGTTTCCTATAGTTATCGTATACCGATACAACCCATCGTTAGGCCAGAAATTCCATTTGAAGTCTGGAGTTTGAACTGTATTGGATCTTTAGAACCCCCGTCTCGAAGAGACATAAATATGTGATTTGTGCAGTTGACTTATGTACTAGATGGGCTGAGGCTATTCCCGTGACTAACATCAATGTTAAAACAACTTGCAATAATCTGATGAGAATATTTACACAGACAGGGTTCCCCAAAGTAATATGTACAGACCAAGGTACTAATTTTACTGCTAAATTAAGTGAAGCATTTGTGGAACTTCTTGGAGTTTCTCCGAGGTTTGCAACGCCAGGTCATCCAGAAAGTATGGGTGCAGTGGAACGTTGGAATCGAACATTGAAAGATATGTTAAATAAAAATATACAGGAATATGGATCTAACTGGGATTTACATCTTCCATATCTACTTTTTGCTTACAGAGAAGTTCCTCATAGTACGACAGGTGTTTCTCCGTTTCAGTTAGTTTATGGGCGTTTGCCTCCTGGACCATTGTCACTATTGAAAGACGTATGGACTGGTGAGAGGAAAATTCCCACTTCAGCTTCCGCATCAGTTGAAAAATATATATCAGAACTAGTTGAGAAACTAAGAAAAGCACATGAAATTGCATCATAATATGCTCAGGATTCTCAAGAAAGATATACTTCGCGGTATAATTTGAGAGCAAGAGATAAACAGTTTAATGTTGGTGATAAAGTACTAATACTAGTTCCTTCATCTTCGCATAAATTACTTAAAACTTGGATTGGCCCAGCTACTGTCGTTGAAATCACTAGACCACATTCAGCCTTAGTTGAATTAGAGAATGGGTCCAAAAGAGAACTGCATTTTAATAAGCTCAGACCATACGTTGCTCGAATTGACCATGTTGGCCTAATATTTGATAAAGATAAAGATTTTGGTGATATTCATTACGCACCATTCGGAAATGGATGCTTAACTCCTAAAGAAATAGCGGATCATATTGATAGTTTAGATTTAAATTTTGAAAAGAAAAATGATTTGAAAAATGTAATATGCAAATATAATAATGTTTTCAGCACTAAAACCGGAATAGCTAAAGTAGAAGGACACAGTGTCCGCGTTACTAGAGATTGCTGTCCTAAAAGACTACGTCCATATAGAATACCGATAGTTATGCAAAAAGAAGTGGATCGACAGATTCAAGAATTACTTACACTTGGACTAATCGAACATAGTAACAGCGAATGGGCTCATCCTGTAGTTTGCGTTGCCAAAAAGAATGGAACTGTTAGGTTATGTGTTGATTTTCGTTTATTGAACAGCTCTACCATCCCAGATGCATACCCCATGAAGATTGCCAATGATCTTATTTACTTGATTGGTAATTCGCAGTTTATTTCTGTTCTAGATCTCACGAAAGGGTACTGGCAAATACCTATGAAAGAAGACAGCAAACATTATACTGCTTTTACTACCCACTCAGGGCATTTCCAATGGAATGTCATGCCATTTGGTATGAAAAACGCTGGTAGTACATTTCAAAAATCTATAGACAAAGTTTTAGAGTGTCATAAAGATTATTGTCGTTCCTATATCGACGATGTTGCAGTATTCTCTACCACTTGGAGTGAACATATAACACATTTGAAAGCAGTTCTCAAAACATTCCAAGAAGTTGGTCTTACAGTTAATTTAAAGAAATGCGATTTCGGAAAGAATGAAGTGAAATTTTTAGGCCATATTATTGGATCAGGAAGACATACACCCGATCCCGAAAAAAACCGAAACTATAAGAAAAATTTGCAGGCCTATCACCAAAAAAGAACTTTGTAGTGTAATTGGTTTGGCTAATTATTACCAGGAATACATTCCAAATTTTGCTTTAGAAATTCTTCCCTTGACTGAATTAACAAAGAAAAGCGTACCTAATGAAATTCCCTGGTCTGATGCCCAAGAAACAGCCTTACAAAAATTGAAACACCATTTAATGAATATGCCATATCTATATACGCCTAATATAGCAAAGCCATTCAAATTGTACACTGATGCTTCGAGCAAAGCTATAGGAGCATGTTTATCTCAGTCGGACGATTCTGGCAAAGAACATCCGATTGCTTTCTTTAGTAAAAAACTTTCTCCGTGCCACGTCAGATGGTCAACGATCGAACGAGAGGCTTACAGTGTGCTGACTGCTCTACGAAAGTTTGATACTTGGCTCTTCGGTGCAGAAGTCGAAGTAATTTCCGATCACAATCCTCTGACTTTTCTGACCCAAACAATGCCACACGGCGCAAAGTTAGCACGTTGGGTTTTAGCTTTGCAAAGATATAATCTAAAAATTACGTATAGGAAGGGAAAAAAATCATGGCAATGCCGATTCTTTATCTAGACTTCCTTAAAATATTTTAATAGTATTTCAGTTATATCTAATTATTCAAATTTAATTTATCTCGTGATATACTATATAATTCATGTGCATATTATAAGGGTTGTTTGTAAGATATTTAATGTTAGATCAATTATTTGTGTGTATTGCTGTTGTTGTTTATTGCTGAATATACTATGCATTTATTTTTTTTTCTTTGGGCATATGCAGAAGCTCTTCCTAAAGATTTTATGATATATGCATTTTTTTTTTAATAAACTCTTGATATAAACTTTTAGGATTTACATATATGAACATTTATTTTATGAACATTTTCTTAGAAACTCTTAGTATTATATCAAAAACTATTCAGCATTATCATGAATGTGAACATTTGTGTAGAAACTCTCTATATCATGAAACAGTATCTAAGTTTGGTAGCATCATAGTCACTCCTGTGACGTATGAGCTCAAAAAGGTGGGACGAGTAAAGTTCCATGACGTCATGAAGTGGTATTTGACAGGAGATGGGTGGCAACAGCCAAGGAAGAGAGAACGGAGTTTTGGATGGAACGAGAGAATGACATGTTTAGTTAATTAGAGAAGAATATTTTTATTTGTGTTCTAAATGTTTATCTATGTTTTATGCGTTTTTTTTTTAGTAGTGTCTTATTAAATGTTTTCGTCTTTAAGTACGAGGTGTTTTATTTGAAAGCCACGTCTGAATTTATTTAATAATTAAGTGACGGTGTCTCCAATCGAGCAGAGACCAGGATCGAATTTTACTCACTATAAGCAGAATATAAATTTGACGGACAGAATCCCCAAACCAAAATTATAATGATCGAAAAATATTTTGAACAGACAGAAAAAATCAGAGATATTTATTTCGTGACAGTTTCAAGCAATCTGAATTTACCATGAATTATGTATCGTATACCTACACTCCAATCCACTAAAATGGTAACGTTTTGTCTTTATTGTGGTAGGAAATGCAGGTTGCGTATCAACTAACCCAGATTTGTCCATCAGCAAAAATATGTATATTTTTTTTTCTTCTGATAAATATTATTTATCGTGTCACAATATTTTATTGTACTATTTTATGCTGTATTTTAATGATTATTTTTTAAGTTATTTTGTCATAACGAATGCAAGGCACTTCTCTGGTCATGGAGTGATGAAATATCTAATATTTTATCTAACTAGAGTAATTCAACATTATTAATTCAAAAATTTAAATATATATATATATATATATATATATATATATATGTAGCTTCAAATATAATAGTTTAAATTCAGAACGGCAATCGAAATTAAAATAGATAAATATGCATGTACGCTTTTATTCCAAGTTTTAAAATAAAAAATAATGTATTTAAATTAAAATAAAATCCCCAAAACTATTAAAACTTTTAAATTCCCCAAAATCTCAAAGTCGAATATTTTTTTATTAAATTACATTAATTATATGTATGTTCGAAAAGTAAAAATATTAAGATGACAAAAATCTGATGTTTTCTAAAAAATACATTTTGAAAGTTAATTAGAAAATTATTTCTGACATACAACAGAAATATTACCCAAATGTCCCGCAAAATTACCCAAAACGTTCATCACTTTTGCTCACTATTTAATCGCCCCCCCCCCCGACATTAAAAAATTGTGGCAAAAATTAAAAATCAGATTTTTTGAGAAAGTAATGATTTGAAAATAATTTTGAAATTCGTATGCATATTCTGAACCTAATAGACTGATTCTAAAAGATTGTAAAAAAATCCAGTGGTTAAAATCCTCTTTAGCCTGATGATTGTAATTTCCACACACTATAAATCTTAAAACTATCAAAATGCTAAGTACAGACAAATAATATTTGTATCGAATCTGACTTACTATAAAATGTGTTACTTGCTCTTCTAACTTGAGTGACAATACTCAAGGTAAACTCAGTAATAGACGATGCTGTCCATAGCAAACTATTCTTACTGACATACATTAGCATGGCAAGCCTATCACAAAATCTTATAGTACTCATAAAGTAAATAATTCTGGTTTATGCTACAACGTGCTTTGCGAGAAAATTGAAATTGAATTGCGAATATGATACCCAACAGTTCTGTAAAATGATATCCCGTTCCAGACAGTTTTGTTAAGCAAATTATTTGCAAACTATTCTCAAACAAAGCATATTTTGCGCATCTCGAACACTAATTAATAACAAGGCTATATGAATTTAGAAAACACATCCGGGATAAGTGTATTCTTGACCCTAGTGATAATAAAAAAAAGAAGAAGAAGAAGAAGAAGAACTCTGGTAGTTAGAGTTTTTTCAACCTTCCTAAACTAAATTTTGAAGCAGCCTAAAATACTTATTTAATTGATTTGTTAAACTATGTCAAACATTGCCACCACTTACAATTCATACAAAGAAGAAAGAAGAAGAGTTCCTGATATTAACTGTTGAACGGCATGTTAAATTAATATCTAAAGGTGCGATCAAAATGTGTTGTGAGACTGAAAGTGATGGATATATTTGTACCAAACTTCAAATACGAAAAGAACTTCCAGGGTTTAACAACAAAGGACTAAATATTCTTGCACCTAATATTTAATATTTATCAAGTATTGATAAGCACATTTCAAATTCGTACATTTCTTTATTCTATATATATATATATATATATATATATATGTGTTAAATTACGTAATAATTATGTAATTATTACTTTTATAGTGCTATTTAATTAACAGATGCCAACACGAATTTTGAAAGATATTTTTCAAAGTACACTTAAAGAAAAAGAAAATCCGATAGAATTTTTTTTTCACTTTTCTTTCATTATCGATGTCAGAGGGGAGCTGTTAAATAATGAAGTAAATTGATAAAACTTTTTATGTGTTCTATTGGCCACTTTATGAAATGTTTTCATTCTATGGTAGTAAGATGTTTGATTTTTATTTTATTTTTCATGATATATTTTTCAGAAAAAACTATTTTTACTTTTTTTCTACTTTTCAATGTTACCAGGGTACGGCTAAATATTGAGCAATATTTATGAAAATTCTAGTAAGATCTAACTTGCCCAATACAAAACTTTTCCAAACTATGCCAAAATCGATTAAAAAAAATAGCATGTTTCAGCCCGTTTTAATAAATATATCCTTTTCCAATATTTGCATTTAAAAATTAAAATCTCCCAAATAACATCTTTCATAAACTCAATCTTACATAATGTCTTTTTCTGTAAAAAATAATTTGACAAAATGTATACTATTAAAAAAAATAATGAACAGTTTCTTTTGAGAGAAGATTGTTATTCTGCTGACGGAATTTCAGACTAAAATTCCATTAGTTTTATTTTAGACGTTTACTCTCAAAATAAAAGATTCCCCAAAGAGCAAATAGATTTTAAGTTTAAAGTTTTAATGTATAGAATTGCATTTCTTTGTGGTAACTTTAAAGAGTTTTTATTGAATTTATTCTTTCGCATCTTTAATTGTCGATTACCAATTGATCAGCATTTTTTTTTTTTTTTTTTTTTTTTTAATTGGATAATCATTGTATGTCAAAAATGTTGTCGGAGATTTTTGTATGCGATGATTTCCACAAATTTCTGTTTAAATTGTCTAGTAGAAATTAATACCTTGATAAAAAAAAAAAAAAAAAAAAAAAAAAAACATCGGGACTGCGAAACGTAATGAGTTCAAAGCGGTTTTTCTGAAAGTGTTGCGTACGTTATAGCACTCCAATCGTCCTTTAGTATGAGTAGACTCTTTAATTGGACAATAAAAATGATATTTATATCACCATTTTTCTACGTCACTTTCAAGTCGATACCAGAAAAAGCATTCTTTAGTTTTACTAGAGATTTTCAAATCTACAAAGATCTTCTGCTGGGACAATTATGCACTATTTTCAGGACATAATTATCTCAGCATTTTTGTAGGGTTAATTGTCATCAGAATGCTTTATTATCACCATTCTCCAACTACCGGTGTAACACTAAGATTTACAATCTCTCAAGCACAAATCGCTGATTTTCTTTAACCTCTTAATGACCTTGTAATTTTCAAGAAATCGATAAAAAAAAGTGCCTATTTTTTTATTATTATTATTCAAGAAAATTGTTTAAAATAAAGTCTATGAACAATATATGTATTCATTTTTAATATTTGGATTTTTTTTTAGCTTGAAATCAAGAAAACTTAATTTTTCAGAAACATCAACAATCAGGTTTATTATGACTGAATGTTGGTTTTCCAGTAAGTAGGGGAAATAAAATTAGTGTTTTAAACATTAACCACTTCACTGGCTATCCCGAAATAACTTGGGGGGAAATTTAGCCTTCCACACATAACTGTGGCCAGTGAAGTGGTTAAAAGAGAATTTTATAAAAAAGAAAATTTTTGTATAATACAACACTATACGTATAATACACTGTCCTCAGATTCTCTACCCGAACTTTCATAAATGTCATTTATTTCCGTACCAATCTCAGATGATTGTGTACTAAAATTAGAATCCGAATCATTTTGCGATTCTGACTGCATATTGTACACAATATTAAAATAAATAAATAAATAAATAAAAATATCCCCGAATCCAAAACCTTGTGTAATTCAAAAACTAATCTGACCTAAGAATACAAAATAAGTATTAGAAATATTTATAATTGGATTGTGATGAAAATTTAAAATAAACCTACTAAATCCAATTACATCTTAAATAGTCTGCTGCTTCCATCTACAATGTAAAATAAGAAAATAAAATATGGCTATCTGAAACGGCTTGATTTCAAATCTCTTTAATGGGTTACTTTTGAACACTCCCGCCCGGAAATATCACGAGTATGAGAAATAGAACGAAAACTTACCAGTCATTTTCACGGGAGCGAGAAGAAAGGGGTTGAACAAACACAGAAATTAGTTTAGAATGTACTTAATACACTAGTAAAGATTTTAGCTGTTGAAATGCAACATAAAAGCCACTAAAATATTTCACTTCACGTTTTGAAGATAAAATACGAAAAACGTCATAGCTAAATGGACTATATTCCCACTTTGGGTTCGAGGCTACAAGAATATCAGCTGGTTAGGAAAACAATCCTCAACTCTACCATAGAAAAGCATTGTGGTTTGCAATTTTTTATCTTGCAATATTATTTATAAGAGTTACAGATTACATGAAACTGAAGTAAGAGTGATATAGTGATACCTTTGTTTTGTTTTTAATCCAGTTTTAGTAATATACTTTAATATTAATCAACATATGTAATATTAAAAGTTGCCATGTGAACTGTGGCGACGTTAACAAATTTAAATGGATGTTCCATTAAAAAATTCCTTTATTAAAGTGATTGAAATTCTAATTATTTAAGCTTTGATGTCTATATATATGTGTGTGCACATAAAATGTTCTTATTAATCTTTTATTCATTATATATATGTGTGTGTGTGTATACATAATAAGTTCTGCAATTTTACGGTATATAATAGTTTTAACTTTATCATTCGATTCAGTTGTTTACATTTCTATTATGTTCTTGTTTAAACAGATGCCTGATTATTAAGTTTCACTGAAGAAATATTTAGGAAAATGTTATGCGTAACAATAAAATGGCATCTTGAATATAATTTGTTTACAAAATATCGGCCACGTGTTCGGCGATTTTACCTACTGTGACGTCACAGGAATATTGTCCATTACATTAATCCTCATTCATTTTAATAAATTCCTCATTCAGGCTAAGGAATTTAAATGAAACAGTCTTGAGATTTCTTGACGTTCATTCAGAGAAGCTGTCCCTTTCCATTTCATATACCTAATTTTTCAATTTCACTTACGTTTAAAATGATGGAAATTAGAATCAGATTTACTCTTATATTATATTACACCACATTACATTTATATTTTGATAAATTTACTCGGAAAGTGCATTTTGTTAGTATGCTGATGATTAAAAAAAAATCGTTTTAGAATGTTTGATAAACTTAAATTAATATGAAAATAAATAAATAGAAATAAAAATATTTAAAATTCAAAGCACCTATATAAAACTACTACTTCTGGAGTTATAATTGATTATAGTGTATGAACAACACTAAACATTTTGTAAATATCTGTACTTGAATTTTTTAGTTATTCAATTTCAAAATCTTGAAGTTTTTATAATATTGCAGTAATTATACAAGAGTTGCAAAAAAGCGTATTTCTTTCTCTTTAAAATTCCTGATCACAGATATTTTGATTGGAAGAATTTCATAAAATCTGGCATAGGTAGAATCACAATTGTCACTGGCACAGCTTAATTAATTGAAATATTAAATAATGCTATCTGGAATTTCGGATGTTTTGAGACATAAACTCATGTTTAATATACTCTTTTTTCTATTCCGACTTAGATTTAGAATAATAAAATCTCAGTAAATAAAATCTCAAGAAAATGTAATTTTAGATACAATCTTTTGCCAGTATATATATATATTTTTTTTTCTCGAAAAATTCGTTGAGTAGCATTAGTAGTTTTCCTTCTAAAACAAATGGAATCCCATAATGTTTAATACTGGTTTGTTTTAGGGATGTAATGAGATATTTTTTGCCGAGATGTTCGGATAGAAAAACATATTTTCATCTACTCAATGTGTTGAATGTCCGAATTATATGATTATTATTTTGGAAGCCCACCAGCAGACCAAAGCTATACAATCACTGAAACATATGTGTTTAAAGAGATTTTTTCGCCATTCTATATTACAATATATCAGTTCAGCATTTATACAATGCATTCATATTGCGCAGCACTAGTTCGACGTAAAACACAACCATTCAACCAAACACAATGCATTTATTTCTCATAACATGGACTTCGAGAGAGCACATCTCAAAGCTTCCCTGAGGGCTGATGTTAAAGCTTGTTTTAAACAATTGAATGATTTTTCACACTTTTCAGTCCAGTTTGATTCTTCTTACTTGGTAAAGAGCTCTTATTATTGCTGAGCGATTTTTTGAAGAAGTGTCAGTAGTATGTACAAAATCCAAAAAGGCTTTGAAGTTCCTGTATTGTGTTTTGGTGTGGCCAGACAATAACTGATTTTTTTTTGCATGAGTTTTAACCACGGTAATAATACACCTAATAAAAGACTTTATTCTTGAAAGTTTTATGCCTTCTAGGACTTAAAATTTGCCTTTCGTAAAATCTGAACCACATTACACAAATATTGTGTAAGTGCTTTCCAAATATATCATGAAATAAGACTAAACCGGCTTCAGAAGTTGGTCTACGGAATACAGTTTCCCTTAGTCATCCGAATGTCACAGGGATTTACATAATCCGAAAAGCATCACTTTAATTTCCCAGAAATTTTGGCCGGGGGATAAGGTTGCATTGCGAAATTGCATCGTAATGTGGTATCTTTGTTTTCTCCGCCAGATAGAGTAGGCTTCACTCCGCTCACTTCGAGAGAGGATCAGTAGATCAGACAGATCAGTAGATCAAATCAAAACATTATCGTTGTTGGAATAAACGGATTTTTTGGTTTCTCACAAAACGAATACTCTGCTACCTTTCATTGAATCAAAATAAAAATTTGGGTAAAAATAGATTATACGTACTGTCAATTCTACCACTTTGACTAAAAATCTACTGAAACGTCACATTTGAAACATGAAAGAGTTGCATTTTTTTTTTTTTTTCAGCAATTGTAATTAAAAACCTTTGTAAGCATTTGTTGTTCCTTTTAATAAGATTTAGGGACATTTTGAGTTTATAATTCAATAAAAATTGCCATTCATTTCAAAACATTTAGTGCTTACCTGTAACCCGTGATTTGCCTGGCAAAAATGAAACGAAAAAAAAAACTTCATTTTCTTCGAAGGTACTCAAAGGATTTCGATGATTATTCAGATTTAGTGTACTTTGAGATGGCATTCCGATCTGAAATACACTAAACTTCAGGATAATTATCGTTTACTGGTAACTCACACATCACTAGAGGAAAATGCGGTTTCCTTTGAAATTGCTGGAATTATTTTGTAAAAAATACATGTATATAGTTTTATAAGGGTTTTAAGATGAAAAACTGAACTTATCTTTTTCAGGAAAATTAAATAATCGCTGGTGAACCGTGTTTTGGACAGGAGCAAAATGTAGAAGAAACCTGGATTTTGTGGAAACTGCTTGAACGTTTTTAAATAAAAATTTAGTGTTAAGATTTGAGACTTTTATTCGGTTTGAATTTTCCTTATGTCTAGGAAAATTAGTTTTCACTGTTACCCGCATTCCTCCCAGGGCCAACAAATAAGAAATATCTTTCTGAAAACAAATCACTGTAATTTACATTGAGACAGAATGAACTTGTTCGTCCAGATACTATGTCTAACAATGTCTCTGAAAGTTATGTATATTACATTTTATAACAATTCTGCATTCCTTTTTAAGATTTGAAAACTTTTTTTTTTTGTCTTTTTTTTTTTTTTTTTTTTTTTTTTCGAAGATTGATAATTTTTTTTTTTTTTTCAAAAACCTATAAATTTAAAAATAAAAAATACAAAGGAAGCTGAAATATTTTTATGTTATTACAAACTTTTATTTTCTAAACTTGCAATTACATGCGTCAAAAACGTGTTTTGTTATTATCATTCATTTTTTTTTTTTTTTTTTTTTTTTTAATTGAAGAAAAATAAACTTTTTCAAAAAGTCGCATTTATTTTACTTTTTTAGAGACTTCCTAAATTAATACATTTAAATAACACTTCCTACAATACATTTTAAAGAAAGTCCTTTTTATTATCTACTATATATTTCTACCATTAAAGTAGTTTATTATTTATGCCTTTATATTATGTTTTCATTTACTACTTTAAAACTCAGTGCTATATTTGGAAAGTAATGTGAGGGACACATCAGTTTCTATGACGACAGCGGATGAATGACACATTTTAATGCGTTGGTTGAAGTTTAAGTGGAATTCGCTAATGCATTGAAAGATAAATAGAGTAAGAAATTCTTGTGTGATTTTCCATTAAACATATCCCATTACATTTAACATTGGAAAGGTCGGGGTTCTAGTTATACATCATTGAAACAATGATAAAAGGAAATGTTTGAACCTTTTTTTATCAGTAAATATATTTATATTGGTTTCTTTTAAATTCTAATAAGCTATGAAAAAAAAGAGTTAATTAAACAATAATAATATTAATTGTTTTAATATAAACATAAAAAATTCTTTAAAGTAACTTATATGCTAGAAATTATAAGAAAGCATTGTATACATATTTCATTGCATATAAATGCATATATTTTGGAAAATAAGTTCAAAAAATCTTAATTTAAGTATACTATCGTTAATGTGTTTTATCACATTTGCATATGTAGTACACAGCACATTTTTTGTCTAATATTAAAAAATAAAGCAAATTATTCATTAAAAAATTCTACTATAATTATAATAAAATGCAATACCAGTAAGGTAGTCACTGCTTAATACAGTCAAGGAAACTTTAAAACCACATTTAAAATAATCACAAATTCAAATTTACTAAAATTAAATAAATGTAGATATAATAATTGCATAATAAATCATTGTAAATCTTGATACAAATTTAAAATTGAACTTCTGTAATAAGAATTATTCGAATAATTTTTTCAATATTATAAAATCGTGGAAAAACATTGGAACCACGAATTTACATTATAACTTACAATGTTATAATATCGTACCTAGTACTTAGGGTGTCTTTTCACACGATTTGCTTCTAAAAGGATTTTTTAATTGTAGTTTGCTAAGGTGTTACATTTCAAAAGTAATATTTCATTCCACACACTTAAAATAGCATATATAAGTTAAAAAGCAGTACAGTATTGCGTTCCGTACAAAAATTCCTCAGATTCTCTTTATGAGATCCAAAATTGCTCATTTGACCAGAAACTCCATAAAATTCATATTATGTTCAGATAGAGAAGATATGGTTGATGCTGATTTATGCACTAATGAATTATATTGTAATAGATATAAATTTTGATTCCTCAGCTGATTTTTTAACAGTAGAGGAATAGATTTACATAAACTTTTTACTCAGTATGTCTTGATAATCAAAAGTGTTCATATTTCAAATTTATGATACAATAACTGTTTTGCTTCAGTATCTGAATCCTGTCTAAATTATAAGTCATCGAACACCCGTGTCATCGTTCAGTGTGTTCAAAAAGCATCAAGACTTCAGTTCTTTTTTTTCTCTTTTTTTCTTTTCTTTCTTTCTTTCTTTTTTTTTTATCCGGAAATACTATTTTTCGCCATAAGAGATTTCTTTTAACATTGATTGTTCTGAATTTCAGCTTTTACATTGTGTCATTTTACAATGTAAAGTTAGGTTTTGAATTTTTCATATTTGATGTTTCTTGACCGAATTAGAACTTTTCGTACAGTTCTAGAAGTGACATGAAGATTAAAGGCAGATATGATGGTTGTAGAAAGCGTATAGTCTTCATTTGTATCTATATACCGCCTCATTTCTTTCTGGCTGACATATTTGATGACGATCTTTATTCTTTGCACCATATCTGAGTGAACTGGAGAGATTAATTTTTATTTTTTTAATTTTGCCAGCAATTTTTCTTGCACTTATTCCATTTTTCCAAAATAAGGTTTTCCTTTTTCATATTCCTAACGTGTTCTATATAAGAAAAGTGTCAACTTTAAGAAAAAAATCAACTATGAGATTTTGAAATATCTACATGTTTTGAAATCTCCGTTGGCTTAAAAAATCTGAGACTTTAATTAACATTTCTGTTCTTGGAATACAAATAACTGAAGATTTTTATTAGCCTGCTGCTCCAGGTTGTAGGAAGCTGATTTCTGAAGTTGATGGTTTTCGGTTCAAATCACGGGTCAGAAGTATATGTTTAGTCAAGACCTCGTATGCGTGTAAAAAACAGGCACTATTATCCATATAATACGTATGATATTGGACATTCGTAAAATGGTCATTGCATATGTCTAAGAATTGTGTGTTAAATAAAGTAATAAGTAAACCCCGATTTCGATATTTTTGAACTTTTGTTTCGAGATTTTAAGATTTTATCTGGTTACATACCAGATAAAATCTGGTACACGTAACTATCGTACGTGCTTTTTAATTAGCGAAAACCGAAGAAATGCAGCACACGAATTAAAAAAAGAAAAAAAAAACTTGTATATTGTTGTCATCGCAAGACTTTTTTCTATATCATTCTATATAACAGTTACTACTTACTTCTTGATAGGTTCAAATGTTGAATCACAGCTCCTCATAGTAAGTTTTTACATATGGAGTATGGACAAATTTAATCAACAAGTTCTGAAATGTAACCGTGCGGAAAACTGGAGATGAAGAGTTATAGCAGCCGATATACACACAAATTAAGTCAGCCTTATTTTTCGTAATAGTTACCTCATTTATCATGTTTGACACATTTACATGCCACACAGAAAGAGATTTCCATTCACTAAGTAAACTGCAGTACAACAGCGTTAACTATTGGCCGATATGAACCCAAATAGAATCAGCTTATTGTTTCATATTGACCCTCACATGTACCAAAAGTTGTTCAATTATACACCATAGACTCTGCGATATAACTTTCCTTTTCACGGGAAAAATTGTAGCATATCAGCGCACCAATCGACAGATATTCTTGGAAATTAAATCAGCATAATGTTTTATAATGGCCTTCTTACAAAACAAGTTTTGTTCAATTATACGCAATATAACCTGAGATATAGCATTACTTTAAATGGAATAAATGGTAATTTAGAAACACCACCTGCTGAGCGATTTTAACTAAAAGTTGATAGACACTAATATATGTCGAGGTGAAACTACATATAATTGAAAGGAAATTTTGTGGAGTAGTTCCTCAAATACAATTGCCACAAAATGTTTGTCAAACACAAAGAGTTTGACAGTCGGACAGTAATCCTTCATAGAAATATTTACAGTACTCAAACGTAATTTATTTTATTTACAAAAAAAATAATTTATATATCTACTTCCAACAATAAATTTGGAATTAAAAAAAAAGGAAAAAATAAGGTAAATAATATGAAATTTTTGTGCGCATACTTCTGGCAACTATTCTGATTTAAAAGAATGTACCAAATTCATTAATTTGTATCGTGTAATATCTTGAATTTACACTACATTGTACTTCATTGTTAAATTAAAGTCATTTTTTATTTCTTCTATAATCAATAAGATAAAGCAATAGTTTCATAAAAATTTTCAATTTCCCATTTTCGATGGTTTGACACATTTTCAGATGTTTACAATACTCTTAGACCATTTTTAGAAAATTTCTGAATGCATTTGCATGCGCCGAAAACTTTTGGCAGCTGTATCTCTGAAACTACTACACAGAATTTCATATGAATTGATATGCAGTCAAACCTTGACATATATTAATGCCCTCAACTTTTAGTTAAGTGTGGCAAAAAAAAAAAACTTACTTATATTTAATTTTGTACGTGAGAAATCATATTTTGTTCTTATTACAGCATACTATCCAGTATACAATTACAAATTAGCCTTTAAAAAATACTTTCGTGAAAAGTAAACATTTTGATATGAATATAATTAAACATATTGATTTAATACAAAGTTATTAATTTTATTAGTACGAGTATCATGTTCTTTTTACTAATATTTAATAAGGTTACGAAAATTGTGACTATAAATGTTACGGTACAATTTTCAGAGATTTGGATAACTGCGACTCAGGAATATATATAATTAATAGTATGAAGATTAATATAATGCAAAGTTTTTCTGTTTTTCCTTTAAATTTGTACAATATGAAAGTGCATAAAAAGTTATCATGACATTCTAACGGAATTTTAATAAACTTAACGGGCCTTCTGATATTTATTTTTGTATGAGAAACTATTATTTTGTTCTGATTACAATATATTATTCTATATCCATACAAATTGGCGTTAAAAAAATATTTATGAGAAAGCAAACATTTTGGTGAAAATATAAATAAATATTCTGATTTAATACTAAGTTATTATTTTTATGAATGGCATGTTCCTTTTATTAATATATCATAAATTCCCTACAATTGCGACTATAGAAGTTACTGTACAGTTTTCAAAGTTTCTGATAACTGGGACTCAGAAATATATATAATGGTCAAAAATAAAATATAATTTATAAAATTGAATGAAGAGCTCACTTAGTATAGCTACATTTATATATTTCGAAATAGATATAACCAATCAAAACAAAAAATCCTTAAAAATAAATGTATAATATTTAAGATTGAAAAATATTGAAAGACTTATTTCTAATATTTGAAAACTTCCAGAAATTATATATATCTCTAAAAAAATGTACTAAGAATTTTATTTTATTTTTTATTATAAAACTTTACAGACAATTGTTAAAAACTTTAACATGACACTTCATTTCTTTTGCTTTCAATAAAAAAGAATTTTACCCTCCGAAAATTAAAGTTCCTTTTCATTTCTTTCGTAGCATCTCAGATGTTCAAATAAAGTGTCGAGAAATTAAATGTCTCTTTTCTATTTAAAAAATCGAATCACACATGAAAGTTTTTTTTTTTTTTTTTTTTTTTTAAAGGAAAAAAAACAATGTAAAAGGTTGTTTTTATATTTTATTTTATTAGTTGTCATTACATGGATAATTTAAACGGGTTTGTCCAGTGTTATATAATTAAGGTATCTTGATTAAAACAACTGTGAATGTATATTTGTTAGTCTTATTTATTGTACTTTAATTTTCAAAAATGTATTAATTCTCTTATGTCTAAATTTATTCACATTAAAGATGTGTAAAACATGTTCTTGAATGGTGATTTATATCAAAATACATAAATTCATCACATTATATACATTCACATGTTTTTATAGGTCCGGCTATTTTGATTTAATAGACTTTAGGAATATAAACACGTAAAATGCAATGAAAATACATTCCTTGTTTTTTATTTTTTTATTTATCTCTGTCATAATGTTTAATTAAACTGCTATTGCTTGCTTTTTTTAAGTGTTTTAAAATAGTCTCAAAATCGGATTTGCAAAAATATGTATATACCTATAGGAAAGTAATAACATTTCACAAACACTTTTTTTTTTTTTCAAAATATCACTCTTAACAGAAAATATTGTACAAATTCACATTATGCTGTATTTAATTTCAGACTCAATTAATTTAATATGTATATATAGATATTAATTATATTTTTTTTATAAAATGAGCCATATTATACTGCAAAAAGGAAATTGTATGCATTGACAGGGATATTGATTATTCACAAATCCATTATTTAACTTTAGTTAAGCAAGAGTAAGTTACAAATATTAGTGGTACAGGCATGCTTTATTTAATGTCGATGTTCTATTTAATGTTAAGTGAATTGGTCAGTAAGACAGGAGTTTACATCGGACATGTAAAATTAAAGGTTTTTATAAAATTATTAAATGTAGTAGAGTGATACAGAATATAAAAATATAAGTGAGTTGTAAAATGATAGGGGTTATATCACAAAATTCAAATTTATTTTTTTTAAATATGCATGCATAAATATTTCTATTTGTTGATTTGGTTATCTGAAGCTGTAATCTGATTAGTCATAAGTAAGAAAAGAATTTAAGCACACAGACCATAAATTTAAGAATGTCTTTAAATAATTGAAAAAAAAGACAATTTTTTAGTATAACATCCGGGGTATACACAAAATGGGAGCCAATGCAAATTCTTATTTAGGAATCTTGACATACTCCATTAAACACATGAAACTTCATACTACATTAAACACAATATACACAGTATAATGTAAAAATAATAAATGTACAAAGAAATATCAGCATTTTTATTAAATAATTTTTAACTTCGCATGCGCAAGGGTTAAAAAAAAGTTTTATTTGCATAATTTATTAGACAAACGTATCGAGTTACTTATATGAAAACCCGAACTAATATATTAAAATATAAATGAGTAATCGTCCATCAATTTCTTTGAATTTTAGTTCCTCTGAATAACAGTAAATAAATAAATAATAATAAAAGAGAGAAGTTTATTCATTTTTTTTATTTTCTTTCAATAAATGATAATTTATTAAGTTCTTTGAATTTAAATAAATATTATTAACCACCATCTCCTTTATTATAGGAATTAAATTCAGTTTATTCATTCAATGACAATTGAGTTTTTGTAATATTGGTTTTTGGTTTCTTTGTAAGTAAGTCAATGCATTTGGCTAATGAATTATGAGAATGAAATTTCCTTAGAGCTTTCACATGCACAGTTAAACATTATTTAGTACACAATTTAATATAACGATACATATTTGATATTTTTAAATTCTGATTGTTATATATTGTGTCTAATGTATTATCCCTGTTTTCCTAAAAAACCATTTTGCATTTTTTTTTTATATAAGCTGTTATAATTACATGTGAAAGCATTATACAAATAATATAGATAATCTGAAGAAACCACATATTCACAAACGCTTTTTAAGCCTTACTTCTTCACTGTAAGGTCTTCTTTAATTTTTTACTACTCCTCTTTTTGATCTGGGGTTAAAAAAATATACTGAAATATAATAGTAATAACTTGTTGTTTATAGTCTTGAAGTTCTATGGTAATTCGTTAAATTATTTTTGAATTATAGTTAAAAAGTCTGAAATCAAATGTGTTCGATGATGTTTGGGAACATAGTGCATATATGTGCATATATATATATATATATATATACATATATACACGTGTGTGCCGGCGGGTGGGTGCATGTGTATGTACACATGCCGGAATAACGCGTTTAATAATAAGAAACATTTATTTGCATTTACACTTTATTTACAATTTTTATTTATTTTTATATTTTATTAAAGTGCATGAAGTTTATATCTGTAGCTTAAATCACATGAAATAAAATGGCAAAATAAAAGAAGGAAAATGTTAAATTTTGGTATAAATGCAGTCACATATAACGAAAATCGTAATAAAATATAAATTCCTTATTTGGAATACTAAATAATTTATTTTAAACAACAGATTTGCATATTTATGTACCTTGTACTGTGATACGTTATCTATAAAGTAAAATTTAGTTTCATTTGCACCAAAATGTTTACGATTAAATATAGAGGAAAACTTTATGAACAATTAACTGTAAAATTCAAAATCAGGCGCCGTTATTTTGAAAAAAAAAAAAAACATGAAATAAAACTCTTTGTCATAAGATTAAAAAAAGCACGATTACAGTATAAAAACCGCAAAAATCAAAAGGAAATAAGTACCTTTTTAGTGTTTTGTTTTGGTACTTGTTGTTAAATTAAGTGATGAAAGTAGGTTAAATTCAAATGTCCATAAAGAAAAAATTGGCACTTTGAATAATAAATATGCTTTAATATATGTTCCAAAATATTAAAAGGAAAATGTTATTTATTCAAAATGAATTACAAAGTAGAAGCTCTTCTGAATCTTTGACCTTTAAGTGACCTTCGTGAAAGATATATTTGTTTTAAGAAAACTCATTGTTGACTTAGTTGTATAAGGGGTATAAGAATGAAATTCGTATGTAGAACGCAGCGCTGTATGATACGCATTACAATAAAAATAAAGTTTTAAAACATGAAATACGCAGATTATAGGCAAAAATTACGTTATTTATTTATCTATTTTTTATGGTTTTTGACCACTACAAATAGATAACTTGATTTCATGATAACTTACATTTCTGACAATGACCTTTAAGTACAAAACATCTAACAAATTTATATCTTATACTACATTATATTAAGTGTAAATTAAACACAAAAACATAGTTTTAGTGTAATGTGCATGTAATTCTTTATGTAAGTTTTTGGTTTAAAATATTTAAGCATGTAAAGAAATAATTTTTTTCATATGAAGTACAAAATGGTAAAATTTAATTTGCGAAAAAGAACAAGAACAAGAAGAACTTTATTGTACATAATTTAGATGTAAAAGATATATATATATATATATATATATCGGAAACCCGATAGTGAACTTGAATAACATATTTCAATTTCATTAGGATTTCTGTAGAGTAAAATTATTAAAATATGGTTTATAGAAAAAATCTCTCACAGAACACAGTACTTGAATACTTTCGGGTGTCCCTGTACACAAACCGGTAGTGGTATTTACTCCATTTTATATATGAAACATCCGTTAGTGAACTGGAATAAGGTATTTCAATTTCATTAAGATTTGTGCAAAGTAAAGTTATTAAAATTTGTTTTGTAGAAATATCTCTTATAGAACGCAGTGATTTGGAATACTTTTGTGTGTACCTGTACACAAACCAGTGATGTTATTTACTCCATTTTACATAGGAAACATACGATAGTGAACTGAAATAATATATTTCAATTTCATTAAGATTTATGTGCAGTAAAGCAAATATGGTTTGTAAAATTACCTCTCATAGGACACAATGCTTTCGAATAGTTTCGGGTATGTACACAACTTTCTATACTCAAAACAGTAGAACCCCATTTTCAATAGGGAACATTCGATAGTGAACTTGAATAACGTATATCAATTTCAAGAAATTCCATAAATATTTAATTGGAATTAGAGCGCTGTTGGGCAGACAGACAAACCCACACAGTCATTAACACTTTTCAATCATGATGGTAAGTCTAAAAGTAACTTTTGTTCATAGAATGGAAGTATTTCTTTTTAAGCATTATGGTAATTTTAATTTTAAAGTGCTACATTATATTCAAAATTAATGTTCAAAATTTTTGATTTGTTATTTTAACAAGTTTGAAAATGCTTTTTCAATCTTTTTGCATGCTTCATACGATTTAAAATTATTAATTCCATTTAACATTATTGATTTTATTCTTGTTGTGCCGCAAAAATACCTATGCCACAAACATATATCTTAGTGCAAATTAAAGATCAAAATTGTAATGGCATGTCTCCGGACCTCCTCTAGGGGCGAGTCCCAGACCGACGCCAATTGCCCACTGCGCAGCACTAGTGCGACGTAAAACCCTACCAACTAACCAGCCCTATTATATTATCTTTTGCAGGGCCACAAAAGAGAGGGGATTTTGCCTAGCACATGTAATACGCTATACACAAAAGAAAGGGATCGTTCTTTGAAGTTTTAAATGATCGCTTTTTAGAGTGAATTTTCACTTGCAAAAAATAAGCTGCTGCGGATTATACGCTGTTTTTCTTTAAAAAATAGTTTGAAAATAGCATCAGCTTCAGCAGATTATAGGCAGGAAATTAAAATATTCATGTATTACTTAAATAAAACAAATTATTTTACTATATTTAGCTTATTAAAGGAAAAAAAAAATAGTTTAGAATGTTTCAAGTTTTTTAATTGTGAAATTATGTCTTTTTTTTTTAAATTTATTTAACCATTTTTTAACAAATAAATAAAACATTTTCAGTGCCTAAACATAAAAATTCAAAATTCAAAATGAATTAAAATAATTATTGTTGAATGTTTTAATACTGTAAGTAAGAAAAGTTTAAATAAATTATTATACATTATATATAGTGTAAAATTATGGAGTGCAATTATATTTCAATAACATATATATATATATTCTGAATGAAACTTATTTTTTATTTTTATCTAACCTTTAAATAAATACCATGCTCAATTTTACGAATAAAATATAAATTTGAGCTGAGTTTCTAATAACTACTTTTACTTTCGACTTTTATTTTCCATGAAAAACCAATTAATAATTTTACGTAATACTATAATATACTAAAATGAAATATTTATCGAATAAATATTTTCTTTCATAAATGATATTTCTACATATACATTACTTTTTCCTCTCGATAAAAGTGTGTCAAAACAGTGATATTTTATAAATTGTTTACATAAAAGACATTCAACAAATGATTTTAATTGGAAATTTTATTAATAATTTTATTATTTAGGAACAATGTAAAGACATACATTTGATAATAGATTCATTAAATGTTTTCTCTTTCACAAATAATTAACTTACTAATTAAATTTTATAATTAACTGTATTTTTAGCTATTTTCATCGGATTTTTATAGTAAAAATAGATGAAAGAGGAAAGTCTCGAATAAGTTTAAAATAAAACATCACTTTACTTTTTTTTTTTTTTTTTCAGAATTTTCAAAACTATGTTGTTGAACTTGATTATAAATATCTTTTTTAAATATCTGTATATTATGTTGTAAAAAGTACATAACAGTTTAAAATTACACTAAATAAACATAATAAAACTAATTAATTTTTTAATTTTTTTTCCAGTTCACGATAATATGCGTAAATAAATGATAACAAACTTCTTTTTTTTTAATCTTTTTTGTTAATCATGAGGTTTAAAGAAATATGTACATTATAAATTTACAAATATAATCATTCACAATTTTTTAGACTATGCTAGTGATTTTTTTTTTCTTTTGGTGTTTTTACTTTCTGCAAAAAAATTATAATATTTCATTTTTAAAGAATATGAAAAATAGTCTTTTTTACTTTCTTCTATATGTAATATAGAGAAAGTATTGGATTCGCTAAAATTTTCGACCTCCGTTTTTTGATGGATTTACATGTTTTGAGATGTCTAGATTACGAATTAATAGTTTTTAGAAAATGTCTGTCTGTCTGTCTGTATCATTTTTTTGTGGACGCTGTATCTCACGAACCAAAGAATGAAATTTAACCAAACTTGGTATTTAGTTGGTCCCCGACATAAACTGGTGCTGATTATGTTTGGGGATCAATAGCTCAACAGGTGGCGCTGTGATAGCATTTTATCTAAATTTTTAACATGGCAGCATAGGACAAAAATTCGTATAAATGCGCATAATAAGAGTTGTTTTAAACTTGTGATTGTAAAATTAATATGAATTATTGATAATAGTAGTATGCAACTAGGAAAAAAAATTTCTGCATAGGGGGCATCGCTTCCCCCCCCCCTAGGGGGGAAATACCCCCCAGGGGGGGTAAATTTTCACAATGGGTATCTTTCTAAAGATCAGGTTGATAATAGTAGTAGTTAACTAGGAAAAAAATTTTGTGCATGTGGGGGCATCGGTTCCCCCCCTACCGGGGGGGGAAGTTCCCACCCGGGGGGGGGGGCAAAGTTTCAAGATGGGTATCTTTCGAAAGGTCTCGTCAATACCTTTAAAACGAATGGTTGAACCATAAATCTGTGATAATTTAAACCAAAGTTATCGATTTTTTTTACTTTTAAAAAAACAAAACAGAAAAAAATCGCAATTTTTTTTAAACGAAATTTAACCAAACTTGGTATTTAGTTGGTCCCCGACATAAACTGGTGCTGATTTTGTTTGGGGATCAATAGCTCAACAGGTGGCGCTGTGATAGCATTTTATCTAAATTTTTAACATGGCAGCATAGGACAAAAATTCGTATAAATGTGCATAATAAGAGTTGTTTTAAACTTGTGATTGTAAAATTAATATGAATTATTGATAATAGTAGTATGTAACTAGGAAAAAAATTTTCTGCATGGGGGGGCATCGCTTCCCCCCCTAGGGGGGAAATACCCCCCGAGGGGGGTAAATTTTCACAATGGGTATCTTTCTAAAGATCAGGTTGATAATAGTTTTAGTTAACTAGGAAAAAAATTTTGTGCATGTGGGGGCATCGGTGGGCAAAGTTTCAAGATGGGTATCTTTCGAAAGGTCTCGTCAATACCTTTAAAACGAATGGTTGAACCATAAATCTGTGATAATTTAAACCAAAGTTATCGATTTTTTTTACTTTTAAGAAAACAAAACAGAAAAAAATCGCAATTTTTTTTTTTTTTTTTTTTTTAAAAACGAAATTTAACCAAACTTGGTATTTAGTTGGTCCCCGACATAAACTGGTGCTGATTATGTTTGGGGATCAATAGCTTAACAGGTGGCGCTGTGATAGCATTTTATCTAAATTTTTAACATGGCAGCATAGGACAAAAATTCGTATAAATGTGCATAATAAGAGTTGTTTTAAACTTGTGATTGTAAAATTAATATGAATTATTGATAATAGTAGTATGTAACTAGGAAAAAAAATTTCTGCATGGGGGGCATCGCTTCCCCCCCTGGGGGGGAAGTACCCCCCCGGGGGGGATAAATTTTCAAGATGGGTATCTTTCGAAAGGTCTCGTCAATACCTTTAAAACGAATGGTTGAACTATAAATCTGTGATAATTTAAAACAAAGTTATCCATTTTTTTTACTTTTAACAAAAAAAAAAAAAAAAAACTAAAAAAATATTGTACTTTTTTTTTTTTTTTTTTTTAAATATTGTTACTGATTGAATATGTATAGGTAAATATAGAAGAAAGTCTTGTGGTGGCCACAACATACTAGTTTTTTTTCTTTTTGGCAATTTTATCTTTCGAGTTGTTTTGCAAATTAAATTATTAAACCAAAATTTAATTTTAAGTTTTGTTTCTGCTGATAAAGATTCAGTTATCTTCATTATATTAAAATATATATATATATATATTAATCGCCTGTTATTTAGTACCGAATGACCGATTTCACGCAGTTTCATTGTAAAAAAATATTCGTTGTGTAAAAACTGTGATTAGTTTTTGAAAATGTATTTTTTATTCGTTGTTCGTGGACGGAGCGTGGGTTACCAGTGAAATATAATTTCCCTGGAGATATGCAAAACTGAAATCGAATTATCGTCTCAGACACCAAATATTTTAACATCAAAATCGGTGAAGCAGTTGCCTAGAAAAACAGGTTTCTGCTATATTTTGTTCCAGAAAAAGCATAGGACAAAAGATACTGCTAGTTTTCTTGAAGAAGATAAGTTAGATTGTTTCTTCAACTGCTAAAAAAAAAAACTACTCTAACACTATGTACATATATATTTTTGAAAATCATTTCAGCGGTTTCCAAGGAAACGTACTGAGTTACCAGTGAATGCTAATTATCCTGTAGATAATCGTATTTGATATCGAAATGTTGCCACAAAAACGGTCTTATTCCTTTATTTATTCAGTCGAGTATATTTGAAGGAAATGAAGTCTCTACTACTTTTTATCAAGGGGAAGCATGATCTATAATTAGAGTTAGATTATCCTGTTCTTCAGAATAATTATTCTGAAGAACAGGACAATTCAGTTTGGATTGTAAACATTATAAGTTCCCAAATATAAATTTGTATGAAAACCATTCAAGTAGTTCCTAAGAAAATCAAGTTTCTGCCCTTTTTTGTTCCCGACTAAGTGAAGCACAACAGTGAATGCTAATATTCGATAAAAAGAGGGTAAGTGAGATGTGTTTCTCATAAAAAAAAAGAAAAAAAAACTTTAATTCTAAGTTTTATAAAAATAATTATATCCATTTTTGAGTAAATTTAATTTCTACTATATTTTGCATCGAATGGATAGAGACCACATCGAACATGATTTTTTTCTGAAATTGAGGATAAGTCGAAACGATTTTTCAACCCCCAAAAACACTTAAACCCAAACTTTCAACAAAATCCTTAAATCTTAATTGTGTTAAATTTTGCAACCAGTGAATAAAGGGGTGGACAGAGAACACAAATTTTTCTAATGATGAAGATATGTCCAATCAATTCTTCATTCCCAAAAAACTTCAATCCTAATCTTTTTTTTTTTTTTTTTTTTTTTTATCGTTATACCTATTTCCAAGTAAATCCAGTTTCTACCATATGCTACAAAGGGCAGATAAAGGTTTAACAGAAAACATGTATTTTCTTGAAGATGACGATATATCTAATTAGTATTTCGCAGCAAAAAATATTTATCCTTGAATTCTCATAAAACATAGTCGTCTATTCCCGAACACATGATTTAAAATAGTTATTCTAGTAAGTTTAAATGCACACATCATTTCTTAATTCGCGCATTGCTTTAGTTTATTTTATATGTAAATTTATACTACTCCTTTTCCGATAATTTTCTGAATGAGCTTTTGCGCATTATACTGGATATTTTTTTGTGTGCGAGATCTTAATCTTTTTTTTTTTTTTTTTACATACCCTATAATCTACCCTAACACATGCGATGAATAACATTTCGTTTTGTATAAGCAAAACCAAATTTAAAATCAATAACGAGAAAATATGCAGTTCAAATAGATTTTAAAACTTTTCTGATGTACGTTTAATATTCTATCTATTCTATGTATATCTATATTGTTTAATATGCTATGTACTTTGTGTCCACGGTGGCAATTCAAGATAAAAGTTTATAACGAAAAAAAAAAAAAAATCAAAAATTTATTTTCCGATTTTTTTTTCTTTTAAGATATATCTAAATAAACAAACTCTGGAATATTTTTTTCATAAAAGTAACGAAGCGATAGTTTTTATAGCATTTTGTCTAAAAATGACAAACATACAAAAACATAATTCGTAAATTTAAACGTAAACTGAATTTAAATGTACGGCAAAATGCTGCAAATTTAAATCGATAAAAAAAAGTAATGTTTAATATTAATCACTAAAGAATATTTTATTTAAATATTACATAAACCCAGTCGAGATATTTTCCATTGTTGTTTAAGAAAACTAAAAATTTCTTAAGAAAATATTCATGAAATTGAGAGGTAGACCGCAGGCATGTTTTAAGATCTCCTTGTTAATTAAGAACTCAAACAACCCGTTACAGAGTCTTTTATGTAAACATTTCTTAATGAAGAAAAAAAAAATCACAAGCTGTAACCAAAACACATCTTCTTTTATATACACGAAAATATTTGATGAGATGTACAACAAACTAAAAACTGTACTTAACTCAGATGTTATTTACTTTGCTTGAATAAAGAAGTGAATATGCAAAGAGTTTTAATTTTTTGATTCAAAAAATAAATGTATAGTATGATGTATCAAAGACAATATTTTGCAACTTGGTAAAAAATATCTTGAGAAACGATTCTATATTCCTATCTTAGTAGCGATATTCGAGTGGGAGTGCATTAAAAATGTAATAAATTATAATAACGCAGGTGATGACATTATAGGGGAGGACTACGTATTAGAAATATAGGATAATTTGTGTGATGTAAAGAGTTTTTATTTTTATTTATTTATTTATTCATATTTTTTTAAATCATTCAAATATTTTCATTTAAAGTAAGAATTTCGTATGACGTATGATTTATTATTGCATGTGGAGCAAAAAAAAAAATCTGGTGTGCCACTCACACAACATTCTCTTACCCTGAAATTTAATACTCTAAATAGAGGTTGGAGATTAAGAGGTAAGATAACGAGTATTGTTATGTAAACCTGTGTTAAACAATTCAAATTAGGCTTCGGGAGAATTTTATATAATAATTATATATGTGTGAAACCAACCCGTTCATTAATGCACCTATATTTATATATAATTTAAATCTGTTAATAAAATTAAAATCCTCAAACATGTTAATATGCAAAAAACAAGTGACGAATATTTAACTTAATATCATACATTATTTATCATATGTCCAGAGCTGCCAACCTAATCCGGCAAATTGTTAGTACCGCCTTTTTTTTCTACACCAGTTAATTTTTAGAGTATTTGTTTTCTTAATTCATCGTAAATATATTTGAAGAGAATTACTCTAAAAATTAAGTGGTGTAGAAAAATAAGCGTTACTAACAATTTGCCGGATTAGGTTGGCAGCTCTGTTTGTCTATAAGGAATTCGTTTCAATTATTGAGCAGCTTTCCTGGACGTGGTAAAATATTATAGTAAAGTACTTCCACTAACAATAAAAAAGAATGTTATCTCTTAAACATTTGCAGTCCTGTATATCTTTTGAAGATTATGTACAAACAGATGGTACCCCTAAACATAATTCTATAGAAATAATACACGGCACAACCTGAAATACACTACCACTAATTTTCAACTATTGTCGCACTATAATCTAGTCCTTTTGTGTAGCCCTGTAAACGAACAGTGAATGATATCCTTACCATATTCTGCATGAGACATGTTTTTACACATTTAAAAAATATATATTCGTTTCATTTGGTTTAATGCAGTCTATAGACGTTAAACTCTACTTATCTGCAATTTCTCCCATAGACGTAATGTACATGAATTCTCTTGGGTGCCCCTGTACACGAACTATTTGCTTCAGTTAAACGAAAAGCTTAGTGTAGCATCCCTATATCATACACATTTAGAATACCATGTTTGGACTTTCTGCTACTATTTGTTTATGAGCTATGCTGATAACACACATACAAACACACAGACAGAGACAGACCATTCGCCAAAAACATGATTTTCGGATTCAGGGGACCTCAAAAACTGTAAATTTTGACCCTAAAACAATACTGTCTCTACTTTATGGTTAAGAGAAAGTTAAAAAAAAAAAAGGAAGAAAAAAAGAAACTAAAAACTGTATAATATGCGTAGTTTAATAAATTGCGACTTTTATATTTAATTTTTTATTTCTTAATTTTCCATATGTTCAATGAAGTAAAATAAGTATTACAAATTATGCTTTTTTTTATTGTATATTATAGTGTATATTTGCTTTTCTGAATATAATAATATTAAAGGATATGGCAAAAAAGGATTGGACTATCTTGTTCCACATTTTTAATTTTGAGTAATTTTTTTTACAAATTTCATGAACTCATAAAATGCAAAAATACATAGCTTTGATTAATTAGAAAGATTTAATTAACTGTTTACAGCATTTTTTATGGAGATCAGAATCAATGTAAAAATTGTTTTGGGGGTCACACTTGAACTAAAAAAAGCAAGTTCTGGTAGCAGAAGGGTTAAAGATTTTAAGGATGATGAATTTGTTGTGAATACCGTGGGTGGGGCAAATATTTAAAATATTGTAATATAAACATTTCAAAGTTTTTGAGGGTGACGAATCAAACGTGCATATTTTAGAGGAAGGAATTTTATTGGAGGAAGGCTTGGGCAGTATATATATATATATATATATACAATTAAGCTGTAACTTTGAAAAATCTTTTTATTAGGTGTTTGGAGTGAAGAATCGATTGCATATACTTTTGAAAGAGAAAAAAATATAGAGCATAGAGAGAGCGTGACAAAAATGTTAAGAAAAATTCAATACAGCTACGGACTTCATAATTTTTATCTAAAGGTTTCTAGAATTGATTGTGCTTACATTATAAAGTGTAAACTTATTAAAAAGGGTAGATGAGGGAGTCGCAGTCGGAATCAAGCGAAAATTTGCTAGATAATTTTCAAAGATATATGAACAGAGAAAGAACAGGCTGCTGTAGGTTCAGAAATGGGGAGAGTGTACCTCGGGCGCCATATAATAATGTCAGGTTTTTAAAGGATCTTGAACAAGCTGGTCGACGAAGGCAGCAATTGTTAAATTAATCAAAGTACTAATTTTGTTTTACAAAGGCAGCCCCTTTCATTTTCAGATTTACTAAAGTTAGTTTAATGGAAAAATATACAAACAAAATAAAGGAGTCCTTATGGGATCTCCCACACCGAGTATAATAACCCAACATAAATTGAGAATCCTTGAATAACGCATACTTGAAATATTAAATAATAAATTAATTTTATGGGTCCGATATGTTGATGGCGTTTTCGCCATTGTAGATAAAAACAAAAATACCGATGAAATACTGGAAATCCTAAACCAAATAGATGATAATATAAAATTCACTTGTGAACCTGAAATAAACAGCGAAATTAATTACCTGGACGTAAAAAATAAACGATATCAAAACCATATTAGGACGACAGTCTACAGAAAACCCACATCAAACTAAGAAATAATTAACGAACACAGCAAATTCCCCCAAAAATATAAAATTAATGCAAACCAGTCCTACATCAATCGCGCAATTTTAACTTGCAATAACCCTACCGATCTAAAAAAAGAAATAAACTACATTAAAAATATAACTATTAAAGTACGTTACAATAAAAACATTGTCGATAAATTCTATAGAAAAAGGATCAACAGACTTATTAATATTCCAAATCACCCCCCCCCCACACACACACCCCCCTAAAATTTACTTATTTTATTCCATTTGATCAAGGAATTTCTGTTAAAATTAAAAATACCGCTAAGAAATATAACTTCCCTATAAAATCCAACACCAATATTTATCAACTAATTAGAAATGACAAAGACACAATTCCCCCTCTTGAAACTGCAGGGATATATCAAATCCCTTTTAATTAGCCGGATAAAAAAGCAGGTTACTATATTGGAGTCACTAAGAGAAAAATAGCAACTGGAATCAAAGAACACGGAAATGACATCAAATATGGGAAATTAACAACAGCTCTCAACTAAAGTTAATAATGAAAATAATATCGATATCAATTTTAATAATAAAAAAAAAAAAAAAAATCGCTAACTACAATAAATCCGATTACGCTTATTACCGCGAATCTATCGAAATAATTAATAACAAATTAGCATGTAACAGGCACGAGTCGCACGCAGACCTAGATCAATCACGGCGCCACCTCATGAAGAGCCAACAGAAAGAAGAAATCAAGTCAGCGGACCACGAGCGAGTTACTGATGAAAGGGCGGATCCGCCCACTGTAACTAACAGAGCTTAAAATAAGGTAAATGTTTCAAAATATATTTATTTTATTTAATTTTTGACTCAGATAAAGAACTATTTTTACACTTAATTATGCGCTTATTTCTCTTATTCCGCTTTTTAAAAAAATTAAAAATTTTTAATTGCTCTGCTGATGACAGAAAATTTCTAATTATTTTGAAATAAGACATCTTGATCATTTAAAAAAATTTATCACTTAATTCCAATGGCATCCATTTTGTGAAAGAATATACTTATCGTCATTATTTGCCAGTGAAACAACGTTTAAAAACGAGAATGTTGCTTCTAGCATGTGAAACTTTTATCTTTCCTTCATACATAGGGAAAATAAATTCGCTGTTTTGGTCACCACGATTTCTAAATGATTTGGACCTGTTATGCTGTAACTAATATCCATCGCGATTGTTCATTTAGAAGAGGTAGAAATAGCTTCACTGTTTTTGTACAGAAAAGTATTTGTTAGAACACCATACCCCGGTTTGTAAAGGTTAAGTGCAACTATTATTGTTCAATTGCAGTTATAATTAAGCACAATCTCTCCTACCCTATAATGAGAGATGGTTTTATTACAGATGTTGATTTAATTGATAACATAACACCAAAATGGTGATAGAAATGCATAGAAAATAATGAATTCAACGTTATTCAGCAATAGTTTTTCAAAAATTTAATATCTGCATTTTTTATACCGTTCTTTTAAACAGTGTGCAAACTCTTTTAACTTCACTTTATGCTACGCCTTATTTAAAATATTGTTGAGCAGTGTCTATCAATAAAATGCTACAAAATAATTTATAGGAAAGTTTTCTTCTAATTAACTTAAAATTCTTATCTATAGACGAGTAACCAATATTTACCACATTTCTAGCCCTTTTTTTTTAAAAAGCCAATACCTGATTTTAATCTGATAACACTGCTCGGCATGAAAATTGCCCCAAAACCATTTTTGCAAATTCTTATGTAAAATAACCTCCTGAATCCGAATATGACGGCCATTTTGCCATATCACCCACCATTGTTTGAGGACCCCCCCCCCTATTTTTACCATTTTTCGGTAATTTTATGGCTGCAAATTTTATTTATAGTAGAGAAAAGAAATATTTTAACTGTTAAATATCTTTTGAGGGCCTAAAGAGCTGAAAAATTATATAAAATGAACATTTGCAGCAAGGGGAAGATTTAGGAGGGGGGGGGGGCATTGAAATTATAAATTACATTTATTATATCTTATTTATCAGTTACTATTATCACTTGTTATACATTATCAATTTGTTTCATTTTTAAGAGTTAAAAAATTATTCTCCATTCTCAAATTTAAATTCATGGCCTTAAAATTACGGAAGAGTGACAAAAAATGGGGGAGGAGGTGACGTCTCGAGAAAACGGTGGGTGGTGGGGCAAAATGGAGGTCATATTCGGATTTAGGAATCATTTTACATAATAATCAGCAGGAATGGTATCAGGTCTCGATTTTTTTTTTATATATATATTTTTTTTTTTTTTTTTTTTTTTTACATCGTAGTGTGATCAAGTGTTATTTAAATTTAGACCAATAGAGAAAATTTGTGTTGTCTTTAGGCATATTTTGAATAAAAAACATTAGGGATATTTGCTGTTCTTATTACTCTTACAAAACAACAAAGAAATATGGAACGTTTCGAAAATGGTCAAACAGAAAAGAAAATTTTTCATAATGAATTCATATCAATAAAACAGAATTATATACGCAATCCAACAGTAATAATAAATATTATAAATAATTTTATGGTGAAGCCTTAATTGTAGTAAGTGTTAAGATATTTTTTTAAAAGCATATTTTAAGACATATACATGGATTAGTACAGTTTGTTAAGCATATGATATTTTAATTTCATTACACTATGTGTCCAATTTTTAGATACTTATCGATTAAACATTTTAAAAGGAAAATTGAATATATAACGAAATAAAATAAATTTCAATCAATAAAAAAGTAATGTTAAATATGTATGAGTAAAGAATATTTTACTTAAAATGTCATATAGTTCGATGTAAGATAATTTGCATAGCGTGTAAGAAGATTAAAAATTTTCTTAAGAAAATATTTATAAAACTTTGAAGTAGACCACAAGAGTGTTACAATATAGTGTTGTTAAATAAGAACTTAAACATTTCGTTACAGAGTGTTTTATGTAAACATATCTTAATGAAGGTAAAACATCATATGCTGTGGGGAAAAAAACACTATATAAACAAAGCACTATATACACAAAATATTTTATGAGATTTACGACAAACTAAGAAACTGTACCTAACTTAGAAGTTGTTTATTTTGTTTTAAAAATGAGGTGAAAACGCAGAGAGTTCCACTTTTTCAATTGAAATAATAATAATAATAATAATAAAAGATGCGTTCGGAAAAAATTCTGGAATGTTTTCTAACATTACAAGAGTATTTTTAAAATTAAATATGCACATTTGAGAATGCTGAAAAAGATACGGAAATAGGTTTTTTCTCTATAAAGCAGGTACTTAATTGTACATTTTTTTAAATTTATAATTAATAACAACACAAATCATAATGTATTGACTATATATTGCGAATAGAAACTAAAAGTGTGAGTTAAAATAATAAGTTTAAATTTACGAAAAATATTAAGTATTATGGATAGTATAAATGCCATTTTTTCTTTCCACTCACAATCTTTAATTTTTATAACACATTATATATATAAATGATCTGTTAAATATACTATACATAAAAACATATATACACATATATATATATTTAAACCTGCCTGTCATTTAAACCTGCTTTGTTTAAAAATTGCTGCACTGTAGTTAAAGAAATCATGCTCTAAACACTTTTTCTAAATCTCTTTTATGTTCTAAATGTAAAACATACCAATTTTACAAGCAATGGCTTTTTAACTTGCGGTCATCTCGCTTGGATGGGCAACATGACCGCCTAAAGCCAAATTCCCAGTGTAAACGGCCAAAACATTTTATATCTTGCTAAAACCCATTTTACCAATATTTCGTTAACATTTAATTATTTTGCCATCTCACCTATTAAAATATTTTTTTGATTTTCATTCAAAAATTAACACTTTTTGTGGCATTGTTAACTGCCTTATTCTTACCATTTTTGAAATAATTTCTAAAATTACAATTTTCCTGACAATTGCATTTTGTTTTTAACACTGGACTCAAAGTTAAAGTGTATGTGGAGGACAACATAATAAAATCTGTTCGAAAATTTGTTTTTTAAATAATAAAATTGGCGTTTATAGAAGGTAAAAAGGAAAATATCCAAGTGCGGCTTTTTTTTTTTTTTTTTTTTTTTGTCGCTTAGTGTACATTGAAGGCGTTCCTGTTAGTGATGCCGCTTATAGGGTAAATGAACTATTGATTGCTGCATACTGACTCACAACCTGGAGTGATGGCATGTTGTGCCAAAGGATACATGTCTCGATAACCACTTGTTGGCATTTTCGGCATTTTAAATAGCGTCCATTACACTTCTGATGAGTTGAATTCCGTCGTTCTGCCATATATTCGAAACTTCCGTAATGCAACATTCAAGCAAGACAATGCATGAGCTCATATCATCCGTATTCTCCGGACATTCCTTGATAAAGAAAGTGTTCGACTTTTGCACTGGCCAGCGTGCTCTTCCCTAACAGTACACCTCCTCCAAATGACATCCTCAGGAGGTCTTATGGAGGAAAAAGACGTCGATGGACATCCTATGGACATCTTCAGGATGTATTGTGGACAAGTGTGTTGTTAGGATTCTAATCTCGTACCAAGAAAAACGACTGTTTAATCATTACCAAGAGACTAGAAAGCCACTCTCTAGTAAATAAGGTCGAGTAAATCTGGCATTGTGTTGAAGCTGTATGAAATGTTGTACGAGTAGATGCCATCCAATCGCTGTTCGATATGCTTAGACGGATAAGTTGTATTATTGCTCCCAAAGGTCCATGTTTTATGTACTGATATATCAGGATATATACCGCCAAATTTCTCGAAAAATTAATAAATTGTTCTTTCCATTATAATGTATATGTCCAATAAATATCATTCTGTTACTTAAATTCCTTCCTGGTATAAGAATTTTGATGGCCAGTCGTGAAGTTCGTCAGAATTGAAAATATATATTTCTCATGATCAACACAATCTTAGTTATTCAAGCAATGATTTTGCTGTTCTTTTATAAAAGTTTCTTAATTAGTTTAAGTATGCATACATTGACACAATAACAAAATTATTCCTTTTAATGCACACAATAAAAAAAAAATAAAAAATTTATATGTTTTTTTTCAATTTTTATGAACTTTTCTAATATACATGCAAAATGAAAGAAAAATCTTTTTGTTCATCTATTTCCCATTTGAACAGTATATTTCTTCAGAGTTTTGACTTTATTACGTAAACAAATGTAATACGATTTCAGAACTTTTGCTTATTAAATGGCATTTGAAGAACAAATAAATTTAATAAGATTTTGCAGAAATAACTGAATTTTCGATACTCACGAAACAAATTGAAGGAAGGAAATAAATCACAAAAAACATATTTCGGATCTGAATGATCGCCTTAAAAATATATTTCAGACATTCATTTCATTTTAAATAAATAAAAATATAATATACAGCGTCTTCTCAATTTTACCTTATTATAAAAGATATTCACTCATAGAACAACTTAAATACTATTCAGAAAGAAAATATATTCAAATTTATAAATCTTTGTTATGAACTATTTCTGAAAATGATAATGAAGTGCTTTTTATTCCATAAAATAAAATCCTATCTTCGATTCGAAATTGAATGATTTAGAAAATTCGATTTTTCGTAAATAGCTGACGCTCAAAATATGAAAAGTCAATTTAGAAACGGAAAGGATGAAGGTGATTTTTTTTTTAAATATTACATTGAGAATTTTGAAAAAAAAAAAAAAAAAAAAAAAACTTTAATTAGATTAAAGATTTTATTATTTATGATAAGTACGTCTGTATCAATATACGGCACTTATTATAATGCCATTTTCTCTTAATTTATTTTACTTAAACGTATTTTATTTCTGAAATTATTATTATATAATGTGCAGTATTGAAGTTATACACGAAATGTAACTTATATTTTCTTCATTTAATTTTCTAATTTAATAAAATTTCAATTTTTAAATGTAAAAATCTCGTTAAATGGGTTTACATCGTACAGCGATTTTATTTTATAATAAGAAGTCATTCAATATAAAATAGTATTAGTTTTCCTAAACTTTTCTACTTTTCAACACTGAGAAAAAATACTGTAACTATCACCTAGAATCTAGTTTGTGGCTCTAGTCAACATAGTTTCATGCCATCCTTACAAATTATAGCTCCCTTTGAAAGCTAGTTCCAGAAGCCCCTATTAGAATTCTCGAGCGTTTGCCTAAATTATCGAGGTCAAACTTACTTAAAAATCTCTATAAATAGATGTGTACACAAGAGGCGAGATCTAGAAACTATAATCTTGGTTTATAACCCAATTCTAGAAAATCAAGCGGGAATTTCTCGCAGTGCAAAGGATTCAGAATATATAGAATATTCAGAATATTGTTTCATCATCTAGAAATGTATATACTAGAAATTTTCGATCATTTCGTCTATTCAGATTATTGGCGTACCTTATACGCATAGCTCAGAAATCTATATTTCTAGTTTAGGGATTTAAAAACTAACCTCTTATGCGTTCTAGATGAAAGCAGTATATATATATATTATTATTAGTATTATTTATTTATTTTCCTCAGTGAATAATCGTGGATGTAACATCAGTGAGAATTGGATGAAAAATTAACTTGTGAAATTAAACAATAAAAATCTACTTATAAGCAATTGTTTCTCTGGATTTCTTATAATTTTATAATACTACAAATAAAAATTCCTTAAATATTATAGAATAATAAAAATAATTTTGTGTGGTTCTTATGCTCCCTGCGTTTTAATAATATAAAGACTGATTGCGGATTAAAGATTAAGAGAATAAGAATTACAGCTAATCCTATGTTAAAAAGAATTCAAACTAGGTTTAGGAACTGTAAAAAAAATATAGCACCAGAGAACTGTCATTTAAAAGTAATAACTTTAAAAAAAAAAAAAAAAGCATAAAATGCAAGAACTCGCAACAATTGTTTAAGGACGAGAGAACTTTTGCAAGTTCTTACATTCTATGGTGTTTATTTAATATTTTGTGCTTAGTATTAGGTTTAGGAACTGTGATAAATAATTCTGTGTAATCCCCCCCCCCTCTCTCTCTCTTCTTCGTTTGTGTATAGTATCTACTTTTTTTTAGATCTCAATGTTGTTATAAAATTTAAATGATTATTCTAAACTATTCAGATAACTTTTCTTTACACTACTCCTCCAACCTTATCAATCTTGATAATTTTTTTCAAGTAGTAACCGCATATGAACTTCAAAATACAATGCTTGAATTGCCTGCAATTTTTTTTTTTTTTTTTTTTTAAGTTACGCTGATAACAGATTTACACAAAAATTAACCGTTAAAATTTTAACTTTAGTATTCAGGGAAACCCAAAACACCCTATTATATAAAAAACAAGCTTTGAAAATTTAATGTATTTTTCTTTTTTTATTTACCGTAGAGATATGAGTGATAAATTTTCATTTTTGAGCAATTTTCATAGAAATGGTAAAGTAAAGCACTTCCACAAATTACATTCTATGTTATAGAATAATTTCGCTCAAATAACAATTAAAAGTTCTTTATTATGTCCATTTGTGTACCTAAACATAGTCAGCACAAACAGCACAGCCTGAAATGCACTTCCAGCAATTTTCACGTGTAGTCATACAATATTCTAGTTAGTTTGAGTGACCTCACGAATGATTTTCACACCGAATTCTAACAAAACTTTCTTTTATGCATATAAAAAATATATGTTCCATTCATTTTTTTAGTACAGTCTATAGATGTTAAGCTGTACCAGGCAAAATTTTCTCCCAGAGTTTTAATGAATTTGAATTCTCTTAGATGTCAGATTTAGAATACTGAGTTTGGACTTCTTGCTGCTATTTGTTCTTGAGATATTCTGATAGCACAAACAGATACCAACCGCTAAACACTTAATTTTCGCAATAAAGGTACTTCAAATCACGTAAATGAAAAAAAAAAAAAAAAAATCCACAATTTGGCCCAATGACATTTAATTTTCTGTACCATATATATAAATATATATATAAATGGATAAGAAATAATGATAACATTTTACAAAGTGCGGAATACATACTTATATTTTACTACTCTTTATTTATATTAAAATGTATTTTCTTTCTCATATTATTACGATATGTTTTACGGTGTACCAATCACATGAGAAATACTCTAAATCAACAGATATTATATGTTCCTCAAAGTAGTTATTATTTTTTAACTATTCATTTCGATAAATTTCATAATACAGGGAAATTTACAGTGTTAAGTATGTAAATTATTGATTATAATTCGACATCATATAAAATTTAAATTTAAATTTTGTGAACAAATGAAAATTAAATACTTTTGTATTCTCCCCCATATCTCGAACATTTCAATAACTCTTGTTACGAAAATACGATAAAGTAAAAGGGTAATGAAGTTTTGTAAATGAGATTAACTAACCAAGTATTTTTATCAGGTATTTGCATTATACATTTCTAATTATATTACTAGATTCAAGCATAAAATTCTTAAATAAATATACATTTATTTTTAATAAGATTTAAATACACTCATGTTTGTGAAAATTGCAACACCAAGAAGAAATGGGAATAACAGAATGATATTTATTGGGAACGTACATTATAGTTGGAAGAACAATTGATTAAAATTTCAGGAAATTTGGAGTAATATGTACTGAGAAAACAGTACATAAAGCAGCGAATTCTGTGATCAATGATAGCACTTATGTGCCTAGGCATTGACTCAAACAGCGATTGGATGTCATGTACGGGTAAAGCACTTCATGAAGCTTAAACACGATGCCACAATTCATCGATCGTAGTCACTGGTGGGTGGTGGGGGGCCAGTCGCATTTCAGCGATTAAACAGTCATTTTCATTCATGCGAGATCAGGAGAACGGGTTCGCCAGATCAGCAGCTGTCGAACACATTCTGCATCGAGGAAGGTCCGGACAATACAGACAACTTGCGGTCGTGCATTGTCCTGCTTAAGTATTGCTCTTCGCAGGCATTGAATACAGGGCAGAATGACGGGCCTTAAGTCGTCAGAAATGTAATGGCTGGCATTCAGAGTGGCGGGAATGAAAACAAGAGGTGATCGAGACGTGTATCCAGTGGTATCACATACCACGACTCCAGGTGGTGACCCAGTATGCGACTACCAAAATTTTTATTACCCTCCAAACTGTATCACTCAAATAGGCGTCTTTAATGTGTAATAAACGACAAACCTGGACGTAAGAAAAACGTAGACGTAAAGTCGCCTTTCTGATAAATCACAATCCCGTTTACAGCATCAGGATTGCCTTATACGTATTTAATGGCATTGGGAATAATGCACATTACCAACTGGGATTCGACATCATTCCCCTGTCCATCACTTGCAGTGATGGTATGGGGTCTCATCTTGTTCGCATTCCTGGCATTCTGAATAGTGGCCACTAAATTTCTGGTGAGTTAAGGCCCGCCCATATGCTCTATATTAAAGACCTCCGTAGCGCAGTACTTAAGCAGGATAATGCACGACCGCAAGTTGTGTGTATTGTCTGGATTTTCCTTGATACACAATGTTCTCAACCTTTGATCCGACCAGCATGTTCTCCTGATCTAGCACCAATGAAAATGACTTTTTAATCGTTGAAAAGCAAGTGGCTTGCCAGCACTCACCAGTAACTACGGTCTATAAACTGTGGCGTCCTGTTGGAGCTTCATGAAGTGCTGCACCCGAATATGTCATCCAATTTCTGTTCAATTCAATGCCTTGGCAGATAACGTAGTTATTGCTATAGATATATGTTATTTAAGTTTACTATGGCATGTTCTCTTGATTATAGGGTATTTTTAATATTGAAAATGTTACAAATACCTGGTTTGCGTACAGGGAGACCCTAAACACAGCAAAATTAGTAACGATTAGTTTGGCGGGAAAATTATGTCGTATTTTAAATAAATATTTGAATGAGTTTTAAATACGTTCATGTGCATGTTAATCAATAATATAATATTCATTATGTGCAACCACTCGTGGTTACTTTTCAGACAGCTTTTAGATCCCTTTAGTACAGAAATTCTCCTCCTTGAAGCGAAAACATTCAGCAACTGCCATAGAGGCAGCTTCAAAAGAAGTAATTTTTTTGCGTCAGATAATTCTGAAGACAGTAAATCCGATGGATATATGTCATGTGAATATGGTGGGTGCTTAAAACTGCTCATACAAGTTCATTCAATTTTTTTTATGTCAACATTGCAATATGTGGATCTATTATCTTGATGGAAGAGAATTATTTTTCTGTTCGCTAATACTGGCGATTTTTCCTTGATAGTTCCATTCAGTTAACCAGTCTGGTTACAACAGGTGTCTGCATTGCTGTTTTTTCCCTATTTAAGTAGCTCGTAGTACGCAGGTTCTCATTTATCCCACCATAAACAGAAAAACAATCTCCATTGATGAAGATCTGGTTTTGGAATTTGGCCGGTAGAGGCTCCCCTTTCGCAGTATTTTTTTTTTTTTTTTTTTTTTTTTTTTTTTTTGTTGTTTATATATTCTTGTAAAATGATCCAGTTTTAATCTTCCATAATGAGCTTGCCTGAAAAAAACAAATGAACAGATTCTCACATGATGCGATAAATTCCTTACAGTCAAGCTGTGCGGAACTCAAATACTCTGTTTCAATACAAATCGAAGATGTTTGTTGCGTTCTTCAGCAGTTGAATGGCTGATGCAGAGTTTCTTTGCAATTTTTCTAGGGTCTAGCTGTGGGTTACTCTCCAACATGTCATCTGGTATAGATATGAATATGAATATATCCTTTGAGTGGATGGACGATGAAACCAGCTGTCAAGCAAAATCGTCCATTTGATGTTGCGCATTATATCCAGAACTCATCTGGTAAATATTTTCAAATCTTGTCCAACCAAATTATCGGCTTTCAACACCTAAATTTAAATTTTCTAATACAAAATGGTTCACTTTCACACATTTCACACAGAGACAATGATACTTTGTTTTGTGATTGTAATGTATCCAGAATTGTTATTAATCTTTCTTTCGCAAATACGTCAAAGTGGCATTTTCTTTGATAATTACTATTGTTTGAAATAGCTTACATAGTCCAAAATTATTACTTTTGGAGATTATCAAAGCGAGGGAGCTACCACTTTGCAAAGGATGATAATTGTGACTGATGTCTCCGGGAGAAACTTAGGCGACTAGACCGTCGCCAACTGTCTACTGAATATATATAGTGCGATATTAAGCTTACTAAACCCCCAACAAGAACATTCTGTTTCGTTTCTAAGAATAATTTATCCCAAAGCAACTGTTCAGTGCCTACCTGAGCTGTTTCTGCCAATTACACTTCTGCAATTACACCTTCCGACAATCATAAGTTCGACATGTGTGGATTAAATTGTTTTAGACACAGGCAATTCGTCTTAATCTTCAAATGGTTTACCATATGTAAGTTTAATCGTTTTACCGATACCTAAACTTTTTTTTTTCATTGTCAGATTTATGTTTAACTTTTGATTCCCAGAGTTTCCTTCGTTCGTCTAAGAGCAAAATTTAATATAAATTGTCATGAAAATTATCGTAAATATATTTCGGTAAGTAATAAAATATTACATTTAAAGGAATAACAAACAAAGATTTCTAAATTTTTCAAGTACATACATAGTAGAAAAAATTTAACATATATATTTTTTAATATTTATGGTAAATTGACATTTAAATGCCACACTAGTTATAGATTGTATATATATATTACAAAAAAATGTCATGCATAAAAAATAAAATATATAAAATTTTTAGTTTAATAGTATATAAAATTTATTTTTCATATTAAAACCTATTACGGCAGTTACGGCATATATATAAATGAAAATTATCAAAAAAAAAAAAATATATATATATATATATATTTTTTTTTACACATCTTTTATCTTTATTCTTTTACAAATCGATAAACTTTTTCTACGATTATTACTGTTTTTTAGACTCTAAGCAATTCGAAATTTCTTTCAAACTCTCTTTAACATATAGAAATATACGATTTCTGAACTTTGAAAATGTGTGGCCCAAACTAACTTTTAAATCAATTATTCAAATTGCAGTTTCCATGCTTGGTGATTTTTCTATCGATGGAATTCTAAATAAAATGTCTGATAAAAATAGCCAGTTTGCGAAAAAGATTCCTATTGGTGTGATGTTCGATAAACTTTTTGTAGAAAATATGTAAAAATATTCTGCTGAAGTATTGGAATATTCAAATAGATAACGAAGAAAAGGAAATATATTTTGTCTATTTTTGTACTTTGAATATATATAAGCTTCAATATAAATTGTGATATTTTTCTATTATAGTCGAATTCATGCTATGCATATTTGTAAAAATAGATTTATTTTAATAATAATATGATGGTGATTTGAGTAATTTTTTTCTATCAACTTACCTCTAAGTCAAAACAAAATTCTCTCGTTAAAATAAATTTTCATTTTCTATTTATTATTTAAAAAATAAGAAATTTAAAGAGTACATTTAAAAAAAAAAATAATAAGTTATATTTACATGCAATTGAAAGAGGTCAAAATTATAATAATTCTTAATTAAGTAAAGTTTTAGCTTTTTATTGCAAGTAAACAAAATCAAAATGTTAATTGTTATTTAATTAGCAGATTATATTTTTAGCAGTTAAATTTTTAAAATCTATATAAATATAAAACAAATGTTTAAACATAAGGTTTATATTAAAGCATAATTCATTAAAAACGTACATGAATGAAAATATAGTCGAACCCTGTTATAGTGAACGTCTTCAGACATTAAAGACATTTACTATATTTGGAATTCGTTACAACCAAACTTTGATACTAATAAAATAGTGTTTAATTAAATAAATGTTCAATTGGGACCGCTGAAACAGTTCATTATAACAAACATTTCACTATATACCGTGTTCACTACAGTAATATTCGACCTATTAAGGTAAATCTAAATAGTTTTATCTGCATTTATCGAAAACCTTGCAAGGAATCTCTCTACAGGTGCATACGCAAATAATTTTGAAAAAGTTACGGAATGCTCATCTCATGACGTTATGTAGGTTTATAAAGCAAAATTCAGGCGGAATAACTATATATCGTCTCACTATAAAAGATCTCATTGATACGCATAATTCTTGGGGCATTTATAGTATTTCCTGTCAGTGTGGTTTATCATATATTGGCCAAACTAAACGCAGTCTTGAATTTCGTCTGAAAGAACATATGAATTACGTCCACAAACAAGAAACCAATAAATCGGCTATTTCTAAACATTGCTGGGAGGAAAATCATAATTTTAAATTTAATTCAGCTAGAATAATTTGCAGACCTAAATCCATCCATGAACTCGATTTCTTTGAAGATTTTCATATTTATAAAATTTTTAAAAACCTTGTAAATTGTGATTTCGCTGTTCCCTATTTGTCTGATTGTTAGAAATTTTACATTCAGTCCACATTTTCTTAATTTTTCTACTGTTTACACAGCTAACATTCCTAAATTCCTATTGGCCACACTCCCCACCTTTCCCGTAATCCTATTGGTTGAACTAAATTCGGTCCCTCTCCTATATATACGAACACTTCTCCAGATTCAGAATTCTTTTTGCACTGAAGACGTTACGCTTAAGGCTACCGAAACAGCTGTATGCATCTTAAATATTTTTCTTTGGCGTTTCTGACGTAGTAGTTTATTCGGGTTTTAATAAACTATAAGGGGTTTTACTTACATTTTTATTTTGATTCAATCAATGCCCAATGGCAATACAGTGTTTGCTGATTATGAAAAATATTGGTAAAAACCCTCTATCATCTTCCTTTTTTTGTATAATTATTTTTTATAATTAATAAATATTAATGTAAGTTATTATTATAAGAAAAAAGTTAATTAAAGTACAACATTGAACCTATCAACATGTTCATATTAATCTTTATAAGCATATTACTCAAAAAAAAAAAAAAAAAAAAAGAAGAAGAAGAAGAGGAAGAAGGAAGTAGTATGTGTATGAATAAATTTGATAAAAATACACAGAAAATAGTTATACACAGAAAATACAATTATTATTATTTTTTTATTTTTTTAAATACGCAAATATGTTTTCATTTTTTATTTTGTTGATTTATTTATTTATATATTTTATTTCCTTTTATTTTTTAAGTAGCGTATGGTTTTAGACATTCCAACATTTTAATTTATCCCGGAGCATTCTTAGTACACGCCTTTTTTAATTTTTTTTTTTTTTTTTAAATACCACTTTTTATTAAAGATTTTTTTTCTAACATATTTAGACATAATTACATATTGGAGGAATTCACTGCAGGTAAAGTGCTGTATAAAAGGTATGAAGTTTATAAATTTCCGGAACAATTTAAAATGTTGGTATGTATGCAGTTCAATTTAGTGCATATATTCGCTTACCTTGGCTTTATAATAAGTACCTTGGCTATATATAATATTTACCTTGGCTTTATTATAAGTACGCATTTTTGTTTATTGTGTTTACGTATAGCATATAAAATACAAATATTTTTACTATATTGTCAATAGATGCATTGTATATATTCTGTTTTACAGAGAATAGAATCGCGTTTTTGAAGTATACTATATTTTAAATTTCATTTTCCCCTCAATGTTAGACTTTTGCGAAACAGTGTGTCCGATATTTTCATTATCCGTGGATTCCGTGGCACTATTTTCCATGAATACTCGGGAGTATATTGTAGTATATGTTAGCAATAGCTTTGTTGTTCCACAGGTTGTGTCAATATAGGTGAGGATCGTTATTACTTGTCTCAAGTGGGTGCGTTGTACTCATTGATGAGTTGTGACTACTTTGTTATACATATATATTATATCTATAACAATAAAACATCAATTGTTATGTTAAAAGATGAAATACGACAATATGTTTAAGATTTACGAGTATGCGTCTAAACATGCAAACTTTTGCATGTTATTTTAATTGAAATTACTTTTTTTTCATTCTTTGATTATTTTTTTATTATGTCCCGAAAAGGTTTCAGAAAATGTGATAATAAAATACATAAAAATGATAATACATTTCTTTTTGTAACTTATGTAAGCTTAACTGGAAAGACGTCAATTATAATTTTATTGCTAGTCAAAATACATCAAAATTGTGAACGTTTTTTACAATCATCTGTAGTAATACATACAGGGTGAGTTTGATATAATCTGCCAAACGAAAAGAGGTGATAGAACAGCCCATGGTGAGCATAAAACACCATAGAAACCCTGTCCTATCTCTAACCGTTTTCGAGTTATGGTAGATGGATGAAAAATCTGTTTCTTTTTTTCCTCCCGTCTGAAAAAACCCAAAATTGTGAACGTTTTTTACAACCATCTCTAGTAATACATACAGGGTGAATTTGATATAATCTGCCAAACGAAAAGAGGTGATAGAACAGCCCATGGGGAGCATAAAACATCATAAAAACCCTGTCCTATCTCTAACCGTTTTCGAGTTATGGTAGATAGAAGAAAAATCTGTTTTTTTTTCTCCCGTCTGAAAAAACCCAAATTTGTGAGCTTCCTGAAAGACTTACAAGCAAAATAAGCACATATTTGGAAAGAACAGAAAAAATCCTATCGGGTGACACCATTTACATCAGGATACCTTAATCTGACGGCGAGCTACAAGCGATAAACATTGGCGAAGTTTAAAATCCAGTTGTCGCCAAATTGTTTAACCGGCAATTCTGCAAACACCTTTCAAGCTACAATCGGTCAAATTTACTAAAACTTCTCCATTCCACAAGCTTTAGAATGAGCTCACAATAAACCATATCGGTGTTCTAGTTCAGGAGAAATTTAGCTTTTGTTTGAAAAACATTCATCACTGAACTCGACATTCGTCTAGAAGGAGACTCACGGAGTGCCATGGTCGTTCCTGATTTCATGTCCGCCTTCAGCCCACTGTTTTGTCAGATACAAAAAAGAAAGTTTTAAAAGCAAACAAGAAATGTAGCAGTTGTATTAAGTTTACAAACACAATGGAATGGAAACAAAAAAAGTATGACGTTTCTCACGTCTTTCACAAAGGAATATGCAAAAAAAAAAAAAAAGACGTATCTCAGGTTTACGATTAAAGCACATACGCATTCGAAAGGATGTGTAAAATTTAGTGCCGATGCTAAAATTGGTCACCCCCACACCTGATACATGCCCTTGCCCTCTTACGAACGGAAACCACAGTAGCGCTTAGCGAAAGCTCATCTTTCAGTTTTATTATTGTATCATCGAGCCGGCTTCTTAAATCTTGCAAACTGGCAATTTCTGTGCGGTAAACTTCTTTCTTCAGGAAACCCCAACCATAGAAGTCCAATGGAGTGAGGTCTGGCGATCCAGGTGGCTAAGAAACTAGTTCATTACGACCAATCCATCGCGGATACTGCTGAGTCAAGAAGTCCCGAACGGCATTGAAAGAATGTCAGGGGCCTCATCGTGTTGGAAAATTATTTCCGCTCGTTGGGGTACAGGAATGAACTCAAGTAATCCTGGAAGATGATGTTCCAGAAACTCCAAATACGTATTGCTTGTCAGATGACCTTGGAACACATCTGGACCTATCAAGCGATCGCCAACCACTCCAAGCCAAACATTGAAGCTGAATCGCGTCTGGAACGATGCATTTTGTGTTACAAATGGATTTTGTTGAGCGTAATGATGCCAGTTATGTAAATTTAACATGCCATCCCGAGTGAAAAGTGACTTATCTGTCCACAGTATCGTTCTAAGGAAATGGTGTTCCTCAATATCTCGCTCCAAAAGCCAGCGGCAGAATGTTACCCGCTTTTGGAAATCTGAGTGGCGTAATTCTTGTACCGGTGTGAAGTGGTATGGATGATACCGGTTTTTGCGCAAAACATTCATCACTTTACTTTGGGAGATTCCACCTTCTCTCGCAAGTATGCGTGAACTCATATTTGGATTTTTCTCCACTCGGTCGAGTACGGACTCCTCAGCGGTGGCGGAGGGGCGACCATGGCCCCTTTCATACAGCCTACCGAAAGACCCACTCTCCCTAATCCTTCCTTGAATTGCGGCAAATACAGAACGGTTGGGTGCACGACGATGTTGATAACGTAGACAGTACTCTTCTTCGGCTCTCCGAGAGTTACCATCGCAAAATCCATACACAAAATGCATATCCGCGTACTCTTCATTTGTAAAATTAGGCATATCTGTTTACAGGTTGGAAAGTATGACAATTTGATCCCTGTGATGACTTCAATTGAAAATAAAAGTCAGAAGGGTAAACAAAAAGGGATAACATTTCAATATTAATTTACAAAAGCAGAAGGAAAAAAGTGCAACGGAATAAGAACCAACTTGGTTAATTCGTACCAATATACGAAAACATACTAAGTATGAACTAAGAGAGAGCAAATAGATGTGACAGCAGCGTAAAAAGAATCGGCCGAGCTCAGGCAAAGTCTAGAAATTGCTAAAGCAAGAAGCAGCATAAAAAATAAAAGAAGCTGACGAGCTAATGAGCTGTTACACATTGGCTCGCCTTTTGTACACGTGAGAGGGATGCGCGCGCAGGAAGGTTGGAATACATCTGTGTTTCACTAAAAGTCCGTATGCAGATAGTCACGAATTTGCATACGTACCATTTACTCACCATCGTTTCGTTTGCCGAATTTTAACGAACTCCGTTTTCAGTGATGTATTGCAAACAAAAGGCTAAATTTCTCCTGAACCGGAACACCGATATGGTTTATTGTGGGTTCATTCTAAAGCTTGGAATGGAGAAGTTTTCGGTAAATTTGACCAATTGTAGCTTGAACGGTGTTTGCAGAATTACCGGTTACAGAATTTGGCGACAACTCGATTTTAAACTTCGCCAATGTTTTAGCGCTTGTAGCTCGCCGTCAAATTAAGTTACCCTGATGTAAATGATGTCACCCGATAGGATTTGTTTTGCTTTTTTCAAATATGGGCTTATTTTGCATGTAAGTCTTTCAGAAAGACCACAAATTTGGGTTTTTTTCAGACGGGATGGAAAAAAACAGATTTTTCTTCTATCTACCATAACTCGGAAACGGTTAGAGATAGGACAGGATTTCTATGGTGTTTTATGCTCCCCATGGTCTGTTCTATCACCTCCTTTCGTTTGGCAGATTATATCAAACTCGCCCTGTATATATATATATATATATATATATATATATATATATATGTATACATACATGAATATTTAAAGACATACTATCATATATTGAATATTTTGAAAATGAAAATATTGTTAAACACTTTTATGCGTAAATTAGAAAATTACAGTGCTAATTTTAAGTATTTATTTATTTTATTTTATTTTTCCTGTACTTAATTTATCGGGGATGAAAGTTTTTGCCTTCTTTTACGAGAACAATATCTTGCATTCACACAGAAATAAACTTATCATTTAAATACATTTATATTAATACGCAATTACTGTATTACGATATGTGTATTTAAATGAGAATTTATTTCGATGTGAATTCAAGATTTCGTTTCCGTTATAAAAAGGCGGAAACTTTTATTCCTGATTTATGTTTAAATAAATTTCAGTGTGTAATCTACAGAATACTTGCAAGTCAGTTTTCTGAAAGCAAACAAAATAGTGATTTTTTTTTTCTTTTAATGGAGGATTTTTGCAAAATAAGCAGCTTATTTTAGGATTTTCAAAAATACTTCTTTTACTTCAATCATGCAAATGTTTTATAAATGCTCCATACTTTATATATTGCAAGTTAGACTAAATATAATGGCAATTCCAAACATGACTAAGTACTAAATATTACGAATTATGTAGTATTTTATATGTAACGTAAATTGTGCATGTGTAATGTTTCTTCAATCTGTTTAATATCACAAATAATAAAGCAAATCAGTAAAATATAATCAGCGCTCATTTATGGAATATCTTATTTTTTTCTGAATTTGTATAGCATTGCAATATGTAATATCTCTCATGTGTCAGAAGGATAATACTTTTATGATTATGATTATTATTATTTTCAGAAATGTAAATTTCGTGGACAGATATCTGGATTTTTTCAAGTCATAAAAGAAATTTTAAAGAAAAAAAAAACTTTATCGATAATGTAATATAAGTGCAAAATATTTTTTATTGACTTATTATCTGTTTGCGATATTTTCGGAAAATACACTTTACAACAAAAATAACGACGTAGCAAGAAGACGTAATGCAAATTGGACACAAATTGACATGCATACAGGTTTCGATCGAAAATGCAAAATTTTAGAGTTTGACTGTCATCGATTGAGTATGTTATGCTGCAGCGCATCTTAACTACGCATTTGGCATAATATTATTAATGAGGAATTTTTAATCCAGTTCATAATTTCTTTGAGAATTTTATTCCGTTTTTTCAGATAGACAGTAACTATGCTTCGGATACTGGTGCACAAACAATATGTGCAGATATCAGCATTTGAGTGAGGTGTGTAGTTGGGCTGAAAGAAGCGGGTTGGTCTAATCTGCGAATTGTTAAAATTGGATAGGAGCGATGTCATTATTAAAAGATATTGATTGAACCATGGAAGAACGCAGCATCCGGGAGGAAGCAGTCGACCTAGAGTAAGGACAGAACGTGGGAACGTATCCTTCGTCAGAGCTGTACTCAAAGCACCAATTCACAATTGTCATCGATCCTACGTGCAATTGGAACTTCAGTGACTTTAAAGACGCTTAATAGACGGTTAGGAGAAATAGGATTGAGCTCATGGAGCCCTTTGTGCGAACTACTATTAAACTTTATATACCGACAAACAAGTTTGCAGTGATATCAGGATCGTTCGAACTGAAATGCCACTGAATGGAGCAGAATTGTCTTCAGTGATGAGTCCTACTCCGATTTGAGCCCCGATGACAAACGAAAACGCGTCTGGAGACTCCTCGAAAAAAGGAGGTATTCTGACATGACTGTCGTCAGCTACACGGACCGACAACTAGGATTGATGATCTGGAATTCATTGCATATCATAGCAGGACCACTTTGGTTGTCATCCGTGACATCTTTACAGCACAACAATACGTCGTTGGAATTCTACGTCCCGTTTTGTTTCCCTTCATTTCACACAATCCTGATCGCAGTTGTTTTCAGCACGATAATGCCCTCTCGCGCACAGATATAGTTTCTACTGCTTTTCTTCTTGCTTGTCTAGCATTAGTTTGGCTAGTAAAGTCACTGGAACTCTCTCCCGCTGAGGACGTTTGGAGCATCATGAAAAGGGTCGTACAGCCAGCTCCGGATTTTGCCAATCTAACACACCAGTTGGACAGAATTGGGCATGACATCACGCAGGAGCACATCTGACAACTCTATCAATTAATGCCAAGCCAAAAAACTGCTTACATAAGGGTGAGAAGAGGACCAATGCGTTATTGACTTGTTTACTTTATGATTCCATTTCTCCTGAATAAATCATCCAAATTTTCCGAAACTGTAATCATTTTTCTCCACATGTATATCACATCTACCAATTTTCGTTCCATTTGAATAAATCCTTCTTGGTGCATCTTTATTATTATTATTATTATTTTGTTTTAGAGTCTAGATTGGAGCAATAATTTAGTAAATTGAATGAGAATGTTAACAATTATGCAGCTTTTATTTCAGTTAAAAGAAAGACAAACCAGTGCTAAATCAGTTTAAACATGTTACAGAATTCCATGAAATGAAATACGTAATATGCCAAGAGCAGAAACTGTGTTATTTAAATTTGATTAAGGTCCCTCAATTGTCCGTGCAACTATGACACCTTAGACTTGATGATGAAGTTTATAACTGTATGTGTATATGTTGTACAAATGAACTAAATATGTGTAAAATACACCTAATATTGTGATTACTAGACAGGCGTTGCTAAATATGGAATATTAAAATAATAATTTACTTGTATGTAAATTATTAATATTTTATATACATACAAATGTCATGTTACAAAATTATTATATTAATATGATTATGTATATATTTTTTAATGTATACAGTCAACTCTCGTTAAAACGGACAATCAAGGGCCGGCAGTTTTTGTCCATATTAACGAGAGTCCATTGTAACAGGAGTTCATAAATTGAAGTTCGATGTTAGCCCTTACAAGTACAGTAAAATGTAATTTTGAATGTTTGCCGCCTATGCATTTTTCTCCTCTACAGTGTAAACTTTGAGAAAGTTGAGCTTTATAAAAAATTCCTGTTTCATAAATGTTAAATATGTTTTTAGCTTTGATAGTTCGTAGTCCTTGATAAGGCACGACAAATTCTCTTTCCAGTCTTTTATGTTTTCTTCTGGTACATTTCCAATAACGAAACCCTTTGATATGTCTCCACAATAGATGCGGAGACAGGTACAACTTGTTGACTTCAACTGTTACTGCCAATCAATACTGTTTTTCTCCCATGATGTAATAGCGCTGAGTGAAAGATATTAACCCTTTTATTATTGTGCCTTTTCAAAAATTAAATAAATAAATAAACTTGAATTTGAAAAAATTTTGGAAACTGACACTTTTTGAAGAAAGTAAGCTTTGAGGGGAAAAAAATGTCCGTCTTAACGAATGAATTGTATGTATAAAGCGATGTTTATTACATGCTATTCCTATAGGCCTCAGACGGGGATTCTGTTTTTGTACGTAATAACGAGAAATCTATCTTAAACGGGGCCGTCTTAACGAGAGTTCACTGTATATACAAAGAAAGATAGGGAAAATCCTAATGAGAGTCATACGAATTTTACTTTTGATTTTTTAATAACTTCACCTATCTATCTATATATTAATATCATATGTAACCAATATTTTATGTGTAAAAAGTATATCAATTGTGTAATGAACATATTACTACAGCCGTTTTCAGCCTATTTGGTTTCACGTTTTAAAGAAAATATCTGAGATATAAAAGACAGAAACGAGTTTATATTTGTTTTTCTAAACTTATATTACGTTTCTTTTACTTTGATTTATAGTGTTTTTCCACACGTTAATTCGCAGTAACCGCCACTGGATTAAATAAGTCTAAAATAATCATTTTTATCAGGATTAATTTTAGATATAAATAAAATTTAAGCTATTAAACATAAAACAATATTTAGAACGTGTATTTGTAACGACTGTGATTTATTTTACGTTTAAAGATAATATATCTTTTATTTATAAAAATGAAATAATATAATATATAAAAAGCGACACTTATCTTAAAACAAAATAAAATAAATATTTATATTACATTTTACACAATTCAGTTCAATGTCAAAGTAGTGTACAAAATTTTACTTAATTTATTTAAATGAACATTTGAACTAATTTTCCTTCGAAAATAAAAAATTATTAAATTTAAATGAGTTAGAATATTTCATTATGAATTATAAACTTAATTAATTTGTATGCCGAAATTATTTCATTAAATTGCATAATCCAATTGGTTTACACTCAAATAAACTTTGCATTTATAAATGTTTTTAGTAATCGTATTGGCTCATTTATGCAATTGTAATTTCATAAGTGTATATCTATTTACTTTATTTAGTCTAATAACTCAGAATTATTTGAAAAGTTATGAATGTGCATTCATGCAAATTATAAATGGTTAATGTTATTTATTTAAATGAAAACTTGATTCCAGAATTTTCGAATTCATATAATCAATCAGTTCAAGAGTTTTTCCTTTAAAATATTATTAAATAATTATATCTTTTAATAATATTTTCTATACATTTTTTTTTTTATTTATAATTGAATTAAAATCTTTACATTTGAAATTTTATTTATCCTTTTATTTTTTCCAGTTTATTTTTTAATAAAAAATTCATAAAAAAAAATATAAGATATGAGAGTATTACTTATTTAAAATTTAATACATTAAATTTTTACGAAATACTTACACGCATTAAGAAGCAGGAAATATTTATTTTTTTTACGTAGTCGAACCTCGTTGTGAATTACTTTTAGTATGAACTGTTCCCACAATCCCGTCAAAATGAAGATTAGTTTAGTCATATGAAAATTAGTTACTGATAGCATGAACTACTGATAACATGAACAAATTTTGTATTCCCCTTGAGATTCACGTTAACGAGGTTCGACTGTATTTATAAAACATTAAATAGTTTTGACAACTTACTAATTTTTTATCATAGTTGCCAGATGAGTAATAGAATTTTAATTTCAAAATCACTAATTTTTTAAAATATGAATGATTTTGCATGATCACTGATTTTTTTTATATTAGATATAACGGCAACTTTAGTGTAAAAATAATAGTGTACAAAAATACAACTATAATTGTAGTATTCATCTTGCAACCCTCTCATATATGCTGTTTTAAAATTAAAAAACTTATATTATTTATTAATAATAGTGTATTACATATTAAGTAGTTAATGCACTAAATTGCCTTAGATGAAATACTTATTTTTTAATGTATATTTGTAAAACATTAAATATTTTTGACAAATACCATAATCTTATTTTTAATAACACTTATTTTCTAAAGTATGGATAGTTTAATCGCAACATTTTATTTTTTATAGAAAACGACAGTTTTAAAATGAAAACGTTAGTGTACAAAAATAAAATTGTAGTATATAACTGGCATCTCTGACTTATATGCTGATTTTTAAATAATAAACCCTTTCTTATATTATTTTAATGTATTTGTATTAAACATTTGATAAATTAGATGCGTGTTTACATTATTTTATACATATATATATATATTTTCAAATTTCGACTATAAGTATATCACAATTTCTTTGTATCTGTACGATGCTGTATGTTAAAAATAAAGTCCATGACATTTTTTAACGGATTAAAACCTCAATTGAATTAGCATCAATTTACAGGATGCTTATAAATAAACATTTACCATAAGATAATATAGCAGAGACCAGATTACCATAAGATAATATAGCAGCATTACCATAAGATAATATTACCATAAATATTTTACAACTTAAGCGTTAGTAATGAAAAATTAAAATTAAATACTGAAAGACTTTTCAGATCTATATATTTTTTAAAGAAATGCTTAAAATATAAAGCCAATCCATATATTTAGCTTATAAACTTATTTAAGTATAATATTATTTTATAGTTTTATTATATTTATTAAAACTAATTTATTAAACTACGCGTAAAATAAAATAATATTTTACTTGTATGTAAAATTAATATCGCGAAATATAAATACCTTTACACAAACTATTTACTTTTATTTTCCAAATCTTAGTTACTCAAGAAATTCAATTATTTTTCTAAATGGGTTAACTTATATGGAATTTAATTCTGTGCTACTAAACTCTTTGCATGTCACAGAAGATCCGTTATTAAGAATTTTTCATAAAATTATATTAATACTGTTATTAAAAAAAAAAAAAAAAGAAATATCATTGTGTTCTCATATTTTTTTCATTTGTGAAAAAAAAAAAAAAAAAAAATATATATATATATATATATGTGTGTGTGTGTGTGTGTGTTTGTGTGTGTTAATTTATATTATTATTTTCGTTTGAGAATAATTAAGAAGGGCTATTTAACGCCTCAAAGCATGAAGTCGTCATGGATTAGTCGTTACCCATTTGCCTTCCACTGCAATGATCTGGAGTTCGATTCTCACGATTTCGGGTATCAAACAGAATCACTCAAATCTGGAGTCGTATTAAATACTCCAGATCTTAGCTTCTCACAGCAGGGCAATTATTTTAGGGGAATTCACCCAGCATATGAAGTTGCAATTCAGTAGGATGAATGAGTTAAAATGGGCTCAAGTTGATTATTTTTTTTCTTTTTGTTTTAAGAGAGTACAATTTATTGAAACATGAAGCAAATTAATGAGAATATCTATATTGTACAAAAACATGCATGTTTCCGAAATGTCAAGCTCTGGGGCTCAAGTGTGTTTCAAAATGGTGCCTTATCAAAAGTATATAAAATTCAGCACGATACCTGCCGAGTCTTGTATCTACCCATTATCATCATAAATTTTAGCTTGTAGACTTTCAACTGAAAAAAAACGGGGAGGCCGTACATTAATAGTAGTATATCCCCGAAACAGACATTACTAATCCTTTGATCTAACGATTCAATAAACTGACCAACTTGACTGTACTATAGTAAGGTAATCATCAAGTGTCACTGAAAAGGAAATGGGCTCATTTCCTTTCCTGACGATATTCTCAAACCTTGTGTTGAAACATATATATAATCATTATACTGGAGTATCTACACTTGAATTGTCTTCTGCAAAAACTAATCATTCAACCCATTGCTTACCGTTTTATCAATTAGTCGTCTTCTGTCGATTATTGGTGACTCACTTAGAAAAAAAAAAAGATTCTGGTGTAATCTTCTGCGCGTACATTAATCGACCATAAGGTGAGGGTGTCTATTCTGAAAAACATTCTGACTAGAGAGCGCACAAAGTGGCAGAAAGATAAGAACATTGTTGTGATTAGCACCATATGCAAAGTACATTTCGGTATTTGTCTATCTACTAACACATAATGCAAAACAAGAGGATGTATTCAGCGGATGATTCTGTTATAAATCTTTGATTAACGACTTCTTCTGAATGAAAAATATATTAATAATCGGACTTTCTCCAAGTTGTCTATTCCTTTTAAGTTTTGTTAAGACTGCACTACATTTTTATGTATATTCGACGGTTTTATATTGTCTGTTTAAAGTTAGTGCTCAATGATTAAACGGACTCTGTTATTATTATTATTATTATTATTATTATTTGCAACATTATACTGCGAGAAAAAAAAGTACTAAGAAGTAAATTTATACCTAAAAATTTATGCGTTAATGTGTACCTTAATGTACCTTTAAATGTATATTTGAAACGTTTAACAAAAACATTTTTTTTATTATAGTACACGCAAGAAATATTGTCATGACTTTTTTTAACAATTCCAAGAGGAAATAGATTAAATTTGATGTAATTCTGTGAAATTTCTTTGATGCTTGTTATATAATACTCTCCCTGCAGTTAAAATTATATTAAATAAAATTTCATTTAATAATATATATATATATATATATATATATATATATATATATATATGTGTGTGTGTATGTTTAAACAAATTTCAAATAAATATTAATAAAAATATTTATTTGAATTTTATTTTAAAATAAACTTTTACAAAAGTTCTTTATCACATAATTCATTTCATTGCATTTTATAAACAACTTGATTAACGCTCGAGTAACTTTAGCAGTTTTAAATTTACTGCTTCATATTGATAGTTAATTTTTCCGAAAATAATTTATAAAGTTTCGCTGTATTTACTTCAATTTAGTAACTATTTTAGTGCCATACTCTTCAAATATTATTGGGTGTTCAAGCAGTAAATTTTATTTAGAAAGTTTGATCAATATTACATTCTTAATTAAACGATTATTCTCGTCATCTAACTTAAGGTAATAAATTGTTATCGGTTATAATTTCTTCTTATATGCATATAATATTTATTTCATTTAACGGTTCTTAAGAAACTAAATATTACTAGTCTTAAAAAAGTCTCCTTTAATCCTTCCATAACAAAATGAATATTGTTAAAAAAATCTAATCGGGTGAATTTAAATCCATAAAATATTATATTCACTCTCTATAAAGGTTGTTTATTGATTTATCTATTATAAACATGAAATTCCAAACGAATTGAAAAGATAAACTTTTAACTACATGGCGTTCTGATTTCCATTTATTACTAGTCATCTTGAGTGCTTCGTTGTCTGAGATTTTGAGTTTAAAATACCAGTGTATTCAGTAAACACAATTTTTGAATTTTTATCCCTCCCATCACAGAAGAGAAATTTATGGGAAAAAAAAAAAAAAAAAAAAAAAACTTTTAAGTATACAAAATTAATTTGTTTTTTACCAATTCCTGTTTGGTACATTTTACGTCAACAATCTTACGGATATCTGTTTTTTTTTTTTTTTTTTTTTTTTCCCAGAGATATAAAGGAGTATATGAAAAATATGTTTATCACATTCCTCCAACTTTATAAATATTAGAGTATTTTCTATTTTACAAGAATAATATTTTAGTTTTCTTTTTTAAATTTGTAATATGAAGGTTATGAAAATATTCCGTCTTGCAAACCTTCCTCCTCACACACACCTTGTTCAGCAGATTGAAGAAATTTGCGAAATTAGGGATAAGTTATTCTTGTTTTTTATAATTGTAATCTAAAACTTGCGGATACATTACTTTTTTCATTGGATGGGTTAAAGCATATAATCATGAGATATTGATACGAAGGATTGAATTAAAACAGGCTTTTAACATTCATCATCTTGAAAGGGGATGGGTTGCAAATTCCTAAAGTTCTTGTTAGTTATCGATTTGTATTTATTACATTTTAAAGCGAGAAACTTATATAGCAGTGACGTAGCGTGATACTTGAATCTCGGCATGCTTTGAAGCCTAATATTGAAAGGGCACTACTCATCAAGGCCATAATGTTTCATATAATTCAAGCGCGAAAATTTCCAATTTCTCGAAATCATATATACAATTCTACATTTGTACAAATTTTGCGGCATTTAACTCGCTGATCACTGTAATTAAAAGTAATTTTGAAAGTAACTGAATCAGAATTTTTTATATCACTTTACTCTAACCGCACTATGTTGGATCCAGGAACCCACTGCTAGCGGCAGCACCTTAACCGAGCACTTCAGTTTAGATGTTTATCTGACCACAGACCGTTTTTATACAAGAAGTTAATCGTTAAAATTTTTAATAAAATTAAAAATTTAATAAGTTTCTTTCATTCTATTATATCATCATTTGATACTGATAGCAACAATAATACATTAAAAATGTCAAACATTTCTTTTCCTTATATATCGTTTATAGAACATGTGGTTCGTAATAAATTATTTTATTTATTTATTGTTCAGGTAAATAATAATGACAACTCATAAAATTTTTCATTAATTTATAAATTATAAAATAAAAGCTTATATGTCTTATTTAGCTATTCTTCATCTACGCATTCAGCAAAATTAACTTTAGTTTCTTTCCTTCCTTTCTTTTTTTTTTAATAAATATAATATAATTAAATTTATTTGTAGAACTAAATACACTTAAAATCATTATTTTATATTTTTCCTAAAGATGATTTTTCTTTTACTTTAAATATGTTTTTTCTTAAATAGTGAAATCTAAATACATTGGTATTTTATAGTTTAGTTATTACATTCTTTAGCGTTCTTAATTAAATTAATAATATTTTTTGCAAACTTGTTTAAACTTATTAATGAAAAAGACGGAGTCATATATACACAGTCAAGAAATACATATATACATATATACACAGTCAAGAAATAAAAGGCTTTTAATTTGAATAAATACATGTAATAGCTTCCGACATTTAAAATAAGAAGATTTATTTGTTCTATTTTTATCTTTATAACAATTTATAATTAAAGTATCTTTCTATTAAACCAATATTAAAACACGTTAAATTTTATTTCTAAATTTGAATTCGCGTTTTTACAATATCTTCTTTTTTTTTCACTCGTAATTTCCAAACGAAATATTTTATTAAAATTTTCTGGAATATTAATTCAAAAAGATTTCCAGAATGTTGCAAACATTATGTTTTGATTGTATTTAAATGTCAGATAAAATTCCAACTTTTGTTTTGTTTGTTTTCTGTATCTCTCTCTCTCTCTCTCTATATATATATAAGTTTCATATGGTTAAATTTTGACATCATGAGCATTTATTATTCACTTATTCCATTATAGTTTTTCAATGATTAATTTATTCAATTTCCGTCATTTAATTTTGATTGTTTGGTTTATAATCATATTGCTTCGGGTTGAATTTTACTTTGGATTGGAACTTTTTGTAAATATTTTGTATAGTTTATTATGTAATTATCCCAGATTAAATGCTTAATTTTTATTTATGTATGCCTACTTTAATCAAGAATGTTTAATATTAAATTTGTGATTTTCAATATGTTGGTGGATATGTATAGGTTGAAGTCTATGTTTCAAGCTTTATTATTCGTGATTTTTCAATTTTATTATCTCTCTACTTATTCAAGAATTTTATTTATTTATTTATTTTCTCAATGATAGTTTTAATATATAATACTTGCAAATTAAAATTGATTTACTTATTTTATATAAAATCACTCTTTTATTATGAATGTTCTCAGTAAATTAGTAGTGCCTGGCAAGAAATGCTTTGGTTTCCCTCAGTATTGTGCCCGGTACAGGAATATTTATAGGGATATTCCTGGATCGACATCAAGCTACCTATACTCTCCTCCTTCCAATCTTAAATTTAGAAAGTGTGATTCTTCTCGCTGCAAAACATGCCCTAATGCTTTACAGTCCCAAATTTATAATGATTCAAAATTGGTTCCTTTCTGTCAGGTTTATAATGTTATATACAAATTAAGTTGTGGTATCTGTAAAATGCAGTATATTGGTGAAACTTCCACCCCTTTACATATTAGAATTAATCAACATCGCTCAGACTCAAAAAAGTTATCATCACCTGTCCTTAACAGTAAATCAACTATTGAGTTAAGACATTTTAATTTACACAATTTCTGCTCATGTACTATTGAAATTCTTAGGATTCAAAAAAATAAAAGTGAGCGCCTTTTCTTTGAATCTAACTACATGAAATATTTTAATACAATTTATCCATATGGCTTGAATCATGAATATTTTAATAGGGTTGTTAAGGTTTATACTAACATTAATCCCCTTCATGATTACTCCCCTGTTTACTCTGTACTAAATCATAGTGTCAACCAGAAAACTTCTCGTTCAAAAAGAGGTAACAAATCCAATAAATCTACTAATGGTTTAATATCAAAAAATCTCATTATCAAGAATATTCTTGCCTTACAGTCAAATTATCTTAACCATTATGATTGGATTTACATTAGAAAGTTTATATTTGCTATCAAAAAAAAGTATTTGTCCACTTACTTAAGTGTATTTAAAAACCAATCCTATAATCAACATTTTTCTGATATTTTCTATGATTTAATATTATACAGACTAAAACTCTTCAATTTAAATATCTCTAAAAAACCTCACAAAATCCAATCAAATTCACAGCTTATTCTAAATTATTCTAATCAATTATTTAATAGCATTAATATTTCCTCTATTCTTAATGATAAATCATGCATGTTTCCTATTAAAGACATTCATATTTCTCGTACCTTTAAATATCCTATTACACTTGGTCGCCTGCTTTTTAACTATAATTCAGTCTCTAAGTCTAATTTATCTTCTCATGTGACTTGTAGTTGTGCTCATCCCTCAAATGTAAAATATGTTGACAGAGATCATGCACATATTATCACTGGTGATCTTAATATTATTAATTACTCAAATTTAAAGAAATTTATGGAATATGGTACTAAATATCGACTCCCTTCAAAAACTAATATTTCAAAGATTATACAACAGTTTTCTTATGATATTGATTTGTTTATTTATAAACTCTCCATCTCTTATAATAAACCTATTGAATATTTCAATCAATGGAAATTTTTAGTAATTTCAAAACTTAAAGCTGAATTAATTCAACATAGATCAAATCTCACACATTACAATAAATCAAATCTCTTTAAATCTATCAAAGAATTGCAACAAAACTTTGTTATTACTTATGTCGATAAATCTCCTAATAATTATGCAATAATCTATAAACATTATTATCTTTCTTTACTCAGTTCATCTATATCTAATAGTACTAACTTTCATAATACCAATAATGATCTTAAAATCAATAACCGCAAAATTCACTGCTTTTATAAATTGCTAAAGCTTCCATTTAATAATTTTAAATATCCTTATATTGTACTTATCCCTAAATTTCACAAAAATCCTATTAAATTCAGAACTGTCACTGTAGGGTGTAATACTTACAACAACAATGCTAACAAAATTCTCCTTGATATTCTCAAACAAATCTATGACTTAATTAGTAAATCAAAAAATTTCTTTTGCCTTAAAAATAGTTATCAACTTAAAGCCAATGTCTTATCTATGAATAATGTGACTGATATCATGACTTATGATTTTGCTGACCTATTTAATAATATTAATTTAACAGATCTTCATCGTATCATCTTTAACCTTTTTGAAAAATTTAAAAGTCAAATCTCTTTACCAAAATGCTTTTCGGCAACTTCATTTAAGACACTTTTAAATTTTATTATTCATAACAATTACATTCTACACTGTAATAAGATCTATATTCAAAAGGTCGGTATTCCACAAGGAGGATGTAGCTCGAGTATGTTAGCTGACTTATACCTTTACCATTATGAACAGGGATTATGTATTGAAAATGTCTATTTTTACCGATACATTGATGACATTATAATTTTTTATGTCAATAATTTTTCGCCTAATTTATTTAAATTTGAATATCCTTCTCACCTTACCTTAACTTATAATCATCTCAACAATAACTGTATTAGTTTCTTAGATTTAAAACTTAAACTTGATGGTAGTAAAATTTATACCGATCTGTATGACAAAAGACAAGATTTTAGTTTCAAAGTAAATTTATTTACACAATTTACCTCTTGTCTTCATATCTCTGTCTACAGAAATATTATTCTCAATCACTTCTTTCGTATACATAATCTTTGTTCAGATAGGTTTAAAAACAAAAATATCTCTCACATAATTAAAGTTGCTACAAAAATGGGTTATCCTAAAAAATTTATTTATTCACTTGTTTATCAAAAAGGGTCTCTGTCTAACACACACACAAAAAAAAAAAAAAAAAAAAAAAAAAAAACTAAGGTTTAATTAAAAAAAAAAAAAAAATCAGGTGGATGGGTTGGCAGATGTTTGATTAAGGAGGAAGGGTGGTGTTGTTTGGCTGGTTGGCTGGGAGGGTTTGATGCTGAATAAAATTTATAATGAAAAAAAAAAGTGGGGGTATTGCTGTAAGTTACATTCTTTTTTTTTCTGGTTGATACTATGTATTTTGAACTCTTTTATCATTAAATTTTACTATGTGCTTCTGGCTACTTGAGGCTTTCCTTGTTAAGTTTGAACAATCCATCTATTTGCATAACAAAAATAAAATCTTATAAATATTAATAAAAAAAAAAATCTTTTAAATTTAAATTTTTAATTTTAATTTATGATGACTGCATTATAATGCTTATCCTTATATGTGTGCTCTATGGCATTATTGCTTGTAATTGACTCTTCTTAAAACGTAACATATAATACTTTGACTTCAAAATAAAAATATTTTAATTTTAATTTTTAATTTTAATTATTATTGATGACCGCATTATAATGCTTATCCTTATAGTTGTGCTCTTTGGCATTATTGCTTGTAATTATGTCTTTTTAAAACTTAACACTTAATAATTTGACTTCAAAATAAAAATCTTAAAAATTATCTTAATCTTGCTGTTAATACTTCTAAATTATCTTAATCTTTCAGTCAATACATCTTATTTAACTGACCTAATGTTTTTATAGCTAACCGAAAGATGGCGCTTGTACTCAGTAGTCTTATATCTTCATTCTTCAGTCCTTATCTTAAACGATTTAATTATTAATATTTTTGGTACGATTTAATTTAACTCTACTAGTATTAATTTTAACATTATCATTTAATATTTACTCTGTGTATTTTATCTTTAATGTAATTGTTCTGAAGTATTTTCGATTAATCGATATCTGTTGAGCTATTATTTTAACTTCAATTTAGGTTTTGGCATCAACCATTTTTCCAGTTTGTGTTAACTGTTTTCCATGTGGTTACTCTGATTATTTCATGTTATTAATTTGGTTTCCTTTAAGATTTTAATTAATATTTATTTATTCTTTGTTTTAATTTAATTTTTCACTTTTTTCTCATTCTTTATGGTTTTTTTGCTGCATTGATCGGGGCGTGAGATGATATAAATTGCTATGATTAGCAATATCGTCTTACGAAATCGTTGCAGCTTTCTCTGCTTTATGAAGTATGCGCCCCTTGAAAAGTATGCTTCTAATTTTAAGCATTTATATCCAATTGATTATGTGGTTTATTATCTTTTTCTCTTTCACAAGTTTAATGGTCCTTTTTTATTATCCTTCAGGTCGGCGTAAGTATTTTAAGTTAATATGGTAACTCATTGGTTCCTTATCTATATCGCAACTTTTTGTGTCATTCTTTCCTCTACGTTAAATTCAGTTCTATATTTTAGTGTGCTGTTATTGTTTTAGTTCTATTAATTGCTAAAATTTAAGATTAAATTTTATTACGTTATCTATTATTTATATATATATATATATATACTAGCTGACCCGACAAACGTTGTTTTGTCATATAAATTATTTCTAGAGAATATTTTGCTAGAAAAAAACAACTAACTTATTGTAAGTGTGTAAGGATGTGGTATATAAGTGGAAGATGTATGGAGCGCTGTGAACGGTGAAAGAATATAAAAATAACAAAACACCAATCATTTATTTTTAATTTTATTAAAATTGATTCTTTAAAATTATATACATATCGCTACTTATAACAATATTACTAAAAAACAATATCAATTCCTTAATGCAACAGAGTGTACAATATTTTTTGTTATCCCATCTTTCGCCAATACAAACAAACTGGATGGTTTGCCCACTCGAGAGCCACGTATAATTGTCCGTGTGAAAAACATGATGTGCTCAAATCTAAGCCACAGACAGAGATCGTTTGGCCCTGAGACTTAATGATAGTCATTGCAAATGCCAATCTAATTGGAAATTGAGGGCGTTTAAATTGAATTGGCACATCTGTGGGTATAATAGGGATTCGCAGTAGTAATATATTTTCACCTCGGAATTTGTCATTTAAAATGATGGCTTCGATAACATTTTTCATTAATTTTTTTATGACTAATCGCGTGCCGTTGCACAACCGTGGTGGGTTCAAATTACGAAGCAAAATAACCGGAGATCCAACCTTCAGTTGTAAAATATGCGGTGGCATGCCTGGTAAATCCAATGAGTTTAAAAACTTTGTTGGATAATTTACAGCTTCGCAAACTGTATCATTAGATTTGTATGACACCAAGTCTCCTGGTAACAAATGTTGTATCTTGAGATTCAATTCGTTGACGTCAACATTTTTTGCCGCTAAAATTGCTCTTTCTGCCAGCCACTCATGATTTGTGTATCGTCTGTGTATATCGGGAAATATCTGGTCAATAAGAGCATCTTGAGAATCAATGATTGTGCAGAAATCGGTCGGTAATTTTATGCATCCAGTTTCATCTGTAGTAACTTTTCCATCGCCAATATCTAACAATTGTTTTGAGAATGTTTCAGCGGATGGATCTTGAAGCTTTTGAACGCACAAATTTACTTTCAGTTGTACTTTTTCAACATTAAGCCACAATGACGATGATTTTAAGCATGCTTTGATATCATCAGCGTATGTTGAACGCGGAGTAACGGGAAGTGCTTGTCTGAAATCACCTGAAAAGAGTAACAGAGTGCCGCCAAATAGTTTGTCGTTGTTTTTTATATCTTCCAATGTCCTGTTCGACGCCTCAATCGAATGTTTGTGTGCCATAGTGCATTCATCCCAGATAAGAATTTTACACTATTTCAGCACTGTGGCCATGGACGATTGTTTTTTTTATGTTGCACACGGCGTCTGGGTTATTTTGAATATTTAGTGGCAGTTTAAATAATGAATGAGCTGTTTTGCCTCCATCCAATAAAGTTGCCGCAATGCCAGATGATGCAACAGCCAATGCGATGCCATTATTTGATCGTATTTCGGCGAGAATTAGCGAAATAAGGAATGTTTTGCCAGTTCCACCTGGTGCACCCCCAAAAAAAAAAAAGAATCCACCTTGTCCTACCAAAACTGCGAGCAGGATGCAGTCGTAAACGGTTTTTTGTTCTTCATTCATTAGTGGGACATTGCGAGCAACAATCGCTGCCATTTCTACAGTATTGTATTGTAGTTCACGATTCAATTCAGTGCTTATTAAATCAGATGCATTTCGATTTGTTGAATGCGTACCGAAATGACTGAGTGGTAAGTTGGCAATGATAATGCAAAGATCTTCAGTAGCAATCAATGCTTCATTGTACATAGCGTCACTGAATACTATCGTTAGATCGTTGCACCGTGAACGATGTTGATGCAATATATCATCAGTAATTGAATCTTTGTGATTATCCCATAATGTCTCTGCTCGGGCCGGGAAACATGTAGTCAACACTATAGCGAATAGTAGACGAATTTGTTTTGCTGTACAGTTCAGTCCTACTTCAGCAAGCATACACTCCCACTGGTTGTCGTCTTCCAGCAAGCCGAGTGCAAGGCATGCATCTTTATACGTTGGATACTGCTGTCCATTCACTTCACGTAAATCTTGAAATGACAAAGGGCCGATGACATTAACCAATAACAGTCGAAGATAAAAGCACTCAGTCTGCCTTGGATTGACTGTAAATACTCGTCCCAAGGTGTTTGATTTGAATAAACCGGGACATGCATCAATCGGCGTGCCTTGCTTGCGGGGCATCCATTTTTTTGTTGGAGCCCATGTGAAATAGCGTGGTACTTCTGAATAGAGTAATGTCCGTGCAAAAGCACCAAAAGCATCCGAACGATTACACAAATCAAAAAATTCGGTGAGTGTAGTTTTTGGTGGATTTATAGCACGATAAATCGCTGTCTCGCTCGTGAAATATACGCGCTGGCCATTTTCAAGATGGACGGCTAAATGAAGAACTGCTGGATCCCGTTCATGAATTGGGAAACCAAAGATACGCCAAACAGCTTCATTGGAGCTGACGTACCGGCCAATTTGGTAAAGTGTTATTTCATCGTTGTTATTCACCGGAGGAGCATTCACATTGGTATTTTCAACTCGAAATACAGCCATATCACTGCCTTTATTCACATACTTGCAAATGTATTTGATGCTCTTCACTGAACTGCAGAACTGAACATTAATATGAGCATTAAATGTTTTGCTCAGCAGCGGCGAATATGGGACCACCCAACGGTTATCAATGTCAATATCTATGTTGTTGACATAGATGACCGCCATAGATGATAAGATTGTCCGCCATTACCGGGATTTCTTCGACGATATATTGGATATCCGTCAACATTTGTGATCGTGAAATTTTTCGGAAAACTTTTAGTACATTTTCCATCTGCACAAATAATAATGGCCTAAAAATTCATTTTTCATTTTAACATAAAATAACTCCGTCGGATATTGACGAATTTTTTAAAAGAATATACCATTTTAACTAATTTTAACATTTTACCAATATTAACGTTGGAAAAATATTTTAAACACTTACGGTTAAAAATTCATTTTTCATTTCAAAATTAAATAAATTCTGACATCGTGTTTACGATTCTAAAATATTAACTTTGAAAAAATATTTTTAAACACTTCGTAAGAAACGGTTACGATTCTAAAAATATTAATTTTGAAAAAATATTTTAAACACTTCTTAAGATACGGTTAAAAATTCATTTTTCATTTCAACATTAAATAAATTCTGACATCGTGTTTACGACAACTCACGCCATCTAGGTGGAAAAGTTGTTGAAAGAGTTGGTTAAAAATTAATTAAGAAAGAACTAATTAAGTTACAACTTTCATTTGTAAATCTAAACCATTCTCGAATCCACCTGAAGACACACAAAAAATTTCATTAAATTCAGTCCAGCCGTTTAGGAGGAGTTCAGTGACATACACACGCACAAAAGAAATATATATATAAAGATATATAAGTCATTCCGTTTTAAAAATTTTATGTTTAAAGATATATTTTACAATTAAATTCAATAAATGAAAGTTTGGCTTTTCATTTCTTTATGTTACTGTTTTTGAGATATATATTAAATGGTTGGTTGGTTGGTTGGATTTAACGTCCCACTAGTACTTGCACAATGGGTAATTTGCGACGGTCTGGCATGTACTCTTAAGAATGGTCCGAAAACATGCCATCACAGTTTTAGTCATAAGTAATTTCACGTATTTTCTATCCGATATCCGTATGTAAACTGCTCTGTTTGCTAGTTATTTATTTTTAAATTCTTAAAACTATCTGAAAACTGAAGCACAAGGAAATTTACAAGGTCGATGTTATTTCTTCTTTGAGATGTGTCAGTTTATTAAATTGTTTTTCTGTGTAATTAATATATCAATAGGAATTTAAAAAAAAAAATGAATTAGTCTACCTTCCGTATTGGTTTATTAACTTTTTTTTTTAAATATAAACAACATATCCAGAAGAATATGTGGAAAATATTCTAATAATCCAAGCAACAATTTTTACAGGAGCTGCTTGAATATATCCTGATATATTTGTATCAAGAGGTACCTTATCGTAAGGGAAAAAATATAATAAAAACATCTTACTTACACGAAAGAAGAAAAAATCACATCATATCTTAGTCTTAAATATCTTTATACTAGTATATAAACCCGTCAAAAATGACGGAATGTGAAAGATAAATCTTGAAAACAATGCTTAGATCATGATGGTTACCACGTGATCATTTAAATGTATTTTCAATTTTTGTTTATAAATCAAATGTGTTTCGATATTTTATAATTTTCGTTCTGAAATTAAAAAAATTCTACCCGATCAATAAATATGAATGACAATAAAAAAACTGCTGGTTGACAAAAAATATAGGCCCGACAACACAACAGCAACAACACATCCCAGTGTTCCATTAAGTGCTCTATAAGCAAGCGAAGTGTGACGCCACTGACCGTCCGTGGATGCAAGAAAATGATTTCCTATGTTATTCGCCCATTGGATTTTTTGTAAAAAAAATCTGAAGTGACTCCACTCGACTTTCCGAACATTGAGTAATTAACAGTTTTGTAGATAAAGTAAGGAAAGAAGAGTTGTTAAAGAAACAAAAGAGAGAAAACCATAATATAGTGTTTGAGTATTTTTCTCCATATATTACACGATGTTTTATTTAACGCTACTGAACTTTGAGCCTATAGATCCTAATGATAAAGAATTTTTCGTTGTGTCCCTGTAAAAACCTATAATTGCTAGATTCACCAAAATGCTTATAGTTAGTGCAACAGTAATTTATAATACTCATATAAATTTTCAGCTCAATTGAATAAGGCGTTTAGATGCTATCGTACTTTTAAAAATTTGGTCCCATAGGCCATAATGATAAAGAATTTATCTTTGTGTCCCTGTAAAAAAACTGTAAGTGCTAGATTCACCAAAATCTATACAGTTGGTGCAACTGTGACCTATAACATGTGTACAATTTTTTTGCTCAGATTAATAAGGCGTCTAGATGCTATCACACTTTTATAAATTTGGCCCCATGGACATAATGATAAAGAATTTTTCTTTCTGTCCCTGTAAAAAAACTATTAGCGCTAGATTCTCCAAAATTTATACAGATTGAGTATTTGTGACCTATAATATGTGTATAAATTTTTTGCTCAATTGAATAAGGTGTTTACATGCTATCGCACTTTTAAGATTTTGCTCCCATAGGCCATAATGATAGAGAATTTTTCTTTGTGTCCCTGTAAAAAAACTATAAATGCTAGATTCACCAAAATCTATAGGGTTCGTACTATGGTGACTTACAATATACGTACCAACTTTCAGGTTATTCGAACAAAGCGTTTAGACGCTAGCGTGTTCACTCACAGACATACACACATACATACACACATACGCACACACATACATACATCATCGCAAAAATAGTGAAAACGGACTCATTGGACCTCGAAACGTATAGAAACATCAAAATCTCAAATTCGTATTTTTGACATGATTACAATACTTTCCTCACTATAGTGTTCGGAAAGTAATTATTAAAAATCGAAGAAAATTATTTCCCTATTTTCATCCCCCTATTTGGGTATATATATATATATATTAGTTATCATGTGCATGTCTTAGATTGAGTTATTTTGCTGTCAAATTGACAAAATTTTAATTTTAAATTTCAAAACTCTGTTGTCCTTGGCGTTTTTGTATTTGGCGATCAAAAACGTACTACGAAAATATACATGCCAGATGTATATTTTCGTAATATGTATTTTGCGAAATATTTTTCATATTATTCATTACTCTCTTAATATAAGTTGTTAAAATAACCATGATTTTTGAAAGGAATTAAATTATATTCGCCAGATAATTTGGCAATATATATATATATATATATATATATATATACATATATATATTTTTTTTTTCTGCCAAGGATGACCGATATCAAATCTATTCCGCTGCAACATATTAGTATCTAATATCAGATACTTTATTTAGACATTTGAAAACAAATTTCACTTCAAATTATGATAGAATATTTATCATTTCCCTTTTAATTAGTATATTAGGTGGATATTTATTGTGTAAATATCATCCTTTGACATGAAATGTTTATGTTTTCAATGGAATATGGAAGTTTTTTTTTTTTTTATCTAGAGTTTTGAAATTTAAAATTCAAATTTTATCAATTTTAGAACAAAAACAACTTAATCTAACGCATGCACATGATAACTAATACATATCTAAACCTAAATATGGGGATTAAAATCCGGAAATAATTTCCTTCGATTTTTAATTATTTTTTACGAAAAATCCATTGGGCGTTTAACATAGGAAATATTTTTCTTGTATCCACGAACGGCAAGTGACGTCATCACTTCGCTTGCGTATTTAAAGTCCTCATAATAAGAAAAAACGATTCACTTCATTTTACCAAAATACTCTTTTTTAAGACTATCGTAGATCCTGTTTTCAAATTTTCTAAGTTACTATCCAATAACTACAGACACTCCATGCTAACCTAAATTTAGCTCTACTCGATACCTCCAACCAGCTATCTCACCCACAACATCGCCAAAATATCCAGGATCCAGCTAGGGACTTTCTCATTCTCAACCGAACATTTTACCTTGACTCGACATTATCACCTTAGACTACTCAACTTTCAATACTCATTTCAACTGGTGACTTTTACTTGCCCAACCAAACATTCTATCCCAACTATCATTTTACACTAATTTCAAAATTAAAATCAACTGGCGGCATTTACGTACTGAACTCGACGCCAATCATACCTTATAATGTAAACAAACAATGAAGTTTGATAAAAATATTTAAAGGCTTTAATGCGTTTTTACAAATATTTTAAGATTTTTAAGGCTTTAATATGTTTTAGAAATATTTTAAGCGTTTTTTTAATGAAACAGTCAAAGAGTCGTTCATTCGGAATTAAAAAGTTGTCCATTTGGAATTTGTATTTTCTGAATGGCAACAGTTTTGGTTTGTTTTTATTTGGTATTGCATTGTTTATAATCATGAAGTTACATAATTCTATTTATAGGTTCATGTTTATAATAGCCAGTGATCCGTTATATATTTAATTTAGATATTTAAGCATTACAATTGAATAGTTTTTCAAGGTTTTATAGTAAATAAATAAGAATATGTGCGATACAAAACATGTATGAAAATGATATGTATGTTTCCTAAGTTGAATTAAACAAACGGGAAAAAAAAATGGCTGCCAAAAGTTTCTGTTTTGAAGTGGTACTAACCGGATTCGTTCATGACAGATGAGGGTCATTATATATATTAATTATGCAGTGTATTATGCTGTATATATATAGATTTCCAATTAAAGTCCGGTTTAACCCATTTAATTGCTGAACGATTTCTACTAATGTCATAATATTGACGGCTAGGTATAATAAATTATCTAGGCACTATTAGATGTAACCGTTTACCGCAATAGCTGTTGTAAAACGGCAGAGTTATCGTTCCTATTTATAACACAGTACAAGATAGGGAGGAGTGCATGAAATTAAAAAGTTAAGAGGGGAAAATACCTAATCCGGCGGACAGCCGTGGCCAATGTTATTCTATGGGAAAATTTGTTGCGACAATTGCACATTACCTAATGTATATGTTTTAATTCTGTTTTCGCAGTCAGAAAATTCATAACCGTTAAATGAGTACTCATTTTTGAAAAATTCATTTTTTTAAAATTTTTACATTTTAATTTTGAGTTCAAAAATGCGATTTTTCACAAAATGCATTTTTCTCATTTTCTAGTCGCAAAATGAAATACTAAAATTTTAAAAAATCAATTTTTGCAAAACAAGTACTAATTTAACGCTTATGAATTTTCTAAATGTGAAAACAGAATTGAAAAATATACATTAGGTAATGAGTAATTATGTAATCAAATTTTCCCATAGAATAACATGGGCCAAGGCTGCCGGCGAGATTAGGTATTGTCCGCTCTTAAAGAACATCACCGTTTTAGTAGGGGAATTGACATTCTAACAATAGAACATTGTTAGCTAGCACAAGGGGCTACTTGGCAATCAGCATCTATTTCCCAGTAGAGGTAGAGCGCTGTGCGGAAGATATTATAGGTGTGGTTATTAGTGAGGAGTGTTTGTATAGGTGCACAATCCAATGTAAATTCAATCTGTTTTGAAACGTCCTGTAGGAAAAAATCTTTGTAGGAAAAAATCTCTTTTTTCGACTGGTGAGTAAACATTTTCGTCCTATATTTTTTTTAGTCTGGTGAATGTGTAGATCAAACTGGCGATTTCAGAAAGAGTGATTAAATGATGTTGCACGTATGTATCAGTACCTGTTTTTTCTTATGTTTTGGGGATTCTGTGGTATTCATTCTATGTTTGTTTTCCCTGTGGGGCTATATCCCCTCTGTGGAGGATCAAAATTGTGATTTTATATCTCCGGACTATCCTTAGGGTGTGTCCCAGATCTTCGCCAATTTCGTAATAGGCAGCACTAGTGCGAAGTTAAACCTAACCTGTGGGGCTTTTTAGCGCAGTTAGTCATGGTCAGTTGGCAGAGCTAAACCATCGCTGTGATATAGCTTGACTTTGCTTAATATTACTTCAAAGGTTGAAGAACTGATTCAAAATGAATAATTTGTAAGGTGTGAGATCTTCCGCATTTCCATGGAGTGTTGGGTTGGAAGAGTCAACGTCACCAGTTGGACCCAGCGTCATTTGGCGATGATTTCGGTAAAAGTGTCAGGTTGAGCACAGAAGATTTGAATTGGTATAAAAGAAGGTTGCCAGTTGAGAGCCTCTATGGAGAGAGACGAAAGATGAAGAAATTACACTACGGTGCGTGTTCATAGCTGATATTTTTTCTCTCAGCCTAGGTTTTCGTGGAAAAACTCGAGCAATTCTCAGATGAATATAAACAACAAAATATTTACAGATATTGTTGTTTTTTGTTAATAAACCTTTATTTGAGCACAGTGCTTTAAAGACATTAAAAACACTTAAATCTGGATGATAGTGAAAAACAGATTTCAAGCCAGTCACAAGATGATTCGCTATTGACTCCTCTCGCCTTGTAGGCCCTCTAGTTGCCAGTTATTCGAAAGTAATTGGTCGTTTGGTTGCAGTGGAGATGTAGAACGAGTTTAAGAGAAGTTTCGAAGCTATTCGTTTTCATTTGGCTATAGGTACAGTCGGTAACAAAAGTCTCCGAACACTAGCAAAAATTCCTATTTTAAAAAACTACACTTAATACAGTTTTGTTAAATAAATCTTTGTCGAATCCTATTCTTAGTCAGTCTAAAAACAGGATTTGACAAAGGTTTATTTAACAAAATTATATTAAGTGTACTTTTTTTATATAAGAATTTTCGCTAGTGTTCGGAGACTTTTGTTACCGACTGTACAGTCGGGATTCAGCAAGGATTTATTTAACAAAAGAGTGTTAACTCTACTTTTTTTTACATATGTATTTCTGCTAGTGTGCGGATACTTTTGTTACCGACTATAATTTTAGGATGGATATTTTATGTAATATGAAGTGAATCGTTCCCTATCTATTTTCTGTAAAATGAGACTTCCGAATTAAGAAATTTCGTGTTTTTTCGGTTGTTTCTGGAAGCGTTTCGTGTTCGTGAATTTAGTGGTGAGTTTCAGCGATGGAGTGTTACAATACTGTTAATAAGTAACTCTGAGTCTGCTGAGGACATTACAATATAGTCTCTTGAGAATTAAAATCTGTTTCATTTAATTGTGTCTAAATGTGTAAAAGTCTTAGTTTTCAATTCCGTAAAAGTTAAAATAAAGAATGTTAGGTTTTATAAGACTTGTCTTTATTTAAGCTATATACATATTTCATAACCTATGTCCACCCTTAGTCTCCTGCAAAGACGATGGTGAAAGTTTTCATTCGACAGTTCCTACAAATCCCAGGAAACCTGAAAAATATGACGAAAGATAGCATAAAATCATTCCAAAACCATTCCTCTGTGAAAACAGAGGGCCTTACGGCCACCCTGAATGCAAAATAAAAGACTTTTTTTAAAAGACTGTTTTTTTTTCAAATACCAATCCCGTCAATACTTTAGGAAAATTGACAACTTTGATGACAACGAGATTCATATGTCAACTATAGTCAAAAAGAGGAAAATATGGAGACAGTGAAACGAAAATTTCTTGTACGACCAAAGTAAAATTGTGCAAAACTTGAACCCACCTATTCAAATAAATAATCGCACAACTCCGACATTCGTGGTTGATTTCAAACATTGAGCTAATTCTATTTGATTAGCTATAGGCAGCTATAATAATAAAAATAATTTCTTTTTCTTGATGAATTCATTATTTGTTCATACATTAAAACAGAAATTTTTGGCTAAATATTATTAAAGTAAGGAGTTTTAAAAACATTTCGAAAACTGCTGTATTCTGCCAAAGTATCCCTATCCACATCACGTTATGCCAACTGGCCTCTACGGGTATGCCAACTAGTTCTTTACCTGGGATTAATTGGTATAGTTGCAAGCTCTTAGAAAAAATGATTGAGGGGTTAATTATATATGTATTTAATTAATTGGTTATACACGATTTTGTAGCCAAAGAGTTAATTTTCGGATACATTCATCAGAATTTCTCTAAATATTTTCATAAATTATTCTAAAAATCAAAAACTAAACTCTCTAGCAACTAGCTCCGGTCTTACCTAATGACACCTTTTAGACATTCATGTTAAAATTAGAACGCTTAAAATGTGCCTACACTGTAATGTGATCAAACGATCTTAAAAGGAAAAACAACTAGCTATCACAAGATACTTTTATTTCTGTATTTTAAATTCTGTTCGTAAGCTGCCATGCATACTTGGACATCGTTTGAACTTCACGTTGCACACATTGTAGCGCAACAGATGACACGTATACTACGTAAAGTTTAAATTACGGTCCCGATGTGCTTTGCAGCTGACGGGAGAAGTTTGAACATCGAAATAAATGTCTCTAATGATATCTAGTTTATGATTAACTTTTTCCCCTATCTCGTATCATTTTCAGAATAAGAAAACTAATTCTAACGCATTCTTTGGTGCTTTAAGCGTTTGCAAGTGATAGTTTGAATAGCCACTTTATTATACCTATACACCACTTTCGTGAAAATAGTTGCAGTCGTTAGAAGTTAAATGGGTTTGAACAGAAATTCTTTATTTTTTAAATATGATATACGAATTTAAAATTAATTAAACTTTTAATTTATTGTTATTTAAAAGTTAAATTATTAAAATCTTATTCATTGAAAAGATAAACCTTATTTTTATTTTTACTCTTTTAATTATACAAAAAACTATTTTGCATGAAAAAAATACTTATTTTTTAATAAAATAATTATTATCATATTTGTTGTTATTTAATACTCGGAGACTGCGAGCTGCTTATTTATATATTTTCATGAAATCCATGTTAAATATTCGCATAGTACAAAAATCTTACAAAATACGTGTAGTGTATGTTTTTCATTTCTTATCGTTAAACATATCTTTTTTTTTATATAAAATAACAAATAATTATGTAAAAAAATAAAAAAAAATATATTAAAATCCAAAAATGCAGTACGAATTTTCTGGAGAAATATATATTTTAATGTTGTTTAAAATATAAAAAGAAATGCCCACTTTTCTTTTAAAAAATTTAAATTCCATCATATGATGTATATTGATCGCTTAAAAGGATATTAAAAATGACAGAAAGAGTTTATTTTTGAATTAAATATAAAATAGGATGGAGTTAATATTATGCAAAGAAATTAATTTTTGGAAATAAACATACTGGATATTAACATAACCATCCTTTTATTTACTTTATATCTGCTGTAACGTAGAATTATCAATAAAAATTTTCTAAGTAGAAGAAAACTTTTTAAGGTACAAACTATCAAATAACATTTTATAAAAGCTTTTGAAAACTCTACAATTTCACCTTTTCTTTTTTTTTTCTTAAATAAATCATTATCATCTTGGGAATTATCCATGTCTTTCATTATTAGTTTTAAAAATAAAAATACTTATACGTTTTGAAGAAAGAAAAAAATTATTGGGATCGATACAAATATTTGTTTACTCAAAATTTATCTTATGGGATTTTAAACCAATAATGTATTATATATTTAATATTTTTAATGTATATTAAGATCAAAATTATATTATGGTACACTGTTATGGATTTATGGTGCAGCTTCTATGAAATATAAAGCATATAATTAAAAAACTCTTTTTAAAATTACAAAATTTTCATAATTATTTTCGGTATTGTGCAGAGTGTGTAAGTTAGGCACGTGTTTAACCAGAAAACAGCATATGAGTTGATTCTTTTGTACACATATATTTTTACCTGAAGAAGGATTGTGCTTAATAAATTCGACCTCAAAATAAATGTTGTATGGTCCCGTTATTTTGCTGCTTTAAAAGAATTTTTTTATTTTTATTTATTAAAAATCGTTAGTTCGATCAGTTTTATTTCGAGCGGCAGTTATAAATGATTTTACAACTTATAAAGAACAGAATAGAAAAATCTTTACATTTTATCGAACTGTATCAATGATATTTTTTAATGATAATTTATCTTAATTGCTTTGACGTATTTAAAAAAATGTATTTATCACTCTATGTTTTATAGATGTCTCTTTTAATTTTTTTAAGCTACTCAAATTATCATTATTATAGAAAATCGATTTATGCTGTTTGAATTTAGAAATTGAATGCTGAAGTAAAAATTTAGAATTGAATGCTGCTAGTGTCAGTGCTTTGTTTTCACTAAACATTTTGAGCTATTTTAGAATCTTGCGGAGAGTGATTAACAAATAATTATCTACATTTAAAATATTCAAGAGAACAATTCATGGAAAAATATAGCTTGCAATAAAGGACCACACACATTGGATTTTAGACGTTAGGTAAAAAAAGAGAATTTTCATAATGTTTATCTTATATATCAAGTTTTGTACAGTTAAATGCTATAGAAGTTGAAATGTAGCATTCCCGTTCTCGCGAAAAATTGCACTATAATAGCGCAATATATTGGTAGATATACATCCAAGCTCTATCAGTATAATGTCTCATAATGGCTTTCTCACATATTAAGTGTTTGATTGTATGTATTAGAACCTGAAATATAGTGTTCCCTTAAACTCAGGAAATCGCTGTACAGTAGCGCCACCTAATGAGCAATTAGTACCAAATGCTGAATACCACTAACATATGTTAAAGTGTATCTACTTATTAATTTATATGCATTTTTATACAGCAGTTCCTGGGGTATAGCCCTCCCTTAAATTGTGAAAATCGCTGCATAGCAATGTCACCTGTTGAGAAATTGTCACCAAAAATTGATAGGTAGTAGTATATGTCAAGATGCATCTACATACAAATTTATATGTATTTCTATGCTGGTTTCCTGAAATATAGCGTTTTGTGAAATTGTAAAAATTACTGCATAGCAGCGCCTCCTGTTCATCGGTTGACACTAAAACTTGATAACTTATATCAAGCTAATTTTTAATAATCTACTCGAAATATCAGAACACTGAAACCACTGTAAATTTTATCATAAAAACACAAGAACACAGGTAGTGTAGATTTTAAACACAAGTCCACTCGAAATATCAAAACACAGGAACACAAAATATTGGGGGGGGGAGGATTTTTTTTTTCTAAGACAGCGAAGGTATCGACATGTGGGTCGACAATCCTTCCTGTCAAAAAAGGATGAGCCCCCCCCCCTTTTTTTTTTTTTTTGGCCCTTGGTTTTCCTGAACCGGACCCTTGAGTGGGTAAGATGGCCGGGAGCCAAGCTCGAGTGGCTCTCCCCCCCTCTTATTATTTTTTCTTTTTTTTGGGGGGGGCCCTTGGTTTTCCTGAACCGGACCCTTGAGTGGGTAAGGTGACCGGGAGCCAAGCTTGAGTGGCTCTCCCCCCCTTTTTTTGAGCCCCTTGGTTTTCCTGAACTGGACCCTTGAGTGGGTAAGGTCACCGGGAGCCAAGCTTGAGTGGCTCTCCCCCACCTTTTTTTTTTTTTTTTTTTTTTTTTAAGAGCCCCTTGGTTTTCCTGAACCGGACCCTTAAGTGGGTAAGGTGACCGGGAGCCAAGCTCGAGTGGCTCTTTCCCCCCCCTTTTTTTGGTGGGGGGGCTTGGTTTTCCTGAACCGGACCCTTGAGCTAGGTAAGGTGACCGGGAGCCAAGCTTGAGTGGCTCTCCCCCCCTTTTTTTGAGCCCCTTGGTTTTCCTGAACCGGACCCTTGAGTGGGTAAGGTGACCGGGAGCCAAGCTTGAGTGGCTCTACCCCCCTTCTTTTTTTTTGAGCCCCTTGGTTTTCCTGAATCGGACCCTTGAGTGGGTAAGGTGACCGGGAGCCAAGCTTGAGTGGCTCTCCCCCCCTTTTTTTGAGCCCCTTGGTATTCCTGAATCGGACCCTTGAGTGGGTAAGGTGACCGGGAGCTAAGCTTGAGTGGCTCTTCCCCCCCTTTTTTATTTTATTTTATTTTTTTAAGCCCCTTGGTACTCCTGAACCGGACCCTTAAGTGGGTAAGGTGACCGGGGGCCAAGATTGCGTGGCTCTCCCTCCCCCCCCCCTTTTTTGAGTCCCTTGGTTTTCCTGAACCGGACCCTTCGGTGGGTAAGTTGACCGGGAGCCAAGTTTGAGTGGCTCATCCCTCTCCCCTTTTTTATTATTTTATTATTATTTTTTTTCTACTCCCCCTCGGACTCCTGCCCGGTCCCCAGGGCCGCCCTCATTGGAGTGTCCGTTTCTTAGAACAACTATTTCCAGCTTCCAGTCAGCCCCTCTGTGCTCCTCTCGCCTTTCTGCAGTTCTCCGAAGCCTCGAGGGTTACTTACTTAACTACTAATTTTAAGTAATCCCATATCAACTGTCTTACAATTAAAATTACTTTAATACTCATATTTTTTTTTGTTGTTTTTTTTGTTTGTTTTTTTGTCATCTTTCCGAAGCTGTGGCGGTGTCTGGTCCTCGTAAAAATGTGCTGCACCGTCAAGTGCTCGATGGGGTCGTTAAGCAGTCATCGAGCTACCAACGCTAGGCACCATCCCCCCGCGGTGGATCAAAATTGTGATGGTCCCTTTTTCTTCTCCCTTTAGGCCTCTTAGTGCATAGCTCATCTCCCCCCATTGGCCCAGCCACTTCAAAATTCTACGCTATGTGCTACTAAATTTCCTTCCTACCACCCGTGGCGAGATTTTAAAAATACTGTTTGTAGTGTTTACTTTACGTTTTTTTTTTTTTTTTTTTTTTTTTTTTCTTTCTTCCTTTTTTAATGGCTCCTAGTTTTGTCGGCCGTTCAGCCTTTTTTTGTCGTTTACCTCCCCTACCCCAATGATTTTGCCTCCACTTTTCGGTGTAATTCTGAGTGCACAACTATCCTCTTAGCTCCCACTGCGATTCTCCCCCCCCAAAAAAAAATTCATTTTTTTTTTTTTTTAACTTCCTCTCTGGCTCTAGGCTAGTTGTGCGCATATTCAAAATTCTTGTTTTGCATCCAGGAAGCGTGTCTGTGCGCTCCGTTTCCTGGGTAATCTGGAGGTGTGGTGTGCCAGTCGAGCATTATGTGTCCTGAAGCAGAAGTCGCAACCCTGCCATTCCGGAGCTGACAACTGAAGTAACATTGCAGTCGAGCAGAATAGGAGCCAGCAGTCTCCCTATCTGAAGTCAGAAGCCTGAACGAGTCGTCGGACACAGCTCATTCTATGTAGCGACTAGATAACTATCTGGCAGTAGGAAGCTATCATGCAGTGATCTGGAGATTAATTCGCTCCGGCGGGCGGCATCCAACCCGTTAAGCTTGGCTCGTTCAGGCAGGCAGGGGCTGTCCAAAGGTTTCAATGAGCCTCAATAGATCGCAGTATGGTGGCTACTCTACTACGTACGACACCCAGACAAGTACCTTGGTCGTCTACAGACGAATTGGCAACTGCACATGGACAAACTCTCTAAGTATGCTGTCTTCATAAACCAAAGAGGAAAAAAATCAACGCAGTTTATTTATATTAAACAATGCACAATCTAATTGTGTATCTACTTATTTATATATCAGCCAGTCATATGTATCCATGTCAATTTTTATTAGGACTCGACAATTATTTCTTAGTGCGCAATTTTTTATGCAATTAATATGAATAAAAGATATTTTATTTGAATGACCCATATATCGGTCATTCAAATATATAGCTGTTAACTTGGTCTTTATTAATGCCCTGTAAATATACGATAAACTACTACACTCGTTTTCATAAAATCCAGTTTTTATAAATTATTTAAAATTACATAGTATATGCTTCTACAGTTTATTATTGACACTATAATTGCATATAATTTTAAGTTTCGTAGCATATGCGTGCTAAAATCGAATTCAATATAACGAAATAGGTAATTTCATTTGTAAAGAGAAGTGTTTTAAAATAAAACGATTCATAAAAATAATATATTAAAATCTATATTCTAAATATTTATTAAAAATTATTCGTCCTCCTGTAAATCATAATTTTAAGTAGTTCTTGCTCTGGGAAATATTGTGAGTAATGTTGGGAAAAGTACGGCCAGTAAATTTTGTATATTTAAGTTTCGCAGCTGAGTTTTGTAACACACAAGTAGTTAAAATACTACAGAACATAAAAGAAGGATGCAGAATTGTTATAAAAAAATAAGTTTCTGCCCCTTTGATGTTCATTTACGAAAACAAAAATGTTTTTTTTAGACCAAATACTTATATATCTTATTAGAAGGTTGTCAAAATTTCTTTAATTTATTGTGTTGTTTGAAAATTATGGTAAAGAATCTTCTCTCTATATATAAATGGCTAAAAGATTTTTGAGTCTGTTTGTGTGTGAGTGTGTTGACACAAGTGTCCACCAGCTTTACATATTTTAGTTAATTTTAAAAAATCTAATTGTCCGATCGATAAGTTAATTAAACCGACGGATTGAGAAAAAAAATTGCACTTTTCATGTAATACCTTATTTGTAACGAAATTTTGATTAAATTTTTCTAATTAATTAAAATGTGAAAATATTAACCTGTATACAACTTTAAAAATGGAGATTTAAATTTTTAATTGTTACCAAAAAAAAAAAAAAACTTTTTTTTTTTCAACATAAAATGAAATATGCTTTCACGCGAAAAAAAAAAAAATATATATATATATATATATATATATGTTGTATATTAAATATTAAATTTGCTCCTGCACATAAAAACATGAAAATATGAAAATGGAGTTAAAAAATAAAAATTAATAATAAAATAAAAAATAAATAAAAAATAAAAAAGTAAAAAATAAAAAAAAATAATATACCTCAATTTTAGATTTCCCCCCTTTTGTTTAAATAGTATGTTTTTGGCCACGGATGAATAGCGCTTAGCATGAAAGCTAATTCATCATTTAAAAATTTTATGCTGAAATAGATCGGACATTTTTCGCCAAGGACTCCACTTTCGTAAAAGCCACTTTAAGCCAAGCAGCGTATAAAAAAATTAAATAAATTATAAAATATTGAAAAACAGAAAAGAAAGGAAAGGAAAGGAAAACGAAAAGTATACGAAAAGAAAACAAACAAACAAAAAGTATAACATAAATTATGTATTTGTGTCTAAAGTGACGATAAAAATTCAAAAGTCGCCAAGGGGAGCTACATTAAGGCTGTACCATGATCAAATTTACATATTTCATTATTTCATTATATATTTTTCTATATACCAACTACTATTAACTGACTTAACTACTATTATAACCAGAAAAATTAGTTGTCTCATGCGATAGACGTAGCCGATCATAGCACATTGTAATATTATATTTCTGTGAAATTGTTGTCATTTTATGGTTGAAGGAATAAATCAAATAAATATAGAAAATAACGTGAAAGAAAATATTATGTACACCACGTATAGTGTGTTGTTCATATGTAACTGCGATTCAAATATAAAATGACTACTTCAATTTTTCTATACTGTCCGCTTTGAAACTGTCATCTGATAAGCACCCAAATGGAAGCCCACTGGTAAGCTATTGTCAAAATCAAAAGGGACAGACATCCGAGAGTCTGAGAATGATTGGGTCGCTGGGGAACCAAAGCGGGCTTTAACGCAATTTCATGATTTCTTTATATATTACTTTTGTTTGTAAAGCGATATAAAAAAGAATTTCCGTTAAATATAGTGACCAGCGAAGCGAAGACATCCTTCGTTGATTCACTACCTTCATTGATTTCATGAATTAAAAAATAGTTTCGTCAACAAACTTTGATCTATTGGCACGCAGGCAATATCAGGCCAAGTTTTGTACATTTCAAGTTAAAATTTGAAATTTTTCCCGCATTTGGAATTCGGTTCGTTCCCGAACCGGGGCTTTGCTAGTTGTTAATAATAGCGATATTCTCTTTGACTGGGCTGTAAAGATTCAACTAGAAGAAAAGTAATTGCTATATTTAATTGCGTAAAGGAAATATAGCGATGATTCAGAAAACAAAATGTAGTATTATTCTTGGACAAAACATATAAACTGCTTCCAATTTCTCCTAAATCATTTAAGTGTCAGTACAGAACGACAAAAAAGCAAATGTATCAAAATTCTGTTGGCTGTTACATTATGCAAACAAAATTTCATTAAAACTTGCGCATGCATAATTAAAAATTATTTGATAAAAATGCTTAGATTTTAATAGATATTTAATAATTTTGTATCCTGATTTCAGTATGCTGTGCCTAACGTGGTATGTCTAGTTTCCTGAAAATGGCTTTGCACTTGATTTATTACCTTGCGTGTTATAGGCAAAAAAGTGAGGTTTTTTTTTTTTTTTTTTTTTTTTTTTTACTGTTATGTTCTCATGAATATATGTGGTAGCCTCATAAAATATTATACAAAAAATTACGCAAAACCTCACAATCTCATGCTACAGCCAGATCGCATTTCAAGTACTACTCTTTTAACAGTATGATCTCATACATTACACAGGTCGACATGTAAAATTTTAATTTTATAATTATGGCTGATCATTATTATTTTTTTTTTCGTGTGCTGAAACCGAAAATGAAGCCAGTTTTTCTCTATCACGTACATCAATACAGGGTGCCTGCCAATACAATTTCTTCCATTACACTTCCACCAATATAATTATATGCTAAGTTTTATAGTATGTTTCCCTAAATTAATTAACCATATACACATTGTTGTAATTGTGAAGCACTAGTGCAACTTAAAACCATATCAACCAACCAACCAAACTATTGTTATGATGGTATATGTAAGAAATATTGTCGGTAAACACCCTGTATTGACAAAAAATTTTACGTGATTGAGAAAAATGGGCTGCATTTTCGGTTTTAGCATACCAAAAAACATAAATATCAGCTGAAATCATCAAATCAAATTTTGTCAACTTCATTTTTGAAGGCTTGTGCTATTTAATTTTTTACTGGTCACTCTTTTTCTTTCAGAGCAATAATTTCACTGAAATATATGAGGTATAACGTGTTCTTTATACTCCTAAAGTTTCAAGATGATTTGTCCAGTAATTTTTCGGATGTGGGATAAAACGTTTAAATTCGAAAGTTGCCAGGTCATTTATGGGAAGGTACGATGTGAAGCTGAGCATGGACAAATACTTTTTTCAACTTATTTTAATTTTTAAATAATAATGAAAGAATAAAACCTTTTTATTTATTTATTTATTTTTTAAATCGTACCGTTTACTATAAAATATAAGACAAAATATACACTAATGTAATACATTTATACAACATTTCTTAAGCATGAAGAATGAATTAATGTGTCATTCTAAAAAATATTTTCAATAAATATATATTTTATTATAGAAAAATTTCTGCACTGATAAATTTTTTCCTGCATATTCTCATGATCAAACTTTCAACTTGCAAATTTTTCCTGCATTGCGTCTCGTGAGCATAAGAATCTTTGAGATCTGATAGATCAATATATCCAGTGAACGCATATGTCTAAAATCCTTATCATGTTAGTTTTACAAGCAACATCTAAACTTCTTAAAGCTGCTGGTAGAAAAAAGAAAACCTACAAAAATATTTCTTTAAAAAATATTTTATTGATATCTAGAATAAAATGTTTGAAAGAATAAGGTATGTGGAATATTTTCTGAATTCTTTTATAAAATATTTCTTAACAAATATTTTTAATAAATAATGGTTAAACAGTAGAAGAAAAATTATTTTTATAGACATACATTTATCTATAAGTAATGAGTCATGAATTATTCATATTAAGTAATACATTGCAATTCGTAATGAAACATATATATCAGTTATAAAATTAAAATGTATATAGAAAGAGTAGTCTTATAAAACAGTCCTACTTTTATTTTTTTTTCTAGAATTTGTTTCTTTATTAATTTTGTTTACATTTATTTTTGACTGAAAATGAATAATTAATGAGCTCTTCCCAGCGCCGTCTTCTCATTCACGTGATATGGAAAATCAAAGAAGCTAATTCTTAGAAGCGAATTCAGTAAAATATATTTCTTAATAACAAAAGTATTAATATTTATTATATAAAATAAAATAAAAATAATATTGAGCATTTGTAAACAGTAGAGTAATTGTATTTGTAAGTTTAATAATTTAAAAAAAAACACTTTATATGTTTTTTCATTTTTACAAGTAAGAATCGATTTTTTTATATTGTAGTGTAACTGTTACATTAACTGATCTAGCGATAACTAGTGCAATGTTTATGGATTATCTATAACTTGAAATTAATTTAAAGTGTTGTAAGTTAAATTTAATCGCGTAAAGGTGTTACAACAAGTTAATTCACTTAGCTACTGGCCGAAATGAATTTACACTGTACGATGCTGCACTATATATGATATAAGTACCAAAAATCCGAGTACTTAGCATGTTCGCCATTAACATTATTAACAAATATAAACTAAATGACGATTGTAAATGTATACAGCAAACAAAAAAGGATGAATAATGATATAAAATTAATTAAAAATGATGATGTATAAAAAATAACACAGATTAAATCGGATTGATCAAAAATAGCAATAGAAAGTGTGTTATTCTTGCAACCACTATAGATATAGAAGACTTCGTCTGTCTTTGTTTAACTATGTCATGTGACCTCTGACGTCAAGTGAGAAGAGTCCATTGAATTTTAGAAGAGTTACTTTCAGAGTTCTTATACAGTTAACTTATTATGTATCCGTGTCACAATAAGATTCCTTACTTAAATTTTCAAAATCTGTTTTAAATATTAACCCTTTGCGTAGCATTAGGATTTATCGTAGTCGGTGTTGTCAACTTGTGTGAACATTTTCATTTAATTACCACTAATTTAAAAACATGGTACTTAATATGTATGATTGACCATGGTACAGTTAGAGGATAATTACAATTTGAAATTAGTGATGAATATTAAATACAAAAGTCCCTTGAAGTTAGCAACTTTGATTATACTGTTTCTAAAATAAAATATAAATAAGTAATTAACGTAATTTATAAAATAAAATAAAAATAGGTAATCACCTCAAAACGTGATATTATACAAAAAACTAGAGGGGGGGGGGATTTAACTTCAAAAAATACTTTGTTTTCAGTATGGGTATGGAAAATTAATTTTGCTTCCTGAGTAGTGTCCATGGACATAGTAAAATGTAGCAAAGCACTTCCGTCAATTATAATTCAATAGAAAAGAACGTTTATATTGGGGAGCGTTTCTTTACAGGGCTTAATTTTAGGTAGCTCTGTATATTGTCTATAATCAATATGCACTATAAAAAGTATTGTACATTTAAGTTTAGTATTACTTGAAAAACTTATAACACAAAACGAATTACAATTCTAGCGATTTCCAGTATACCCTTTAATTCACCCAAATAGTCTGGCTAGCCCAGTAAACGAATGATGAATGATTTCCGCACCACAATCTACACAGAACATGTTTTTATGCATACATTCAATTTTGTCCCTTCTGTTTTGTTTAAGATAGCCTATAAGTATTATAATGTACAGTCGGCTGCAAAATTATTCGAGCACTAGCAATAATCCTTGCCAAAAAAAAGTACACTTAATGCAGTTTTGTTAAATAAATCCTTGTCGAGTCATGTTCTTAATCAGTCTAAGACCATGATTCGACAAGGATTTACTTAGCAAAACAGTCTTAAGTGTACTTTTTAAATATAGGAATTATTGGCTAGTGCTCGAATAATTTTGCAGCCGACTGTACTTATCATACATTTCCGGATAGGCAATGCATTTGAAATCTCTTGGATGCCTCTGTACACGAACCATTTGCTTAATCTCAACAAAAAGTTGTATAGCATCCCTATATATTATACGTATTTAGAATACCAAGTTTGGACTTCCTGCTATAATTTGTTCTTGATATATGCTGATAAAATGCAGACACACAGACACGCACACAGACAGAAACAAACGCACAGACAGGCACACAGAAATACAGACCAACCACTAAAAACATGTTTTTACTTTAATGTTTTTACTTTGTTTTTAAATGGTAAAGTATTATTTTTGGGTCAAAATTTCATAATTGAGTTTTTGTTATATTTACACGCTTTGAGGTCCCTTGAATATAGAAATCCAGTTTTTAGCAGTTACTCTGAGTATCTATGTGTCTGTTATCAGCATAACTCAAGAAAAAATAATAGCACAAAGTTCAAACTTGGTATTCTAAATATTTATCATATAGAGATGCTACACTACAATTTTCGTTTACATGAAGCAAATGGTTCGTATACAGGGATACCCAAGATGATTCAAATACATTACGTATATGAAGGAAATCGTAGGTAAGAAGTGTTTAAACATCTATAGACTGCACTAAACAAAATGAAACTAATATATATGTTTTACATGCTAAAACACATGTTACTTGAAGAATATGGTATGGAAATCATACACTGTTCGTTTATTGTGCTACACTAAAGAACAAGATTATAGTGCGACAATATTTAAAAATTGATGGATATGTATTCCAGGTTGTACCCTGTGCTATTAATATAGGATCACATTTATGTGCACCATATAGTGTACATAATTATCAGAAGACATACAGGGATGTCGATATTTAAGCTATAACATTCTTTTTTATTGGTAGTGGAAGTGCTTTACTATAATATTTTACCATGTCTACGGAATCAGCTTAGGAATTTAAATTAATTCCTCGTGGCCATATGGTCAATAATGCATTTTTGTTTTAAAGAAAAATATCAATTGCTTGGTGTTTTGTATATTTACAGGTTTTGAAGCTTCCTGAATAATGAAGTCAAGTTTTCAACGCTACAGTCGGTAACAAAAGTCTCCGAACACTAGCAGAAATTCCTATATAAAAAAAGTACACTGAATACAGTTTTGTTGAATAAATCCTTGTCGACTCCTGTTTTTAGACTGATTAAGAACAGGATTCGACAAGGATTTATTTAACAAAACTGTATTAATTGTACTTTTTTTACGTAGGAAATTTCGCTAGTGTTCGGAGACTTTTGTTACCGACTGTACTTGAAAACTTTGATTAATATTGATATATTTTAAGGAATATTGCGTGTGAAATTTGTCTGCATAATTTTAAATAGACTTTTGATTTTAATAACATATTTTAATTCTGTATAAATATAGGTACAATTTTGAAACGGGTGTTTAAGGGGGAAGTTAGCCCCCTCAAACAAAATTATTTGTCAAATAAAGCTGCTCTTAAGCTTAATTTGAATTGTTTTAACATAGGTTTACATAACAGTACTAGTAATCTTATCTCTTAATCTCCAATCTGTATTTATAGTATTAAATTTTAGGATAAGAGAATGTCACGTGAGTTACATGCGAGATTAGTCGATTTCAGAGGACCTCAAAACATGTAAATACCACAGAAACTCAATTTCGAAAATTTGTTCTAAAGACAATATTTTCTCTACCATACATATGGGTAAGAGAAAGTAACAAAACAATTTTGTTTCTATATTCTTTGACAACCCAGTTTCTGTTTACGTAAGTCAATAACTAACACAAAGATTTATAAAAAATGAGAATTTTATTATACATTTATATGCTAACAAAATGTAGCCTTTATTACCCATCAAAGGCATGTTGTACAAAATTTTTTACACAAATTCATATATTACATAAATCCCACCTTTCATATATCTACATCATTAGTTCTGCAGTTCGATTTTAAAAGTTCTCTTTTAAGAATCAACATACAAATAAAATTTTTATCTTAAAATTTAAAACAGATGAAATATTTGAAGAGACAAGAACTCTTAATTTAATCAAAAGAAGTACATTTTTGTCAAAATTTAATTAAAAAAAATTTAAACTCGTTATAAAATTCTGAAAAGCATAATTAAGAACTGTAATTGCGAAAAAAATTATAATTTGAAAATTAATTTGAAAATAGAAAATATAAATTTAAACATATTTTATATTGTATCTAAATCAGATAATTCATTTTGAAAAAAAAAAAAAAAAAAAAAAAAAAATAATAATAATAATAATAATAATGTACAGGACTGAGTAAAATACCATTTTTAAAGAAATATAATTTCATGTACAATTATTTAAAAAAAAAAAAAAATGCATTAAAGTGCATAAAAGAATGTATTTTTAATGTCAAAATAATTTTTTATTCTTTAAATTATATGGATTTAATTAAATTAATATTTTTCTACCACTATACTTTTTGTTATTAATTATAATTTGGAAGAAATTTTACAAATATAAAATTTTTATGATGTACACTACCCAATAGTTTAACCAGGACATTGTTTTTTTCCTTTTATTAAAAAAAAAAAAAAAATCAATAAAACCCTCAATTTATTTACTAATATATTTGATAATTGCGGTTTAATAAGTTGTTATGGGTACCTACACATTATACAAAAATTATTTTTTAAAAACTTTCTGCCAAAAAATAAGAAAATTATGAAACAATTTTATTGATTGATTATGAAATCATATATTTAATTTTTTTTTCCAAAAATTTCTAATAATAATAATAATAATAATAATAATAATAATAGCAATCAAAGAAAGAAATAAAGAAAGAGAAGATTTTTTTAAATATAATTTGAAATTCAACAGTTAATATTCTTTATAAATATTTAATGGAGTTCCAAGAAAATCCTAAATTAAACCTTTATTTATATAAATAACCCTATAACTATATGTATAAATATTTTTAAAAAATATTTTATAATCGTTCTAACCAGTAGTATAAGCTCTTATACCAGAGCAACAATAGAAACCTCTTAACAAACCTATGAAAGAGTTTTTTTTTTCAATTATATTAATGTAAATTTTAATTATTGCTTTTCATTAAATTAATATTTTAACAGAGCTAAGAATCGAAAATAAACAATTATGTATCCATATATATTGGAAGACGTTTTATTGCAATACGCACATTTGATGAAAATAAAATATAATAAATAGTTTATTTTTAAAATTAAATAATACCTTATTTAGTAATTAAAAAAGAAAATTGGCAGCACATTAAAAAAAAGTAATCTTTTATATACAGAAACATGATTAAATTAAATTATAAAACTTTAATCATACTATTAAATTAATGGCATGATTATTAGACGTATTGCGTACGCATTTTTCTGATATACATAAAATAAATCATAACGTGTTTGATGTCAGAAAAATATTAAATGAAAACTATAATTTATAATAATAATAATAATAAATAATAAATAAATATATTTTCACTTAAATAGCGAATGACACAAAATAAATGTTTTCGCATTTTGGTTTTATGTCTTATATGGCATATAAATTACTCTCCATTCACTCATAATGTTTGTTACTTGCATCGGTTTTTATTTAATTGCTAAGCCAGCATATGTATTTTTTTTCTTTTATGTAAATAATAATAATAATAATAATAAAATTATGCTGTATGGTGGAACTCGTTAATGTATCAATGACTCTGTTTACACATTCTTTTACAAATTTTAATATTAAAATAAAGTATATCGAAATAATGATGTTAAATTAAAATAAATAATACAAGCGTAAGTACTGAATCAGGACAACTATTCTATGCTCCAGTTTGCTTTCTGTACTCGTGACTATTATAGCACATGGGCTAAAAGTCAATGATACATGAAAATAGTTGCATAGGAGAGTGCTTAATGCACTACAGTGCCTCTTAAGTGAAATTTTGTCTTAAATAAATAAATGTATGAAAAAAGTTTCAAATTTGTCTTTCAGGTGGCGCTATCTGACTCAATGTTTGGTTTTGGTACCATTTAACTATAGTTTTTCTAAAGCTACATATATCACCAATGCTTTTTAATGTAAGCATTCTGTTCTTGGTAGATTTTAAGTTTCTTTTAAAGTGCAGTGCTATCTGTGAAAGAAATTTTGAACTATTTTTTTATTTATTTTCTTTTATTGGAACAAAACATTTTTATCATAAGAAGTATTTTAGTAGAAACTGCACTCTCGTAAGTTAGTGTCTTCATTTTTTATTAAAGATTAAAACATATGAGGTATTTTTCGTCAAATCTCTTTATTTTACCAATGAAGAGTCATTCTTAATTATTTCAAACTAAAATGTTTGTTGGGATTCATTGCAATTAATAGTGTTTCTATATATATATACATATATATATATATATATATAATTTCATTTATTATCTATTAATGTTGCCTTTCACATTAAAATTCTGTGGCATTTTTTTTTCTTTTTCCAATTTTGAATTAATTAACTGTTTTCTCTAAAAACTTTTATTCTTCCTTATATTTTTATTTTTGTAAAAATTAAAAATTATGCTTTCTTTCACACGGTATAAAAAAATACCGTGCATAAGAAAGACTTTTTTTCATCCGCACAATATTGCCTCATACTGTTTCATATTCAATCAGTCATTCTTCTTCCATTTGTTTTTGAATTATTTATGAAAATAAAGGGAAATATTCAAAAGGATTCTCGTGAAATTTTGGATTTACTTTTCTGAGCCACATATGAAGAAAAAAAAAAAAAAAAAAAACTAATAATAATATTTGTTTTCAAAATATTTACCTTTAAAATTTAAAATACTAATAATATCAATAAAAATAATAAAAGCAGAAATGGAAAAAAAAAAAAAAATAAAATAAAAACTCGAAGTCTGAATAAATTTCTTGTTAACAAAGTATTTATTTAAAAAAAGTAAGTTATGAAACCGAAATTTAATTTAAAACATATTTTTTCATAGTTTAATTGAATAATTATCAAAGTTGTGAACGATATACCTTATGCCAACCTGCAATTGAAAATTCTTTTAAAAGAGTCAACTAGAATATTAAAGATTTTGTTCTTTCTAAAGAAAGCAAAACTAATATGAAACAATTCTTGATGTTTAAATAAATATACAGTAGCAACAAATGTGAACATATACAACATTGTTCTAATTACACTGTTAAAAATTTAGTGTTAGTTCAAACGAAAACTTGGTACAAACTTTTAGCCCGATTTGGTAATTTTATATTGAACCAAATATCGATATTATGTTTTAAATAAAATAAAATTTATCATTCGACCGAAGCTGGAATCGAACTGAAGACCTTCTTGTCTCAAGTCTAAAGCGAATTTTCCACTGCGATTGGTTGGAGGTTGTTTCGAGCGGCGCTATTCACAATCCTTTGATGTGGTCAAGCGGTTGGAGGTGGTTCTACGGGTTGGTTCGACGGGGAGAAGTCCCTGGCTATAACCCCCAGCTGAGATAATTGAAGGGCCAGAGGCAGATATCTTTGTCAATTTTGCATACTTTCCTTTAAAGTAACTGCGCAATCTGATAAAAAAAAAGGTTACAAATGATGACAAGACATTTGGCTCTTTGTGTCAGAAGTGTGATTTTTTTTTTTTTTTTTTTTTTTTTTTTTTTTGAACCTTGAAGCTTCAACTCTAGTGGAAACCAGCCTTAACACTCTAGCACATTGCTACACTTTCTTGCTCGGTAATTCTGTTTTGTTGCTTTTGATAAAAGGGGCTAAATTTTCTATCTTGATCCATGGGTGAGTCGTTTCACAAAATTTACACTTTATCCTATGTTTTCGACCACACTCTTTAATTTAAGCTTGGTTTGTTTGCAAAAAAGAATTTTACTGATTCCTGCTTTCCGGAATGTATAACAGATTTTTCTCTCTTTTTAAAAGGATATACTTCAATAAGCTTTCCTAGTTAGTGACCAATTGAATAAAGAAAGAACTCATTTTTCTTATAATTATTATTGGTTTTGAATGACGTAATCACATGCGATGTCACTTCACAGATTTTATTTTCATTCTCCAGCTTACTGCTGGTAATTTTCAGCTCTCTGGTGGTGCCATCTACTGAATAAAAGGGGATTGCAATTGCATGTATGCCGAAACACTTCTGCAAGTTTTGGTGCAACTGAAATTCAATCGCTAGAAGCAGAAAACTAAAAAGTGAGGTTGAACCATACTATGGAATTGCTTATCACTTTACTCCATATAGCTTATAACTTTACTCCTTCAAGTTTGAACTGAAATTTTTAACAGTGTAGTTACATACAACTTTTGTTATACTAAAGTTTATACCCTTCAAAATGTACTTTAATTAGTAAATATCCATTTAGTTACGAAGAGAAACTTACTTAATGAAAATCCTTTTTTGAGAAGTTGTTAATTTTTTTTTCAGCTTTATTAATTAGATGTTTTGTTATATTTCTTTTCGTAAAATAGTTTATTTTTTATAATAATATTTTTTTATATTTATATAAAACGAAATAACGAAGATGATTCAAACGTTTCAAGATTTAAATAAGGCTTTATATTGCGTTCTTTGAACTTCCATCACAATTGTTTCTGGCTCATTTAAAGTTATCTTTGTTTGAATAGTTCTGTTTTTATCCGCACTGAGCTATTGAGTACACATAGTCACTAGTGCTTTTAATTTGTTCAAGAAAAAATATTAAACGAGATGACTTCCAACACTCCCGAGCACACAACTTCCTGGGGGAGGGCTTTCTGAAGTCTGACACAAAGATGAATCATCAGACGGTAGCATCACCCTCCTAGGAAATCTAGGATCTTCAGTTAGTATGACTTCAGTAGAAGACAGTGGGTCAGTAAGTGGAACTGACTGTAAGCTCACATGATCCTAACAAAAAGAAAAAGTTATAAAGTGAAGATTAGGAAGTAGATTTTTTTTAATTAATATTTTATGTAAAGAAGGTTATTTATTATTATGCGTATGGTTTTTTAAGTTTATTGGAATTCATCGATAAAGTCATCCCATCGTAGTTTTTACAGGCAAACATCCCCTTTACTTTTCATAATACATGACTGCTAAATTATTTCATTTTTTGTTCTTTAAAATAAAATTTCACAACCATCAATCTCTAAAAATAAATTTTAAATGCTTTATAAATCACTATGGAATTAAGAAAATAATTGTTGAAATTGTTTCCTTTAGGTTGGAATAATTGCAAACCATTTGAGGTTTTGCCAAAAATTTCATTAATGAATTTATTTAATTGTTTTTAACTTTTACACTAATGTAATTTAAAATTTAAATCTCTAATGCATTTTAAAATTTAAAATATGGTACAAATTATCAGTTATCAAAGACACATATGAAAGCCGTGCCGAAAATGCAATAAAAAAACAAACAATGTCAGTAATTATTTTTAAAGTTTTACAGCCAGTAAGTCATCCATACATTTAACACGGAAGGCTGGTGAATTATATAACTCATGAAATAAAACCATTGTAGAAACTTATTATTTGAACTTAAAATAAAGTCCTTTGTCTGTGGATGTGCAATATTTAATTTTGTGACGATTATTACGATTAATTATTGCAATTAACAGTCAGAAATTGATTTTGTCCATTTTTGGCAGCTGATTTTTTATTTCAGTAGAAAAATTTCGCAAATTTATATTTCTAAGAAATTACTTTCATATCATAAATTATCTCGATATCTCTGAAAAATATCGTAAGCAGAAAGTCTTTATTTATCAACCTTAATTAATTTTAGAAAACTTGGAGTGGAAGGATGATTTTTATACCAACTATGTGAAAAATACCAGAGCCGGGAATCGAACCCGGGCCTTCCGCTAAACGCGCGGATGCTCTACCACTGAGCTACCCTGTGTGATAACCAGCTAGGCATTTCTCACAAAATATTCATTGGCAAGGTCACCGAGTCTGCAAACGCAGCTATATCAAGTGACATAATTAATCGTGGCACAACTCCAATAGACCACGAAATTTTAATTTAGAAAGTCTTTATTTATCAACCTTAATTAATTTTAGAAAATTTGGAGTGGAAGGATGATTTTTATAACAACTATGTGAAAAATACCGGAGCTGGGAATCGAACCCGGGCTTTCCGCTAAACGCGCGGATGCTCTACAACTGAGCTACCCTGGGTGATAACCAGCTAGGCATTTCTCACATAATGTTCATTGGCAAGATCACCGAGTCTGCAAACGCAGCTATATCAAGTGACATAATTAATCGTGGCACAACTCCAATAGACTACGAAATTTTAATTTAGAAAATGGATGTTTACTAAATCCCTACCTGTCAGTCAACTTGGCACCCCTCTGAGCCTTTGGACTAGTTCTCACTCCTAGGCGCTGGAAACGTAGTTACAGTATATGCTTTATTTATGACAAAATTTATAGAAATTCATAACGTATATTTAACGCTTTCCAAAAAACAAAAACGTGTTTATGACATCAATTTGTCTGCCTGTCTGTCTTTGCGCATATCCTTCTGTCTGCAATCACCGTAAATTCCGTAAATACCTACAGAATGTTAGGAAACTAATAAATTTCATCCGTATCAGTGCAATAAGGTCATGTTTAAAATGATATAAATACCTCTACTGTTTTTATGTAGAGGGGATTCCAGTACGTTCCAAACTATGAACGATATTTTTAAAACCAACTTCCATACCTTTGGTGAACAACATAACTAAATTGAAACACATGATATATATCTATATTTAAATCTATGCATCTATATATGCATGACCATGTAAAATTTAGATTTATTACCAATAACGATTAAAAAAAAAAAAAATAGAATAACTTGCGCGATGGAATCCGAAACGGAACAATTGTTGTTATGATTTATTTTAGCCCTTTTTAAATTTAGTACATAATATCTAGATTTTAATTTTAAGACCGTGTTCATAGGCAAAAGAATTTTAGAAAATATTTTCTCTTTAAAATTATAACCACAAACATATGCTCTCTTCCATTATTAGAAGAAATCGTTAAAACAACGCTACTAAATCGTACGCAGCGATTTACAAAACAGCTTGGATACATTACGGTGTATATATTTTTTTTTTTTTCTAAAATTATTATTAATATTTTTAGATTGTAGAAAGCATAATAATTCTAACTTACATTATCCAGATAAAAAAAAAAAAAAAAAAAATTCCTACAGAATATAGTATGTTTATTTTTAAGTATTGTTTATATGACTACACAAAGATTTTCAGAAATGTATTATTATATTGGGTCTACCGGAAAGTTCAGTTGCTTTGAACAAATATACTGACATCGGTAATTTATCCTGGATGATATTTAAGCTATTCATAGGCAATTTCTAAAATGATGATTGGTAAAGTACCATAATATTATTAAACAAAAATTTCCGGTGTTTTTTTATTAATTCAAAAATACAGAAATCCGGTAGACCTAATATAAGCGGAAATATTAGGTCTAGCGAAAAGTTCTGTCCGTTTGAGTTAATATACAGACACCGCAATTTTTTGTCTTACAATATTTGTATGGCACTTTACCAATTGTCATTTTAATTAAATATTATCCAGAATAAATTTCAGGTGTCATTTTATTAATTCAAATGGACAGAAATTTCCGTTAGTCCTTATTCTTCTAACAAAATTTACTGTTTTGTTTTACGTTTTTAAATTAAGTTGAAAGGCTGAACGCTAGATTAAGATTGTGATCATTGAGATGAAATGGAATTTTTGAAAATGGAACCTTTAGATTTAATTAGTGCACTGTTATCAATCTCCAGATTGTCACCATTTAGTTCATTTAGAGTAATCTGTAGACGTGACATCACATTTATTTTTATTTTATTTTTATTTTTTTTTCAAATCATTCATGCAGTGGATATGGCTCCGGTAATACAACAAATTGAGCGCAAGTTTGAACATCGAAAATACTTATAGATTAGAAATGAAAGAAAACTAACCTACTGAAGGACTCTCGTTTGTTGAGTTCTTGTACTGATTCTTCTGCTAATTACCGTCGGTCTCTGGAGTGTTCGCTCGAATCACAGGGTTGATAATAGTTTAATAATTTTGTCCTTTTTACGTTGCACATTTATTTGTGCTATCACACACTCATCTCGAGACGAATTATAAGAATTTCAAATAAAGGAAACAAATTTGATATGCGTACATTATCCAAACAAATTTGATTAAAAACCGGTAAAACGTAAAAATAATAATCTCAATAAAATATGTACATATTTTATTGAGAAAGCTTTAGTTCCTGTACTAAAGAGCTTACTTCCTGAATCTACTTATTCAATTTCAGATCCGGCTAAATTTTTAGATGATCTATTTGAACAGAATATACAGCTGCATGATTCCCTTGCTAGTTTAGATATTGTGAACTTGTTTCCCTCAATAGATTTGGACTGTGTTTTTCATATAATAAGTAATAGACTCAATTTATCTACTGAATATTCTCAATCTGAAAAAACTGCTATTAAAGAAGCCTTGAAATTGGTAATATATAATAATTATTTTAAATTTAACGATAAAATCTATAAACAACTTAACGGAGCACCTATGGGCTCAGCTATATCTGTACTTTTAGCTGAGTTTGAATTAAGAGATTTTGAGAATAATTTTGTTCAAAAAAATATGCATTGTATTAAATTGTGGAAAAGATTTGTAGATGATGTTTTTATAATTTGGCAAGATCCATCTAGTTCCCCTAAGGATTTTTTAGATATAATCAATAACGTAAAACCCAACCTTCAATATAATTTAGAAACTGAAAATAACGATAATATTTTAACCTTTTTGGATATTAAAATTAAACGATTTAATCAATATGTTGAAACTTCTGTTTATAGAAAGCCCAATATTATTCCATATACTTTTCATAGCAATTATCCTTTACCCTGGTCCTATAAAATAGCTAATTTTAGATTTCTGATTAAACGTGCTTTTAGTCATAGTTCTACCCTTGAGGCCTTAGACCATGAAATCGATTTTATTTATAATTTGGCTATTAATTATGGTTATAAAATCAAGACTATAAATAAATTAATTTATAAAATTATGTCCCCTCCTCCCCCTTCTTCATCTTCTAATGATAATAAATCTTCTAATAGTAAGTTTAAGAAAATCCAATATTTGCCCTCTCTTCATGAGGGAATTTCTAAATTATTTAAACATAAAAAAGTTAATTTGGTTGCTAAAGCTCCTTTAAAATTAAATTCATTAATTTCTAAAAAACTTGATCCTCCTCCCCCCAAATTAAAATCTGGTGTTTATGAAATCCCATATAAAGTTGATAATAAAACTAACTACTATATAGGTATGACTAATAGACCTTTTTGTGATAGAATGAAGGAGCATATTGCAGATTTAAAATATAATAGACCCAACACAGCTTTTTCACGAAATTATAATACTAATCCCATTGACCCCGATTTTGAAAATGCCAAAATAATTTACAATACTGACAATAGAAACCAAGCACTTCTTTATGAATCATTCGAAATTATTAAAAGAAAATCAGAAATTTGTAACGATTCCTTATCCGTAACCCCTCAATTTGGCTTCATTTCTTGGGCTTAAATTAATTTATGGTTACCCTGCTTTAATTTAGTTCTGGCAACCCCGCAATTTTGATATTTTTAACCTTTGCTTTAGTAGCTCTTTATCCTTGTCTTGTAGTGATCATGTTTCATGTTCCTTTGAGTGTTTTAGCATATTTTTAAAAATGTATATAGTATATTTTTACAATTTGTGTAATCATCTGTTAAATGTTTTGAAGTTGTAATTGTGGTATCATGTACTTAAATTTTCTATGTTTATGTGTTTTTTAACATCATTCTTCCCTGAGGAAGGCTAATGAAGGAATTTAGCCGAAACGTTGGATTTAAAATTTATTAAAGTTTATAAGATTGATATGCTGAAAGTTATTTATTACTTTTTCATAATAATAATATTATTAACAACAATAATGCTATTAAATATAAAACAAATTAATTAATTAAAATAAAATAAAATAAATAAATAAATAAAAATAATAAACTTTATTTATTTATTTTATTTTTTAAGTTTTACTTTTTTCTGAAATTTTGAAAATGTGTAGTATAACAGATGCTTATATTTGTCATAACAATAATAATATTATTAACAACAATAATGCTATTAAATATAAAACAAATTAATTAATTAAAATAAAATAAATAAATAGAATTAAATAATTCATTTATTTCAAACGCGAAAGAAAGAATGTATATTTTTTCATCCTTTTCTTTAAAACTAAAGTAATATTAATAATAAATAAATAAATAAATAAATAAAAATGCTATGTATATTTTGAGCATAATTAAAATATTAAATACCTTTTTAATGTGTATATAATATGTATTGTTTAATGAAAATATTTAATCCGTAGAAATTATTTAAATTACAATATTTTTCATTAAACAATACACAGATTCAAATCATACTCTATAAATTATTTGAGCTGAAGCACAACTCAAAAATTAAAATCAATTTAACTGGATATTTAAAACCTATTACTTCGAAAATTCAAAATGTGTTCACTAGAGGGCAGCTCTAATTTTTTCAGAGAATGATTACGATATGTCGCCAAATATAGCAACAAAACATACTTTTCATGCCTTAAAAGCACATACGTAATTATGTATGCTGATTTAATTTTGTTTACTGCAGTTTAAATATATTAAATTGTACCTTTCATAAAGTTTGCCTATTTTTGTAATATATTTTAACTCTCCTGGATATTCTGTACGCGAATCATTTGATTCATTTCAATGAAAAGTTTAGATTAGCATCCTCATTTGATATTGATTTAGAATACCGAATTTGAACTTCCTGCTAATATTTGTAACTGTTTTTCTGGAACCTCAAATTACCTGTAATATTTTTATTTGATTTTTACCTACTTGATGTTAATCCTAACGATTTTATATGACTAATCTGCAATGTTTTATAAAACCAAAAAAGGTAAATAAAATATTTTATTTCAGTTTTTTGTGTATTAATATATTAACCTATCTATAAAAATTAAAATATCAAAAAGGTAATTTTCTTCGTAAAATACAGTTATTTAATAATTAATTTTATTTTAAAGCTTACCATTCCTCGATTCTTTAAAATATCCGGACAGTTGTCCTTTTTTCTAGATTGTGAAAGTTCTGAAAAAGAGAAAAAATATAAATATATAAGCATAGATGACAACATTTTAATTTATTCTAGAGTACTTTTTGCCCCGCCTTTATTTCGCATCACTTTATTTATAAAAAAGTTTTCTCTAAAGTATTTTTTCGATAAAATAAGAAAATATTAAAAAAAAAAAAAAAAAAAGAAAAGAAAAGAAAAGAAAAGTGATATGAAATGCAGACGGAGCTGAAAATACTTCGGGTTAATTTAAAATGTTGGCATTTATGTATAAGATATGCAAATATTTAATAATAATAATAATAATAATAATAATAATAATAATAATAATAATAACAAGGGTTAGATTACTTGCTTTTCATTTCAGCTAGTGTAGCTTATGGTTAGTGTTTAATTTATCTCCAATCGGAATATAAAACAGCGATAACAAAGGTGGAGGAAACTTACTTTCGTGGAAGTGGAATGCCGGTCTGGCGAATGAATTGGTGGAATGGTGGGATGTGATCTTCAGAAGCAAAAAGGTTACTAGTCCGGGGCCTAGTCTAATATTTTGTCTATGATTTTACACATGGTAAGTTCCTGCGATATGGCATTCAACTGTAGTTAAAAATGTACAAACGACAGCAAAATTATTGATGCACTAGCAATAATTCCTACTTAAAAGATGGGCAACTAATACTGTTTTGTTCAGAAATTATTTGTCGAGTCATGATGGTAGTCTTATATAATTTATAAAAAAGTTAGTTGATGATAAAAATTAGCGATCGAACTAAAAAAAAATGTAATAATAATAATAATAATCTCATAAGACTAATGTCGTCATTTTTTCTTATTATATCATTGGACTGAGTCTACGAGTTTAAATATTGTCCATTTATAAATTTTATTTTATTTTTTATTTCATTTTGCCTACGCGCATTATATTTCCTAATTCAAAATTATTTTTAAAAAAACTTTTTCGATACGAAACTGATTATTATTAATTTTCTTTTATTTTTCTTTAAAAAAAAAAAAAAAAAAAGATTTTGATAAATTTTCGATTTCGATAAATGTCCAACTATTGTAAAACTGGTATCGTAAAAATCCGTAGATTTAGACTAATAGTCTTCAGTCAAAAAAAAAAAAAAAAAAAAAAAAAATCGTTTTTAAATAGAAAGAATTGAAATGTGCTAAAAAAACATCTGACAATATGAAAAAGCATCTCTTTCGCAAAAATTATAACAATTTCTTTCAGGTAATAAATTATCAGAAAAATATATGTACAGTTGTCTTTCTCAATGAAATTTTATTAAGTGATCATAGGATAACTAGTTTGTTGTAGGGCGACTAAGGCGCCCATTGAAAAATATTCGTTTTATTTTATTTATTTCTCACTCCCACTTTAAATAATTCATTTGCTAGCAAGCCCGTTCGAAATTTTCTCACATTGTTTACCTCTTCGTTACCTTTAAAATTATTATTTTATAGACGTCATTTTTTTTTTTTTTTTTTTTTTTTTTTTCATATGCATGAGCAAATTTATTTATTTTTTTTATTTTTTACGGAAAAGCATATATCATTTTATGCTGAAAAAAATGGCAACAATTAAAATTTTAAAATGTATTTTAAAGCTTTTATTTTCATATTTTAATTAATTTAAAAAAATGTAATTATACATTTGTTATAAATAATGTACCAAATGAAAGGCGCAATTTTTCTGAATACGTCTGTTTAAACAGCTTATTGATCGGACAATTACATTTTTTTTTAAATTGACTAAAGTATGAAAATTAGGAGACAGAGTCCAAGGAAATCTCTTAAGCCTAAAGTGTAAAAGAATCAGCCACGGATGAGGGTAACTATATATGCTGATAATAAAACAAATTTGAATGTAGTTTGTCTCATACAGCGTTTTTTAAATTAAAATAATGTTGGTTTCTAACAGTTGCAAACTTAGCAACTTTTGGGTATAGGAAAATTTTAATATGCATATATAATATTTATTTATTTTAATTTATCAGTGAAAACCGTTACAGTTCACTGATTAAATAAAATGAATATTTTTATTGAAATTTTCTGGTAGCTAAAAGGTGCTAAGGTGCCAACTACAGTTTCTAACACTAGCTATGATTTTTTTTTTTTTTAATTAATTACTTTTAAAAGATACTTAGGAATAACACAGAAGTAAAATAACTCATATTTACCGTAAGACCTTGATGTTTGATATCCCGGAATACATTTTTCACTAACTTGCTTTTTCGTATCCTGAAAGGAAAACTTACTTTTATGAAAAGAAATAAAACGTACATATATTTAGAAAAGGAAAGAATCAACTAAAGAAATAATTAACTAAATAAATAAAAGTCACAATCATAAGAAAAATATCTATTTAATCAATTTTAAAATAGTTTAACATTACTGTTACATATACATATATATATATATATATATATATATATATATATATATTAAAAATTTTTTAACATTTTCAATATATAAGTTTATATTACTATAACTAAATATACAACTTAAAAAAAAAAAAACTAATTACTTTTTGATATAGAACCTTGAATTACAGCTAAATTTCAAAAGGAAATACTTACAAAAAGTTCTTTCATAAGAATTTCTTCTTGATAGCTATCTTTGTCGTCTACTTGACAAATTGCTTCCCCATTAATTGACTGTTGATACTTACTGGGGGTATACATCAGAGAGTCTGGTGTAGTTGTTTGGGTAAGAGTTTTAGGACTCCCTAGAAAGAAAACTTTTTGTCAATCCGGAAACCCATTAAAGAAGAGATAAGAAAATAATAGCGTTTTAATGTCTAATCGTTCGGGAGACTGGGAAATCTTCTAAAATTTCCAATGGTAGACGTTTAAAAAACCTATGATTATCGATTTATCGGATAAATTAAATAAAGCTTTTTTTTTTTTCGAATATTTATCAGCTTAAATATTTATTTATTTATATATTCTTCTAATTTATTTATTTATTTTTAGTTTTATTTTGTTGTTGCTGTTATTTATATCTAGAAGGTTTTATAACATGAAACTTCGTAGATTTCTACAATACTTTTGTTTTCAATACAGATGAAAACGTTAATGAGAAAATTCTACAACTTCCTAAAAATTTAAAAGAATATTTATGTAGAAATATTACCTGGATTGTTCTCGTCTTATTTATTTGTATAACTAAAAAAGAAAATCTACTCCTATTAATAGTATATTAAAAATTGAATAGAAAATGAACTGATATAATATTATGCTGTATGCACTATCAAAAAGTCTGTAAATTTACTGAAATAATTATCCAGAGTTTCTAATCATTTTCAACTAAAAATAAATAATCGAGATTGTCAAGTTAATTTCTGCAATTTTATTTCTGTAATTTTTTTTTTTTTTTTAAATTCTTAATAAAAATAAAAGATAAGCATTTCAGCTTTAGATAAAGTATTATAAATGACCAATATACTTCCGTTAATAATTAATGGAGGCAATATTAGCCATTATAAATGTATATATACTATTTTTATATATTCATTTACTTTTCACTGTAATTTTGCATATGACTTTAGCTGAAAAAATTGCAGTAATTTTACTGTTGAAATTTTTAAGAATGTGTCGTTTTTAAAGTGGTATATTAATTAATTAAACAAAACAAATTTCATTAAAATCATGAAAAAAAAATGCATAATATAACCACATATTAAAATATAAATTTAGGATATAAATTTAAAATAATATAGAAAAAAAAAATACACGTTGCCCAAGTACACCAGGTCTCGCCTAATAAAATCAAGGCGAGGCCATCAAAAACGTATTGCATTACGCTGGTTACACCGTGTATTTCACGGGGTCGATTTTATGTGGACCATCTGTAGTTACGAACCAGTGAATAAAAAAGAATAATAACTGTAGATAGATTTAAAGTCTTTTATTTGCGGCTTAAATGTTTCTTAACATGAACGTGTCTTTTGAAGTAATGAAATATTAATATACAATAAAATACATTCTTTCCATCCTAGAGCCGCGATAAACATGGCGCATTGCATTGGATTGTACGCAACTTTAGATTTTGAAGTAATCGGCATCACATTTAACATTCCAACGTTTGTGGGGCTGCACAATGCACTAGCGATAAAAGTCGGAAGTCTTCGGGTTAAAGAAGTTAGTCTTTCACGTAGGTGAATGTCAAGAGAATAAAACAGGTGGTAATCTATTGGCGCAAGATCCGGTGAATACTGTAATTGGCACAATGCCAGCTATTAAACTTAACAAACACTCGGTTTTTCTTTACCTTATGTAGATTAGTTTTGTTGCGCAGGGACAGCATACAATTGGGAATTATCATTGTTATGTCCTTCTGAAGCAACGCACGTTGCATTATTCACAACTGTTTCAATGACGGACTGAAGAGACAGGAAAAACTAAGGCTCCTATATATACGAGCTGGCGCATCCGACATTTTTTTGCCTTAGGGTTGCCGCATGTACCCAGCGTGATAAACAAACGGCATCCATTGTTTCTACCGTCTTGCTCGTAATTTTAGTGAAATAAACTGCAATATGGGAGGTTGTTCAGCAATAAACTGCTGTAAACACTCCAGAAAAGGATACAAAATGTTTAGGTTTCCTTCGGATAATGCAAGAAGGAGAAAATGGGCTGCGAATTGTCGTCCAGTTTCTCGGATCCCGGGACCTAATGCACAGCTTTGCATAGTAAGTTTTATTGCTATTCACTTATACTTTTCTTTGCATTTCTGACATGTATAAAGTAAAAATTTTAAAAAAAGTATTATTTAAATCTAAATATGTATTTTAATAACTATAAATTATTTTAAGAAACGCTTTTTTACTGTGTGTTTGTAGAGTCTTGGCGATGTTTTTTTTGGTTCGCCAAAGTTGTCTTGTTTCCGTGTCCTGATAGTATTAGGTCGTTGAAAAAACTTTCCAATTTTAATTGGTACGCTCTTTTTTTTTTTTTTTTTCCCTTTCAAATGTTATGAATTATTTAAGAAACAGAAACAGATTACTTGTGTTGCTTATCATTTTTGGTCGATTTTATTTTTAGATGAAAATTTCTTAAAACCACCAGTGAAGCGATAAAATCGCCAAGCGGAAATGCTGTCCTCTTACGAGGCAAAAAAATGGCGGTGATGCGCCGGCCTATTATTTATTTAAGGGGCTCTAGGAAAAACTCGTAGTACATCACGAAACGATAAGTCCACCATAGAAAGAACAAAACAATTTAAATGTGCAGATATGATCTTGAAGTGTGCGTAACAGGATCACATGTTGACAACCAATGTCTAGTACGCTTTAGTGTGAAATAGCTTAACAACATTTCGTCACAATGAGCAAAACCGAGCTGCAACAGATGGTTTTTTTTTACATATTTTATTTTTGCACCACTATTTCTAATAAATAAAATTTATAATACATTTTAACCGGTAAATCTGCACTTTGCTTGCTTAAATCTATTGTAAATTTTACATTATGGAAATACTGGTACAAGATAGTAAATAAAATAAGTCGACTTTGGCAGCCCTGGCAACAGATCCATTAAGTGTTAGTTCAGGTGCCGAGAGAACAATGACACACTGGCTGTCACTCATATTGTCTTGTTTGCTGCTGGCAATTTGTGGGGAACAAACTTTCTCAACTTTTATGACTTTATTTATCCCATGAAGGCGCAATCTGAATAATTCCGCGGGAATATGGAACTTTCTACAAATTAATGACGCGTTATATACCACTGTCCTATTAGATGAAAGCTTTTAGAGTCTATATTCCATGGAGAGGTTCATTAGAAGGCTCATATATTCTAAATGGAATGTCTGGAGCCAATTCCTAGGCGTGTGTTTTTGTGTGGCATTTTACCTAAACGCTTAGCATATGGCGGAACTTGATGCGACAAATGACAGTCCCACTTAAAATTCATAGAACAAACACACGCGAAAAATTGCTCGGAAGTCACCATTTCTCTTTGACAAATGACGAGCTATAATTGTTGTGTATGAACCATGTGCCTGTATTACTGAAGGTCGATAAAACGACTAATTCCCCATTACTTCACAGGCAGGCAGACGCTTCGTTTCCTTCGTTACCTCTCAGTGACATCATTATTAATGGAAAGTCAAAGAAGGACATCAAAGACCTTGCATTTAAAATATTAATACATTTTTAACAATTTAATAATTTAATAATTTTTTAACAAAGAGTAACAATCAAAATTATAATTAACTATTAACTATTAATATTCCTATAAATAAGGTTTTAAAACGGTTTTTATTTATCAATTTTATCGAATTTTTGCATTAAAACAGAGTGGAAATGAAACACTTACTTACCTCTGCCTTGAGCGTTTCTATTCTTTTTTCTCTTTATAAAACAAATAACTAAGATGATATTGAGAATAAGTAGAAGTGATCCTACAACGGACACGATAACCAGAAGTAGTTTGGGAAGCTCTTCGCTAGGAGCATCAAGGCTTGCACCTGTTGGAGTTGTTGAACTTCCTTTCCATTCTAAAATGTTTAACAATATCACGTAAAATTCAGAACTTGGACAGAAAAAATAATTAATCTGCCCTGAAGTTTATTTTTATGAATTTGTTACTGAATGAAATATTACGTAATTTAATTTACGATAGAGATATTTACAATACCTTATAATGTTTATATAGAATTACAAATCGTAACATAATTTTATTGATATAGACTTTAAAAATTAATAAAACCAAATTAAATTAAAAATAAATAATTTTATAACTAAATATTTTAATAATAAATCCAATATTAAAATAGAAATAAGAATATCTGATTCATTTTTTTTTAAAATATAATTTAATTATTAAGATATTGAGAAAACACGCAAAAAGAGCGCATTTATTTATTAAAATGCAATAATGTTAGCTATAGGTGAAATTATAAAATTTCTCATCCATTTTGGGTTTACCTATTAATTTAACATTAAAATATACACATGTTTTCATCAGAATCACATTTTCATCACATAACGAATTTTAATATTTATTTGTCAAATGCTCTTTTTTTCAAAATTGAATAATCTATATTTTTTAAACTCCTCAATGCAGATTTTAAAAATAAATTATCTATTAAATTCATCTTTATTATTTTTAAAAATTATTCCATTTATTTGGACATTTATTAACTATTTAATGTATTTGAAAATCATTAATTAAAGCCAGAATTTAACAATAAATTATCCATAAAATTCTCATCTTTATTTTTAAATTTTTTTATATTACACTTATTTAGACATTTATTAATGGTTTAATATATTTTAAATCCATTAATGGACACTCATTCAAAATATAACCATTATTGTAACAATTCCATGCACTCGGCATAAGGAGAAAATATATAAGAACTTAATATTAAAATTAAAATTAAAATAATAAGGTCTTAACAGAAAGTTATATATATATAGTTAAAAATCTTTATAAAATTTCAACATATATATATATATATATATATATTAAATCATTAGTCAAGTACATAACTATTTTTACTAATTAAATAACAACTTACTTCAAATTAAAATACAATAATTTTGACAATTGTTTCGAATTATTCGAATATAATTTAATAAAAATTGTAACATTAAAATGAATTATTATTTCATGGTGTATTAAGATTTTTAAATACTTTTATTAACAAATATAATTAATATTAAAACGTCAACTCCTTCTGATTCAAAATAGAAACTTTAATAAAAATGTAAATCCTACAGACTTCAAGGAAAATTTAACAATATTAAATCAAGAAAATATTAATTCATTTTTCAGTCGTATATATGTATTGTAAATTACTAATCAGTCCTTAAATAAATTTAATATTATATCATTAACTAAACCCTTATAATAATATATGTAATTATTTTTTCACAAATAAATATCTTTTTTTTTTTCTTTTTTTAATATAGCCACCAACTTACTGTTATTTAAAATGTAAACAAGAAACTTTTACTGGGTGCCGACGATCGAAAATCTTTCCCTGGTTCTTACACTAGTATTTTTCTTTCGGAATTTTTAGCACTAAGTTTGCACGATTAATTAAGTAAAACATTATTATATAACTATGCAGGTGGGAGAAACAAGGAAAAAATTTCAACTGTCGACCCTATTTAAATATTGATATTCAAAATTAATTCATTCATTTTGTAATACATAACACTATTAATTTTTTCTGTATGTCATGTTGTAATCATCTAAATAATTATAGCTAATATTACAGTGGTCGTAGTCTTCGCCTTTTTTTTTTAGGACACTTTCAGAAATGAAAAAAATAAGCCTTTTCTGCTACTAACATTTTTATACAATATTTTCTAGCCTGTTTAATCACGGTATGTTACTATAAAAATACAATACAGATTTCTGTAAGAAAGAAAGTGGTGGCAAAACAGGCGACAATTTTTCATCTTTGTAAGTGTCCTCAAAAGAAGGCTCAGACTACGACCCCTTATATTTATATCAATATATAACTTACTCTGTGTAATAGCTCTTGTATTTTCTATACTATATAAACTTTCTCCGAGCATATTCCTCGATGACATGCTAAAACTATATTCTTTTTCCGGTTTCAACCCTGTAATAATAAATACTGTAGCATTGGTCGGAAACACATCTATAAAACGGGATTCATCTGTACCAGTTTCTGCGTAGCGGATTCTGAATTGCTGAGGAAGACCACTGCTGTATCCTGGAGTCCAACTTAGTACAACGCTATCTGAAGAAGAGTTTACAATTCGTATATTATATGGAGGATCTGGCGGACCTGAAAAATTTTCATTCATTTTAACGAACAATTAAAATTTTAAAAAGATCTACATTACTGGTATTTTAATATTTTTTAACTAAGAAAGTTTTAAAAAATGGAATAAATGCTAAATAAATTATAGATTTTATAAAAGTCAAAATATAACTTTCCTGAGTCTTTAAGGAAACCCGTCTCACAAAACGTTTAGATGCGAGAATCGTCGCCATTTGTAAAATATTTTTACGATGTTTCAAACAGCATTTATCATTCAGAAAATTAACACTACAAATCATTAATACTTTTATCAAGAGTCGCTAACTTTCATATCTTATTCCACAGCATTGTTAGACCCTCCTCTTTTTCATACCACATTTTTTTTATAAGTGTAATGTTTTCTTATGTTACCGTAGTTATATATTGGATAAAAGTATTCAAGAAATGAAATGTTGAAAATTAAGGAAAAAATAAAAATGTTCCGGAATAAAGTAAAAAGATAGCAATTCTACACAAATTTTAGAGCATCATCTTAATATGAGCAGGACTCAAAGTCTCTGCCCTTTTTTCAAGGTTACTTTCAGGAATGAACAATTTTATCCTTTTTGCTAGTACATTTTTTTTTTTAAACAGAATTTTTTACCGTATGGTATGTGACATTATTAAATAAGATCTACATGTTTATATAAAAAAAGTAGTTTAAATAAAGGCAAAAATTTCTCATCCGTGAAAATGTCCTAAAAAAGGTTAACTTTGAGCACTGAATATCAGATTTTTTCCTCATTGATTTACGTGATTTCGCAAATTTCATATAGAATGCAGGGGTCGCATTCTTCGCTTATTTTTAGGGCTGATTCGACAATGAGAAATTTCCGTCTTTTTTACCCCCAATTATCTTATAGAAAAATCTCTGTCTTGATTAATCATGATACATTACTATGAAAATACCATAAAAATTTCTCTATAAAAAGAGTGGTGGCAAAAAAATCTGAAAATATTCCTCCCTTAAAATACTCTAAGAAAAGGCGAAGAATTCGACCCTAGAGAATGTATTGTCTAATTCAGAAACACAAATCCTTCATTAAGATTTATTTTACAGCTAAAAAAAAAACATTCCGCTTTCTTTTAATACCACGTTTTTCATGTGAACTTTTTTATTATTTTATCATTGTTACTCTAAAAATACAGTGGTACAAAATAAGGGCGAGATGAACAATGCGCCGTTATAAATTGTAAAAGTTAACTGCTCATATATTGTGCTCTGTGGAAAAAAAGTTTAAAATCAAGCAGATACTTTACCGATATAAATAATAATAAAAAATAATAATAATAATCTGTAACATAAATATGATACTTACCTCTTCTTCTTAATTTGACCTTTACGTGATCATGACCTAATTCATTTCTTGCCACACATGTGTAGTACCCGAAATCATTTGCTTGTAAATGTTTCACAAATAACACGCTCTCCCATGTTACATCATCCAGCTGAGCTGCTTGAGATGCATATTTGACACTGCTAAATTTATCTCCAATCACACCACCATTGTACGACCAAACGAAACTTATTGCTGGAGCACCTTCGGCTAAGCACACTAGTCTTGCTGCTTCACCTTCTTCACCAGCAACATCTGTAAACCCATGTGGTAGACGAACTTCTGGTTTGACTATTAACAAAAGAAAAATAAAGAGGATGAAATTGGAATATGATAACGCTTAGTATTTTAATAATTTATTCCAATATTTACATGCTATAATACTTGAGTATGTTAAATATAAAAAAAATAATAATAATTAAATAATAATAATAATAATGTACTAATATAATATATAATGTATAAACACACAGAAGTAAAAAATAAAATAAATAAAATAAATAAATAAAAAATTTTCATGTTAATATTTAATACAATTGAAAATGTGGAAAGAAATGTTAAAATTTCCCTAATACATTAAAAAAAAAAAACATGAAGCTTCAGACGTTTAAAACGTAGAATTGATGCTTAATTTAAGGAGTAGAAAAGGTATATCAGAATAAATAAAAAATATTTTAATTTGTAGGGAAATATAGGTTTTATATTTTATTTATTATCTTTATAATTATAATTATAATTATACGCTATTTTAAAGAAAAGAAAAAAAAGTATAAAATATTTTATACTATTATACTAGTAAAATTCGGACGAAAAATAATTTTATAAAAATTACAAATAAATATTTTCTTATGTAATGAAATAATATAATCCACTTAATTGAATAGTGATTTAAAATAATAATAGTAATAATAATAATGATAATAATAATTTAAAATGAAAATATGCCTTTAAATTTGAATATTCCCTCTTTATTAATTATTTATTAATTTTTTACAATAAATCATATGATTATTCTCTCTGATTTTATAAATCATTTTATACAAATTTATTGAAATTAAATATTCATTATTATTTGAACTTAACCAAAAAACTAAAACTGTTTGTGCGGCTAGACGTATTACATTTAAAGAATATTTGTACGTAATGTTCCGATAGAAAATACTGTATTTTCTCTGTATTTCCAGTGTAAAAAGTATTTTATTTTATTTTATTTTATTCAAAATTATTATTATTATTATTATTATTTTATACTTAAATTGTACTTAATTGTAACTTACTAGTACTGTAGTACTAGTAAGTTACTGTAACTTACTAGTACTTAAGTTCTGTAACTTACTAGTTACAAGTACTTAAATTGTAAAGTCCCCTTTTTTCTATTTCATGATTAGTTAAATGAGTCTTTTCTCAAATACAAATTTCTATAAGACTTTTTTTTAATTATATAGCCATCAGGACATGAAAATATAGGAGGGATGTGTGTTAATATGAATGGTTCATTTAAAAGTTATAAGTGTGTATTTTTGTCACTGGAGTTACTTGATGTTCATTTTTCCCCAATGTGAAATAAATGCAATTGTCATAACAGAATCCTCGCTTTTCTTCACCCACAATTCACCCGTAATATCATGTTCCCTGTAATCTAAGTGTCACTCACAACTCACACTTGACTATGAGCTGAGCGTACTGTGATGCTTCAGTCCCGATTCCGTTGAAAGCTACACATTCAAACTGGCCAGCATCTTGCCTCGTTACATTCATTACTGTTAGTATAGATTTTCCTTTTTCCACAGATTCGTGAGTACGTCCCATATCAAATCCTGGTCTCTTCCAAACAATCATTCTACTGACAAATGGATTGGCAACAGCCTCGCACTCAAACTCAGCCGATTCACCACTGCCTGCGACGACTGTACGTGTAAGTTTCGTAATTCTTGCAGGATCTGAAAGAAACATATGTAAAGAATGTAAAAGTCAGAGTTAGTATATCAAAAATTTGCATTTTATTCTTCACGGATAATTTATTTTGCAATCTTAAATAATTAATTGCTAAAATCTAATAAAAGATGAAAAATACAAACGAAATTCCTAATGTATGAAAAATTCACATGGTAAAATAAATTTTTTATTAATATTCTGAGGTAATGCCTGTAATATTAATGTTATTATAGTCACAATTAAAGCACATAAATTACTATTACTACGACTAATACTACCAATAATAATGATAAATGACAATATATATATATATATATATATATATATCTTAATATATATAAATCTCGTGTCACAATGTTTGTCCTCAATGGACTCCTAAACCACTTAACCGATTATAATAAAATTCGCACACCATGTGCAGTTCGATCCAACTTGAGAGATAGGATAGTTTAAATCTCAAATTATAGTCGCAATTTTAATTTATTGCTAATTATTTGTCTGTTATTATTTGACAGTCACAATTATCTGTTAACTCCAAATGATTCTAACAGATGTCGATACCTTTCGACTGGGTTGAAATGAAAGCTGAAATATATTTGGTGCTGCCATCTACACAAAGAATCTTCAACTTTTTAACCTATTAATAAATTTCGTATAATTCAATTATTTCCACTTTTTAAATTTTTGGTGTTAGCATAGCCGGCCACGTGTTACTTAGACTGAAGTGTAAATTGAATTCATATTATAATGAAGATAATACAGTGAAATTAATCCTGTTTTTTACTTATTTGTGCTTCATTGATCAAAACTTTATAATTTAATCTGTATATATATATAAATTACGTGTCACGATGTTTGTCCGGGGTAAACTCCTAAACTAAGGAACTGATTTTGATGAAATTTTGCACACTGTGTGCAGTTTGATCCAACTTGAGAGATAGGATAGTTTTTATCTCAATTTATTGTCACAATATTGTTTTATTGCAATTATTTGTTAATTATAGACCTTTATTAAAGTTGCTCCAAAATATCTGTGAGTTCCATTAATTTAATTGTTGCAAAAAAAAAAAAAAAAAAAAAAAAAAAAAAATACGAGTTCATTTTCTTTCGACATAAAAATAAATACATTTAATCAAACGTGAACGTTAAAAAATTATAAAAAGTTAAATTATGCATCTCACGAAAATTGACGTCATAATCAATTTAAAGATTTTATACACATTGATAAAGTGCTAATGTAGTTCTATCATAGATATAGTAATATATATATATCTCTCATCCCCATGTTATCGTAGAAAGATTTTTGATGCCGAAAAAAGATAAAAAATAAAAGCTTTGGAAACAGCCATTAAGTGGTATTGAAAAAAAAAAAAAAAAAAAAAAAAGAAAAAGAAAAGAAAGAAAGAAATATGAATTTGAAACTGTATCTGGAGTCTTCCATTCCCCTTTAGCAAATAAATTATCCATAAATTTTATTTGCTAAAATATTAGTATGTATTCCCGTGTGTATTCACTCGGGGAAAGACGGCCATATTTTGGTAAAAACGTCGTCTTTTCCCAAATGAAAAGGAATAACTTTTTTCTCCCCAATGATCACTCTATTCTATATATGCTATACTATATCTATGAGTTCTATACGCAAGCGAAGTGTGACTCACTGACCGTCTGTGCAGCCAAGAAAAAGATTTCCTATGTTAATTGCCCACTGGATTTTTTGTAAGAAATTATTAAAAATCGAGGAAATTTATTTCCCGATTTTAATCCTTATATTTGGGTATAGATATGTATTAGTTATCGCGGGTGTTAGATTGAATTATTTTGCTGTCAAATTGACAAAATTTTAATTTTAAATTTTTAAACTCTGTCGCCCTTGGCTTTTTTTATTATTATTATTATTATTTGGCGATCAAAAGCGTAACACGAAAATATACATGCCAGATGTATGCATTGTACGAAATGTAATATGTATTATTCATTGTACGTATGTATGACATGTAATATGTATTGTACGAAATATTGTTTCATATTATTCATTACTCTTTTAATATAAGTTGTTAAAATAACCATGATTTTTGAAAGGAATTAAATATTTTCGCCAGATAATTTGGCGATATTCTTTTTTTTTCGCCAAGGATGACAGAAATGAAATCTATTCCGCTGCAAAATATTAGTATCTTACATCAGATATTTTATTTAGACATTTGAAAACAAATTTGACTTCAAACTATGATAGAATATTTATCATTTTCCTTTTAATTTGTATATTATTAGTATATTAAAATTTAAAAGCATGGTATATAAAAAGTTTTTTTTTTTTTTTTTTTTTTTTTTTTTTTTTAAATCTTATAATTATTCTTATCTTAATCCCCAATGTTTCCCATCTTTATTGACTTGAATTTACTATTAAAATTTTAACATACTCAAAAACTTCTCATCACTTCGTTAAAATACACTAAACTTTTCCAAAATCTTTTTGTATTTAAAATGATACATGTATTTACTTTAAATGTCCAATATTTCATAAAATTTCCAATTTTAAAGTTTTAAAATATTTATCAAATTTACTTATTTTTCTGGTTTAGCCTTATTGTTTTCCCTTTTATAACTACAGCTGTTGCCCTCTTTAAAATATTTAAAATGATGAGGTCATTTAATAGTAAAATTATCCATTATAGCATATATTATATTTCACTCCTCCATAAAAATTGATTTTAAAATCGTCTGTTTCTTTTATACTTTTATTTTAATAGAATTTTAATAGAATTTAATTTATATATTAGTCATTTTAGCAATTTTATCCAAAGTAGCATTAGAAATAATATATATCACTTCTCCATTAAAATTTATAGGACCCTACAATAAAATTAATTTGTGCTTAATATCAACACTACGAAAATTTTTATCAATCGCTTCCAAATTTTGACCTAAGTTTCAAATCTCAACCCTGTGGGTTTTTACATAGGCTACAACGTTTTCGTCTTTGTTCGTAAATAATAATTTAACTGTACTAAATAGTTTACAGCCGTATAATTCAACGTATAACTTAGTCACAGCAACGCGTGGTCGGGTCTGCTAGTATATATATATATATATATAATAGGATTAAATTCTAAATAGTGAGAAAGTTTAAATAATATGAAGTTTTGTCCTTGTAAATGAATCACAAATGATTTTACTCATATTAATACTAAACAAAATAATATAGGGAGTTTAAACATTTCGTAAGAGTCATTAAGATATTAAAAATATTTTTTTTAAATTTTAGTACTATATTTTGAATAGACAGTGTTCAGTTGGTCTGCGGCTGTGTTTATGTAAATTCAACGATAATCAAACATTTATTAACAGATTCACTACGGATATATTCATAAAATTGTAATACTTATGTTATGAGCATTTTAATATTTATTTATCGCCCAGTTAAATTTTCTTTTATTGAATAGTGGGAAAGGCACCATTGTCATGCATTAAAAGTGACTGCTAGTCTTTGCCAAAATATTTTTTCGGTAATAGTACTTTTCACTTATACAAAAACAGGTATATCTTCATGTTTATTAAATAAAGAGAAAAAAAGTGCAAAATTCGGATTTTTTGCACATACATATTAGCCTTCTTATGCAAAAATGAATAATTTAGGTATCATTTACTTCTAAAATTAAACATGAACATAATTTGTGGGTTTAAAACGCATATAACAAGTTTTGACCTTTTAAGACCATATGATGAAAAAATATGGTAAAATGTTGTTTTTGAAGGGATCTTCTAAATGTACACTACTTGTATAAAAAGTAAATAAATAAATAACTGGAAAAATACAAGAAATAAAATAAAAAACACAAATTTTGTTCCAAAGATTCATTAACTAGTACTGCCCTAAAACTGTTAAAAAAAATAAAGTAATACCGCTTTATTTATATATACAGTAATGCTCTTTTTTCCTTCCAGTGCATTTGGATTGTGTATTCACAATTGTAGCATTTAATCCACCTTCTCTCCCTAACATTCGAAACGAATCCATGGCTATTGGATTGTCATGATCAGTTTTATTCCACAAAAGACACTACCAACTTGACTTCGTCACAATCCTCATTCACAGGAGAGTTCACATGAAATTTCATTGGAATACAACTCCTGTAATTCTTCTTTCCTCTTTAGCTTTTTGTTTTGGCTTATGACTTTTGCATTCTTTTTCTTTTACGGAGTATTTAAATTCACGTTCACAGTCCGCTGTCTATACATCGAGACATTAATCGACTCTACTATTTTGTTCAGTTTCTCTCCTTTTTTTTTTTTTCAAAACATTTGATTATAATGCAAGTATTGGTCCTCTTATTATCACTGTTTTATTTATTTATTTATTTACAACGATGGGGTTGTGATATACATGAAAATAAAATGAACTAACTCGTTTGGACGTTGAAGCTTGAAAAGTTGTCGTTGATCCAGGGTGCTGAAATATTGATATTTGCTTGTCGTAATCCATCTTATACCATCTAGTTTAAGGTCTCAGCACCTCTTACAAATAAAAAAAAATCATCAAATCAGGAATTATGAATAAAGTTGCCATACTTTACGATTATGATGAAGCCACTTCATGTAATGAATAAGTAAGAATATAAATTGAAATTTACAATACATTCAAATATTTTAAGTTTCTCGTAAATAGACTTTCTGGTAAAACAATATTTGCCAACGCACGTATGTCAGGAAATCTACGTCATTTACCGATTTCTTTTCTAAGAATTACCTCTTAACCGTACAGTATTATATTTTTTCATGCGCATAGCTACCTTTGTCCATTTTCATTTGATTATTTGGTATTTATATCTCGCACTTTTTTTTTTTTTACTCTTTTACTATACGTTTTTTTAGGTAAAAATTCTCATCGCATCACTGCACCTTAAATATCGCACAAATCTGAAAATTCCGTAGATTTTAAAGGTATTTATATTAAAAGCGTTTTTTTTATATATTTATTCAGCTTTCATACATTGGAAACAAAAGTACAATAAATACATACTTACAAATTACGTTAATATTGACACTTGTAAAAGTCACTCCCTCTGTGTTAGCAGCTTCACATCCATATTCCCCTCCATCATCTCTCGTAACATCTGACAGCTCTAATAGAGGTCCTCTGTAAACTGCCCTGTGTCCAAACCTTTGAATTGCTGGCCGAGTACTTCCATCTCCCATATCCAGTAATGGTAGACCATTGCGTGTCCAAGAGTAAGTCACTTGCGGAGGATTGGCCCTGGCTGTTGCATTTACAACTACAGATTCACCTTCCATAACATCAAATCTTTCTGCAGGTTGAAGTAAAAATTCTGGTTTATCTAAAGATTAAAATAAAAGTGGAAAAGAAAGTAGTTATTGAAAAACAAACCAATCTAAATAATAATAATAATAGTAATAAACATTTCTATTAATAGAGTTTTATTAGTAGAGCGTAATTACAATAAAATATTCAATACAGATTTCGGATTACGTCTCTCATAAACGAAACTCTGTAGCAGGAAAAAAATATCAGTTTTTCAAAAGTTTTTAGTTATTTTCTGTTTTACTATATTATATCAAGTTTTTATTACAATCAGATTAGTGAGAGAGTATAATGAAAAATGATATAATTTTTCTTGTATTTATTAAGAAAAACTGAATTTTAAAATATTATAGCCCAGTAATCTTCCAAATGAATACAAATCAATTTTATGTCACACAATATAATATCTTATACAGGTGTAAATATAACACTATTTAAAAAAAAAAAAAAAAAAAAAAAAAAAAACTATTGTATTCACTATCGAATATAAGTGGGTATCTGATTTCGAACAGACAAATATTCATACAGGCATGCGTTGTACACTTCAGGGCCATTTAGTATAAAGATTTTAAAATGTTTATTGCTAATCTCTGTTGCTCTTAACCAACTGCTGGACTAAAAATTTTACAAAGCCCCTGGAAAACAAGGAAATGGTGATCTTCTATAATTCACTTCTAAATAATCAAATCTCGTCATCAAATCTTTTCGGGCGTGATATACTTTTCAATCAACTAAGAATATAAATTAATTAATATTGGATTGTCCAGTTTGCGTATTATTAGATAAGAAAAAATGTATAGATAAAAATTCAAAATTCTAATATTTCAAAATTTAGGGTGACGATAGTATCGTGTTGCACAGTTTTTTTTATTAAAAAAGAAAAGGAAAGGAAAGGAAAAGAAAAAAAAATGATTCCAGAGCGTTTAATTAAATAACTGTATGTTCGATTCTCGAGCAGCTAAAGCCGTCGTATACAAAGGCGCCTAATATACGTATAAAATCCGTCGTATCTGCAATATCTCCCATGTTTCGTTAAATAATAGTTATAGAGGTTACCAAAGGAAGAAGCCATTCTTTTTGCTAGGAATCAAACTTGGGATGGCTCCAGACCACCCTAAATGTGAATTTCATTCCGTCGTCAACTGCCCACTCTATTCTACTCACACTGTAGTTCTATTCCAACGTTAAATGCATTCAGTATCAATATCTGAAAAAAAAAATTAATAGCCTGGAATTTATGAAAAATATCTATTTCTCCGAAAATAAAAGCTCAAGACAATGAACGCATTGAGACAGGATGATTTGTTAAGTAATTAATCGGAGCAAAACGATAAAACAATGATTTTTAAATACATCTTTTGAAAAAACAGCGAGGAGAAATTTCCCTTGCTAATGTTATCGAAGAGTGAATGAAAAAAAAAGTATATATATGCATATATGTCTTATTCTATAAAAGGGGAAGTATTTATATATATACATATATATAGATATATATATTAATAATAATTTTTGCTGTATTAGAGATATAAAACAACACGTACATTTTTTGTTAACCTTTTTCGTTCGTATTAATTACTTTATTAAGCTATATTGTATAAATAAAATATGAATAATTTTTTTCTTCAAATTTATCAACAGAAATCGCATATAATTGATTCGTCACTATTTTAAATTATCCAGTTGCATATTATTTTTTGGTAATCACGGTTAATTGAAAGTTTCTCGTAACAGTAATAATAATATATGTTTTACATAGCCTTTTCAATAGAAATAATTCTACTACTTTCTTAAAATTACTGAATGATTAGTTGCAACTCTCCTGTTTAAACTAAAAAAAAATAAAAAACACTATGGATGAAATTCTGTCTGTAACAGAATTTAATTTAGAACGACAGGACTAATGATATTTGTGTTTTAACACCCTTAAAAAAAGTAATAGAGGGCGTTCAGTAGAATTTCTGAAGACATATTCAAATAGTATACTGATTTTCATTTCCAAGTAAATTATTGGAATTTGAATGCATTGATTGTATAGTATCTTCCCCTATTTGCTTAATACTTATTTACTATATATTTTAATTTTTAAAATAATCTTAAAAACAATTTCGCTTTTATTGTTAATAATTAACAGTGTCAATTTCTACAGAACAAAACATAATATGAAATATATATATATGTATATAAACTGATTATTCGATTCTTAAACTGTACTCAAAATTCATCCCAGATTAATTAATATAATCCATTGATATTCAGCCAAGGCCTGTTGGCTATGTAGTCAGAGAATAGAACTACGAATCAGAAGACTGTGAGTTCGATTCTCACTGATGGTAAGTTGAAAAAAATAATATATATATATATATATATATATAAATATTTTTACGGATTTCACGAAATACTTTAAGATAGAGTTCGTTTAAATTAGAGAATTAAATAGTAAAATTAGAGAGAGAATATTAGAGCATTAGAGTAAGAAAGAAAATAGAGATAGAGTAAAGAGAATTAAATAATTAACTGGATATTAGCAGGCATTTTTGAAGTGAAACACTATAAATTGGCAACTACGCAAAATAGCAGACTGAAAGAAATAGTCTTGTCGCACTAAAAATACTTGAAAACACTAATCTAAATATTCAGAAATATTTAGCCAAGAACCGTTGGCTGTCTGGTCAGAGTACATATCTACGCACCCGATGGTTGTGCGTTCGATCCTCAGCGATGGGAAGAGAAAAAAATACATATAGAGGTTTTTATCGGTTTCACAAAAAAATTAAGATAGAGAAAAATGGTAGAACTGGATGTTGGAAGGCATTTTTGAAGTGGAACACTGTAAATTGGTAACGACGCAAAATGCCAGATTGAAGGAAAGAGTCTTGTCGCACTAATAAAAAGACATGTTAATTATAATTAACATTTGGAAACATGAGCGAAAAAAGAATATTTAAAAATCTGTGTTTTTTATTCAAATAATGGAATATAAGTAAAGGAATGTGTCATTAAATTATTTATGAAAATTTGTTTCGGTATGAATTCCACAAACTTCTAAATGTAGAAAAAACTACTACATTTAATCACTCTCACTGGAAATTAAAATCTCGAAAATTATAAGCAAGATTAAATCAAAAAACGAATTTACAATAGTATTTTAAAAACAGCAACTACAGCTTTGCTATGCAAAAATATCCAGCCAAATAGCGTGCTGTTAGTAAAATCATATTCCCACCACTAAAAATGTGTTAGTTAAAATTTTGACTATAAATATCGACTTTGGAATAACAAAACAAGCAAGCTTCTGCTACTTATTCTGTACTATTCTTATTACAATACATTCACTTGATTTTTCTTTCACGCGTAATTTAAACCATAATATCCCTTTTCCAAATAAATTTTAAATTAACAATTTTTACCAGTTATTAAAAGTATATTTTTAAATAAAGAAAAAAGGACTTCAACCGGGGCCTTTAGTAAAATTTATCTCTTGTTAAACATTTATTGTTTCACAAATTTCGAAGAAAATTGATCATTATGCAGAACATTATTCTTTAAATGATTGACGTGATTTTTGTTACGATTTTCTTTATTATCGGTCAGGTCTCTTTTTACCATGTTTTTATTAACTTCGATTCTTGTGTGTTTGTGTGTTTGTCAGGGACAAATCTTGCAATCGATTTTTAACTAACTTCCCGACTAGCTAAATATTTGAAATTTTCAGGACAGCTCACAACACGGTGACAATACATATTTCTAATAATTTTAGTCAACTGCTTCAAGTTCCGCTGCCTTCGGCAGCGTTTATATGATTCGGCAGAGAATTTATTTAACTAACTTCCCGACTAGCTAGACATTTGAAACTTTCAGAATAGTTCAGAATAAGGTTAAAATGCATATTTTTAATACCTTTAGCCAACTGTTTCGGGTTCCTGCTGCCTTCGGCAGCGTTATCAGTACAAAGATTGCAATCGGTTTTTTCCTAACTTTCCGACTAGCTAGACATTTGAAACTTTCAGGATAGCTCAAAACACGGTGACAATACATTTTTTAAATACTTTTAGTCAACTGTTTCAGGTTCCCACTGCCTTCGGCAGCGTTTATATGATTCAACAGAAAATTTATTTAACTAACTTCCCGACTAGCTAGACATTGGAAACTTTCAGAATAGAACACAGTGAAAATGCATTTTTTAAATATTTTTAACCAACTACTCCGGGTTCCTGCTGCCTTCGGCAGCGTTACCAGTACAAAGCTTGTAATCGATTTTTCACTAACTTCTCGACTAGCTAGACATTTGAAAACTTCAGGATAGCTCAGAATACAGTGACAATAAATTTTTTTATACTTTTAGTCAACTGTTTCAGGTCCCTACTGCCTTCGGCAGCGTTTATATGATTCGAACGATAATTTATTTAACAAACTTCCCGACTAGCTAGGCATTTGAAACTTTCAGAATAGTTCAGAATACGGTTAAAATGCATTTTTTTAATACCTTTAGCCAAATGTTTCGGGTTCCTGCTGCCTTCGGCAGCGTTATCAGTACAAAGATTGCAATCGATTTTTCCCTAACTTCTCGACTAGCTAGACATTTGAAACTTTCAGGATAGCTCAGAATACAGTGACAATACACTTTTTTTTATAGCTTTAGTCAACTGTTTCAGGTCCCTACTGCCTTCAGCAGCGTTTATATGATTCAACAGAAAATTTATTTAACTAACTTCCTGACTAGCTAGACATTTGAAACTTTCAGAATAGTTCAGAATACGGTGAAAATGCATTTTTAAAATACTTGTAACCAAATGTTTCGGGTTCCTGCTGCCTTCGGCAGCGTTACCAGTACAAAGATTGCAATCGATTTTTCATTAACTTCCCAACTAGCTAGACATTTGAAACTTTTATAATAGCTCAAAACACGAGAGCAATGATTTTTTTTTTTTAATTTATCCGATTGCTCCGGGTTCCCGCTGCCTTCGGTAGCGTTTATATGATTGAACAGAAAATTTAAAAACATGGTATATAAAAAGATCTTTTTATCTTGTAATTATTCACTTTTAATTTCTTGTCAGATATAAAATTAATATCTTTAATTTTAAACAGAATTATTCCAAAGTGTTTTAGATTGTTCAAAAAAATTAATTTAATATTTTGTTTTTATAAAGGTGTGTCATTCATCGATAAAAATATTTTTTTTCGAAATCCACATGTAATAATTATAAAGATAATAAAAATATTTTTTTTACGCTGTTATTTTATTTTAATTTAAATAATTCTACTTTGTACTTACACAAGACGCGTAAGCTAAAATTATCATGGACGGTCTTTTTCAGAAGATGATTTGTTGCTTGGCAAGTGTAGGAGCTCATATCATCCGCAGAAGTGACATTAAATCGAACTTTATTGCGTGTTGATTTTCCTCCATTGGCGGCATCCAAAACACCATCATGAGTTCCAGTTATAGATTCACCATCTTTCCACCATAAAATCGTTGCCTCTGGATTAGAACTGGCTGTTTCACAAGTTAAAACAACCTAAAATTAAATAATATGTATATATTTTTAAATAATTGATCAATTCACAGGTTTTTTAATCTTTTAAAATTCCATATTTTGAATGTTTATATTGCTTCTCTCTTCGTTAACTAATCTTTTAAACGATAAACTCTTAAAAAAAGAAAGAAAATATAGTTGAATAAACTAAATAGATAAAGTAAAAAAAAAAAAAAAAAAGTTGATAATTTGAATTTTTCGGGGAGAATAAAACGTGTACTTTCTAGTCTTAACAAAGTCTTAGAATGTTAGAATTTCAAATTTTCGGTAATATTATACTTTTCTAGATATTTCACATGAAAAAAAAAAAAAGTCGTAAGTAAATTATAGCGTAAATTGGGGTAGTATGCCTGTTGGATAAGTTGTCTGGCATATTGTCCTCTTATGCGCAGTTGCCTTATCGGAACTCCGCCCACTGATAGGGCAAAAAACTACATAAATAATATGACGTATGTTACATCTTTGTGGAATTTTAGAAATTTCTTTAATTAGCTCTGATCGATAATTTGTCTCTATTTAACTGGTAAAAGTTATAACTTTTCACTTCTCCCTTATTTAAATAGTTACATAAAACGCAGTTTAAAATAATAATAATAATAATAATTTGAATATTTACAGAGCTGACAACCCTTTGGATATTTGCACACTGATTTTTTTAAACCTTTGCCGGACCAATTTAATTTCGTAGAGAATTAGACCCAGTGCAAAGCTATTTTTAGCGTACAATATTAGACAATTGCAACTAAAATGCAATTAAAATGCAAAAATATTAAATATTTTATAAAATATGGGCACTTTTACTAAATAATTTTTAATTAGGCATGCGCATGTTTTTGAAAATTTTCATTTGCATAATTAATAGCCAAAAGTACTGAGATACTTATAATGAAAATCCCAAACAGCTGTCGTGTAAATTCAAAAAGTTATAAGGGATAGAATCAACAAAATTTCAATTCTTCGCAAAAAAAAAAAAAAAGTGCATGCTGGATAGAGGATTTATGAATATTTATTTTCTGACAGCAAACACTGCACAACCAGTGAGCATTAATTAAATAAAAATACACTCCTGCTAAACAGTTTAGCAAGATTTGCAAACAATCATTTTTTTTCAATTTAAAAACTTATCTCTCGATGAAATGTTTTCCAACTTTGGGTACTTAATAAACTGGGTCTTCCTCATGTTTTTCAGTGAAGATAAGTTACTATTCATAACATTGTCGCTGTTTCGGACTAAGGCTAATTGCCTGCTTGAGGGACTTAGGCCTGTGTGAGTCTGTTATGCACTATGTGGGTGTATTCACGAAATTCAGAAAGTTAAAAAACAAATTACCAGTTTATTAAATAAGTCATATGCTGCAATCGGAATACACATATCTTAAATATCTCAGGAAACATGAGCATTTTTATGAAAACAGTTTTCACTGCGCGTGGGCGAAATATTAAATATATATATTGCATATTTTGAAAGCTAGATATACTGGGCAACTTTTGTCAAAAGTGCATTTGAATAGAGTAAAAATTAAGCAAATTATCTGAAAAGTAACGAGCTAGATTTCAGATATTTTCCAAGAGTTGAAATTTCTTAAAAGGTTTTTCTAAGGGAATTTTCCTAAATATCTAAAAAAACAGTCTAATTTCGAATGCGTCTAAATATTTATTGCTAGATTGTGTACTTGTGTTTTATAACATTATAATTTCACATACTGGGGATATAAAGCTTAATTATAATACCAGAAGATAATTGAAGAGTGTTCAATAAAAGTCAATTGTTAACTATATTCATAGACAATATGTATCACATGCGTAATTTCTGAAAAATTGCTTTAGAAATGTAATAAGAAATTCGAATAAAATTATATCATACAGAATTAAATATAAACATATTTACCACATCACCAGCTTTAGGTTTACGTGGTTTAACTTTGATTGTCACGGATGTTGGTGGAACTGTTAAATAAAACAATAAATTAATATCACAAAATATTTAATCTTAAACTATGTAAAGAATTATTGGGCCTACCTTAATGTTCTGTCCATTTGAATAATTAATATGACACCAGAAATTTATCCTGGTAAATTTTAAAGTATGCTTGGGTAACTTTTCAGATAATAATTGAAAGAGTACCATATAATTATTGTTACACAAAATCTTTCAGTGTAACTTATTAATTCTAAAGAACAGAACATTCCGGTAGACTAAATATATATATATAAAAAAAAAAAAAAAAAAAAAAAAAAAATATGCCCTTTAACACATGCAACATTTAAAATATAATATAGATATAAAAAAATTTGATGTAGTGTATACGAATAACTTAAAAAAAAAAGTGCATTATTATATAAGTAACTGAATCAATTAAAGAAAAAAAAATACTTTCATAGTCAATTTTTCTATTATTTTTATGACTGGTTACTTTTACTTTAAAAAGAATTTAAACACAAACTACAGATTAACACTCAAAGAAATTATAGTAAATTTCACTGAATTAACCGTTAAATTATACATCCAGATCTCTTTTCTGAGAAAAATGTCCAGAAATCGTAGATGTAACAAATCGTTGTAAAATTCATAGTGTAGACATTTCATTAGAGTGTTACTTTCCTTTCGAGAAAAAAGCTCTTAACTTAAACGATCACAGGTTTATTTTTTACTTTCTCTTACTCATAAGGTAGAGAAAGTATTGCTTTTGTGTCAAATTTTCGAAAGATAGTTTTTGTTATATTTACATGTTTTGAGGTCTCCTGAATCCAAAAATCATGTTTTTAGCGGTTGGTCTGTGTGTATGTGTGTCTGTCTGTCTGTTATGAGCATATCTCAAGAACAAATACCAGCAGAAAGTTCAAACTTGGTATTCTAAATGTGTATCATATAGGGATGCTACACTAAGCTTTTCATGGAGATGAAGCAAATGGATCGTGTACAGGGACACTCAAAAGTATTCAAATACATTACGTCTATGGGAGAAATTGCAGGAAAACAGAGTTTGATATCTATAGACTGCACTAATCCAAGTGAAATGAATTTATATTAGTTATATGCGTAAAAACAGGTCTCATGTAGAATATGGCAGGGAAATCATTCTCTGTTCATTTACAGGGCTGCACAAAAGAACTAGATTATAAAATAGCTGAAAATTGACGGAAATGAATTTCAGGTTGTGCCGTATATAATTACTATATGATTATATTTAAATGCACTCTGCGGATTGTACTTAATCTTCAAAAGATATACAGTGCTGCAAATATTTAAGCGATAACATCCATTTTCATTGATAGTGGAAGTGCTTTACTATGATATTTTACAATGTCAAGGAAAGCTGCTCAGGAATGGAAAGTAATTCCTCATAGACATATGATAAATAATGTATGTTTTTAAGCTAAATATTCATCGCTTGTTTTTTGCATATTTACAAGTTTGGAGGCTTCCTGATTACCGAATTCAAGTTTTTTAAAGTTTTATTTTTGTCTGTGGGAGTAACTTATAAAAGAATAATTTCAGGAAATCCAAAAGTTGTATTCTCAAATTAATATAAGTTTTTTGCTGGAAAAGTTTGATGAAGACTAAGAACTTTCAAGGAATGGTACGTGTGAAATTTGTCTGAATAATTTTAAACAAACTTTTCATTTTAATAACAGATTCAAATTCTATATAAATATAGGTGCTGTAATGAAACGGAGTGTTTCACACAAATATAATTATTATATAAAACTCTTCCGAATCCTAATTTGAATATGTTTAACATACAGTCGGTAACAAAAGTGTCCGAAAACTAGCAAAAATTCCTATGTAAAAATAGTACACTTCATACGGTTTTGTTAAATAAATCCTTATCGAATCCTGTTCTTAGTCAGTGTAAGAATATGATTCGATAAAGATTTATTTAACAAATCTGTATTAAGTGTACTTCTTTTATATAAGAATTTTTGATAGTGTTCGGACACTTTTGTTACCGACTGTAGGTTTACGTAACAGTACTCGCTATGTTACCTCTTAATCTCCAACCTGTGTTTATAGAATTAATTTTCAGGGTAAGAGAAAGCCGTGTGAGTGACATACCAGATTATTATTGATTGGAATACTGTCTACTAGTCACGGTCCGTAATCAAGATTTGAAATTTCTTTAAGAATATGAATATATTTTGAAAGTAATGCATATAAAACAAATATAGCTTAAATATAATTTACAGTATTTAATGACTTTGAATACGATTTTGTTTTTTAAATTAAACTTTGCCAAATAAAATAAATTGATAGTAATGCAAGTTTCAAAACGAAAACTTAAAATCATAAGTTTTTAATATTGAAAAAAAAAAAAAAAAAAAAAAAAAAAAGATAAAAGGAAATACAATCGTAAGAGCATATTCCAGTATTTTATTTATTTACCATCGTTTTTAATACCATTATTTTAATACATATATTATTGTTCTCTGTTTTGTATCTTACAGAAATGTGAGTGGAAAAAGAAAGGTGAAAAAGGAAGACATAGTTTTTTTAGAAATTACGTCATATAATCAAATTCATCTAAATTAAAGTCAAAATGGGTATTAATTTATACATATATATGTTATACTATTGCTTAATTAAAATAATTCCTATAATTAATAAAAAGTAAAAAAAAAAAAAAAAAAGAGAGAGAGAGAGAGAGAGAGAAAGAGAGATTTTTTCAATATAAAATGTTTTAAGGAGTTACTAACTTTTCGCTCTCCGTATCAAATATCGCTTTTCAAATTACATTAATACATATGTTGATGCTTTTTTTACACTGTGTTGAAGATTATGTTTAGTTTCATATCTGTTTGCAAACATTTAAGGCCTGTCATTAGAAAAAGGAGATTTAATGTTTTTTCGAAACAATAACATATTTAGTAAACGAATAAAGCAACATTATAAAATTATTTTTACAAATTCAGTTTTTGTAACATATCCGTTGTTTTTAATCATCGCTACAATCCTGTTGTGCACGCTATGAATAAGATACTGGCAGTAAGTAATAGAAATCTCTTTTATCAGACATGCTTCATTGTTTAACAAATGCCGTAGCATAGGATGGTTAACTTTTCATAACTTTAATTTTATATCAATATTATGTCTGAAGACTTGTTTAATTATTACTTACAAAGGACTGATGGCTTGACTGATGCTGTCAATGGTTTTTTCAATGCACTATTTGTGGCATCACAACGATATGTAGCACCATTATCACTTTCATCCGCACGAATTATAAGCTCATTGGTTGATGTGGATGAAGTGCTTTTTTCTACACCGCGTATCTGTAAAGAAAAATTTAAACAATATTAATAGAAGAAAAATAAAAATTACGTTCTCATTTTTGGTGATTTTAAATATACACTACTTTCTTAAAAAAGAAAAGGAAAATTTGGACAGTTTTAGCCTCTTTTCAATCGTTCACAGTACATTTTTTTTTTCACAATAACGCCGCACTTTTTTGCGACTTAGCATAATCCGGTGGGAAGCCACAATTGATGACCATTTGTGAATTAGCACCCAATGGGCGGTCATCGCTACCCCTAACAGGGACAACACTCCGGTATTCGAACCCAGGATAACCATGTAGGAGTCAGGGACGCAAACCACTACTAGGCAACACGTTCATCGTACAAAAAAGTAATTTCTCACTGAATTCCCATCGAATGATTAAGTTGTTGGAGTAGCTAAGACTTAAGTTATTTGAAACAATAAATTAAACCAGATTTGAGTGAAACTGTTAGGGGCACAATAAAGGAATTTTCTCTTCTCTGGAATCTAGCTCAGATCATTCTCGTGGAGAAAGAGTGCAGTAGGACTACTCCATTGATGTTTAAATTGGTTAGAAAGATGCTCATAATCATTTTCAAACAAAGGAAATAATCATATTTTTTTTTTTATCAATTTCTATTTTTTTTTTTTTTTATTATTTATTTATTTTTTTTTTTTTTTTTTCACAAAATAAAAGTATGGTAACCAAATGAATTTTCTTGAAATATCAATATTGTTTTAAAGTTACGAAAATAAGCTTGAAAGGAAATCCTCTATGGTACACAGAAATTTTATTAGCTTACAAATTAATTCTTTATCTCTACATGCAATAAAACAAGATGTGTGTATGTTTCCGTTGCTTTGTTGGCAAATGGCTGATTACAGAGTTATAGAGTTTCACGAAGGTCCGTTTAAAATAATATAGAAAGAAAAAAACAAATAAATATGTAATTAAACGAAAAGATAAAAATATAAATAAAATGTCCTTAACTCCAGATACAGATTCTGAATTAGAGGAGTGGCTTGTAGAGATGCCTACAGCAGAGTTCCAACCTTTATAATTTATTCCCGAGTATTTTTAGCCCCACCTCTTTTTCATACCGGAAATTTTGAAAAATGATTTTCTTCTTATTTAATCGTTGTCAGAAATTAAATAGAAATAATCTACAAATTTTTTTGTGCGAAAAGAAGGCGGGGCTAAAAATGCTCGTGAATAAATTATAAAAGTTGGGAACTTTGGCCTACAGCCACAGCTCGAAGTTCTCGTCCATTTCCAGGAAACTTTCAGAAATGAAAAATTATTGGCTTCTTTGCCACTACTATATTTATACAGAAATATTTTCTGTATTTTTATATTATAGTGCGGTGATTATTTAATCACGAATTATAATGACGATTTAATCACGAATTAAAGAATATTGCATAAAAATAGCGGTAGGGAAAAAAGCAGAGATTTCTCATCAATGATAGTGTTCTGAAAAAAGGGCGGAGAATTCCAGGTCTCAAAACCCAGTCTGAGGCACAAGAATGGGTATAATGCTTTATTTGCAAAATGTGTCCACACGCTAAATGTATGAGAGGGAACAAAACATCATTTGTTTGAACTATATTCAACTCTGACTAAAATTGACTTTTTTGTTGATTATATATTTAATTTTCTCTTTATTTTACTATAATCCATTTGAAATAATTCCTTGTTACTATACCATGAAGGTTATAATTTAATATTAGTTATTAATTGCCTGTTTTATTAAATTAATAAATGATAGATAACAAAAAACATTTTGAAGTACTGTCGTTTTTATTGTTAGTGTTCTCTTCGTATCTGTTACAATTTGCCCCACGTGTGTTACAATTTGCCCCAAATCTGGGGCAAATTGTAACAGTCAAATAAATTTGAAAAAATATTTTTAGTGCTAAAATTAGCAAAATTAACGAGTTTTTTTTTTTTTTTTTTTTTTTTTTTTTTTTTTTGAGTATGATAGATGAATATGTATGATATGAAAAACAGAAATTATAAACAGGAAAACGTAAATAAATTTCAAAATACATTTAATTTTTTAAAAAATGTTACAACCAGCCCCACGCTCCCCTATATATATATAGACATCCCGCGACAAAAAGATAGGTACAAAGGGTTTTTCTTTGATTTTTCATAAAATAACATTATCTAAATTGTACTTATCATTTATTATTATCATAAAATGTCACTATTCCCGGACTATTTTTGTTTTAAGAAGATTAATTTAGAAAAGTTTTAAGACTAAAATTTTTCTAATTTAAGACTACACTCAGCGACTAAAAGATAGGAACAAAGGGTTTTTTTCTTTTAAATTTTTTCATAAAATAACATTATCTAAATTGTGCTGATTATTTATTATTATAACAAAATATTATCATATCAAAAACTTATTAAATATTTGAATCATATTCAAAATATTCATATTTAAAAAAAAAAAAAAAAAAAAAAAAAAAACTTTGTTTCTATCTATTTGTCGCGGTGTGTAGTCTTAAAATAGAAAAGATTTAGTCTTAAAATTTTTCTAAATTATTCTTAAAACAAAAATTAGTCCAAGAATAGTGTTATTTTGTGATAATAATAAATGATAAAACAATTTAGATAATGCTATTTTATGAAAAATCAAAGAAAAAACCATTTGTACCTATCTTTTTGTCGCTGGGTGTACATATATCTATCTATATATATATATATATATATACAATCTATAGCTGCAAATTTGTTCTTTCATTTTTTTTCTTTCATTTTTTTTTTTTTTTTTTTTTTTTTTTTTTTCTACCAGAAAATTTTAATTGATATTTTTAGTAATCGCTTAAACTGTTTTCTGTGACTAAATATGATGAATTTTTTTTTTTTTTTTACAATTAAATACTAGTGTAAAAAGTCGTACAAGTTAGCAACTATGTAAATATAAAGAAAAATTAATAAACACTAAATTTTAATTAAATATTTATAACTATAATTAAATATTTAAGAGTTATTTTTCTTTTCTGTTTTACGGAATTACATGGATTTTAAAATTTCGAAAAAAAAAAAAAAAAAAAAAAAAAAACCTCTTTATAATTTTATTTAATTGTACAATATGTCTAAAACATTTTCCCAGAGTTTCAAGGAAGTCAGAATAAAAGTCTGGGAGAAAGGGACTTTATAAATTGAGCTCGTTTTATTCCTGCATAAATCTTTAATCGCATTTTTCTGAAAATGCAATTTCTGAATTCGGTGGACACGATTCCTCAAAAGCCAATGCACCAATCTTATTGAAAATATGCACACTGCTTCATAAAAAAATGGAATAGTGCATGAACGAAGGAGTTTGTTTTTCCTTCCCGATTACAACTAATCTTAAAAAGAAGGGGGTAGGGGAGAGTAAAATGCGCCAAAAACTGCACTCTTCTTGCCTGAAAAACTGCCAAAATTTCAAATTTAATGTTTTTAAGCCTTCGTTAAAGCGCGAGTTATACTCATTTAGTTACAGAAAAAAGATTTTATTTTATTTATTTATTTTTTCACGTAAGGTTATCATGAACAATCATGTACATCGCTTTTCTGACGAGTTTCCAGTAACTAGGTTCAATATTTTGAATTTTATTTATTTATTTGTTTATTTTAATAAATATTTTATAAAGTATTGTTTAAAAAATTAGTCATATTGTTTCCAATACTCATATTTTTCTATGTAAGATTTTGCCTATTTAATTATAAAAGGCAATTTCATCCAGTCTTTTATTATTTTAGAATTTTTCCATTTATGGTATGTTTTTAAGAAAAGGAATCTTATAACAGAATTTCTATTTGGTGAATTAATATATCATACATAAAATGAAACCGTGCAAAATATGAATTAAAAAAGAAAGAAAGAAAATGGTATGCAAAATGGTAAATGTATGTTGAATTTGATAGAAGAAATGTTTTTCATAAAAAAGTTTAAAAAAAAATATTTTTTAATAAAATTAAATTCGAATAACTATCATACCTCTTTATCCTTTTTGTACCATTTAAGAGTTGCTTGTGGATTACCACCTGTTGATGTACAAACTAACTTTTGTAGCTCTCCAGCTTTCCAAGGTTTATTTCCATCATAACCTGCAATAACTGGAGCAGCTGGTGGATCTGTTAAAAATTTTAAATTTCACGTAAGAAAACACTTTTAACTCTGTTTAAATAAAGAATGATAATAATTAATGAATAATCTTGTGTTAGTAATAAATTTAACACGATTTCCGAAAAAGTAAATAAATAAACAAAATTATAAAATACAAATTACAAGATAACAAAACATCAATTTCCGTTAGAGAAAGAAACATTCTTCTGGACGATTAAATATTTTTTTAATGCGTGGCATCGACCTTTATAGTGACTATAAAATATAAAATTAATAAAACAAAATTAAGTAGGAAGGTTTTGTATATACAGGGTGGTAAATATAAAGATGGAAGAAACATTTTTCTGGACGATTAAATACTTTTTTTAATGCGTGACATCGACCTTTATAGTGACTATAAAATATAAAATTAATTAAAAAAAAAATTAAGTAGGAAGGTTTCATATATACAGGGTGGTATATATAAAAAAGTCCGCATGATAAAAATAAGGCATGGCCATCATAAAATGCACTGCATTTGTATTAGCTGGCCACTCCTTGTAGTTCACGGGGCCAGATTAATATGGAACACCCTGTAGTTGTACAGTTATATAAATAAAGTATATATATACTTACATACTACAGCAACTGTTGCAGTTTGAACTATCGTTTCTCCAAGTGCTTCACTGACAGCATAACATGTAAAAGTTTTTGAATTTGGATCCTAAAATTTCAATATAGCATTAAAAATCAACTGTCTGTAATTTCTTTGAACAATATTAAATTGTAAAATAAATTTATTCCAATACAAGGGGTCGTACTTATTAATATTACCAGGCTTTGTTAATTTTTTGTTTGAAAGCCATCAATAATTTTGAGAAGCAATAAGAAGACTATTAATCGTTTGTTATGTATATCAAATATCACTTCTTAAAATTATTGATTACTATTGATTAAAAAAATCGCAGTATCTGGCAACATTGGTTCGGAGTACCAGCCGTTTTTTCGGGACATTTTCAGCGATGAGAAATTTTCGCTTTTTTTGCCACCATGTTTTTTGTACAGAGACTTTTACGATATTTTTATAGTAATGTATCGTGATCACATAAGATAGTGATTATTGTATAAAAATAAAGACTGCAAAATGAGGGGAAAAATATCTTTAAAGTGTCCTTAAAAAAAAAAAAAAAAGGTGGAGACCTTTGCTATATATATATAAAGAAGGTCGTTCACACTTTATGGCTACGATTTTGTAATTTGTTTTTCTCTTCTGCTACTTGCTACTTTTATCTTTTGATTGGAATGCAAAAACAAAAGATTTATTTTGAAAATGACGTTACCGAACTGGCTTTTGTGGGTAGTTACAGCAAAATATCATCTGCGTATTTTTCGCTATCATTCTTCTGTTATCAAAATACACACACACACACACACATATATATATATATATATATATACATATATAGCATTACACAAACTGCAATATTTGCATCTTTTTTTTTCTCTTTTGTATTGTCTATACTATAAAATGAGTGAAGTATGCGAGCATCATTTATATATATATATTGTAAATATGCCCTTATTCATCATATAATATTTAAATAAGCATGTACAGTATGCCTGCGTGTATTAACAAATATATTTTGTTGTACAATGTTCCCCTCATCAACAACTGTCAGCGAGTAGCTTTTCTTCTATACGTAATCAACCACAATTTCACTCAGTCGGTCTGCAGCAACACACATAAAATTACTCCAAAACCTCTAAATTTCAAGATTCAAATATAAATCGGTCCATTGTTCCCTTCAATATCTTGGCTATTCTGACTTTCCTCGCTGGTTTTTCTAGAAATTAGACAGCTCTTCTTTCAGCGGTTTGAGGTTTTTACACCAAAAAACTGGCAATGCTCGCTTGCGGGCTTTCTCTCTTCCTGTACAAAATTACCGTTTATTTGACAAAATAAATTTATGAATCAGAAAGCAAAATAAATGTAGTTTTTCCTATGCAACATACTTTTCGGTGTAGCATTATGCAATGAGAAACTGGCGATAGTCTGTGATTCATCCATAGCGAAAAAATATATTAATGAAATAATTATTTATGTTTTTTTTTTTTTTTTTTTTTTTTTCTCAGACATCAATAAAAATAAATCTTTAACGTTTCCATTAGTATTTATTAATGATATTAAGGAAAACATGAAACTCGTCTTTTGTTGTCATTGATATTTTTCAAACAAAATAAAATACAATTTATAATGGCAAATTTAAGTATACTTAGTGTTAATAGTGATATTATTGTGAAGAATTTTAACTGAATATTGTATTTGGGTGTAAAATCGTTACAAAATATTTTTTCTACAATTGTAGTAAAAAATTGAGCATGAGACCGTTTTTTGAATTCAATCTGGTACATAAGTTTTCCTGTTTCTACCTAAAACATACCATAGCATTCCTGATATTTTACATTAGCGAATAAGGAAGAAAACTATATAATCGAGAGGTAGATTCACAGAAATAGAAAAGCACTTGATTGAAAATGTAGCGCAGAACGCAATCAAAAGAAAAAAGAGCGCAACTCCTAGGTAGGAAATAATCGTCTTTAGTACAAGGTATGACTATCTCCTTATGAGATGTCGGATTTACAACTCTTTAGAGAGACAGAATCAGGTTATACAAAAGATGTAGAAACACATCTAATTTTCTTGCAGCGATAATCTAAGCTGCAGAATATTCTCTCGTGTATAATCCCGATCAGCCAAAGCGATTTCTGAGAAGTTGTTAAACATGTTATATGGGATATAAGTTCCGGTCTTTTAAGGTAAAACGAAGCATTGACTATCTTAACACCTCAAGAAGATAACGATTATCATTAAATGATATAGAGAAGCTCTGCCATAAAGAAAAGAATATTCAAGCCCAAAATAATTCTACACAGATAAATGTGAAGCATCAGAATCTTATCTTAGTAGCGGACGATTCTGATTGAATCTGTATCGAACATATTGAAGTCAGGTTAATGACTACAATAAGTATTGAAACGTGTATTCCGAACCTTCAAGACGATTATGCAATATGGATCGTTTTGTATCCCATTCTCTCTTCAGCTGTCCAGAACGAATCATCAGACTCAATCGGTTTTCATTCGCAAAGGAAAACTTAACATCACTTATGTTTTAATCATTTCCTATTGTATTCATTTTTTGGTCCACCAGAAAATAAAGTGTGATATATAACTTATAGACTCCTATCATATATAGCATGAGACTCGTGACATATATACTACATAATTATAATTGTGGAGATTCCTGGATGCGATAAAATGAAATATTGGACCTACCTAGGTCTGTATGTCCCTTATGATTTCTTTCTCTATCTGTCGTCTATTTCTCTGTCTGGATGAAATTTACTGATCGTCTGTTGCTTCTATTTTTCGAGGATAACAATTGTAAACTATCAGACTTAAATGTAAAGTTGAAATTTCGTACAGGCTGAAACAATTTTTGGGTGATTTCAAACTTATACTTAACATTGTTTACATTTCGATCTCTCCCCTACTTACTGATCACTCGAATTTATATAAAATAGTTAGAATTTTCCGGATTGTTTTTAGTCATATCATTTTGTAAAATCAATTTCATATTACTGTAATGATTACGCCGTGCAATATATTCCATTGCACTGTTAATGCAAAATACCTGAAATGCTTTACATATTTCGGATAACACTTCCTTTCATAATGATTGTACATTGTATACTGTTAATTAACATATAAACACTAAAATGTGCATAACATGTCATGATAACGTTAGACACACTAATTTTTGGCTCTAAATACACTTATTTTAGACTCTATCTAAATTGCATTAAACGTTAAATTTTGAGGTATTTAAAGTTTTTAAATAAATATATTTCTAAAGAAAAGAACTGATTGATATAAAATATAAAACATTGGGATTTAATTTACTTTGGGATTTCTTAGCTCAGTCTTTATAAAGCTTTTTGAACGAGAACTTATGATGACAATGTGTTTATGAGAATAACGTAAGGAGGTATATAATAAAAAGTATTATACAAGTAAAAACCAAACTTCCATCAAAATAGCTATTAATTGAAGGTAAAAGATATGGATTTCATTTTTTTTTATCACTTCAAAACATCCTGTTGGAGATTATTTAATAAAATAAATGAATTGTGTAAAAGTGACGCAATTCATATTGAAACAGACAATTATTTTATTTCTCGTAAACAGGTATATATATATATATATATACGTATGTATGTATGTATATGTTTGTCAGAAAAAGAAATAGGAAAGTCGATTAGCTAATAGAGGCTAAGCACAAACTTTTATAAAATTTACCGCTAAACTAACTGCAATAGAAATTCACAAATCTCCATTTGATTGCGATAACATTTTGCCTGTTTAAATTATGCATCATTTATATTTATTTTAAGCAACTGTATTGTATTGACTTAAAATAATTAAAATAAATTTTTAGATTTATTTTACATTACATTACATAATAATAAATTTATTCAGTAGGGAGCACAGGGAAAAAACGCATACACTTTTTACAGAATAAAATGCTGTAAATTTACTTTAAAAGAATACAGATTAAATAAAATAGTTACGTATGAGCAATTGCGAATTGAACAAAGACCACCCCCGTAGAATGTGTAGAGCTTAACCAATAGATTCCTGATCTACGTATTATAATTTTACAATGTAATTCAGAAGCGTTCTCAAAGAAGCAATCATCGAGAGACCGTGATCATGGTTACTAAGAAACCGGGTAACATATGGATTGGTGGACTATTTTTAATTTTGGCGCCTTCTATGCAAAAAGTCTTGGTTTGATTCCCGATTTGACTAACGTGAATGTTTTATTTAATCTGTAAACGTTTTAGATAAATTCACAGCAAAGCATGCTGTAATATGAAATTGCCTGCGTTTATTTATTATTTATTTATAAAAAGTTATTTATTTATTTATTTATTTATTTTTTACCATGCTTTCTAAAACCTGTATCACCCTAGATAAAACATGCTTGAAATTTATCGCACAAATTATTAGTGATTTTTTCTTTAGTCGTACATTTAAATGTTTTCTCCAATTTTTACTCTGATGTACGTATGAAATTATGAAATTTGTTTGTTCTTGATACCCACTTAAATTCTTAAATGTATAAACTTAGAATCTTGTTTTCAGTATAGGTTTTATACAATCTACTGTGACAATAATTATTTCTGTTTAAAAATAAAAAATATGACTATACATTTTTATGTAAGCCCTCAGAACTATTTGATCTCTACATTTAAAAGACGCAAAAAATTTATAATCAAACATTTTTTAATTATGTTTGTTTAGGGAAAAGCAAAGGCTCATTGTACGAAAAAATCCGTATCAGCCGATCTAAGGTTAGAAAAATATTCTTTTTTTTTTTTTACTTGTTGATTTTATAGCCACACATTTAGGATTCCAAAAATACTTTATTTTTCTTTTTACGATAACTAGAAGCAAAGTTATAGTACAAATAGGAAATCGGAATACAGTTATGTTTAACAACTACATGGGAATAGACAAAAAGTGTATTCAGAAGTTGAAACACCAATCTCTACAAGCAACAAAGTTATCCAGAAAAAAACTAAAAGCTAAAAGAAAGTCAAAATTAGTTAAAAATGAAGCAAAAAAGTGTTTGACATACAAATATGTCGAGTTTTAAAAGTCTAAAGTGGCTAAAAATTTTTTGTGTTGTATTAAAATCTTTAAATGGGTTTTCTGAGAAACTGTGTTTTTCGTTATTTTTGTTTGGAGATTTTTCGAGAAGTGAGGATTTTTCTTGTTTTAATTTTCAACTTTTGTACCAAGTATGGAATATTTCACTAAATTTTCTAAGCACAGCAAATCTTTTGCTACGGGACAGAGGTAAGAATGTTATTTCTATATTGTGTAAAGATTATTGAAATATACATTCATTATAATCTGTTATAGGAGATGTGACGTAAATGAAAATGTTCACTAATATTTTTTTTTTAATATTGCCTGTATTTTAAAAGTTAATGAAAATTTCTGTAAAATTTCATGAAAATTCATAGTTTTGAATCTCATGTTAATTAAATACATGTGTGTTTCATTAAAATTTTGTGTATTTTTAAAAAAGTGCTTCGTATGTAGGCATATACCTTAATGTACACTCGCGTAATTTTATAATTATTTTTGTACAAATATTGTAATAATGGAATAAATATTTAGTTTTTATTTAATTTTTTTCTAGTTATCCATGTAAATAAAATTTCGAATGTTAACTGTTTTAATAAAGTATTCCAGTGAATAAAAATCTTCAAAAATTCCAATGAAAATTCCTCCTCTATATTTTAATATCATAGAAGTGCATGTTGGATTACGAATGATTTTAATTACATTTTAAATCATGTTATTATTCATTTTATATTGAAAATTATTATATATTATTTATTACATTGCAAAGAATAATAAATAATCATTTATTATCAAACATAATGAGATTATGATTCAATTATAGAAAACCAGATATAATTATATCTTAATCACTATACATCTGTAATCCACTAATATATATATATTTAAATAATAATATCTGCATTAATTTAATATAATTCACAAAATTGGATTTATAATACATACTCATAGGAAAATAATTTCGGAGATTTTAAATAAAATTTAAATATTTTCTCAGATAATTCGATTATAAATGAATAATTCATTTCAAATTCTTAACAGATTAATTCATTTATGTTTTGAAGTATATAGTTCAAATAAATTCCAATCACATATTTTAGCATTAAAATTCTACTTTAAAGCATTTACAGTAAAATTACATTTATTAAAGAAAAATAAAACATTTATTTTTTAATTGCATAAAATTATTAAAGATAAAACTCATTAAATGCAATATTTCATAAAGAACTTTTAATTAAACAATTAAATAATTTAATAAAACGTTTTTAATTATTTCCTTTTAATTAAAACGTTATTTCGTTTTATTTCGTAATAATTTAATCGTTTTTATTTCGTTTTTAAATGTTTGACAAAACTTATATTACTGTGTGTTAAATCTCAAAAAAAAAAAAAAAAAAAAAAAAAAAAGTAATCTACTTATTATGTTCAAAAATACTTGCGACACCATCTTTTTCCAAGTACTCTTTTACCAGTATTTTCATACAATATATTTTCTTTTAAGTTTTAAGGTTTCTATCATATCAAGACTTGCTGTATAATATTAGTAGTGCAGAAAATTAAAAAAAAAAATAAATGAGTGTACAAAACATGTGGCATAAATCTAAAAACGATTTTTGTTTCAATAAAATAGATTTCTTAGCGTTTTAAACGCGAAAACAAACTTTTTAAATATATTTGTCTGCTGCAATGTATAGATGTTAACTTCCATAGTGCGTAACCTCAATAGCTTGAAGAAATATTCACCTTAAAGAAAGTTACTTATAAAAAAAATAATAAAGTCTAAATTTTCTAATATCAATCACATTAGATTTACCTGCCTGGACACAGAAACGGTGACATTCGATGACGTTATCCATCCACCAGAAATATCTTCTGTCACAGCTTGTGTTGACATCATAGGACGTCCATCTACAACCCATGATACTTCTACTGCTGGGTTACTTGACCCGGTAATGCAGGACATTGTAACTGAATCACCGATGCGCACTTCTTTTGGTCCTGTGATGGTTACTTTGGTCGGAGCAACTATAATGTAGGAGGAAAATTAATTCTTGAAATTATATGCAAAGATTTCTGTTTAAATATATAGGAAAAATAAATTATGTAAAATTCCATATTTTTTTTTAAACTACGAATCCAGTTTCCAGCCTTTATAATTTATTTCAGATAATTCTTAGCTCCACCTTTGTTTCATAACACTTTATTTGTGTAATATTTCTTTCAAATTTATAACTACCATAACGCAAGAAAAATATTACACACACACGCACACACAAAAAAGAATAAAAAAATGTCGGGACTAATGATGCTCCGGAATAATTTATAAAAGTTGGCAATTCTGCACTCGCCAAAAGTAATTAAAATGAAGAAAACATGCTGAATTTATTACATTTACTGTTCAATAAATATTACAAGTGTTGCCTTTAAGCATGTCTCTAAATCAATACATAATAATAATATAAAAAATGGCATTGGTGAACTAATTGTTCAGAATAAAATTTTTCGTATTGTAAGTCTTTAGCCTACTTTTATTACTAATAACAATTTCTATTTTCCAAGAGTCATACTCTCCGCGTTTTTTTTTATAGAATAATTTCTATACTATTTAATCGTGATACATTCCATAAAAATATGATATATTTTTTTTTTTTTTTTTTTTGTATGAAAATAGTGGTAGAAGATAAGCAGAGATTTCTCACCTCTAAAAGTGTCCTGAAGAAAGGCATGGGAATACGACATCTAACATTTTCATTTCTAAATTGCACTGATTTCTTGTTAAAAAGAAAATATAAAACTATTTAAACTATTAAATGTTGAATTTTACTGTAGTATTTCAGTGTTTGTTAATTATAGTAATTAAGAAGAAACAAGGATAAAATAACGCGTAATAAATTCAAGCGAATGAAAATAAATAAATAAATAAGTAAAAATAAAAACACCTTTTTTATTAATCCTCTGTTTACATTCTCTAAGCCACAATCAAGAAGTTAATTTTGGCCCTCTGTGGCCGAGTGGTGATGTCACCACACTGCTAATCGCCTTCTAGCGTAGGAGAGCGGGTTCGATTCCCACGCTGGCCCTGGATATTTTTCCATTTCTTCGTTTTGTAATTTTGTCATGTGCTATCTATAATTATCTGACGAAGATTTACAAGTGGACTACAAGTCAAGCATAGAAATCTATGTTATCAATAAACAAACAAACAAACAAGTTAATTTTATTATTATTATTTTTTAATTATGATTTTTTAGGTAAAGGAATATCTTTGAAGTATACTGATTTCTTTTTTTTTTTTTTTAGTAATAATGTTTTACCCTCAATCACGTATTCAGTGTAAAAGGTTTGTTATTGTATCACCTCTAGAGACCAAGCTGCCCTTTATTTTGGGAACCAATATATTTTTTTTTTCTTTATTTAAACGCAGAAATTAGACGATTAATTATTTTTTTTTCATTAAATGTATTGATACCTTAAATAAAGATCGGATGGATCAGTGCATGCCTGATATCTAAGAAATTATAATAATTACGTAAAATACATTTTAATAACAGTTAACACATTAATAAAATTTCGTAATTATAAGTCAGTCTGAACCAGTACTACTTATTTTTCGATATTTAATCAAAATCATAAAAATGTAAGTTACTTAAAAACTGCATTATTTTAAAGTAATTTACATTTTATTCAAACATGGAAAGTTTTATTTAATCATTTTCAACTTACATAAAACATTGAGTCTAACTGAAGCGAATAGAGGTTGCAAGGTTACAGTATTTGAAGCTTCACATTTATACACTGCTTTATTATCTTTTGGACCGACTGTAAATGTGTGAGTGTTTGTTGCTTCTCTTCCACCTGTTGAATAGGTTATATCAACTTGTTCGTCATTCCGTAACCAAATCAAACGAGCTGGTGGATTACCTCCTCTTGATATACATGCAAGTGTTAATTTATCACCAACTTGCACAATATCACCGTCGTGGTAACCTTCGATTTGAGGTGCTCCTGGAGGAACTAAAAGTATACATATAAATCCATAATAGTTTAGCCATGCTTTAAAGCTTATTATTTTTTAATTAATTTTTCATAAACATGCTTTACTTGCATTTAAGAAATTAAATATACACATCCTTCTTTTATTTATAATATTGTTAAATTCTAATGCAATAAATATGCATACGTACAGAGAACACTCAGGAAGACGTTTGTTCTCAGCTGCCGTGTAACAGCGGGATGTTCTCCAACACAACTGTAGATGGCGCCATTATCATCTAACTTCGGTGATAAAGTAATCGATGTAGAAGTCGATTTTAAGTTTGATGATGAAGCTTCTTCTTTGTAGGGAATGACATCTAAAAATATATCATTTTAAATAATTAAATAACTAAAAAGGGCGAAAGAAAAACTTTATGTATGTGTAGGAAATTACTTTTAAAAATTTGAACACTGAGTGACCACTGTTTTATGATCATCCACACTGTTTGCAATGTCCATTGCCTCTTGAAACCCCTTATTAAACATGAGTGCGCACTCAGATATATTTTGAGATGATCCTTATTTAAAATTTGCTGTAATCATAGCATTGTTGCAGCTTTGTTTCTTGTTACCAGTCGGTAGATTCTTCGTTCTGTGCGATCTTTCATGACCCAGTGACAACCACAATTCATCCTTTTAGATGGTCTTTTGCCTGACATTGCAACCTACAACTGCGCATGAATATTTTACAAGTGTTGCATTTTCGCTAATTAATGCTCCCTGCATCCGAACTATTAGTATCTCCCCTACATCCAAAGTTCCTAAAATCACATTCTCTCCTCATACATTCACATATAAATTGCCTACTCTTCTGTCTAAGGAACTTTTCTTTCTTTTTTCATGCAACTTTAGTCGTCTAGCGGAAAGACAGTGAGACAGTGATGCAATAAAGCTGGGTTCACACTGCCGCGCTGGTTCCGTGCGGAAAGTAGTCGTAAATTATTCAGTACTGGAAAGCGACCCTTGAACTTTTGTACATATGGTCAATCAATGACATTATTTTTATTGCTACTCGACGAATATTACGAAAGAAATCCAAGTTTCCCATGCGAGCTATCACCACCTATGCCAACTATCATCCCCTGTCACAGGAGTAGATGATAAAGTTGTCAGAGGCAGAAAAATCCCCGTTGGCGCTCTTTTTCGGCCGCGGCAGTTAATAAAACCAGATCAAAGGAAATTTCAACAGAACCGTTAGTTCTCAGTTAGCATATTAAAAAAAGTTAATCATATGTTATTAGTTTAATAATATACCTATGATGATTCAGTAGATTATGGCTATGTGTTTATGTAAATTTGTTTACAAATCGAATGATTTCCTACTGCATTAAAGAATAGCTTGTGATTAATGAATATGAGACCGTTTGTGATGCATTTTCTACTTTTCTAGATTTATTTTTTGTTATGAATGTGATATTTTTTTTTTTTTTTTTTATTTAGTTAGTTAGTTTTTTAATGAGATAAAAGAAATCAGTTATTTTTAAATAAAATTTCATTGAAATAAACGTTTTTTGTATTTGCAACCTAAAATTTCAATATTCACATTAAATTTAGAACAAATTAGGTTCTGGTTTGTTGCAAAACCAGACAACTCCAAAATTAAAACTTAAAGAACCTCCTCCCATCAAACGCCCCAGCCACTTTAAATCGAGTTTTCAAACATCTTTTTTTAATGACTTTTACAGTCATTAGAAAGCGTTTCGGTTTCAATCTTACTTTGTCTAAGTGTGGCAAAAAGTTGGACTTTCCCCAAAAAATTAATTTCTGTAAATGGTCGATTTAGCAACTACGCGACACAATTATTCTGTGATTAAAAACTTTAATACCTTCCATTCAACATATAATAACATTACTTTTAATGCATATATCTTTAAACTATTGATAAAAAAGTACAAGAAAAATTTACAATATATATATATATATATATATATATATATATATATATTAACAATTATATATATATAAATTAACAATTTGCTTTCTCAATAAAGTATACTTTGAATTATCCATATAAAGCATGTGGCTGTGTTTATATTTTTAATTGAAGTTCTTTTATAACAACAATTAAGTGTTTAAAAAATTGAGTGAAATAAGTAATATCTGCGATTGCATTGTATTCTCCAAAAAGCAAACTAATCTAAACTGTAGCAAATGTTAATACAATAAATGTTAATATAATAATCTCTAAAATATTCTACAACATTTATGTAAGAATAACGAAAAAATATATATAAGAGATTTTTTTTTTAAATATTAGCATGATTTTTATTTATTTCAAAGAAAGTAAACTGACAAACACCTTAGAAATAACTTTTGACAACAGGGATGAAAAAGTTCATGTAATGGAGATGTAATCTATGTAATGGGGAAAATTTTTATGAAAATTTTTTAAGTGTGCATATGCAAACGATAGATTATATATATATATAATTTACAAAATTTATGGTTTAACTTATGTCAATTTTTTTGTCAAATATTCTAAAAAAATATATATATACCCCCCCCCCCCCTCCCCCTTAAAAAAAAAAAAAATCTACGTATTCATTTAAATTGATTTTGGTGTAAGAGAACAGATGGAAATTTCTATTTTCATTATAAGTCAATGGAATATCACATTTGATTACATAAAACCCTATTACACTTTTAAATCACACATATTTATAAATAAAGCAAAAAAGAGCAGGCATTTTATTTTACGGATCAGAAAATATTTATTGGATTTATTAAATTATTAACAGTTAAATAAATAATCCCCATACATGAAACTGAGAATAATCATTATTTGACTAATTATGTAAATAGCAGGGATGGAACACGGGCGCAGAATTCATACCGGAATCTGTTTAAGAAATTTCTCCACCTATAATATCGTTGATTCAAGAGGTAGAAAATTTTCTTATATTGATAGTGGTATGAATTCTGCGCCCGTGTTCCATCCCTGAAATAGTAATTTGTGAATATCCTTTATAAATAATACTAAATTACTAAAAACCAGTTTATTTTATTTTATATTATTTTACATTATTTGTATTATTATTATTTTTATTTTTCTGTAAGACTTCCTGAAGTTTTACAATATTTGATAAGACTTGCTATATGAGTTTACTAATAAATTTTGCTATCGCATTGTGCAAAATTGCTTTTTATTGTTCATCAATGCGTACTTAAAATTAATTCTGAGCAAATGTTCATTTTGCATAAATTATTTAATATATTTGATAAGGTAAAAAAGAACGGGAGATGTCAAAAAATAGTTACTCTTAAAATCATTTATAAAACAATACAAATATTTAAAAATATATATATATATAAGAAAGCTTTAAATTTAAAGAAAATTATTCGTTATTTATTATTTTTTATTCCGTATTTAACTTTTTTACTTCCATTACTCGACTACCGTAGGTAATGAAAGTATTTTATTCGGTCCAAAAATTTGATTTCACCTGATTTACATGTTTTAAGGTCTCCTGAGTCCAAAAAAGTGTTTTTTGGCAATTGGTCAGTGTGTATGTATGTGTGTATGTGTGAGGGGAATCTTCTGACTATCATATCTCCGAAACTAATAATGATACAGCTACGAAACTTAAGAAAGAACTAGTTTACAAAATGAATTCTCCAAATTTTCGTGAAAATTGGAAAATCGGAAGTGGGACATCCGAAACCGGAAGTGTTTAAGTCCGTATCTCGAAAATGACTTTACCCGTTATTTTTAAAGTTGCTATATAAACACTCTATTAGATGTCCTTTCGAATGATATGATTGGTTAGTTCAGGAAAATTGACAGGCGTCCTGTATAAATTATATAAAGGATGATATCAGAATGATATAAAGGCGTCTTGTTTGCATTTCAGGTACTGCGAGAGGATTCCTTTCAAGAAGGTTGTATGGATTTTTTTTTTTTTTTCAAATTTGCAATATTAACTTTCTTTTAAATATCCTTTTGTATGTAATTGTTGTTTTCCGGTCAACAATTGAATATGCCAAGTTTTGGTAAATGTCGCTATCTCAAAAACGGCTCTAACAAATTTCTTGAAAAGTGTTACATAAATCCATTTTAGACAGCCTTTCTCATGCTTTACTTGGTTATTACAAAAGTAATAGCATCCTGATCAGATAGATCAGTTTTAGATCTCGGAAGTTGTTGTATCCATGCGTTTACCGCAAACGCGTATTAACTTTCTTTTACTGGAAAATTTTTAGTTGTCTATTTCATTAGCTCAATTCTATGTCTTGACATTATCTCCAAAAAGTGCATATAATACGTATAGTTGTGGCTAATGGATGTCGTGTGGGTGTTTCACATCATATGTTTTATTATTATTGTAAAATATATACGTATATATTTAAGTAGCACTTTTAAATATTTAAGAAAAATATACGAAAGCTTTATGTTTAAAGAAAATTATTCGATATTTATTTTTTTTTCTTCCATGTTTAATTTTTTTTAAAATTATTATTGAAATATATGTATATATATATATATATATATATATTCTATTAGAACTTTTAAATATTTGTTAATTATTTTACATATCTTTGTCAGTCGAAACGTTCACTTTTACAGTTATTAATTAGGACATATACATTAAAACTTCATAAATATAATATTCAAAGTTATTTAATTCTTGTACCTTCTGAAAACATACAAAAAGTAAAATTACATATGATGTATTTAAAAATTATGAATAGTATACAGCACAGAATATACAAGTTATTCATAAATAAGTAATATTTAGTATTGCCAAAATTACCAGATATAAAATATTTTCTTTTAAATAATCGTCTTATGTGAAGAAAATAGAAATCAGCAAAGTTTTATATTTATGTAAGATATAAACTGTACAAATTAAATATTGAATAAATAAACTGAAATAAATTAAATATATGAAACAGCTAACTATTAATTAACTATTTTATTTGAACTAAAATACTTAATATTGAAATAAATTTAAGAGTTGTATGAATTGAAAATATATAAAAATGGAATATATATTTTTTGCATTAAAAAAAAAAAAAAAAAAAAAAAAAAAAATGGAGAAGAAGAAAGGAGAAGCATCTATTAATATAACGCAGAATGTCTAAGTACACTTAATATCTCGTGAATTAAATTTACTTGAATATACATTTTTAAATATTTAGAGTACGTTGAAAAAACAACAAAATAATGAATTTTTTAAAGCATATTCATACATGAAGTTAAAGATTTCTTTAACTATTTTTAATATAAAAGACTTTTGAAGATCTTTTTTTAATTAAATGAAAGTGAATCGAAACATTTTTATGAAATTATTTTTTTTTTTTTTTTATAAAACCTACCTATCAGGAAGTAGCATTTGGTTTGATTAAATTAAGATTCCTGCGCTTATATTGCAAGAAAATCTAACTATATATTTCCAAAAATGCTTAATAAATGATTAGCATAGAAGATAGAATTATAGTTATTAAAAAGGAGAACTATTTTATGAGAAGTGAGTATTAGTTCATTCTTAATTCAAAAAAGTCCAGGATTTATTAAATCTACACTGAGAAAAAAGTATATGTATGTATATCGCATTCATCTAGAATGACTAAGTAGTCATTTTATCAGTCCTCAAATTCGAAATATAGATTTTGGATATATGCGTATAAGGTAAACGAATAACATGGGTAGACGAAATGATCGAGAATCTTTAGTCCATACAGTCCCAGACGGTCAATCAATATTATGAATATTATAATTATCATGAATCCTTTGTAGTGCAAGAAATTCTGGCTTTGTTTTCTATAATTAGGACATTAACCAAAATTATAGTTACTAAAAGTCGCCTCTTGTGGTCGAAATTATTTGAAGATATTTTTAAATACGTTTGACCTCGATAGTATAGACAAACGATCTAGAATTCTAATAGGGGTTTCTAGAACTTGTTTTCAAAGGGGACTAGAACTTATAAGGATGGCATGGAACTATTTTTACTAGAGCCAAAACTTAGAATATAAATGCTAGTTACAGAAATTTTTCTCAGTGTACAAACGGTATTTCTATTCCAGTTACAAGCATCTAGAATATGAATTATTCTGAATTTTCTTTAACTAAAATAAACAAAAATCAAATGCGCAATAATTCATTAAAAAAAATCACTTATGATTTTTGAAAATATGAATTTAAAACAACAATAGCCATTGGAGATGATTTTAATTCTTCATCAGTATCATTAACATCAAATACAACCGTCTTTTCATTAAATGTTGCATTCTGGTTTACAGAAATTTCTCTCTGCGCAATTTCACTTATACATGTACTGCGTTGTTATTGTACATAGTTCGACAATGCATTTGATGGTAGGTCTAATTACTTCGAAACGTCTATCGTATTTAAATTAATATTTTTTTTTTTATGTTTATGTAATTTTTAAAAATAAATTGTCTCCTATTTGATTTTGTATTTCAATTAATTGAGAAGACGTGATATTGTATATTTTTTTTAATGCTATTTAATGATTTATCTCGTTATTAAATGCAACGAATATTAATAAAACATTATTAATAAAACATTTACTTACTTTTTAGAAAAAAATGATGTTGAAAAAAAAAAAAGATTTCTACTTATCAACAATTGTAGTATGATAGTACTAAAAAAAAATCTTAAAAAAAAAAAAAAAAATCTTAAAAAAAAAAAAAAAAAAAAAAAAAAAAAAAAAACATAAGTATGAAATGAAGTTAGAATACTTTTCTTGGAAAAAAAAAAATCAGAATCAAAATCAATACAAATGAGATACACTGAAAATACAAGTTGTTTAATTTACCTTTCGTGATTTCCAATCCGTTTCTAAGCCATTTTAGTTTCGTTGCTGGCTTGCTATTTTTGGCTATACACTGGAGAGAGAGTTTTTGACCTTCTCTCATTTCAACTGTAGAACCATTCTTTTGACCTCGAATTTCGAGTGCTTTCGGAGGCACTAAGGAAAAAGTAATGAAAAAAGATAAAAAGAAAAAATGCATTTATAGTAACATGTTTTATAAGAGATATATTGATTTTTAATTAAAACTTTATACTGAAAAGCATTTATATTTTGTGATTAAATTATTTGTATTATTCTTTTGCATTTTGCATTTTAAGTAATGAAAAAAATAATAATGGAACGCAGAAAAATTTGTCTTAGTGTGTATAGATTTTTCAATTAGCAAATCTAAACTACAATAGTCTATCTATAATTTAAAAATATTGTGAACAAATAAAATTAGAAATTGAGTATTATTATTATTATTTTTAACTTAAAGAAGAATGTTTATATAAATGATATTTTAACTGACAAGTAAAGATTAATTATTATATAATAAAGATTATTTTTTCATTAACAACGTAGAGATAACTAAACCATACACATTTATTGAAAACTTATTTTTCCAACTGAGTGAAAATAATATCTGGACCAGGAGTCGAACCCCGGATCTTTGACTTACAAGGTCAAGGCTCTACTAATTGAGCTATCCAAGCCGACAACCGGTTTCTGCTTAAAGGTTGTCTGAGTGAGTAATGCCGACCAGTATTCGTAATGCGGCCTATATTCGTAAGCATAATGTAAAGTTTACTGTGTATGAAATGCCGTTGGAAAAATAAAATTTCAATAAATATGATTTTCTTCCCAATCTGTTGATTGTGTGATATTAATAAATGTATTTATTCCTCCCATTGTTTAATGGTGTTTTCCATTACCTGCGGCTTATTCTGTCGAGCTATCTACATGATAGACCAGTTGCTCTACCTAAAGGTTGTCTGAGTGAGTAAGCCCACCGTTTGTCGGCCTGGATAGCTCAATTGGTAGAGCCTTGACCTTGTAAGTCAAAGATCCGGGGTTTGACTCCCGGTCCAAGTATTATTTTCACTCGGTTGGAAAAATAAATTTTCTATAAATATGATTTTTTCCCAATCTGTTGATTGTGTGATATTAATAAATGTATAAACCATACACATTAAAATATTTTTTAGAGAAATATGTACAAAAATAATGTCTAAGAAAAATAAATTAACACACTGGAACGAAAGTTCTGTTGCATATACATACACATGCGCAAATGCATACTTGTGCTGTTCTGGCGAATAATGTATTAAGTAAAAGGATCTTCTTTTGTAATAGTATATTTCTACAAATCAATAAACAATAAAGGCAGGATTATTTTTAAACATGTACGAAATTTTTAGTAAATGAACACTGAAAAATTGTGTTAATCGGTGGAAAAAAGGAAATAAATAAATAAATAAATAAAATAAATACACAAAAAACAAAAACTTCTGAATAACCGTAATTATACTTTTGGACCGAAAATACAATAAGTTTCCGTTCTTTTTAATTTAATTTATCTTTTTTATGTTTTAAATAATTTACAGTTACTGCAAAATTGGAACTACTAAATACACTTACAAAAATTTTAAAGTATTTTATTACAGTACTGTATCCTGCTTGCGAGAAAAATGATGTAAATGATATTACGAATGTGAAGTGAAAAGTCGCCTCACTTAGAACAGCATGAAAACAAAAAATTAAAAAACTGAAAAAAAAAAAAAAAAAAAAAAAAAAAAAAGACCGTGAATCGTATTTTGGAGGTGAAGATTTTTTTTCCGATGACATTTTGAAGAAAGTTATTTACTCTTGAATTTAATGAACGCAGTGTAAGGCTGTTATTTCTCGCCATTTCAATCTGAATTCGAAAAAAAAAAAATACAGTTTTAATTGAATGTACGATATAAAGATACTGATTTATGATTATGTTATAATGTATTGATTGCTCTTAAAAAACAAAATATTTTTTTCCGTTTCCTTTTCAGCTGATATAGTTTAGCTGAAAATTTCAGACTTTCTGAAATAATTTGAATCAGATTGCTTGTAAGGTCGGTGTGTAGTAGAGTTCGCATCAGCATGGCGCTGCAGCTAAGTTCACAAGTTGCGAAGTGCGAGTGAATAGGGAGAAATCTTAGAATTAAATGAAGTGAATGGAATAGATGAAGCAAGGATATAAATATGGATGTGTGTTGGAAAATAGGTAGGAAAGTGTAAAGGAGAGAAGGAGAGTAGTGCAAAGTCGATGATGAAAGAGTTTGCTTAAGTGATATTTAGTGATAAGTTCTTAGTTTTGATGGATGTCATAGTCGTTTTGGAAGGTGCTCATCGATAGTGCAAAGTTAGGTGAATTTAGGGAATCCTGTCACCGGCGGAGCATTGTGGATCGGCAGAGAGCAACCGTCGACAGTATCGGTATTGGTCTGAATAAATTACGTTTATTTAACGATTTATTTAAATTATCCCCTAAAGCTATTTATGAGTTATTTCTGAGTTAGCCAAATGCCCGCCTTGAGCTTGATCTTTAATAAACTTTATTTGTATTTAACTTTGTCTAGTGCTCAGATCATTTATTACTTCAGTAGTTAAATTAAGATTGAGGAATGGAGACCACATATTCCTCACAAGCTTAAATACTGTTTTGGTGATAAGAAAAATGTAGTACATTAATGGCGTGGAAGTTCAAAAAATAATAATAAGAAGAAGAAGAAGAAAAATAATTGGGATTTGAGCATATTAAAATTTATATTTTACAAGTTATTGAGTTAAAAGAAAATTTTTTTTTTCACAGAAAGTGAATATTTACCAATAAACGGGTACTAATTAACATTTTTTTTTTTACTTTTTTGGCATTCTTTTATTATTATTATTATTATTAGTTATCGTCGTCGGTGTGCGTAGATGGTCTAAATATAAATACTGCGGCTTTTCTGTTTCTTTCTTTCCCTTTTTTATTTGTATTTGCAAAAGAAATTATTTGTATAGTAAATACACTATCTACCAATAAGTATTTGGACACTTTCGAATTTTTCGAACGTTTTCCGAAATATCTAGAAAAATTCTTTGGGAATCACACATCTTGAAATTTTTAAAATGCAAAAAAAGAGCATGTTATGCCTCATGTATTTCAACAAAAGTTATGTCCTGAAGAGGAAAAGGGAACCAGTAAAAAATTAAACAAAAGTAAAAAAAAAAAAAAAAAAAAAATCTGTAAAAAGTAATGTTGCCTGTAGTATGCGATTATGAGGATTTTTCTCATAATCTGTATAAACTTTTATGAGAATACCACATATATGTATGGTAATATAACTTTTTTTTTAATTAAAAAAAATTCACTTTTTAAATTATAACACGTAGGGTATAAGATCCAGTGCAAAGCTATTTTTAAGAAATTTAGCATACTATATTAGGCACAGCATACTGCAATTAGAATGCTAAAATGTTAAATATCTTACGAAATATGAGCATTCATACTAAATAATTTTTAACTACGCATGCTCTAGCTTAAAAAAAAAAAAAAATCATTTACAGAATTTAATAGCTCAACGTATTGACAACTTATATGAAAAACCCAATCAAATATCATGGAAATTCTAAATGTTATGAGAATTTAAATGAACATAATTCCAATGCTTCTCAAAGCAAAGGAAGACGATGAGAGATTTTATGTCTATTTATTTGGAATCAGCGAACACTGGTTTACCATTGGCCATTGATTGAATCAAAATAAAAATGTGAGAAAATCTTTTATTTTGAGAGAGCTGAAACTTTGTTCATTCTGTCTCCCGTAACGTTTTGAATGTATATATTTGTTTGGGGTTTTCATATAAGTTGCTCAATTCGTTTGGCTTAAAAAATATTTAGTAAAAATGCTCACATTTCGTAAAATATTTCACATTTTTGCATTCTGATTTCAGTATGCAGTGTCTAATGTAGCATGCCAAATATTCTAACTATCTCTTAGCACTAAGTTTAATGCCATACGCTCTACGTGTTATAATTAAAAAAGTAATTTTTTTTTTTCATAAAAAAAAAAAAAAAAAAGTTAATCTCCATGAAAATATGTCATACAAATTTATACCAGATAATGAGAAAAAATGTCACAATCACATGCTACTGAGAAAAGTATTTGAAGCATTCCGTTTTACAGGGTAATCCAAAACATTTTGCTTTTTATTTAATTTTTCAAAATCGTTCCCCTTTCCTCTTCAGGGCACAACTTTTGCTGAAATATATGAGGTATAATAATAATATGTTTTTTAAAAATTGTAAGATGATGCCTAAAGAACATTTCTAGATATTTGACAAATCTTCTAAATTCGAAAGTGTCCAAATACTTATTGGTAGATAGTGTACAATAAAAATAGGTGTGGAAAATACTGTTTATTTTTCTTTTCTTTCTTATCACACATTTGCTATTTTCATCTGGCTCATGTGGCTTAAACTATGAGAAAATTTATAATTTTCAAATTATTTTCGAGATTTTTTTTTTTCGATAAAGCAGTATAATATATTTTAAACGTATTTTGAAGAAGTGTTAATGGAGTAAACTAAAACTATTGATTGCCACCAGTTTTCGTAAATATATATATATATATATATATATAATCATTTTATTTAAGTGAAAGAAGTTCTTACCTATAACAGTAATTCTTGCATCAGCTTTGATAGGTTGATGATTGGGTGCTGGCCCTACCTAAAGAAAAAAAAAAATCGTACGATTAAATATTTAAAGAATGTATTTATTTACAAAAAAGTAATAATAATAGATATTTGTATTTTTTTTCTGTAAAAAAAAAAAAAAAAATTATCGATAAAATTTCAAAAACTAATTTTTAATTCTATGATGTTTAAATATTAGGAAAAATAACACTGATCTGCATGAAAGTCGGCCCCAATACCACTTTTGGAAACTCTTATGTAAAATGACCTCCTGAATCCGAATATGACACTCATTTTTCCCTATCACCCACCGTTTCTCACCCTTTATTTTTAACACTTTTCGGTAATTTTATGGCTATAAATTTGATGTGTAGAGGGGGAAATGATTAATTAAACTGTTAAACGTTTTTTGAGGGGCAGCAGAAGTGAAAAATTCTAAAATAAGAACATTTGCAATAAGGATAAAATTTAGGGGAGGGGGGGGGATTTGATACTGAAATTACGCATTACATTTATTATATTATATTAATCAAATATTATTAATATTTATTACACACTATATTTTGTGTTTAAAAGTATTTCTTTTAGATTCTTCAAAGCAAATTTATGGCCATAAAATTATCAAACAGTGGTAAAAATTGGGGGAGGGTATGGCAGTCCGAGAAAACGGTGGGTGATTGGGAAAAATGGGGGTCATATTCGAATTCAGGAGATTATTTTACATAAGAATCAGCAGGAATAATATCAAGACTCGTGTTTGTTTTTTGAGCACAGTGTAATTTGAAAATATAATCGCATGCCAATTACGTACTAGAGAACAATTATTGTATAGATATATTTAAAAAGAAATCTCTGTATTTATTTTTTTATTTTTTTCATTGAACAAGATATTGCATCTCCGAATTGAAGTTAAAGCACGCACAAAATAATATAGCTATAAAGTGTATATTCTTTAACCAAGGGAGATTTTTTTGCACAGTACGATTTTTGAAGAAAACGAACTAATATATTCAATCACAAATTCAAAGCATGTAAGTTACAAGTTTGTTATATATTTTAATAGGAATAGAATGCTATCTTACGGAATGCAATAAAACATCCTCAATAATACCATTAAATTTTACTTAGCAATTAATATTCGTGTACATATAGAAAAAGTTTGTAGAAAATATATAAAATCTTGGCTTGGCGCAGATATATACAACAAGTTGAAATAAATGTTCGTTAGGAACGCCGAATCAAAAAATAAAATTCGTATACTCTAGCTGTGGTAATATTAGGCATATCGTCATCAGTGCGGAATATCAAGACTGATTATTGCTCCTGAATACCAAATTAACAGCACCAATATAACAGCTACTTATATTATAAGCATTGTGAATGTATTTGCCAATAGGTTATTCCAATATACAGATATGTGGAAACGGTAAGTAAAAAATAAGAAAATGTTGTTTTATTCAGTTTTTCTAACAGTTAGAAAAAAAAAAGAGGTACCACAGAATCACTACGATAACTTTATGATTCTTATGGAATGCTTCAATCAATTTTATGTAAATATTTGTAAATTATGTTGGCTTATCATTTATTTTGGCTAAATTAAAAAAAATTTTTTTACTCTCCCAGCAATGCTAAGCTGTGGTTGATTTGTAGTTTTATTGTTTCTGAATAAAATTTATGTGCTCGTTTAAATGAACTTGAGTTTTCATTTTATTTTGACAAATCAATGATAGTCGTCACTGGCTTACAATTGATAGGATAAAATTTATGAAAATCAATAGGGTCTTATTACATGGAAGAGGTAAATATATTCGTGGAAGAGAAAATTATTTTGAAGTCATATTGTTATAGAACTTAAGTGATAACCAAAGTAAATTTTAGGGGGGGGGGGGAGGGAAGTAAAACAATGCTGATATTGGGAGACGAAATAGATCTAGACCTCCCTAAAGATACAGGAACCTCTAATTAAAAAAAAAAAAAAAAAAAAAAAAAAGCCTTATACATTATAAATGGGTCGTAAGCTCGAGAATGATTAGGAATCAGAATAAATGTTAAGGGCACAATTACAAAAGCGTAAAAAGCTGCTATTTTTTAGTTAGGGACCTGGAACAATCATGGGAGGCAATGAACTACAAAGTCTTTACGATAAACAGTAGGGTAAAAACCATTTTCAGTTCGAAAGACAAAGGTTCAAAGAGATGAATGAACCGTCGTTTTTGATTTCACACGCAATATGAGTATTTTACTGCAGAGTGTTCTGGCAAGTATCTGTAAAATATTATGAATATTGTTTAGAGAAGTATTAAATAAAAAGAAGGTATCATACACGTACTGATTCCAAAATGTAAAATATACTTTTTTTTTTTTTTTTTTCAAAAGAGAATTTTCGAAAAGATGGTTGGAAATGTTTACGCGATCTAGTAAGAGAGGAACGCCCACACCTAAGCTTGCTTATTGCTAAAATTTTTTTTCTTAAAAAGTAAGAGTAAATTTAGACAAACATATGCGAATAAGAGAAAAAAATTCATTAGCCTTTTTTATAGGCAATAGAGGACGGCATATATTGGATCACTGATAAAAAAAAAAAAAAAAAAAAAAAAATCGAAAGAAATTATAGTGAGACTGATATTGTGAAAATTACGAATTTTTTACATTATGGATCTTGGTTGAATTTAGAGGAGAAAAGATATCTTTATATTTCTATTGTTCACTATGATTTGACAGTTATCATATTTTTAACTTTAATTCATCCAAAATAATCTGGAAGCCTAAATATTTAGATGAAGGTGATTTTTCTTAAGTCTTCCATGCTTATAAGAATCATGAAAAAAAATCCTTAATAGCGATTTCACGATATCCTTCTACTAAATGTTGGGAATATTATATAAAATTAGCATTTTGATTTTATATTATTATCTATATTTCTATACCACTCTACTTCGGAATTTGATATTGCCTAATTTCTACACAAAATTCACTGTTCTATTGGTTGTTATTTTTGCACAAAAATAAACTTCCCCAGTTTATCGAGGGTCAATAATAAGTCTTGCCATCTTGCACTGGCAACAGTATACTCAAGACTACCACAGATCTTTGAATATAGATAGATACATTGTTAAACCGATCGCTACGAAGATGGTATATTTATTAATCAATACAAATTACAGTTAATACTGATTTTGAATTCATTTGGAGAATTGGTTTAAAAGATATTAAATAAAAATTTAGTAAAAGGGAAACACAAAGTAATACACACATACACACACATATATATATATATACGCGTACATTTTTTTCCTACATAAAAGGAAATAAATAAATTTGAACATGAATAATAAATATACTTCTTTGCATATCGAAATAAATGAAAGTGTAACAACTTTCTCTCTATTTTGTAATTGGGGTAAAAGGCAATTATTGTATTAATTGTTAAAAATTTACATATTTAAAAAATGATTCTTAATTATTAGATTGGAAAATAGTAAATTTATTAAGTTAAACGAATGTCTCCTATTTCTGAGAAAAACGTTCAAACTATTCAATAATTAATTTAAAGTAAAAAGTCATAATACAATGTTCGAATTAGCCATTTTCCTTACATGCGTCAGGAATATTACTTCTGAGGTCATTTTCATCATTTAATGCTTTTGTAAAAAATCAGATTGAAGATTTTACTTTTTACACGTTCTTAAAAACTACTAAATAAAAATAAATAAATTAATGAATTTAATTCATTTAATTTATTGGTTTGTGGGAACTTTCAATGTAGGTTTTGATTCAGGAAGTGGGAAGGAATTCATCGAAAGATTAAAAATTATACACTTTGATTTACAAATCGATCAAAATACTATATGGCGAGAGGCCGTTCGACGCCAGACCCAATCTTTTCAATAAAAGTATGCGAACGTGGTTTATACGAGGGTACAGTAAACATATACCTTTATATGGAAGAATAGGAAAAATTAATAAATAAATAAATAAATAGAATAAAATAATTTAAACAATATGTCAATTTAGACTTTAGTTTTGAACTGCATTCGTTTAGAAACATCGAGTTTTTCAAAATGTAAATAATTTACAGATCTGTAAGTACCAGAAGCCATGAGAGAGACGCTACGCCAATCGCATCTTTTGTTATGTCTTAACACTTATCTCGGTTATAAAATAATAAATAAAAGTCATTGTTTCTTCTTCTTCGTCTTCTTTTGTTTTATTTTTTTAATTTTGAGTTTTTTACTGAAATTTATTATGTTTCATCATTCGAGAAAATTATTTTCTTCAACTGATTTTATAAAGTACATAGTATCAGTTATTATTATTATTATTATTATTATTATTATTATTATTAAAGAGATTTTAAAACAGTGATAGCGCAGGTTACTTCCATTTAGAAGTATTTTCAACGACTTCTGTTTAAATTTCTTTTTTATACTTATACTAGCTGTTGTGCCCATTATTCGCACAGGAATTTAATTATTATTCACCGTATATTATGAAAAAATTATTTATCTTAGTTGTAGCTTACTATGCAATTGAAGATAGAGAAAGGATTATTATAGTTTCACTAATATGTATGTATATATATATAGCTTTTAATTTGTATAATTTTTTGTGCGCGGATTAGAACATAAATTCTCTCAACGCCAAACATTTTTAATTTCTATTGCCATTTACGTTCTGAAAAACGGATACAAAAGCTAGTGCTCAAATAGAATATTTATTAAAATTATTAGGCTTTATTTATTTAATTTAAGAATTCGTTTTTTGCTTCTATTCGAATGGTGCGTTTTAGGTAAAACAGACTAAAGTCATAATTTCTTTACAGTTTTTTATTTTTTACAGAAGATGTAGTAACAATTCATTGTGATAAAGTAGTTTTATATTCAAAACAATCCAACTTTTAAAGGTAAATATAAAATTTAAAAAGGACGAAAAATCCTGTGGTACGAATTGATTAACACTTTCCAACTACACGTACACGTTTCATCGTTTAAAACTCATATTCTTTTCCTACGTTATCACACAACGGACATAAAGAAGTAGAGAAAGGCAGATAGAGTAATTGAATTCATAATTACTCTCAAATATTGTTGGAAAGCGCTGAAAAATGCTTAATATAAACATAAATGCAATTTTAGCAATTTGCAATTCCAGCCATCAATATCTCTGAATATTATGGTCCAGCCCTGTCAATTTGAAAGGTAATCATATCATATGTTAATACAAACAATGATTTTGAATATTAGCAATAAATAACAATTTCATTATAAATTTTGCAGTAGAAAGTTATTCAGATGTTATTTAAAAAAAATCTAGAGTTACTCCCCTCGACTTTCCGAACATTGAGTAATTAAGAGTTTTGTAGATAAAGTAAAGAAAGAGTATTTGTTAAACAAACAAAAGAGAGAAAGCCATAATAGAGTGTTTGAGTATTTTTCTCCATATATTACACGATGTTTTATTTATCGCTACTGAACTTTGAGCCCATAGATCATAATGATAATGAATTTTTCGTTGTGTCCCTGTGTAAACCTACAAAGGCTAGATTCACCAAAATGATTATAGTTAATGCAACTGTGATTCATAATATTCATATAAATTTTCAGCTCAATTGAATAAGCCGTTTAGATGCTATAGCACTTTTAAAAATTTGGCGCCATAGGCCATAATGATAAAGAATTTTTCTTTGTTTCCCTGTAAAAAAAAACTGTAAGTGCTAAATTCATCAAAATCTATACAGTTGGTGCAATTGTAACCTAAAATATGTATAAAAATTCTTTTGCTCAGATTAACAAGGCGTTTAGACGCTATCACATTTTAAAAATTTGGCGCCATAGGCCATAATGATAAAGAATTTTTCTTTGTTCCTCTGTAAAAAACTGTAAGTGCTAAATTCACCAAAATCTATACAGTTCGTGCTACTGTGACCTATAACATGTGTAAAAATTTTTTGCTCAGATTAAAAAAGCGATTAGGTGCTATCGCACTTTTAAAAATTTGGCCTGTAGTCCATAATGATAAAGAATTTTTCCCGGTGTCTCTGTAAAAGAACTATAAGTGCTAGATTCACCAAAATCAATAGGGTTCGTAGTACGGTGACTTACAATATACGTACCAACTTTTAGCTTATTCGAACAAAGCGTTTAGAAGCTAGCGTGTTCACTCACAGGCATACACACACATATACACACACGCATACAAAATCGTAAAAATAGTGAAAACAGACTCAGGGGACCTCGAAACGTATAGGAACATCAAAATCTCAAATTCAGATTTTGTCATGATTACAATACTTTCCTCGCTATAGTGTTCGGAAAGTAAAAAAGTTTTGCATATATGCATTTTTTGGATGCCCTTGTACACAAACCAGTTGTACAGAGCATATTAATGCCATTTTAAACAGAGAGTATTGAGATTTTCAGTAACATAAATCATTTTAAAGAAATTCTAAAAATATTTACAGACACAGAAAGTTGGGAAACGGACAGATAGACAGACAGTCAGACATACAGAATACGCTAATTCAAATTATTATTAACACTTAAAAATTGTTATAAAGTGTTAAAAACTCTTAATGTAAACGAAAGTGCAACTGCAGCAAATTTCCAGTAATAGAGCCAATAATATAACTGAATATTTTTGTGTGACCCTGTAAATCTTAATACAAATCATACTATATTTCATAAGAATCATTCTTTTGTGCATAAAAATACCGTATTTCAATTTTATTGATATTTATACAAATTAAAGATATTAAAATATGGTTTATAGAAATATCTCTAATAGAACAAAATGCTTTTGAATAATTTCGGGCATCCTTGTACACAAACTACTAGCTGTATGTAGTTCATTTTCAATAGGGAACATCCAATAAGGAACATAAATAACATACTTCAATTTTTCGAGTGTCCCTGTATACAAAGGAGTGATGGTATTTACTCCATTTTAAATAGAAAACATATGATTGTGATCTTAAACAACATATTTTAATTTCATAAAGATTCGTATAAGTAAAGGTATTAAAATATGGTTTATATAAATTCTTCTCACAGAACACAATGCTTTGAAATACTTTCGAATGCCCTGTACACAAATGAGTAGAGGTATTCTCTCCATTTTCAATGGGAAACATCCGATAGGGAACTTTAATAACAAATTTCATTTTCATTAAGATTTGTGTAAAGTAAAAATATTAAATATGGTTTATGGAAATACCGCGCATCACTTTTAAAATCATTATGGAAATACCACTCATCACTTTTGACTACTTTTTGGCGTCCCTTTACACAAATCATTAGTAGTATTTATACCATTTTCAGCAAGAGACGTTCGATAGTGAATTTAAATAACGTATCTCAATTTCATGAAATTTCATGAATACCTACTGGAGTTAGAGCGTCAAAAGACAGATGGAAAGACAGACAGACGTTTATTTATCTATATCTCTAAATATTATCAAAATTTTGAAATGTTCGATGGATCAATTTATAAGTTGGGTACAGACCTAAAACCCTGTCATGTGTCGTTTAATTTCGTCTAGCCGTTTTTACGTGATACCCAGACAAATATAGCGTTACAGACAACCCCCCCTGCCTCCTTCAACCCACGTACGAAATTTTTTTTTAGTAAAGGAGAAATCGAAGTTTTTAAACCTTTTTAGTTTATTTCTTCTGTTATTTCAAGTAGAAGTTTTAATTTTAGGAAAATGTTATCTCTTAGGCCCTAATTATGGTAAAATATAAGAACTTTTTGAAATTTATTTCTTAAGTCGGGAAGTGTGAAGGGCGTCTAACAGTTCTTCGCACGTGAAAAATCGGAGTGGTTTCCAATAAATGTTTCAAATTTAGAAAAATATTTCTTCTTAGGTCCTATATAAAGTAAAGGTTTGTGATCTTCCGAAATGTATTCTATAGGGGTGTGGAAAAAGGTGTCTAGCACTTCTACCAGTCCTTTGCAAGAAGAAAATCGCAGTGGTTTTCCAATAGAATTTTTCAACATATCTGAAGAAAGCTTAGTCTCGAACACAACTCAGAATAAACAATCTCAGGTAAACAGGTCGAATTAATTAACTTCGCTTGTAATTTTACTTTTTTAATTTTTGTCCGTGCTAAAAGCGCGTAGAACTTCTAGCTGTATTATATTTTAGAGATAAGATTCCTATTTCTTACTACATATTCTATCGCTAGTAAATAAAAGACCCACAAAATTATAATAAAGCGTAACAATTTTTTCCTTTCATTCTAACATGATATATATACATATATATTAGAGTGGGCCGAAAAAAGGATATTTTCAATAAGCGATTTATAATAGCAAAAGAAAGTTGTACTTTGGCATCCTCAATTTGTCAAAAATAATAAATAATAATAAATATTCATATATTAAGTTCGCGCATGACCTTCAAAGTTCGAAAAAATGATGAAAAAAGGTCAAATTTCTAAATTTTTTATTGAAATACAAATATTATTACGTCTTGTTCTAATTCCTTTTAAATGTTTCCTTTCAACACTATTTCCATCTTTAAAATATATATATATTATTTTATAGTTTTCAGATCGCGCATAATCCGTAAATTTTCGTAAAATTAACCAAAATTCGACTTCTTTATTCTTTTTCAACCCGAGAGTAGTCGTGTCATTTTTTATAACGCTATGTAGTCGCGTGTCGGGGATTTTGCCGCCGCTGTTTAGTGTTGGGGGAAAGTCGAAAGAAAGCCAGTAGAAAAAGATGAAGTGTCTTTAATTCACGCGAAGATTTTCCTGCAAAACTCTAACCTGTGTGAAAAACCGGAAATGGGGAGAAAAACGAATCAACGTTAGTGGTCGCGTCACGGTTAAATAGACCGATTTGAGAAGTAAAATGTTTTTAACTGCTCCAAAAATAGCAGAAATGACTCTAAAACATACTATGTTAGAGGACATTCACCCAAGGTCAGGTACACAGAGTTCCCCTCTTTTTTTTTAAGGGGTGATCTGCAGGAGCAATTTATAAGCGATATGCGGCTACTAACGGGTTAAAGAACTCATCCAGCTTGCTAGAAAATCTAATAAATCAAATATTTCGTTACAAGTCTAGGTATTTCTTCCTTTATAGTTAATAAAAGCACGTGATATTAACAGATAGTACGTAAATTTGGTTAGCGAATCATCCTCCTCCACTGAGCCACACAAATTCCCTTCTCGATTTCATTCTCTATTCTCATTCTAGTACATCAGTGTGCTGTCAGCAAACAATGTGATTAGATCATTACGTTTGAGTTTTATCATATTTAAGCTGGGTAATGTTAAAATATGCAAAATTGTGAATTTACAGTCGGGCTTTAAAAACTATTTGGTGTTGTATTTATGTTATTTTACCTATACCGTCATTAGTAATGTCGGCGACTAGGCAATCCTTTGCGTATCCGTTTCTATTTTTATTTACTTATTTATGTATTTTTGGTAGGGACTTATCAATGAAATAACTGGATACGAACACTTTTCCAACGTATGAGGATTTACTTTTATGTTGTTTCAGTAGAAGGTAGAGATTGTCTTTATATTCTAAGAAAATATCAGCAATTTTTTTTCTTACTGACTGAGTTAGTTCACAAATGCAGGAGTTATACCGAAAAAGTTCAATGCCAAATGTGTTCCATACGATTTAAGAAAATCTTATAACAAAGACAAAGCTGAAAGCAGCTTTATTAAAAAAAAAAAAAAAAAAAAAAAAGGTAAATGCTTCATTGTTGATGCTAAATTAACGTGGTTGGGATGTTACAGCATGTAAATACACAATTACCAGATTTCCTGTGACTCTCCTCTAAACACTTATTGTAAATGTGAAAAAAAAAAGGTATCGTATCGAACTAAAACTTTTGCATGGTCAACGAAATACCAGAAACACTTTAGTATTCTAGACAGGAAAGAAATATAAAGTATGAGACAGGAAGAACATAAAAAATTATTAGATCAATAATGAAAAAATAACTTAATTCGTTCTTCCGACGATTCAGTTGTAAGTGTACATCTTAAGAATCATTTAAAAAAAACAATAAAAAAAGGTGACGAACCCGTTGCTTCGACATCTCGAACTCAAATGAAAATTAAGTTATTTTCTATTACTCTAATGAGTGTCAGGTTTAGAATTTTTGACAGGAAAATAGCTTCTATTTCGTTTTCCGATCTAAAATATATTAAATGATATAGTACTGGCTTTATCACTAACGCTGAGAACTTGTTATTGGCCATAGCAACAAGCAACATATAAGAGAGTTAGCTAACCAAAGAATACTGAAAGGAAGAGATCAACAGGCAAGACACAATTCTATATCTATAAGAGAATTTCTTCCACTATATTAAATTTTGAAATATGAAGTGTTGATCAGCCGGTCAACATATTCACTTTCTCTCTCTTTCTCTATGAATCCAATGAAGGAAAAATGTGACAAACAAGGTTCTTTTGTCATTTCTATAAACTAAACAATTACCAAAGATTAAAATCATTAAAATCACATATTACATTCAAGTTGTCGAAAGGATTGTGAAGGTGGTCAATGAATCTTCAGAAAATATATTTGGGGAAGACTAAAGATATGGATGATCAACAACAACTTTATACTCGCGATTATCAATGCCAAAACTGAGTAATACATCCAACTTCTAACCTTAATCCGAAAATAGAAACTTGATTAAAATCATATAATAAATGTAAATGTAAAAGCACTCTAAAAAAATAAATATTGTAAATAACTATCCTTCGTGGTTGGTTGGATAGTAAGGGCAGGATAGAACTCGCAGTGCAACCATCTCGCCATGGTCAAATCTGGATTGTTATTGTAATAAATTATAATTGCATAACAAACGAAGGGCTGAACAGTGCGCATTTATTCTAAAAAATTGTAAAACTGGACTATAAAAGACAAAATACTGCATTTTGTAAAAAAAGCTAAAAAATTCAAATTTTGATTAATTTCACAAAATTTTATAGCTTATGCGTGATTTAAAAAATTTAAAAAATATATAAATATTTTTAAAGGAATATGGTAAGAGTGTTAAAAGGAAGCTTTTGAATGGCAATAGAACAAAAAGCAATAATATTTGTGTTTTAATAATAAAAAAAAAAGGCCTTTTTTCATCATTTGTTTTTAGCTTTGAACGTCATGCGCAAACTAAAGATATAAATATATTAATTTTTATTTTTATTTTATTTTTATTTTCTCAAATTGAGGATGCCAAAGTAAAACTTTTTTTTGCTATTAGAAATCGATTATCTAAAGCATCCATATTTCGGCCCACCCTAATATATATATTTTGTTTTAGTTTTATTAAGACACTAAGTCATTCTGATGTAGTTACAGTAAAATGTTAAACTTGCATACAGGAAATTTTGACGAAAGCGTAATTTTTGAACGTTTTATAAATTATTCCCCTTTTTAATTCCAAATTTTTATAAACCCCTACTTAGGTAGAATATATACTTTAGAAGTATCCTACAAATCAAATTTAAAGTTTCTAGATATATTATTACTGAAGAAATTCTACAAAAATATCATTTTCAAGAGTTTTTAACTGGCCCCCTCCCACTGCGCATGAGCTGGAAATTTGAAACACTCCAAGTACTTCAACTATGATCACAATCTGTAATTGTGTCGGTTTGATTGAAATTGGCGTCATGCTTCAGCAGGAGATGTAAGGCATAACCACATACATAGCCAATACATAAAATGACATTTATTTACATTAAATACATTTAAAATTTGATATTTTTAAATGATAAAACTTCAAATAGCTCTCATGCAATGGAAAAATCGGAATAGATTTATTTATTTACTTATTTTGTAAATTTGAATAATTTGAAAACACAACGTAAAACATAATAATAAACATGTCAGAAAAATAATTTAAAAAGTTCTTTTGGCTCAAATAAGCGATGAATTATCAGTGATAAAATTCGTTATTACTCTGTTTGCCGAAAATAATCATCGATGTTAAACTATTATTACTTTTTCTTAATAGTAATGAACCTTTTTCAGGTAGGCGTGGTATTCCATATATAATTATACTAAAAAAATTATAAAATAAATATTTTCTAGTACATTCGCACATCATAAAACGAAACTTGATTTTTTTCTTTTTTTAAGTAATGAGCATGTATGTAATATAATTATACAAATTCGAAATGAGATGAAAAATATCATTTAGAATAAAGACATTTTTAGAATACATCAACATAAAAATATTTTTTTAAAATGCATTAAATAATGCTACATACGTAATTATTTAAATAAAACTAAAAATAAGCAGAACATTGAATAAATATATCTGTTCATGACACAACTTTATAGATAATAATCTCAATTCAAAAATTAAGAAACTTATATTAAACAAAATGACTGATTTTCTTCAAGTTACTTTTAAAGTAGTAACTTATGTACTTAAACCGTACTTAAAATATTCGTTTTATCATATCTTTTCTATGATTATGTTCTCAAAAAAATATTCTTTAAAGTTTGATAAAAATTTATAAATTTATAAAGACATTTAAACATTAACTTTAAAATGAAAATCGTGTAACTTGTAGCTCTTAGTTTTACATTACGATAAATTTTTATTAAATCTCAGTGGGGAAAATTTCTTTCTGCATGTAGTGAGCATAAACGTTATTAATGTGTGAAAAATGTTCTTCAATTTAGAAATATGTTTCTAAACCTCAAGTGAGAAAAAGTTATGTAAATATAAATCTGTTTATTAACCAACAGTTTCTTATGCTTCATTCAACTTAATCACATTTCATGAGAATTGAAGATTATTTACATTTTATTATATTATATTTTTATTTATACACAATATCTGTATTTACATAATTCTAACACAGGAATATAGTACTTCCGTTTCATATCTATAAATGCAAAATGCTACAAATTGTGTTATACCATAGCAATAGTAATGAATTTACATTTATACCCAACATACTTTCCAATAAAAATATGGAGATCTAGTTAACTGCTAAATTTCACAAAACCCACATACTCCCCTTTAAATTTTGCAATGAAGCACTTTTCTTCGAAAAATATTTTTACAAATCGAAGTTATGATTTCAAACCTGTTCGATTCCTTCGAAAATCCAAACTAACAAATTTCTGACGAAAATTCGTTAGTTCACAGTTGCACTTTGTCATTGAACGATCATAAATAGTTTAAGAAGACTTTTCATACTACTTCATAACATTCTTGTTAGAATCCATCACACATTAACATAAACTTACCTATAAAAATATAAACTGGTGCGGCATAGTCGCTATTTTTTTAACCATATGAGCTTTAGAAACTGTTTTGTATATATATTTCTAAATGAAGAGATAATGCTTCCTTCATTCCAGTGTTTTATTTTTGTAACTAGATTGATAAAAGAGTTATGATTGTTATTAATTGAAAAAAAAAAAAAATCATAGTACTGTTATCCATGCCGCATTTAGATACTTTCCGATCATAGTCAATATTTTCAAGTATCATCACCATATAATCTTATTTAATCTATTTCACTTTTTAAAACATCCCAGTAACAGACACACAGATCAGTCACTAAAAGCCTTGTTTCCATATTTATGTAACCGCAAAATGTTTTATTACAGTAAAACCTAGAAGGCGAAAATTGGAATCCAAACAGTAATCATTTACAATATGAGAAAGAAAAAGCAAATTTCACTATTAAGCAAATCCTTGAGCAAAGTTTAAATTTTTTAACCCGTTAGTAGTCGCTATAGACAGCGCCACCTATTACAGATTGCGCACTTTTTATTTGACTCGCACCAACAATTTTAAAAAGTGATGTGATCAACGTTTCTTCGATTTTATTCTCGTTTTATGTATATCAAATGCCACTTCTGAATATTTTTGGTGGCTATTGAATAAAAAAATCTGTCAAAACTGAAGCATGGGCGGCAAATCGACCAACTAGCGACTACTAACGGGTTAAAATATATTTATCACTTATAATCAATAAAAAGAGATATAATTCGTCTAAGTTTGGTTACATATGCATACTGAGTGTTCATTGAATACACACCAAATAGTGTAATTTAAATTATCCCAGTAAATATATATATATAAACATATATAAATGATAGTTATCGTAATAAAATTTAACCATATTTAGCAATTAGTAGACACATAACAATACCAACACAACAAAAATAGAATTGATTGTAACATATAGGTAAGACTTACACAAAAATGTTGCGATACAGATTATGAACCAATAAAAGACAAAAATAATTTGAATTACGCCGACATGAATAACAATAATAATGAAAAAAAAAAATACCCTTAAACTTAAGGACGGAGAAAGTAAATAAAGGACCACAGAAATAATAATTGGATAAAAATGCTTAAAATTTGAAGTATAAACGCTTCAGGGGGACTGTACTTCATAAAGCAGTTAAAGCTGCATCGATTTCGTAAAATAATATAGCTAATTATAGCAATTTTTATTGTTTCAGCCCCGATCGAAGCAGCATATATATATATATATATATATATATAATTGATAATAGTTTAAACCTCTAAAATTAAAAGGATTATAGAAAACCCCACAATTAAAATGTATTTTGCGCGACTTAGAGAAATAGTACCTAACAAATTTGAATTCTTTTGCAAACCCATCAAAAAGAAATGTATATATATATATATATATATGTCATATATAAAGGCGTTTTTTGTACCATAATCTACATGAAACATGACTTTGGTGTTATAATAAATGTATATTTGTTTTATTTTATTTAGAACAGTCTGAAGGTGATTATACGTATCAGAAATATCTTCGCTCATACACATAACACAGGGAAATAATTTAATATGCCCCTGTGCACGAATTAATAGTTCAATGTCACTTAAGTGCTTCAGTTATCAGCCTTTTATGATAGAGATTTAAAATTCTAAGTTTAAAAGCACAAAGTTTAAGAATGTGATTTTCAAATTCAAAGGGAATCAAAAAGGTTATCGAAATATCAAGTTTGCAAATTAGGCGCAAAAAATAATATTTTCTTTATCATTCTCTGGTAAGTAAGACTGGAAAAATCTTAACAACATATAGAATAGAATCAAAAGTTGTAAGCGAAGTTGGTATAAAGATTTACATAAGAGTGATATTACTTAAACAAATAAATTGCCTTCGTGGATATTATATATACTATGTAAAATGATTTGAAAAGTATTGATTTAAATTTACATTAATTAATTTTTGATAGATTTAAAATTCTGCGTTCCATAATTTCTGTAAGTGTGATGGAGAAAAAAAAAGTATTAGAGAAATTTAAGAGAATGTAGGAAAGATAAAATAATTTTTCATTCGGGTTTTTAAATATTTGTTTACTTCATAAAAAAAAAAAAAAAAAAAGATTCACATTGTTAACATGTATATATATATATATATATAGTTTATCTAAATGTTTAAAACAATTGCAACATAAAAAATGTTCTTGTTGATAAATTTTATATCCTCAATTTAAATATTAAATGAATCAGCATAAAAAGAGTCAGTATATATATAGATATATATAAGTCTCTCTCTATATATATAAATATTCATTTATTCCCACTATATCACTTGAACGTACAATGAAAAAATTACTGAAGTTTTTAATACAAGGCTATATTATGCATAAATTAATAATATTAAAAAATTAATAAATTAATTTATAGACTTTCAATTAGCACAACAATCCTTCTAAACAACAAAAATGAGATAGCTTTGAAACATCTGCATAAAATTAATTATATTCGAATCATTTATCGATATAAAATATGTTTATGCTTTCTTATTAGTGATAAATGCAATATTTCTCTAATAGTAGAAGTACCCAATTCTCTTTACGTTTATAAAATATTTGAAATCGATGAAGATTATAAGTACAGTACATGATAAATTATTAATTCTTTTTAGTTGTACATGTAATACGTTAATAAGCATTAAGTGTTTTTTTTTTTCTTTTAAATTAAAGAACTTAATGCATATTGTATATTTTTTCTTACTAATTTGGAAAAAAAAAGTATTAATGATAGAAAATAAAAAGTGAAAATAGCATGGCTTTTCCTTTTTCAAATATATTGGGAAAAGAAATTACTATACATTCCCTTTAGGATATTTTGATTAAGTAATTCAAATTTATTTAAAATGAAATTTTGTGTATCTCATAGTATAAAATTTAACATATTTTTTTAAGATTTAAGTTTAATCCCTGTGGTCACTTATTTCAATCGTCTGATGGTTTACAGTACAAAAAAGTTAACGGTTATTTGTATGTCTAAGAGAAAAAGAAGTTGAATTAAAAAAAAAAAAAAAGGAAATAATAAGAATAGTTAAAATTTAAAACTGTGCATCAAATGCATGAGTAAAATTATTATTATTATTATTTTAACATGGTTCTTCAATTCATTAGTGAAAAAATTCCTCCTTTTTAGAGCGTGATTTTAAAACAAAATACAATAATTTAAATTATTTAAATACTTATTTTAAAATATTGCCATATATTTAGCAGCAGATATATTAATTTATACAAAATTATAAATCTGTCAATTCTCCGTATTAATATCTCCTCCGTGGAGGATCAAAATTACGATGATTGTCTCCGGAACATTCTTAGAAATGCGTCTCAAACAGTCGCCAATTACCTATAGCGTAGTATTAGTGCGGCGTTAAACTCAACGAACCAACTTTCGTATTAATTCATACAATCATTCCCTTAAAGATATCTTTGGTTTATCTAACTGCAGTATTTTCACTACAGTATAAAGCGGATATTTCTAAAAAAAAACTTTTTTTTTCAACAACCATATAACTCAGCAAATTGGAATCTAAATAATAATACAAGTCTCTAATACTTATAATTAAATGATAGTTAATCGAATACTGATATCCTGGTCTATTTAAAATTATAACCCACTCTAGAAAAACAGATGTAATAACATATGATAAAAAATATGATAATTTTGTTACTGGAGTTTTTTTCCGACGAATTAATATGCTCACAAAAAATAAATCTGGTATAAATCACCTGTTACATCATGTTATTATTCTGATCAATAATACACCCACGTCGTTCGTTTCATCATTTTGATTACTAATTACTGATCATAAAACTTTTCATTGAATCACCTACAATAGTTTAATGTACTTGGACCATTGGAAATTAATCTTAATTTTACTGAGATGTACGCTTGCATTATTTCCGTTTAATACCCTTCTTAATCCTTCATGATGTTTATATATTTATTTGGATTATTCATTTTCAGAGGCATCAGACAAAGTAGACTGTTCATTCCTTCTTCAATGCAATTTTCTTTACTAAATTCCCGAAATTTTAAGGACTTTTATGGAACATTTTAGAAATTTAAAAAAAGAAAATCCTCAAATCTCTAGGAAATGAGTAATATATTCAAAATGTCTTTATGTAATTTCCCCTGACAATTTAAATTATTAAAAATCAGTCTTTTCTAGACAATCCATCTTTCAATGCAAAGTTCAGAAAGAGTTTCTTTTATTTTAATTTTAATTTTTTTCTATTTATTTCAAAAGATAAATGCAAAGTGAAATATATTAAACTTTTCATTTATGTCACTGATATCATTAAAATACCTTTAAGACTTCTAAACTATATTCTTTCTTAGTGATCGAATTAAGATGTGTACTGGAAATTCACAACAGAAAATAAGTATAATTATAAAGAATAAAAAAGAAATGCGCCTAGAATTACCTAATATTATACGTTTTACGGATAAAGTTTTATAAAGAAAGAAATTAAAATATAGATTTCATCAATTATGTTTTAATGTAAGCGCATTTCATGTCACAGTCATCTGTTGGAAAGAATAATATCAGAACCATATCAAAAACGAAAAAAAATATTTTCCATTTCAACGATATGTAATCTTGTATTCAATTATAGAAACATTTGTATGCATTTAAAATGTTATAATTTATGTTACACTAAATCAATATCTGAAATCAATAAAGATCAAAAACTTGTTCGTGAAATATGATTAATCGCTTTAAGCTTCAGAAACAGTGGGCTATAAAATCATCTAAACTCATGCGAAGCGTTTAAAAGTAATGGATTTAACGAATAATCAATCACTATTTCCTTTTTAAAACTTTGATTAAATTTCAATTAGGAAATAAATCATAGAAGCAGAAACTATGCATGTGTGTTCTATTTAATCAATAAAGAGCAAAAAGTAAAACTCGTTTAATTTAACTTACTATAAATGAAAAATATGGAATTAAATAAATAAATATATATATATATAATTATAATCTTATAAAGTGATTGTGTTGGTGTATTAATGCATTCTGTGTAATTTATATTGAATTTTTGACTTTATTGTGAATTGAGATATTTTGCAAGTGACATTTTACAAGCTGTTTCGTTGATTTAATAAAAATCAGAGATACGTCAAATCATAACGTAGGACAACTTCCATTGAATAAAACATGTCGAGAATTCTAATTTAAATTTTTTTTAATGTATAAACGGTAAGAAGTCTTAAATTAATGATTTATTTAAAACTTCTTCATAAAACACATTACGAACATAAAATGATTATAAAAGATACATTAGCAGCCTGCACAGCCACTTTTTTAATATGTCAAAGTCTTTGTAAAGAAGCAAAACACTGTAAATAATCACAAAATTTAATAATAATAAATATAATATATAATATATAATTAATATAATAATAATAAATAAAATGTAATAATTGAAGGTAAATATTAATCAATTAGTTATATCTCCAACAATTTTCAATATTTTTTAAACAATATGTGTATACATGAAAGTACGTAAATCCAGTACATAATATTATTTTATGAATCTATTCTGGCTGTAATCTGTTGTACACAGTTGTTTTTTACATTTTCACACATTTTTCTAATTTTACACAATATATTTTTGTCGGTTAGATGATCTCACGCAAAACCAGATATTGTTATGCTGGTGAACCAGGCATCTAATTTTTTTTTTTTTTTTTTTTTTTTTTTTTTTTTTTTCAATCTGTTGTACACAGTTGTTTTTTACATTTTCACACATTTTTCTAATTTTACACAATATATTTTTGTCGGTTAGATGATCTCACGCAAAACCAGATATTGTTATGCTGGTGAACCAGGCATCTAATTTTTTTTTTTTTTTTTCATTTCACACCTTTCTTTTCAAATTTATTCAAATCCTTTTTCAATTGAAACCTATAGTTCCATGCCAAATTTTAATTCTTAATCAAGTTCCACATAAAGTTTATTTTATGTACATAGCAGTTTTCTTTCGTTCATTTTCGTACAAAATAAATGAATAAAAATAAATAATAAGAGTAATCGTTAAATAAATGTACTTTTTAAATTAATTAATTAATTATTTTTATTTATTTATTTATTTTTTATTCTGCCGAAAAAACAAATTGGCAACAATTAAATTATGTTAAGATTCACAAACATACCGTAGTGAATGACAGTAAGTACATAAAAATTTGGGGATAATTAAATCATTAAATTCATTTTTTTTTTACTTATTTTTATTTCCTATTATTGCACACGTACTTTTTATTTCCTAATTCAAAATTATAAAAAAAAAAAAAAAAAATTCGATATCGTTTGTAACGATACTGATTATTATTAATTTTCTTTTCTTTTTCTTTCAAAAAAAAAAAAAAAAAAAAACATTTTGATGGAATTCTGGCAAAAGCAGGATTTAGTTTAGGACGGAGAATTATTATTATTATTATTATTATTATTATTATTTTAATTATAACATCGCTTTCAAATTATTCAATTATATTTTCGATGAATTTTAGATTTCGATAAATGTCCAACTATCGAAAAATGATTTCGACAAATGTCCAACTATCGGAAAATGGTGCCGCAAAAAAACCCAGATTGAGACTGGGTCCTCAATCCTCAGTCCTAAAAGTAGGATTAGAAAATAAATGTACTTAAAAAACAAATAGTGTTTTCCAACCTAATTAAAAAGCATAAACAAATTGTGTTTCAGTTTATGCCCAGAGTGACTAGCTCATTTACCTTGCAAACAGACAATCTTCGCTAAAATTAGCCTAACAATGTATAGCCGAACAATGTATTTATTTTTAAATAATACACATGAAACTAAAACTGATTGATGTAGGTATTTTAATCAACGATTTTATTAAACAATTTCTTATTTATAAAGACAAAAAAATACACATTAAACTTTTACGTGCTATCGTCATATATGTGTGTGTGCGTGCGTGTATTCAATGTATAATCGAACAAAGAATTTATATTTAAATAAAGCACATGGAAATAAAATTTATCTATGTAAATATCTTAATCACCGGTTTTATTAACGAATTCTTATTTATAAAGAAATATATATATAAATATAAATATAATTTAATCGTATGTAATTTCTATGGTTTAGTTGTGAAAATAATTATCAGTTGAATTTTATTTTTAATTAAATTTAATTGTAAACTATTTTCAATTTATAAGTATACAATTTAATTAAGACTCTACATATATAACTGCGAGATTAACTCTATTTAGTCTCTTGGCTACGCCGGGATGCTCTAGGCTGAATAAATGATATTTACAATTGTAAAGCAAGTAATAATTTTAAATTTATTATTTTTTCTTAGGAATAATTTTATTTTTTAAGTAATATTGTTTATTGTGGTGGTTAAAATATGTTTGCATTTTCCGTTTTCTTATTGAGTTTGAATTTATTTACACGACTTTTGGGTGTTATTGGGCCCAGCATATAGTAAAGGTTTAGCAAATTGCATACAGTATGACAGAAAAATCCCTTAATTTGCATGACTTTCAATCTAAGCCCTTGAAAGAATATTGATGTTGTATGTAGTCATTAAAAGGGTGCTTAAGGTTTTCAGATATCTTTACTCATGTTCTTTCTAGTTCTTCATGTGATACTTGGTTTCATCTTTTGCAATGTTTGGAAAGGTTTCCAATATATATATATATATATATATATATATATATACATACAGGTTGTTCCAAACAGTGATTCAAAATATTCTCTCTCTCTCTCTCCCTCTCTCTATACATATATATATATATATATATATCTTTTAAGGAAATTTAATAATAATAATAATAAGAAGAAGAGGAATTTCGCATATATTTACCCTCGAAATCAAAACAAAAGCTTATTACGGAGAAAAACAAATCAACCTTATTTTAACGTAGATTTTAAATTTTAGTTAAATTAAAATATATATATATAATAATAATAATAAATAAATTATATATTTAACCTATTTAAAGATTATCTTTACAAATAGAATTTGCTAATATAATTAAATTTCGGATTCCCTTAAACTAAATATTAGAAAAACAAACTTTCATTCTAAATACATGTTCAAAATAAAATAAAAACATAGAACAATATTTATTAAAATGTCATATCATTCATGAATATTGTCATAGGGCACTGTAAATGTAAGAACATATGACTATAACAGTATATTCATAATAGATTCCGTGACGCTTTAATTTTCCAGTCTAGCTGTATTTTGTATTATTTCGGAGTGAATAAGAATTTGCGTGCGAAATATTGTTGAATATTACCTGACATTGGTATTCAGCCTCGTCATCCATCTGTACATTGTGAATACGGAGATTGTAGATTCCCTTTGGAGCATCTATATTCATACTGTACCTTTTGTAACCAGGAATATTAGCGTCAAAGCCTAAATAAAGATTTCGAAATAAATTTCAAACATAACAAAGATATAAAAACTTTCCTTTATGTATTGTTGATTTAATTAAAGATCAAAATTTAAGAAAAAGCAAAACAACTATTTAAAAAACATATATATATATATACCACAAAATTAATTAGAATATTACAAAATGTTTACAAAATGTTTTTAAAATGGCAAACAGTATTTGTTTTTAAATAAGAATAATTTTCAAAAACTCTATATTGCAAATACCATATGTTTAGTTATATATAATGCAGCATATCACAGAAAACAAAAGGATGAAAAAACTAGTTGTTTGTTTGTCCTATTTATCACTAAAAGTTTTACATGGGTAACTGCCGAAATGTTAGTTTTATTTATACATCGACTTGTAAAATCACTTGATTTGTATATGCAGTTCCGAATTTTATTTGTTATTTCAAAAACACAGAAATAATTTGTTAGATTAAATAAATAATATTAAAATTATTAATTAAAAGTATCGTATAATATAAGCAACAAATCGTTGATATCTGTTTTGATATCCATTTAAAAAATTTACGGTGTTAAACTTTTGGTATTCAAATTCCCTATTCTAGTAATCCTGAATCAGTGACGAAGCGTCCATGGAAGCGATGGAAGATGAGCCTCCCCTATTTAAGATTTTAAAAAAGTAATCAAGTAACGTCGCCTCGTCGAAAGACTGCATTGATTCTTCCTCTGCTTTTGGAAGCGCATCGCTTCGTCGCTTCCACAGTTTTCTGAACCATGCCGCGCCCCTGTCCTGAATGTATTATAAAATCAAATAAAAACTTAAACGATTCATACTATATACTAGAACCTCATTAGTATGCATTATATGTAACTAGAGACAACTAACATCTGTGGAAACTATGGACTTAAGATAAGATTTTTATTTAAACGGAACTAAAGATTCAAGGTGGAACTGAGCAACGTAAAATCCGTTTAATGGATGTAATACAAATCGAAATAGAGGACATACTGAAGAGGAGATGAGATATAGTACGAAACGTTTATGTTTTTATGTGATTTTTAACTTGTATTTTTACTATGTCTTTAATTGATAAGTGTCTCAAAATTAAACAGCTTTTTAACTTTTACGAACTACGCAAGCATCCTTTATTGAGGTGGGTTGAAGCTTAGTGAACGATTATTTTGTAAGTAAAACGAGAATGTTTATTATTACGGCATGAATTTAGAGATTTTATGTCTTCAAAGGCAGATACATGATCTGTTTCAGCTGCATGGTTGAGCAATTTTAATTGAAAATCATCTTTTTTATTTACAAGTTTCTGCTCCTTTGTGTGGATATCTGCTGAACATCTGTCTGTCAAACATGGACATATTCACAATTTTTGCAAGGTATTCAGTATACAATACTGGTATACTGAAGGGGGGTAAAGGTGTACTGAAGGGGGTTTCAAGGGAGATATTGCTGGGGATTTTGTAAACTGTATCACTTGTACATAATTGCATCCTTTCTAATGAGTAGCAAATATTTAATGTGTGTATAATCTTTGAATAGACGTATACACGTAAACATTTTTATTTATATTTATTTTTTAGTGAGTTTACCTAATAGGAATCCATCTTTCGCCCACTGCACATCACCGGCGAGATCTCCAACTTGGCATGGTAAATCTACAACTGAACCTTCTACTGCTACCATATCTTTTGGGGTTTGAAGAAAATGCTGCTGAGGTGGAGGTTTTGTTGCTGAAAAAATAAAACACATGTCATAAAGTAGTACAAATCTATCTCAATTTAAAACAGAATTAAATTTTTACTTAAAAATAAAATAAATGAAAAATGTAGACTACATAAATTACATCAGGCGGAATATTTGGCAACAATATTAACGGATAGAAATCGTTTTCTTATGCTAAATGAACTAATGAGAACAAAAACATACGCAATATCTGATCCTAGAGATTTAGAATAGGAGAAAAACTTTTAAACATACAATCAAAAAATAAAAGGTCTTCTTAGCATTTACTTAGTAGCATAATTTCAGGAATCACTAAATGCTTCTGCTGAACTTCATAAATTATTATTTCATTATTTTATTATTTCGTATTGAATAAATTTGAAACAAAAATGTTTTCTTTTTGATTAAAATATTTGATAGTGTTAGCAGTGTTATATGATAGTGCTAGAAATTTTACATTTATTTTTTGCTTTAAAAATGTATCCATTTTAGTATATTAGCACAAAGATTCCAGAAATAAGATCCATAAATAATTTTTTATGACAACATTTTAGGTTAAAGAAAGTAGATTATACATAATAAGTATATAGAAATAACAATTAATAGAATTAGAACTTTAAATTTTATTTTCATTGCCCGTAGCGTAGTTCTAGTGCGTCGTAAAAAATATTCATCTCAACCCTTTTCTTTTCTCCAAAAAGCTTCGATAACATGTGAAAAATAATTATTAAATTGCGATTTTTAGTGAACAGTAGTTTCATGTAAAATATTTAATCAATTTATAATAAATAAATAAATAAATAAAAAATATTGCCATTCAATATATTTTTAAGGAATTACACTGTTCTGCATGTAAATCCGCCCAGCACCATTTTTGCAAATACATATGTAAAATGACCTCCTGAATCCGAATATGACGCCCATTTTGCCCCACCACAAACCGTTTTTTAGGGGTGCCCTCGAATTTTTATCATTTTTCTGTAACTTTATGGCTATAAATTTTCTTTGTGGGAAAAAAAAAAAAGATTACTTTAACTGTTAAATATTTTCTGAGGGTCGTAGAGTTGGAAAACTCTAAAAATGAACATTTTCAGCAAAGAGGTAAATTTGCATGGGGGGGGGGGGGATTGGCTCTTGAAATTACATTTTACATTTATTATAATATTTTATTAAATATTTATTATTATTATTACATTATATATTTCTATGTTTCTTTCTTTTCTTTTTTTTAAGAGTTAAAGTAATTTTTTTTTCCATTCTCCAAACCAAATTCATGGCCATAAAATTACCGAACGGTGATAAAAATTGGGGTAGAAGGTGATATACCGAGAAGGCGGTGGGTGATTGGGCAAAATGGGAGTAATATTCAGATTCAGAAGGTCATTTTACAAAAGAGTCAGCAAAAATAGTATCAGGGCTCGAAGAAAAAAGTAATACGCAGTATTATCTAACTGTATTTAGATCAATAAATACAAATAAATGGATAAATGTTTTCTCTTTTAGATATAATTTTTGAAAAAATACAAAAAAATAATAAATTAAACAATAACTAATCTTAAACCTTAATTGTCATTTGCTTAAATGTATTACTAGTTACTAGGGAGATATGTAGACATATCTAGAAAGAAATGCAGACGTACTATGTTACGTTAAGCTCAAAGTAAATTTTCTCACTTTTTTTTTTTTTTTTTAGAGAGGGGGGGGGTGGAGAGAAAACAGTTTTTGAATGTTGCTCATGAAATTCGAATAAAGGCAAATGCTAATATACAGTATTGGTTTCACGATACACACCAGTTGTACACTACTTGCATTTTAAAAAAATAATTAAAAAATAATCATGCTTATTTGTGCATTTTAATTATTTTTATTTTTAATTTCTAAAACGTCGAAAGCATGTTATTAGTATATATATATATACATATTAGAAAAAAAAAAGTCAAACTGATAATCATGAAAAAAGAATGTAAGCTTATTTTTTAAAGATTACATACATTAATTCTGTCCCACATTTTTTTAAATGATAAATTATCAAATAATTTAAGCATAATTTTTACATTAAATGGCATGCATGACATCGATAAAAACACATGTTGGAAAATGATAGTAAATCTTAGTTATTAAATTAAAATTTCAATAATTATTAGTAATTTGCTTTATTGTATTAACTATTTCATAAAGTAATTAGCTAAGCTAATTATAATTGTACGTATTTGATAAGTTGCATTTTTGCAAAGATATTCCAAATCTTACAAATAACTTTCTTTATAATTTGAAAACTGTTAAACGCAGTTAAATACCAAAATTGAAAAAAAAAAAGAAAGAAATAATATAGATAATATAATAAGATATTATAATATACAGATAATGTTAACATTTTATCTAAAAGTTATATGCGTGGAAATAATTACGAAATATTTAATTAAAATAATATCATTACTCTTAGCTGCAGATTAACTTCATCGCTTTGAGCCATCATTATAACTTTTAAACTATTATAATATGTTTAAGCATAAGAACATTCTTAAATAATCATTCAACATTCACATAACAATTTCATTTAGAAGGACGCCTGTGGTAATGTTGTAAATATATAATAGAATTACTTAGCACTGAAAATTAAGCTATATTATGCGGTGTATTTCTATTAAAATGTTCAGTTCAGCCTTATTAAACAATATATATTAGAAATTCATTTAAACTAAGGGAAAAGTTTATGAATGTAAAAATTTGTTGTATGTTGATAACAAGGTTTATTTTAAATATTGATGTGTAGTAGATATATTAGTATATTAATTGAAGAATTATAACTCCACACGATTTCAATTTCAATCATTTACATCTGAATGAAAAACATCTCGCATTAAAAAAATTGCACATATCATAAACACGTTTTGCGGATAATGTAGTCATAAGACATGAAATTGAACTAACAAAACAAACTCCTAACAGTCCTTCTGTAACAAAAATCTGATACATATGTAAAGACACATAAAACGGAGTTTGCATACCGGGTTAAAAAAAAAAAAAAAAAAAAAAAAAAAAAATCGGTAGAGTCGTTTTTTGAAATTCCAATTTCCGAGATCTGTAATTAAAGTAATGCTGTCAATTTTACAGTAATGACCAACGGATACATGTGAAAGAATATCTAGAATGAGGTTTATGTAGCAATTTTCAAGAAAATAGTTCGAGCCTTTTTTGAGATACTGAGCTTCAGTCCCATACACGGAAAACTAAAATTACATACGAAAATATATCTAAAAAAGAGAGGCGAGTTTAAAAATAATGCACAGAGCAATTTTTAAAGAAATACTCTTGGGACTCTTTGAACTGTAATTACTGCTGGATGATGATAATACTGCTTTCAAAATATTTACGATATAATTATTTAATTTATTAGTGATGAGCTTAATTTGAATTATATAGTTTTAATAATTAAAATTTGGTTATTATGGCATATTTTGTGAATAAAAATTTCTAAAAATTTATATTCAAGATATGTATAAAAATAACTTCAGTTTTAAATATTATATTGTTTCAAGTAACATTTTATTTTATTCTTAGGTATTACATAATTATCGCTGAAATCTTATAACAAATTACATTTTAATGTATGTAGAAGCTTAAAAGTTACTTTTTTAACGTAAAAAAAAAACCCTTACTTTTTAGATAATTTTCTATGTGATAATTAATTTTTAATTGCTGAGCTTAGATCTTTTCTTTTCACAAAAAAAAAATTACTTAATTCATTATTTTTTTAAATGCTACGTACGCAAAAGAAAGAAAAAAGAAAAGAAAAAAAAACATTTGTTATGCTGCCAACCCAATGGAATATTTAATAATACTTTCATATTAAATTATCCTCGTAATATTAAAATAAATAAATAATTTAGGTTATTAAGTTAAGGCATTATATTTTTTTAATAAGTATTGGTAATAAAAATATCTTAGGGTTATCAAATCTGATGATTTTATAGTTTTGTATTTGATTGAAAAGAATATGGTTAAATGTATAAATATTTTTCTTTTCTTAAGAAAGGTAATATTTATTTTAGTGAGCTAGCAACCTATCAGAAATCTTCGCACTCTCTCTATTTTCTTATTTCCTTTTAAAATTTAAAACTCATAAATTTTATGCCAATTACTCCACTTTAATTCACATCGGAGCCAAATTATCATTGGAAATCAAATTAAATGGAAAGGCAATTCTTAGTAAAACTTGACATGTTTCCAATAAATTGCCAATTTGGCGCTATTTTGTCTTATCTTAGAAATTTACAACATTCAGAAGCGGCCATAAATCAACGCCATTTTCAAGGTGGCAGAAAATGAAGAACAGCAAAATCTTAAGACAAATATTATAAAAACAGATAATAATAAATATTATTGTAACATAGATTTTAAGCAAAATTTCATTTAAAATGCACAAAATTAAAACCAATTACAGGTTAAAAAAAAAAAATGTAAATTACTATTCGCATGAAATTCGGTTTTGCAGCAATTGCTATTAACATCGATGCAAAGAGTCATATATATATTTAAATTTAGAAAATAAAAATTACACCGTCCTGCAAAATTGAAGTTTTTAAAAAATATAAGAGACGTTTTCGCTAACTTGTACGTTATTTGGTGTGCTGCTTTCGAAATTGGCCTCCATCCCCCCCCCCCTCACATTAGGATTTTTATTAATCGATATCGATATATATATATATATATTTTTTCTCTCTCTCTCAAACAATATTGCATGTACTATATGGAAAAAGTAGTTTTTATCCATTTAAATCAACGTAAAATGATCGATTCTTGGTGTAACAAATTGATTTTTTAGTTATAAATATATTTTTAGGTTGATTTCTTTAGAAATCGACCTATTGCAATCGCTTCGTTTATGACTTCGTTACAATCACTTCGTTCTCTCTCCTCTCTCTCTCACTCCCTCTCCCTCCCCCCCTCTCTCCCTCTCCCCCTCTCTCTCTCTCTCTCTATATATATATATATATATATATATATATATATATGTATATAAAGAAAATATTGTCACCACGATAACTACCGATATAATACTCCAAATCAAACCAAATTTGGACAGTAAACGTATCTTATAAATATTTTAGATGAGTTTGTTAACCATGTTGCTCCGCCTTTTTGTTTTCAAGTGTTCAAAATTTCGAATCCACATTGTAAAAAGCGTATTTGAAGCCGGATTTGCTTGAATTTTGATGTGAATGTAGACCACATAAAGGTCTGAATCAAGTTTATTAATATACTTTATCCGTTATTTTTAACAAGGTGGTGGTTTTCTTAAGTTAAAAGGGGCCACTTGAAATCGGGCTACCATTTGAAAATTTAAAATCACGATAACTTCTGAAATAATACTTCAAATCCAACCAAATTTGGACAGTGAACTTATCTTATAAATATCTTAGATGAGATTGTTAACCAAGTTGCTTCGCCATTTTGTTTTCAAGTAGAGACCACTTGAAAATTTCAAATTCACATTATAAAGAGCGTATTCCGAATTTGTTTGAATTTTGACATATACATAGACAATACTCAATCAAGTTTATAAAAGAAATTTTTCCGTCATTTTTAACAAAGTGGCGGATATCTTAAACTAAGTGGGGCCACTTCAAATCAGTCTACCAGTTGAAAATTTAAAATCACGTTAACTTGCGCAATAATACTCCAAACCAATTCAAATTCGGACAGTGAACTTATCTTATAAATATCTTGGATGAATTTGAACAAGTTGTTCCACCATTTTGTTTTCGAGTGGAGGCCACTTGAAAATTTCAAATTCACATTGTATAAAGCGTATTCTGAATTTGTTTGAATTTATATGTAAAACAGGCCATATAAGTGTCTCAACCAAATTTGTTAATGAACTTTATCCGCAATATTTAACGAAGTAGTGGATATCTTAAACTAAGTGGGGTCACTTGAAACCAGGCTACCACTTGAAAATTTAAAATCTCGATGTCTTCCGAAATAATATTCCACATCGAACCAAAATTGGACAGTGAACTTATCTTATTAATATTGTATCTTGGATGAGTTTCTTAACCAAATTGCTCCGCCATTTTGTTTTCATGTGAAGGACACTTGAAAATTTCAATTAGCGCTGTAAAAAACGTATATAACACCGGATTTGCTTGAATTTCATACACAGACTATATAGGGTTAAAACCAAGTTTATTAATGAACTTTATCCTCCATTTTTAACAAAGTGCGGATGTTATAAGCAAAGCGAGACAACTTGAAATTAGGTTACCACTTGAAAATTTATAAACATGATAACTTTTTTAATTCTGATTCAATTCGAACCAAAGTTGGACAAAGGTCTTATCCTATAATTACCTTGGATGAGTTCACTGAGCAAGTTGTTCCGACCTTTTATTTCCAAGTTGTGGCCACTTGCAAATGCGCCATCACGATAATTTTTAAAACATATTTGTTCAAGCTAAAGATGGATCCCGAACTTAAGGTTCAAATATCTTCGTCCTCAAGTTCTTTTTGTAACTTAATCCGCAATTTTATTTCCAAGTGGCTGCCATTTGGAAGTTTTTCTTTATGATAACTTTTGTAATACTGAATCAATTCGCATAAAATTTTTGTAGTTGATTTATCATTCAAATATCTGAGATAAGGGCATCTCACTGCGCTTTTTCGTTTACAAGTGGTGGCCACTTGAAAACACTATGCCACTTGAAACAAATTTATCATGATAATTTTTGAAATACTGAATTACTTTGAACTAATGTTGGGCAATAAATTTATCATACAAATATCTTGGATGATTTTTCTGGGCATGTTGCTTCGCCATTTTGTTTCCAAGTTGCAGCCACTTAGACTGTCACTTGGAAACTTGTAATAAAAATAACTTTTGAAAAACTGCACTGATTCGAACCAAAGTTGACAGTGAAATTATGCTTCAGATTTCTTCGATGAGTTTGTTCGGCAATTGCTCCGTTATATTGTTTTCAAGTGGCAGCAACTTGAAAATTTGTTAGCATTATAACTTTTGAAATATTTAATCAATTCAAACAAAATTCAAAAATGAATTTATCATTAAAATATTTATGATTTTAGTGGACAACTTTCTCCGCAACTTTCTCTTCAATTTGCGTGCACTTGAATGATGCCACGTGAGACTTTGTTATCGCGATAACTTTTGAAATACTGAATTCATTCGAACCAATGTTGGACAGAGGTCTTATCTTACAAATACCTTGGATAAGTTCACTGAGCAACATGATCCGTCATTTTGATCCAAGTGGCAAACATTAATCTTTCAGCACGATGACTTTTGAGATTATGAATTAATGCGAACTAAATTTGTTCAGTAAACTTATCTCACAAGGGCATTTGATATATTTGTTTGCCAACTTGGCCTGTCAATTTGTTTCTCAGTACCGGCCACCTGAAAATTTTAAATTCACATAAAAAAGTTATTTATATGGCGGTATGAATGGCGGTACTTGATATGGAAAAAGAAATCAACCTACCCTTCCGAATGTTCCGGAAGGACTTATTTATAAATTTAAATGAATGAAAACCACTGGTGCAAGATCGCACGAGCCGCCTGTGCTAGAGAGAAAACGAAAAGCTCTCTTGGGCTCTTTTTACACCAGATTATGGTACAGTTTCTATAATAAAATCACCAACGTACTATTTTATTTAGGTAATTTACATAAAATAGACAATTGACCAAGAGGAGCAAGTATTATGTATGCGTCAAAAATCGAAGTAGAATCGAATTTCTCAAGAAAACGTGATACACATTTTTCGTCTTTTTTTTTTTTTTTTTTTTTTTTTTTAATCAGCACCAAAAATGCATAAATTTCAGCATAAAATAAAAAATATATATACATTAGTAAATGAATTTATATTTTACTATCAGCACACAATATAAAAAGAACTACCTTTCTTTCGTTAACAGGAAATAGGAGGATGGTGGCAAGATCAGAACTTTATCAGAAATTTACAATGTGCTCGCGCCGCAATAATTTGAAATCTAGGTTAAATCCCAGATATTCATAAGAAGTTTTGAAGCCTGGCATTAATATCTGATGACACTGCAATGATATACAGAAGTACACAACCGAACACTGTTTTCAAAAAATTCCAAAACTACCTTCATTCGTATGATATTTCGCTTAAGAAATGGAAATTAAAAATAGCAGTTTTAAAGGGGCTGCCATTTTCTTCCTTAGTAAATCTTATATTCAACACACAAATTTTCTTCTTATTCATGGACGAGGCATTCACCTCGATAAATTCTCTCACTTTCCACTCACCCTTTTCCACTTTTGGCTTAGAACAGCCGCCAGTCTGCTAAGAAGAAATAGTTATTGTATAACGCCATGATTCGATCTATCATGACCTACGGATCCGTAGTTTATGGGTCAGACTCATAGCCAGCGCTTGAAAGATTTCAAGTATTCCGAAATAAGCAATTGCATAGGTAAGTTAAGCCTTTTCACTCTGTTCGAAATGATGTCATTCATAAAAACCTGAAGATTCATTTATTCTGAAATTAGGAAACTTACGTTTAAGTTTCCCAAACGGTTAAGTTACCCCAAATGTTCAGAATCTTGTGCACGCTATCAGTGCATATATACGTTCCTCATTTGAGCAAGGCCATAAAGCGTTCTCTCATGATCCAGTTCAGAAAGACAGGTTTGTTCCCATCGTCAAATAAAGCACAATACTTCTGACGTTACCCAACACAAAATTCTAATTCTAAATTTTATTTTATTCCGTAGATGAATATACTTATTCATCAGGGTGTTACAGTCGAAATTTTTTTTCCATGACTCTTTCACCAGTATATTCATACCATATATTTTTTAGTAAATTTATCGTGCGAACTTACTACTAAAATTTCCGAAAGAAAAATACTGGAGAAAGTATCAGCTAAAAATTTTCGACTGTCGACACCTTGTTCCTCTATATCTGGCTACCCCGCCCACCGACATCCACAGCATACTGAGTTTTATTACATTCACGATTAGTCAAATTCCCTACCTCTTACCATATTAGCTGGGAATTCTCATTTTATGTGTATGTTTTTCATCCTATCTATATCAATTATATAATTTTTATATAGTTAAATTTTAAATATTCTGATTAACAGTTGCTTAGGACTCGTATATACTTCTTCGCCTTTTATTGTATTCTAAATTGTATCATATTTTAGTACTAGGAAAACTTGGATAGCACACAATCCTTTACTCATGTGCCCGAAAAGTTGAAGTTGCCTTTTTCATGGCAGAACTGTGTCAGTCAGACCAAGCACCGGCAGGTACAAGATGAGAGTTATTAAAATACAAATTGTTAAATTTAGTACTCATTTTAGACTTAACTGTTAAAATATGCCATCGTCTACTCATTAGCTGTTAGGTAGTTTTCATCCTCCCCCTTCCTTTCTCCTCCTGTAATGCAGACAATTCCGTCATACAATCACGCCGCAGTAATTCGGAACTCACTTATCTGCACCATATTTGACCACACAAGTTACTCTTCAAAATCAAATATCTTACGTTGTAAGTAAGCGGTATTTTTGACAATCGTAGGTATTCCTCGCTACATGATAATGATGACGATCTTTCGTTTTAAAAAAAATGTAAATGAAATAAATAAATAGATAAAAACTGAGATGCGTTAGCGCAATGCGATGTACTTTAAAATTTTCAACTAAGAGTATAGGAATAAATGTAAATAAACAAAAAATAAGAAGTTTCTACATAAAATAATGTTTTTACACGCAGTGAGTTAGCTCAGTGAGTGTTCATTAATTTTATTTCGAAACAAGGTACCTACTCGATGCTTTTACTACATCAGGCATTGGTTTGACCACAACAAAATACCAATGAGAAAAAAAAAAATTTAAGGAATTAATAATATTTAGTAAATAAATAAATAAATAATAAAATCTGAGACACTGTATAAAATTTTGTTACTAAGCAGAAAACTCTTCAGAAAACATATTTTTTTTCTTTGTGGGTTACAAGGCGGTGATTATTTTTAGCTAGAAAAGGGTTGGTAACACCAGCAGTTACACAACTATTTAAAAGATTTTTTTTTTTAAATATATATATAGAGATAGATAGATAGATAGATAGATAGATAGATTGCAGAAAATTAATAATAACATTAATTAATGAAAATTGTGATGTCACATCTACGATTGCAGGCCACCTCCTGTCATTCAAGTACTGCAGTTTAAATGGAAATTTTCTTTTAATAATTACAGAAGATAAATAAATAATGTTACTAAATGAAAATAGTGGTGTCTGAATTAATAATACTAATAATAGTGTAGCTTGCTTACCACCCCATTTCAATAAAGCACCGCAGTTTACATGGAATTTTTAGAGAAATAGTCCAATAATAATATGCTAATGAAATTAACTCAGTGCAGAACGTAAAATACTTATACAAAGTACTGTACCACACATGCAATTGCCTTATAACACGAAATTTTCAAAGAACAATGCAGTTATAAAATTCATTTTTTTTTTTTTTTGTGAAGATAGGTAAATTAACTTGTTCATTTCAAAACATTAATTAAAAAAACATATATTAAATAGTACTCAGGCGTTTTCTCTTTCTTTCATAAAGATAATATAATTATGTAGCTTAAAATATGTGTATTACTTCCAATCTGATATTTCACAAGACTTTCTCGATATATTAAATCACATTCATTTCACTTAAAATTTAAAAACAAAATAGCACTAATGTATATATATATATATATATATATATATATATTTAAACTGACATTTTATATCTTTTATTTATTTATGTATTTATTCAACAAGCAAAATAAAATGGAATGGTATTTCATAAATTCAATAACAAATAAAATTTCACGTTTTATGTAGCCTCGATTATATTAAAAATTTAAAACTAAAATATTATGCAACGTTTTACATATTTTAATGTTTTATTTATAATAAGCTAAAAGATTTTTTTCTTTCCATTCTAGAGAAAATAAACTTTATTTGGAATATTTAAAGAATAAATCTCTAAAAGCACGTGTTAACTTTATACATGTAAATTTAAAGTAAAATATTTAATATTTATACAAGAAAAAATGTAATGAAGCCTGGAAAATTATATAATAAATGTTTATAAAATAAAATATATATCTACAGTATTAGTAAAGGGTAATAATAAACTAGAAGAAAAAGTAACAAACTTTTTTGTTTGATATTTTATTTAAAATAGTAAACAGATACTTAAGCATACTTAAAATAAAACAATATTTAATTTCATTTTATAACAATGTTCTAATGTTGTTCGTATTTTTTTTTTATAGTTATCAAAATATAACGTTTTGATATTTTAAGACAGTGTTACTTTATTAAAAACAAAATTTTCTAAATAATATTAATGCAATGCTTTCGTTACACAAAATGAAAGATAAAATTAACTACATCAAATTCTTTTCAAAATACCTAACAAAAATATCACGAAGCATAAGAATTATATTCTGTAAATAAAAGTTTAATTAAGGAAAAGATGTAAAGTCATAATTCTAGTGACAAGCTTTACATGTTCCATTATTATTTTTTTTTTTCAATTTTATGTAGCTATATGAAAATAAAAGGTTTTATTGTTATTAGAATGTAACAAATCGTGTACAAATACTGAGCTGTAATAACAACGAATATCGTAGATAAAAAACAAAATTACTTACTAGTTTTGCATTTTAATGTTTAATTTAGTAAGAATAAAATTCATTCTAAAATTCCGACATGAATATTTTATAGACCATGTCGTGTATTTTATTTTCTTTGTTGAATTACATGTCGCAGATATTAAAAGACAATTAACCCATTTCTTACCATGATCCCCATTTGGGGATCATAGATAATTTTAATGTTCTTCACTCTAATTTCAGATTTTTCGCTTATTTTTAAAGTTGTATATTCACACTAAAGTCTACTCTTAATATATATAGCGAAAATTTTATGAGTTGCTGAAAAAAAACTATATATATATAACTTTCTTTAAAAGAATCGTTCGTAAATTACATATTTTTAGATGTATCAGTTTACTAAGATAATATCTGATACTTTATATTGAAATAATTATTTTTTTCTTATAGAGAATATGCCTGCATGTGTTCTAAATAATATGACATGAAAAATGTTCAAATTGTTTTTATTATAATTTGACCACAGCGAAAATACAGTGATCCCCATTTGGGGCTCACGGGTATTGTGATGTAAAAAAATTTCCTATTTACATTGAAATAGAACTTACCTTTTTCTTAAGATATTTGGAAAATGTCTCTAGAAATTTCATAAAGGGCGTTTCCTTGAAAAATGTGAAATGTGTGAGTTACAATAATACAAAAGAAACAGGAAGAGATAGGGCCGGAAGGGGAAGAAGGGGAGGGAACAATAAGCAGGTGTTGGCATTGTGAATCCTCAAAGCTATTTCCCCATCAAAGAGTAAAATGGAGACACTAACAATAACTGATAAGCAGAAAAGGGGGGGGGGGGAGAAAAAGGATTTTTGTACAGGTGTTCTGAATTATACATGTTCTTAGTTGTTGGTGTGAATTCTCTTCACACATGTTTTTTTCAGTGTTGTTACAGAGTCTTTTCTGCTTTGAATTACCTTGCAATACGTAGTACGATTTTCATAAATACATAATAACTGTACTATTCTCATTTGTATTTATACAAATATTTGTTATTTATATTATATTTGGATGATCATGAGTTGCAAAAAATTTTCAACTCTAAGAGAGCTTGAAGAATATTGGGACAATAACCTTGATTTGACAGATGATGAAGATATTGATGGTACTATTGATATAGTTGAATTACCACCAGATACAGCGGATGCTGTTTCTGATATGGAAGATATAGATGAAAACGAATTAGAGGATACCATACCAAATGATGTTCCAGGTTCCTTAGAAATACATGGCGGGAAGTGTAATGAAGAAGTTGCGATTCCAAGAAAAAAGAAATCTAAAACAGAAAAACCTGCATCGAAATGGATTAGAAAACACGCATCATTCAATAATTCTAGTTATGGAGAAGAAGAATGCAAGAAGCGTGAAATGAATATGATTGAAAAAGTAAAAGGTAAAACACCAGTAGAAATTTTTGAAATGTTCTTTACAAATGAACTGGTAAATCATATCGTAAAAGAAAGCATATCTTATGCTGCTCAAAATAATCGTCACGAATTTACACTCTCTCAAGACTGTTTGAAAAATTTTTTAGGAATCTTACTGTTAACTGGATATCACTCCTTACCTCAAGAGAAAATGTATTGGTCAGAAGAAGAAGACATAAATGTAGCAGTTGTGCGAAAATGCATGCCGAAAAACCGTTATATGGAAATAAAGAGAAACCTACATTTTAGTGACAATACAAACATACCAATGATAAATGGAACTAAAGACAGATTATTTAAAATACGACCAATTATTGATGAGCTAAATAAAAATTTTATGCAGTTTGGAGTATTTTCGCATAATATTTGTATTGATGAGCAAATGGTGCGTTATTATGGACATCATTTTTTGAAACAATTTATTAGAGGCAAACCCATCCGCTTTGGATTCAAGCAATGGGCAATGTGTTGTGGTGTGACAGGATATTGCTATAATGCCGAAGTCTATGAAGGTAAGATAAGTAACAATTCAGAAACGAATACGAATGGATTAGGAATGTCTGTAATACTGAATAAAATAGCAATCATTGATAAACCAGAAGAACATTGCTTTTATTTTGATAATTTTTTCACAAGCTTTGATTTGATGAAAAATTTAAAAGAGAGAAATATATCTGCCACAGGAACGGTGAGATATAACAGGATGAATAATTGCTCTATAAAACCAGATAAAGAAATGAAAAAGGAATTTCGAGGGTCTTTCGATTATAGATATGATGAATTGAATGGAATATTTGGACTTGTTTGGAAAGACAACAGTTGTGTTAGAATGTTATCTAATCATTTAGAAATACTACCATTAGAACGTGTGTCAAGATGGTCTAGAACTGACAAAAAACAAATATCAATTCCACAGCCTAACGCCATAACAAACTATAATAAGAACATGGGTGGTGTTGACAAGCTTGATTGGAATATACAAAAGTACAGAATAAGAATCAGGGGCAAAAAATGGTACTTTCCCATTTTTACTAATGCAGTGGATATGGCCCTTGTTAATGCTCATACTGTGTACAACATTGGTAATGAAAAAATGCCATTATTAAATTTCAGAAGAGAAGTTGCACGATTTTATTTGAATTTACATTCTCTTTCTGATCCAAAAAACAGTGGAAGGCCATCATATAGCATGGCTGCCGAGAAACGTGTACCAGAGAATGTGAGAAAAAGTATTGAAGGACATTATTTAGAAAGAACACTAAATGGAAAACAGAGAAAATGTGCAGTTTGCAAAAAAAATGTTCGGAAACAATGTGTAAAGTGTGATGTTGGATTACATGTAGAATGCGTTATTAAATGGCATTCATAAAAATGTTATGATTATTTTACATGCAATGTACCGTAATCCCCAAATGGGGATCGAGTTTTAAATCAATAAAAATCATATATTTATTTCCAGTATCATAAAATTTAATTAACCATGTCTGTTTACATGCTAAAAAGTAACAAAATTTAAAAAAAATAATTAAAAAAAAAATCTGGTACTTAATGGGTTAATTTTATATAATAGTAATTGGTATTGTTTTAAGTTTACACTATAACTTGGTCTTTTAAATATAGAAATCGTTACACGCATTTATTTAAAGTGACGAAGACAATTATTTGTCATAAGATTAATAACTGTTAAATAGTTGTTCCATTCGTATTTAAAATAAAATATTGTTTTATAAAATATCTTAAATATTTCAAAACTTATTAGTAATTTAGTAATTTTTTTTTTCCGATACTACTGTTTTAAAACTAAAATAAATCACATAAATGTATAATTACACTAAGCGACAAAAAAAAAAAAAAAAAAAAAAAAAAAAAAAAAAAAGCCGCACTTGGATATTTTCCTTTTTGCCTTCCACAACCGCCAATTTTATCGTTTAAAAAGCAAATTTTCGAACAGATTTTATTATGTTATCATCCACATACACTTTAGCTTTGAGTCCAGTGTTAAAAACAAAATGCAATTGTCGGGAAAATTGTAATTTTTGAAATTATTTCAAAAATGGTAAGAATAAGGCAGTTAACGATGCCACAAAAAGTACTATTTTTTGAATTAAAATCAAAAAATATTTTAATACGTGAGATGGCAAAATAATTAAACGTTAACGAAATATTGGTGAAAGGGTTTTTAGCAAGATATAAAATATTTTGGCCGTTTAAACTGGAAATTTGGTTTTAGGCGGCTATGTTGCTCATCCAAGCGAGATGACCGTAAGTTAAAAAGCCATTGCTTATAAAATCGGTTTGTATTACATTTAGAACGTAAAAGAGATTCAGAAAAAGTGTTTAGAAGCATAATTTCTTTAACTACAGTACAGCAACTATTAAACAAAGCACGTTTAAATGAGAGAAAATTTGAAAAAATTCCATTCTCAGTGAATAGAATTAGGAAAGCAAGAGCTCAGATGGCTGAAAAAATAAAAAAAAATGATTAATTAATTATTGGGCTGAATTGGTTCTCTTATGTGAGTCAAGTTTAGATTATTTCGAGCTAAAGAAAACAAGCAGATCTGATTGCGAAAATGTGACTGACTTAATGAAAATCGCACTTTTAAGACAGTGACGCATTCTCCGTACATTATGGTACGGATGTGCATTATTTTTCAAACAGTTGGGCAAATTTTTATGCTCAAGAGATCAATTAACTCGAAATAAAACACAATCTTCATAAAAGTGGTGACTGACCGATTATTTTGGAGGTACATTTCCGTAAGCAGCATATCACGACGAAAATGTACCTTACTACAAGGCGTCTGTGGTAAGTTTCTTCACTTCAGATTGTCAAAATTTCGTATCCATTCCCATGAGAACCTATTATTCTGTAAGTAATCATATCTTTTTTCACTTTAAGTTAAACGCCATAAAATATATAGTAGAATTTCTTCTTTACCAGACATGGAAATAGTCCTAATCGCGATCCGCTCGAAAATGTTTCGTCTATAAAAAGGCGGGGGAGAGGGGAGAGGATTCGAAATTTGCAGCCCATAACACTGCCAGAACTAGAAAAAATTATTTGTGATATTTGGCACATTGAAATTTCTCATATTTATATTAAAACACTGTATAAAACTATGCCATTGCGCACTAAAGCAGTAATACCATATAAAGGTGGAATTAACCAAATGCAGAATACATATTTTTAATAAAAATTGCTTAGATCTAACAAATAAATAGTTTTATTTCATATATTAAAATATAACTTGTTTATTCCATATAATAAATAATAATAGAATACGAAGTGTATGGTTATTGCATTATGTTCAAAAAGAAAGTTTTATTCAGATTTTTAAAAAGTACTTTCTAAAGTGCAATAAAGCGAATTATTAAATCGAAAATGTACATAGGTATCATTTCATCACATTGGTATTATGCAAACAAAACAGTTTTATTTGTTTCAAACATTAATTTTAAAGTTATTGCAAATAGAAAATGTAGAAGTCATTTTTTCTGCAGTGCGGCTTTTTTTTTTTTTGTCGTTTAGTGTATGCTGAAAATGTTAAGCCATGTACACTTGAACACTTATCCGTATTCAGTAATTTATTATTAGTCCAAATTTACTAAATTAATGTTGTTCAATGAAATGATAACAATTCTTATTTCCTAAATAGTTTAAACATTACTTTCTGCAAAACTGCAAACTTTTATTCATTTTTATGCCGCTTTTACTTACTAGAAGTTTCTAATTTATACAGCTAGTGAGAATTATTGTATACGTTTATAAGAGTTTCATATTAATGTTTAGTGGTAATCAAAAAACGTAATTTTTTGCAACTATGGTTTGTGTTTCTAAAAATATATATCTCTAATAGTTCTGCAGTAATATATATATATATATATATATATATATATATATATATATATATATATATATATATATATATTAACAGTGTACATAACGTAGTTCTCGGTTTTCTATAAATACATTCAAAAAGCGGCTACATCCGAAATTTTCGTATGTTTTCAAGAGTATAAGGAAGAAATTTATTTCTCCAAATTATTTAACACTTTCGCGACCGATGACGTAGATTCACGTCATTTAAAAATCTGTAACTCCTCCAATGGGCGTTTCCTTCGCGATTTGTATGTTACTTATTTCTTAAGAATATACCAAGTATTCAAATATGACAGTCAAATATAATAGGGATACAAATATTTTGATTAGGAAGAATATAATTATAAGGTATATCCATTTGTAATATAAATGTGAATATAGAAAACAGGCGGACCTTATTGTCAAAAAGACAAAAACATGCGGTCGCGAATGTGTTAAGAAGAAGAAAAGTTCTAACGCTATTTACATAATAGGGTACATACATTTATCATATTATTTTTGTTTCCTTGTACAAAATAAATGTAAATAGCCTGAAAAGTGATTTGCGGATTAAAATTGAGATATTTTAACTCGCATTATTCAAAAACGTTTGGTCGCAGAATGTTAAAAACTTATATTTAAATATATATATATATTATTTAGCTGTATAGTTAACATTTAGGTCTTGATATAATATTTCATTTTAAAGGTATCCGCGCTTTTACAAATGTTTTCGTAACATGCACGCCTGTATGTATATGTATCTAATGTATATCGGATAATTTAAAAAGAGTTCTTCATAAAATATCGCAAATTCGTATATAGATGTGTCTAAGATATAGTTATGAATCTTCATTTTGTTTTATTTTATTTCCTATTATTGTTATTTCATTATCAAATCCGGAGATATTTAAAAAAAGAAAAATACTCTTAAAGATTGGCCATTTTTTGACCTCACTTTTATTATTATTATTATTATTATTATCATTTCATCGGTATAAGGCTCCGTAATATAATTTTTGAAAATGATAAAAATCCTCACAAATGTTATAGCTGTTACTGGAGATGAAATATATATTTAGTATTTAATTTATTATAAAACATTTAATATTTAATGTATGTATTTTAAATATTTAATATGTTTAAAAGCACGAGAAAATAACAGGTTTTGTATGAGTTTTAATAAATGTCGCTTTGGCGACAAAAGTAGCGACAATCTTCGCAAGTTGGCGATATCGACGATTGAATTTGACGAATATTTATAGCTTAAAGGGTTACACTTTTGAAAACACTAAAACGGAGTTTAATAGCTTCTTTTTACTTATCTAATGAAACTTCAAGAAACATCGCAGTTGAAAATATTATTTAAAAATATATGTATATTTGCAAATTAACTTGTTTACGTCAAAACGTTTATTGAAAAGTGTATATTAAATGGTACCTACAGGTTTGTTTGTTTTTCCCCTCTAATTTAATAATGACACTTTCATTATTTTACTTAAAATATGTACATTATTTTAAACTTGATATTTCGCAACAGACGCATTCGAATTATTAAAAAACATTAATTTCATTAAAAAAAAAATAAATAAAAAACAGCAATAATATATATGTTTAGAAACTTATTTTCCATATTTTTAATTTGTCAACAAGAAAAATAAAACAAATTGTTTAAGAAAACGGAAGTATTGTTCAATAAAATTGATAACAAATACAAATGCATTTTATTTATTTCCAATTAAATTAAAAATTTTAAACTGAAATATTATTCCACACATAACATCATTTAATATTTTATCCTTGATAATTTTTGAATTTGATTTTTTTTTTCTTTTCTTTTTAGAGAAAAGAAAAAATGTTTGGAACATTTAATAAATAAATCTTTAAAGGCATGTGTTAACATTATATATGCAGTTTTAAAATAAAATATTTAATATTTATACAAGAAACAACGTAATGCAGCCGAAGAATTTTTATAAAATATATTTATTAAAAAATATACATATATCTTTTAATAAACACACTAGCAAGAAGAAAAAGTTACGAACTACAAATTTATATTTTATTTAAAAAGTTAACATGAGCATAAATACAATTTGTACATAAATGTCTAACAATAGAAAAAAAAAACTCATATTCTAGTAACACGCTTTATAAGTTGTATCATTTTACTCATAGTAAATTGTTCCAAGTATATGCAGCTATATGAAAATAAAAGCATTCATTGTTCTGAGAATGTAACAAATGGAACACAAATGCCGAGTTTTAATAAAAGTGAAATTCACAGACATAAAACAAAATTGCTTACTAGTTTTGTATTTTAATGTTTAATTTTTGTCGTGAATACAAATTGTTCTAAAACTCCAATTAAGTGTAAACGTTTTAACTTTAAACTTACACTTTGTATTTTATTTAAATATAAAAATTGTTCCATGAAATTTTTTAATATAAAGGAGGAATTTGTATGTCACAATAGTAATAAATGTTGATTTGATCTATTCTTAGGTATTTAAGCTATAAACTGTTTTACAAAGTACATGTTAATTATAATTAAAATTACGATTTCAAAACGCTGTAACTTTAAAACTACCTGTCAGAGTCATTTGATATTTAACTAGAACAATCTTGAGTCAATGGAATTTCATTTTGCGAAGGAAAAATGTAATTCCAAGTTGTGTCTATAGATGGCACTGTCAGGATAATATCACAGGATAAACCTAAATGGATTTATTAAACACAGGAATGTTGTTAGCAATAGAGTAGCATCGCAGGCAACAATAGATTTCAAGGGTTTACGACAATTTTTTTTTAGCAAAAGAAAAAGAATACAAGTTTACAGAGGAAATAGGGATAGTGATAAGAGAGAGAAAAAGAGGATCTTCATGAAATAAACATCTTACAGGTGATCAACGGAATGATTTGGAACTATTTTTTTTTCTTGGCTAAACAAAATTCCATAGCCACATAATGTTCCAAACTTACATTTAAGAGTTTATATTTATATAACATGTATCTGTACACCACAAATTTAGGTCACAGTATTTCGCTGAATTGGCAACAGCCTAATACAGTCATTTTGGTTAAATAGATAACGTTAAATAGATTTGGTTAAATAGAGTAAACTATAAAATTACTATAGTAATACTGTATTGCACTGTTAGTCTAAATAGATAACAGCGCATATGTAATATATACAGAAAAATAGAGGTGTTCCAAAAGTCCCACTCCACCCTCCTAACTGGAAAATGAGTCGTAATTGTGAAAAATGGAGAAGCACATATATAATGAATTTGAGAGGGACCTCTTTTGGTGAAAAAAAATTGGGCCTAGGTGGTTAAAGGTGCTGCTAGGAAGGGCAACTTTGGAATTTCAAATGGGAAGGTATGTCTTGTGATACATCTCTGGAAGCGTTTCTTCAAAACAATGAACATTATATAAGTAGTTTTGCCTTACGATGATTATTAAAGGAGTTGCATTAGTTTTTAGACTTTTGAAATGTGGTTTTTATACTTATGTATCCCCTTTAATAATCATTGCAGGGCAAAACTATCTATATCAAATTCATTGTCTTGAAGAGACGATTCCAGGGATGTATCACAAGACATACTTTGTCCATTAAAGTTTGGACCTGAGCAAGGGTGTGTGGTAGGAGTGCCTCTCGGGAGGACTACTTTAAAATTTCAAACAGGAAAGTTTGCCTTGTGATAGATCCCTGGAAACATTTTTTCAAGACAATGAATGTGATATAACTAGTTTTGTCCTGCAATGATTACTAAAGGGGATACATAAGTATAAAACACGCATTTCAAGAGTCTAAAAACTAATGTATCTCCCTTAATAATCATCGTAGGGCAAAATTGTTTATATATAATTCATTGTTTTGAAGAGACGTTTCCAGGGATTTATCACAAGTTATACCTTCCCTTTTGAAATTTTAAAGTTGCCATCCCTAGCAGCCCCCCTAGCTCCCCTAGGCCCAAATTTTATCACTAAAAGAGGTTTCTCTCGAATTCATTAAACACGTGTTTCGCAATTTTTCCCAATTCCTCGAGTCGGTTGAGGGGTGTGGGACTTTTGTAACACCCTGTAGTGAAGTCTGTGCTGTGATGCTAGTCCCGTAATCGAACGATGAATTTTTTATCAGTGTAGAAAGAAAAAAAAAATAGACCAACAAATCAAATGTAACCAAACCCACTATTTTTCTCAAAATTTTATAAAAGATGGCTGTTTGCACTAAAGCGAACTCCATTGACATCTGAGTTGTAGGTATGTCAACAAAAAAATCATACAATAAACTATTTACTATTGTTCCTGAAGAAGCAAAATTCGTCATCTGCATGGTATACTCGTTATTTTGGTAACTCTTGCTAGTCGAGAAATATATTAGTGATATTCTTTCGGAAATATCCGTCGGAATGAGCTTATTCATTGACTAGGACCTGGTCACTTATTCACAAAGGAAAAAAAAAAAACGTAAAACACATGCAATTGTCCTTTTCCCTAAAATTATGCATAATTTAAGTAATTGGACAAGGAAAGTTGTATAGTATCCACATCTGATTACTTTTTTGTATTTCTGGTTTGAAATTATTTCCAAATGCTTATTTATTTATTTTATTTTATTTTATTTTATTTTATTTTTCGAAAGTTGTGCGATATTTTAATAGAAAATAGCTAACCTTTCATCATGTACAACAGTTTGTAATGCGCTAACTGAATTTTTTGTACCAGAATTTTATTTGCTTTATTATTATTGTTATTAGTATTAATAATAATAATTAGAAAGGTTTTTGCAAATTTTATTCACAAATTTCGATTATTGTTTGCTTTAACTTAGAGATTATCAGATAGGGTACTCACGTATACACTATATGAATCAAACTGATATCTCAGTGGCAACGGCCACTTTGCCTTGTTTTCATTGCATATATATTTTATTGACACAAGTTAAGCTTTGTTATTGGTTTTCAAGCTTGAACTTTAAACGCAACTTATTTTTAAAAAGCGATTACTAGATATTGAACAAATACTCACCGAAAACATATATGAACCAAAGAAATGTTATATTTTTAGTGCTTTATGTTTAATTTTGAATAAAAATACACTTAAAGTAAAGTTTTAAACATTTTGAAAATAAATATTATTTTTATGAAAAATCTCTAAAACTTTTGAATATACTTTTATACAAACAAAATATTTAGAAATTAACTAAAAGAAAGAACTTCATCTACGAATCTACAAATTTTCTGGCAATCCTAAAGTCAATTTATGATTAAGAATGCTATTCATATACAGATCTACAACATCTACTACATATTAAATATTTTAATATCTCTGTGTTGCTTCTATAGAATCTATTATTACTCTGGTTTGAATTTTCGCTTCGAGTTTTAGCCAATGAGCCTGGTAATGTATGCCTTAACTCGTGTTAAAACAAGAATAATAACATTCAAAAAGAATACGCAATGCAGATCAAATATAATCTTTTATTTCGTGTACATGCATTAAAATATTTTTCTAAATACAAAACCTATCTCGTATTTGTAATAGGACTAAATAAAAATGTTAAAAGTACCATATTTGTCATTATCTATACATAAAGAAGCAAATGAAGTAAAAATAATTCAATTCAATATAAAGCTTATCTATGGGGGTATATAAAGGGCTCATAAAAATCCACTTTTATCTTACAATCATCTTTAAACTTTAAGCACATTGACTCTAAATTTGTATTACTTAATTAAAGGTCCATTTTATTTTGAGATAATTGGTTCATTACTTTTGAAAATAATCGATGAAATGAAAAGCGTAATGAGTCCTAATTTAAACAGAGTTATCTAATAAGTTTAAAATCAGTTAATTTCTATAGCGTCATTAACATTCTATTCGTTTGAAGGAAAAAAAAAACCGTTGATTTTTTTTTTTTTTTTTTTAATGTAAACTTCTAGTAGGAGGAAATTAATAATAAACTGTACTGTAATTAAAAGGAATTTCATAATTACATTTCCCTTCTTTATATGTAAATATAATACCTGTATTGGGAGGACATTTAAAATTCTATTATAAGTAATTAATGATACAAAATTTATTTTAGTTTATAAATATAATTAATTTTACTATAATGATGATTTAATTATATGGTCAATATTTCCAAGTTCATTATTATTATTATTATTATTATTATTTAAATGCATATTAATAATATTTTAAAAATGTGTACTTTTCGAGAATCCAGGTTCATTTAAATAAATAATTGAATAATAAGTATATTTTAGACGAACATAAAAATTTCTTAAAAAAGTGTCGCTTTTTTAAAAATTCTGTATGTATATATGTTATATATTAGCAGCGGATACATATATAATGTTATGACATTATACTAAATAGGGTTTTTTTCTGAATTGAAAGGTAATTTTATTAATTTAATTTAAAATAGATATTAGCTTTTTGATGTTTTTATATAGAAATGTTTTACAAAAGCAAAATGTTTTGAAAGAGAGAAAATTAGTCATTTTACAAAGAAATAGTCGATATAATACGTAGGAATATTGTACAACAAACAATATTGAAGGTGATTTTTAACATTCTTGAGTAAATTCTAGCACTTAATCAAACAAAGACTAAAACTTTAATAACATTAGTGGTCACTAAATGTCTTAAGCAGTTTCTAGAAGATTATGAAATATTTTGTTATAATGAAATAACATAGAACTGCATATTTTATACTTGTACTAAAATAAATAAATGAAGTTCTGGTTTAGAGATTCATTTTTGTTATGCATGTTGAAAGAAAAAAAAAAGAGAGAGAGAGTGAGGAGTTTGAATTACATGTGTTGCGAAATGTATATATATATATATATATTATGCAATGTTTATAATAATCTATCAATAAAATATTAATATTTTACATTAACATCAGTATCTAGTTTAGGATACATAAGCGCACACACTAGATATTTTTGTATTTCTCATGTAGAAAAAGAAATAAAATAAAGAAAACAAAAATGAAATAAGCAGTGTAGCATTATGAAAAAAAAAAAATAAATAAATAAATAAATATTTAGTAATCACCAGGAGTAAATTTAGCATAGAATGGAATAAAGTTGCATTAGATTTCATTCATTATATTGCAGTTGTGACGATCCGTCTTTGTTACACTAGCCAGATATTAGTTTTAATGTAAGTTATAAACTTCGGCTTCAACATATCTTTAGATAAAAAAGGGAAATCAGTAACAATTTATTTTTAAACAAAATAAGTAAATAATACTTTTGATTTTTTTTTTTTTTTTTTTTTTTTTTTTTTTTTTTTTTTATGAATGCATAAAAAAAATAAAATGAACAATATAAATCCTGAGAAAACTTGACACTTTTTTTTTAAGTATATCTTGATATTCCAAATACATCCAAACTAAGTTTCGAGATGTTCGGAGATTTATATATTATGAATGTTTTGACTGTAATCGTATTGCTTTAAATCCCATTAAAAAATTATAATAATTTGGTGCTTATTTATTTAATTAATTACTTATTTATTTCAGAATGTTAATAGGTTCAAAATGACAAATCTTTAGGTACCAAAGTAGCCTGTTCGGTATAGCATCGAACTCGTAGTTCAAAATTTGCGGTTTCGATATTCGAGTCTGCTAAAAACTGTCGTGTACGTTAATGGTGGCTCGAACACGTAAAATCTGTTGTGGATAAATTGTCCTTCATGTTCTCATATAATAACTCTGGGGTTCACGGAAGAAGGGATGCCATTCAGTCTGTCGAGCAACAAAATTGTTATGGTATGTAAGAGTATGCATCTGGTGCACACTCAAGGTCAGTCACAGACCGTCAGCAATTGCAAAGCACCAGCGCGATGCAAGACACACTCAACCTCAAATTTAAACAGAAAATTGGCGAAACTTACCTACACACGTATATATATATATATATATATATATAGATAGATAGATAGATAGATAGATAGATAGATAGATGCAGATACAGATAAAATTTCATTCCTGGGCGTTAACATAAAGCGAAATAAAGATAAATGGCATATTGGTTTATACGATGAAAGGAAAGATTTTGATTTTAAAGTAAACAGTCTCACCAATTGGTTTTCAAATAATAGTAGAAAAGTTTTGAAAAATATCATGTTCGCACAGTTAAAAAGAATTCGCACTATTTGCAATAATGATGATGATTTAAAATATGCTCTAGAAGATTTAAGAAAAACTTTGCAAGTTAACTGTTACCCGTCTCATTTTTTAACCGAGTGTTTCCAATTTTTCCTCATTCGGTTTGTTTTAGTTCCTAAATTAAGGACGATATTTAAGTAACGATGAGCAGCCCCGTCGGCCGAAGAGAGTTAGTTTATCAGGTAGGTGGTTTCATTTTATTGTATTTCATTTTAATGTATTTTGTAATTTCTTGTATATTTCATATATATTAATTTGTTGTAATTGTACTACTTTTGTAATTTTGGTAATTTTATAATTGTTTTGGATTTTTTAAATTATATGTATGTCAGATTTCTTTTCAGTTAATGGTGGTTTTTTGTTTGGTCAGAATTTGATGCTAAGGATAGTTATTAGCTAATTGCTACTGTCCTTTCAGAAATTTATCTTTCACCCCTACACTGAGGGACCTCCCTGATGAAGACCTAAGGTTTTTTTGGGGTTTTATTTCATTTTATTCATTGATAATTTATTTTATCCATTGATAATCTATTTATATATATATATATACATATATATATACCAATTGACATTTTTATTTATTTATTTCCTGGAATTTCTTTATAATGCATTTATTAACCCATATTGGACCGCCGTCTTATTTATAGGACAGTTGAATTAAATGTCAATAATGTAAAAGAAACATTTAAAATCTGCAAAAAACTTGACATAAATTTTTTAGAAATAGACTAAATTAATTAAATTACTGTGAAAAATGGAATTTGAAAAAAATATTAATGCTGCAGAATAATAAAGAACTTCTTCTGCTAAATAGTGAGCATGTGCTAGTGAAAAATCCAAATGGTCGTCAAAGACTATGTCAACTGAAATCATGCAAAAAAAAACCTGTTACAATTTGCAACATGTGCAATGTTGGATGTAGAGATTGTTTTTTGGACTTCCATTCGTAAAAATCTTTACAATTTGCAAAATGCTCACTTTTGGACTGTGTAGAGACTGTTTTTTGGACTAACAAACAAAATAAAAAATTTTGTAAAATTATTATAATTTTTTCTTTTTTATATGTGTAAGTATCTTATACTGACCATGTTTTTAAAAAAATTACATTTTTCTAATGATTCGTTTAATGAGTGGTCCAATATGGGTTAAGTTTACAAACCTACAATGTTTCTGGTTTTTGAACCCGCTATATCTCTATTAGAATTTTTAGTTTATTCAATGTCTTTATTTCTACATTAAATATACTAAGGTAACCATTAAAGTTAGAGTATTAAAAAACCGTCACTCTTGGCAGACATCTAAGTATCATATTTAAAATAAATTACACAAGTTATTTTGTTGTTGTTGTTCTTGTTTTCTTGTTTTCTTTCTTTCTTTGTTTTTTTAGATATGGACCAGAAGCAGAATGTTTATTTTGAATCTTTACTTTATATATCAATATTTTATTTTATTTGTTTTTTCACCAAAACTAATCAACATTTTAGAAATTCGGTCGTTGATATGATAGAAGAAAATTCAATGAACATGTTAAAAGAAAATTTAAATTCTGAAAATTGTACAAGGTATTGTATTGTTCTTGCTATTATTATTACTATTATAATTACTATTATAATTACTATTATTATTATTATTATTTTGCGAACGAAAAATCCTATTATGTTAGTAAAAATATCTTCATTTATTTTGAATTCGTTTTCGTTTAAAAAAATAAAAAAAAATAAAAAAAACACTCAATAATAATAATAAAAAAAATATATACATTATTAGCTGCTTATACAACAACAACAGAAAAAAGTTTTGAAAAGCATCGGGTCCTCGAAAAAGCAAATGTTTAGTAAATGATCCTTTATAGTTGCTTTAATGAAGGAAAATAGTAAATGTACATTAAATATTTTTCTTATTGTAATAGTTCAGATAGTTTTTAAATGTTATGCTAGTTCCGCGACTGAAAGACAATTATATGAGGATTGGATAACAAAAAAATATACATTCAACATTTATTTTCCTTTAAAAAAATAATAATGTAAAACTGTAAAACTTTATTAAAAAATTGAGAGAGAGAGAGAGAGACAAGAAAAGCTAAAACATATTTAAATACTTATAAGAGGATTAATATTTAATAAAACTTTAAAAACTTTAAATTTTATTTAGAATTGGTACAGTAATTGATTGGTATATTAATTTCTCTTACACTGAAAATGTCTTTCTTATACTTTAGCTTATTTCTTATACTTTTTCTTAGACTTTAGCTATTATTCTTGCAAGTTAGATATATTCGTATATAATTACTTGACTGCTATCGATCATAAAAATATCATTTAGCGTAAATAAAGAAATAAAAAAGATAGTATGCAAAACTATAAATAAAAGAAGTTAAAGTACTAAGCTATTAAATTTAAAAATTTCACGCACCAAAAGTTTCAGTCTTTATATTTTGAAGTTCATTAAATGAAAATAACTTTGAGAAAAGAGATATAAAGTTCATTACTTCCTCCATCTAAAAAGATATAAATCTTCTTATCAATAATTGCGTTAGTAAGAAGAAAAATGTATGGTTGCATTTAATCGAATTTTCAGAAAAATCTAATAATCCTTCATTTCTAAGTATTGTGACTGAAACACTAGCACAAAATAATATTTTAAAATTTTGAGTTTAAAAATGAAGATAAATATAAAATGTAATCTTCTGGCTTTATAAAATTAAGAAGAATGCTGTTATATTTTTAAGAAGTTCCTTCACATATACTAATTTCAAAATGGCTTTTTTTATTATGTACTTAAAAGTTTACATAAATAATTTTCTAAATTACTTAAATTTATAAATATTTAATGCATCCCCCAAATAAATAAATAAATAAAATAAAAAATAAATCCAATTTCTGTTTAAATTATTTAAAAACAACAACAACAAAAAGATAGAATAGATATTACTACACATTTCCCTACATATAATAGAAGAGGTTGTGTGTGTGTATGTTGGTTGCTTAGTAGGCAGGCAGTTCATCGCAGAGCTACAGAATTTTACAGGGAGGTCATATTGACCTGTCCTGATTTTGATAAATTTTGATAAATTTTGATATATATATTTTTTTTTTTAATTTAAAACAATAAATTTCTGAAAGGATCGTCTCCAGAGATAAAAACGTAAAAGTACAAAGACTTACCGTGGTCCAACAACTTAGTTGGTTAGAGCGTTAGGCTATTAACACGAAGGCCCTGGGTTTGATACTCCAAGAGCTAATGTGTTGCTTTTTGCAGATAATTAATATAAAAGATTCCAGTTGATAAAATAATTACTTTCAGTATCTTTACAGTATCCTAAAACGCATGTACAATGAGAGAAAGAGACAAAGAACAAAGTTAAACCTATATGTGTGTTGGTCGCTTCTTAATCAAATAGCTGATAGCAAAGCTACAAAATTTTGCACGGAGGTCTGCTTTTAACTTCTCATGATGCACCTTGTATTTTAAAATTTTGATTAGTATTTTGTTTTTTAAGTAATTAATTTTTGTTTTTAATCTGGAATGGTTTCTGGTGCTGCAACCTATTATCATAGAGTGAAAATTATAATCTATCTGAAAATCATAATTCTTGAATATTAGCAGCGCCTCTTATCATCTAGTAAGCAACTAAACTGAAATGTCCAATTAAGGCGCAAATGCAAGTAGTGGTGAAAAATAATTCGCGGTTCAGTGGTATTCGAAATCTAAGAAAAAAAGAACAAAATCAAAATGCCTGATGCAAGAGAATGAAAAAGGAACAACGATGCATTATTTTTCTTGAAATTTAATGATTATAAGAAAATTAGAAATTCTATATACATTATATACAGAAAAAAATACTTAAAGTAACATAATTCCAAATCTAATAAACTCTCATAGTGAGAGATCGAAAACTTCCATCTTCGAGCGCAGTCGAAGCATCAAAATCTAAAATAAACTAAAACTTTTATTGGCTCTTGCCAAAATCTAAAACAAAAACATTTGAGTTCTTCTGTTTTCTTTCAGTGGCGACGCAGCGCCGTCTAAAGGTAATTAATTTTACTACAGTGGGGACCTTGAGCTGATATAGCGTAGGCTGGAAAGACGATGCGAAAGATGGACGTGAAGAGTGGTTTTTAAGCGATTTCAATGAAATTGTTTTTAGTTTTTATTTATAAGGCGATTTAAAATATAGTGATTAGTGTTTTTTATTTTTTAATTCATTAAAATAGGGCAGTTGCTAACAGCTGATAACAGCATGGCAACGTGGACAGCTTGTCCTCCGGCATTGGTTGACATGCGGCGTTGCCAATGTGCTATGATCTGTTTTCAACTGCCATTAGCTTACTGTTCTAAAAATGACTTCTATTCATTTTCACGTGGAGTGGATTGTCCTCCATCTATGTCACCCTGACGTCATATGAAACTTCCCTATATAGTGACTAACGAAGTATACACAGCTTGCTAGTAATATATAATTACTGTGGCACAACCCGTATGCTTATAACACTTAGATAATTGATTTTGCTGACTGCTTAAAGTACATAAAAGATATTAGTAATTAACAGGTTTTACACCATAAATGAAATGTTAGCAGCGTGAAAATGCTACAAAGGTTATGATTTAACGATAAGAAATTTTTAAAAGACAGGCAAAGGTATTGATATATATATATATATATATATATATATATATATATATATATATATATATATATCCTCTCTTATTAAGAAATATCAATGTGCATATGCAAAAATAGCTCAAATAATTCCATTTTAAAATATTACAAACACATCTTTTTACTTAATTATAAATTCCCGGAAATGTAAAACTGTAAAATGAAACAGGATTTTGATTAGGAATTTATTTCAAATTATCTCGAAATAAGATGAAGAGGCATATACGCTTGGTGAGATCATTTCACTTTTTTCTCTCCTCAAGGATCTATGAAACAATGAAACAGGGATCTATGTCGGAAACGTAACAAAACTACCAAGTGCTTAAAGAGAAATCCAAAATTGAATGTATAAAAGCAATTACGTTTGCAAAATATAGCAAGTTGTTCAATGTGTTAAGCTCTTTATTTCACCAAGATCTTTCCGTTGCGGCTGAAATATAAAGATCTTTTTGACATCGTCATATTTAACAATAAATATAAGGAATTTAAAGTATTTAGGCAACAACATGATTGGTACTTAAAGTAATTTAAAAATTAAGCTAATTGGACTAACAAAAAACAATATACAAAAGGAAAAAATATTATTATTATTGTTATTGTTATAGTTATTATTATGTTACTTCAAAATAAAGACACGATGGCAAAAATAACTAGTATGTGTTGTCCACTACATGTCTTTCTTGTATACTTTCCTAAACAAATTGACCCAGTAAAAACAATTTATTAAAATTATTAATTTATTAAAATATATCAATTTATAAACAATTAACTATTATATAATATATAATAGTTTAATATATATTATAATATATATTATATATAATATATATTATTGTTTATATAATTATCAATATAATTATATAAACAATTTATTAAAAATATATCACTAAATATTTAAAAAAAAGTCAATTTTATTCTCAATAATACAGGGGAAAAAATGTTAAAAAGGAAAAAAAAATCGATAGCTTTATTTTAAATTATTGTGAATAGGTGGTTCAACCGTTCATTTTAAGGGTATTGGCAAGCTCTTTTGAAACATACCCATCATGAAAATTTACTTACCTCGACGGGGGCGAGGCTCCTACATACGCATTTTTTTCCCAGTTGACTCTCTCTATTATAAGTAATTCTTTTAAATTCCATAATGTTTATTAAAAAATAATTCTCTTTATGCAAAAGTGTACAAAATTTTGTCCTATACCACCATGTTAAAAATTTACAAAACGCGGGATGGCAACGCAAGCTGCTCGACGAATTTTACTAAAAGTTGAAAAGCACTAATATATATCAATGTGTAACTACATATCAATTTGTATGAAATTCTGTAAAATAGTACCTTAGATACAGTCGCCACAATATTTTGTCACACACACATTTAAACACACAGACAGACATTTTCTAAAAGTGTGGAAATCGTGTTCTACAGATCTCAAAACGTGTAAATCCATCAAAATTCCGAGTTCTAAAATTTTTACGAATCCAATACTTTCTTCTATTGAATAAAAAAGACAGTAAAAATATGTGACATGGCAAATTCAACTAATAAGCTACCAACGTTGACTAAATAAATTTAGAGTTATAAATACCTAAATTTTCATTAAATTTTTTTCTCTAATTTATAATAAAATAAAATAAATATATAATATATAATAAAATAAAATAAAATTAATTTAATTATTAAAGTAAAATTAATCTATTTTCCAAATACATGTGAAAAGCAGAGAAAGGAATTTTATGAAATTTTCAAGAGATAAATTCAACGTCCATGTTTGGATTTACTGAGACATTTATGGATAATTTGACGCAATTGTCTCGTTTGGCCATACATGGATACAGCCTAGTAAGTAAGACCACAATTTAAAAACCAACGCAAATTCATATTAAATTTTAGTAAATAAATAAATAAATAAAACTACAATACATAATATTAGGCTGTTGCTCTTATAATTAATAAAGTATTTATTAAAGTAAATAAGGTTTTCTTAGTCTAAAAATTATTTAAAAAAAGAACAATCAATAAAAAAAAATTCGGAAAAAACCACCGAATGTGAGGCTCTAGATATATCAAATTTAATTATAAATAAAAGAGCTGAACTTCTAACTAGTTCACATATAAAACAATATTAATATTTTATGTTTCACAAAAAAACTAGTTTTTTAATTACTCTATAATCACTCAACATTACACTTAAATATACAATATAAATGAACTATCAAATATGAATAGATATTCCGTAATATATATATATATATATATATATAATGCATCAGCTTGTAAAATGGGAAGATGTTTGTTTATATCCCATTTGTTAAATAATTAATGAAAGAATAATAACACAACTTCATCACTTAATTTTTCACACTTCTTTTCAAAATATAACTTTTTGATGCTTTTCTGAATGTTTTAATACAAATATAACTTCCACATAAGCCAAAAAGCACTCTTGTAAGGCAAGTAATGAGCAAGTTATTGTTTACACTCTTATCTGTTATATTTGACAGAGTGATTCTATTAATAAATTTCACAATTTATAAGTAAACTTATATATATATATATAAAAGCTTGTAATATATAAATAAACTTATAGAAAGAAAATTAAAATGAAAAATAGAAACGCATTTAAATATGTGAGATTCATCCAGAAAATATAATATAATATATATATATATATATATATATATATATATATATATACGTGTGTGTGTGTGTGTAATTTTCTTGCTCAGATAATAAATATAGAGGCAGTTTTAAAATAAAAGATAATTAAAATATGAATAAAATGATATATATATATATATATATATATATATATATATGTGTGTGTGTGTGTGTGTACTCGCATATTATTTGAATGTATATTGGTTTTGGTAATATTTTACTTTATTTTATTTGTGAATAAACGCGCACGTATGCGTTTACATATGTACTTGCTTTGGTCTAATTAGGCTTAATACTTATTTTTAAAGTACTTCGTTTATAACTGCAAAAGCGCTTATAATAATATGTATTATTCATACCTTTTGATTCAATTTGCTAGTTTAATTTATTTTTTAACCTCTATTTTGAAATTTCTTATACTATTTAGTAATGAAAATTGAATGTTTATTATGCTAACTTTATTTTTGTCAATAATATTGTGAATATTCTCTATAATTATAATGAAAACTATTTAAACATGTAATGTATCTCCTGTGTGCAAACATTTACCCTGGTTTAAAATAAATTTTTGAGTGTACTTTGCATTAATATTGTATTTCTTGTATGTTAAATTTTATTAGGATTTACAATTCTTAACATTATACATTTGCATTTATATTCAAAGTCCTGCATTTGCGCATATAATTTGAATGTATTTTGACTTTTGTAACATAGTATTTTATTTTTTTTACATATTTACATTACTTACATAAACACATGCTTTTGTCCAATGAAACTTAATCCTTATTTTTAAACTGTATACACTCTGTTTATAGCAGCAAAAATCGTTTATAGAATTTGTATTAATTTTATCTTTTAGTTTTAATTAAATTTACTAATTTAATTTAATTTTTATCACCTAATTTAAAATTTCTTATACTATTTAGTAATGCAGATTGAATGTTTACATGCTATCTTTATTCTTGTCAATGATACTGTAAACATTCTCTATATTTGTTATGGAAAGTATTTGAATAGACAATGTACCTCCTGTGTGCTAAAATGTACCTTGGTTTGAAATTATTTTTTGTATGTAGTTGTCATTCACATTGCATCTCTTATATACTAAATTTTATAATGATTTACAAATCTCAACATTATGTATATATATATATATATATTTACATACATACATATAATGCTTAAATATGTTAATAAAACTCTACAGGCTTCAGGAAATATCATCGCAGTATTTTTAAACATATTTGCGCCGAATTTATACATGGAGAAGTATACAAGATTGTAATGTCACTTTTTGTGAATTGTGCATAAACTGATTTTTTTTTTTTTTTTTTTTTTTTTAAGAAAATGCTAAAATTATTTATTTATGTAAGTACATGAGCTTTTATTTATTTATTTATTTTATTTATTCATTTATTTATTTATTTATTTTTTTGATCAAAAGGTTTAATTTATACAATTACTTAAAACATGAATTATTTATATATAAATTATAATGTCTAATTTTGCAAGTATATCAGAATAAATATTTCCGAAAGTTTAATATATATACATATTTGTATTAATAAATATTAATTACAAAATTAAAACGAATTTTTTTTTAGATTACTTCTAGCAACTAATTAGTGTTTTAATGCAATTCAACCTTGCTTGTTGAGTTTTTTCCAACAATAACAACAGAAATACAAGTTAAAAAAGTAAAAAAAAAAAAAAAAAAAAAAAAAAAAAAAAATCATATAACTGCAATCAAATACTAGATGTAACAAACCCTCTCCTTGATATCCTCGTTATACTCGTGTAATATTACAACCGTTAAATACAATAGTTTCTTTGTCACCGTGAGTGTAAAGCAGGAGAAAAAGTATCCCTTAGCTAAGTGCATGTGATATAAAAAAACAGTGAAAGATAAAATTGTCATCAACATCTTATGTTAAAGCTTTGTAAATATGAATGTACTGTTGTGTACTAACTGCGTTTAGACTTAAGAGAACCTCTCATATGTTAGACCGTTTGCGTTAAACAAAAGAGGAAAAAAAGAAAGAAGTATCTGAACTTGAAATGGACACCTAACTTTTGTGGTTCTTTTGGTTGATATATTTGTTTGTTATTTTTTTTTCCATGAAATAACTCCTTGTAAAGTTTATAAATATGCATGAATACCTTCATTGTGCATTCATGTAGAAAATTATAACAGAGGTTTTTATTACAATACACCGCAAGACATAATTACATAAAACGAATTGGTCTGCTTATTTACAATTTCCACCTTGTTCTTGGTACGTTTAAGTATTACAAATTAAGATTAATATATGTATACATACATCCATATATATATATATATATAAATTTTTGTGAAGTGATCAAAATGTAAAAGGAAAATTTTTTAAGTATTTATATTCAGAAATTATAAAGATTTAGTTTTGAGATTATTGATTTCATGTTTCATACTATTTTACTTGATTCAAGTTATTTTTAAAATTAATTGTCATTGCTTTAAATTTAATATTCTTACTACTAATATAGTTATGTAAATATAAACAAATTTATAACTAAACGCACTAAGTTCCGAATGTAGATATATTTATTTATATAACACAGTAATATCAATGGAAATAATGTCAATATTATTGCGCATAAGAAATCACACAAATGCCAGAATACTGTCTTTATTGAGTTGTAGAATTGCAATTTCGAGAAATTTTCTAGCAAATGTTTAGAGTTAAAATTGTCACCAATGAAACGTAAAAGTCAAAGTGTTTGACACCCAGAATTGTTGACAATTCAAAATGATTGTAATTGTCTTTTTTAATCACACGATTTAAATTAATTTCGATCAAAACGCAGTAATGCATTTTTAGATTTACAAATTGTTTTAAATGCAGTTTTGAATCAGCATTGTAGCTACCATCCAAAACCTCTCATAGCGTATTGGAGTAAAAATAAAATCCTTAACAAGTTTAATAATTGTTATAGGGGAGATTGGGGTACAATGGACCAATTTTAGAAATTTTAGATGTTTACTCACAAAGTAATAATTTCTCGCTATTGAAAATATGTATGCATATCACCTATATATTGGGTGTTATGTGGCACGCAATGAAAATGAATAATTATATTTACTTTTTTAATAGGAATTTTTTAATAACAACTGACAAAATGATCATTGTACCCCAACCGCGGGGTACAATGGTCCATGATATTAGGTACTATGGACCACAGGTTAAAACTAATGTAGTATGTTTTTAACAGTATAAAATGTAGAATATATTACATTTGTTTATTTATGCCTTTGATTCATACAAATAATGTAAATTAATGAACATTAAAATTAGAAAATGATACTCCAAACAATTTTTGTGTCACTGAAAATCTGCTGTTTTCTTGTGAAGTTGTAGGGTCTGGAAAACTCATCATTACAATAGCTTGAAAATTTACAAGAGATATAGCAACACTCTCAGGAAAAAAAAATGTAGAGATCTTAATTAAATTTTCGTTCCATAAATCTCACAAAATCCGATTCTTTTACAGAAATTATTTTTATAGAACATATTTTTTTTTATATATAAATCTTTTATTTCAGTGATTAAACGAACAAAATGTAACGTCTTTTTCGTCAAATTTATTTGTATTATTATTTTTTAACTGCGTTATTTAATGTAGTTTGTTATAGGTGTATGATATTTGTAAAAATATAAGAATACAAAAATAACTGAATGGTTATTAAAAATAAATAAGAAGAAACCTCAACGTAAATTGCTTTCTTATTCATCTTTGAAGACATAAATAAATCTAATTAAGGTTAACTCTGAAATTTTTATATATAATTTATAGTAACACTTCAAAAATGCAGATTTCGTAAATAAGTTTATTATGACAGGGAACTGAGGTAAATGGACATTTTAAATGTATAATTTTGGTCCATTGTAGCCCGTTTCTTAGTGGTCCATTGTACCCCGTCTAGACCTCTGACTGCAAATGATTAAAAAAGATAAAAAATCCTCTTATAAAATATTTTAATGAGATTAAATATAATAATAGATGACCTTGGATCATTTATTGTGCTAAATAGCCTGTTCCAGATCATTATTCCTAAAACACAAAAAGAAAATTTTTTTAACTAAAAATATTTACTTTTGGCTACCGTAAACTAAACTTTACGAATAAAATGGCTAAATTGTTAGTTAGGCATGAAGTTGCTGGATAAATTTCACCATTGCAGTGCTGCTATCTATGTGCCAAAATACGAACCTTTAAAATAAATAAATTAAAGGTTACGGTCCATTGTATCCCACTCTCCCCTACTATGTTACTTAATCAACTAATATTAAATATATGTTTTAATATATAGAACCATAATATTTTGTTTACAGCACAAACTACCATTTGAAAAAATATAGAGAAAATATAACTCAGTCAGTATAAAGGCTATAAATATAAACCATTCTTAGTATGACTATCATATAAATTGAAACTTGTTTTAATAAAATTAAATATAAAAAACTGCGCGATTTAGACATTAATGTGCACTTATTTCTTTGCACTACCATGTCAAGTAATTTTATAATTGCTCCCAAACAATGAATAATAATTTAGAAGACACAGATATAAATATAAATAGACAATATAGACATTATAAATATGGTGCTTTTTATCAAATATAAATACTTATAATTTGAATTAAAATTTACATGAGACAAGAATTTAATTAAAAATAAAATTTTATGCATAAAATAAATAAAAATTCTGAATTGTAGGTCAAATAAAAGCTGCAGAAGAAGGCCTTATTTGTAATTGAAATATTTCAGATGCGTATTTGATAAATGTTTACCATACATAGAACACCGATTATCCACGAGCTGATGATCCAATAATGCAAGAGCCGAAAATAATAATAATAATAATAATAATAATGGCTGAAAAACAAAAGAAGGTTGTATTAACTATTGCTCAAAACCATGAAATGATTTCTAAAATAGAAAATGTCACTTCAAGAAAGTAGATGTCTTTGGATTACGGTATAGGGGAAACAACAATGAGAGATATTTTAAAGCAAAAAAGGAAACTGCTGGTCTTTACACAATATTTTTTGTTTTTTGTAACATAAAACACAGGGTTTTTTTTTGCTGGAATATGTTTTTTTCATGTTTGCACCCCATTTTACTCTACTTTTCGGGTTAACCTCGATTTTTACTATCCGCGATGCCCTTGCCACCCAATTCCGCGGATAATTGGTGCTCTACTGTATTAGAAATTTTCATTTTTAAATTCAACTCAGAACTAACATTAAGCATTTTCCTATCACCAATGTGAGATCAAAATTTGAGTATCATCTGTAAATTATTATATTATTTTATCACAAAATCAGTATGAAAGTGTTATAAATAACGAATTCATAAGCTGTCACGTAAGACAGTCTATCTGTGTCTGAAAAGTTCATCGCATTTATAAGGTCACACAGTTAATGCTAATAAAAAAAAATATGTGTGATTACATATGTATGATCATTGAGTGAGAAAATTTTATGTATTGAAAACATGACAGTGAAAGGGAAAATTAAATTTAAATAGTGTGAGAGTTTCCAAGCCAGGTGTGTAATTCAGATTATTATACAGATAAGACACGCCCGTATACTAGGCTGACCAGATCAAAGTACCTTTAGAATAGAGAAGTGTTAAAAAATGCTACAGTTATCCAATTATGGATGTATTTTTTCATTCCTAATAGATAAGGACTAAAAATAAAGTATTACTGATTAATAATTTACTTTCTAAATTTTTTTTTTAAACTTAGAAAAATGCACGTTCCCTTTTGTCCCCATTCGTCCACAGAAAATGGGGAGGTTTGGTCAGTATACCGTATACTCAATGGTAATCGATATTCCATTCTGTGACCCTGTGGGCAACGGCTGTAATTTTCTCGAATTCTCCAGCTTACGTAATCGGTCGTCGTATTTTTATTATATCTATGTTTTTGTTTGGCAACTTTATTATTGTTTACAAACTTGATTGTCAAAAGCAATTTAATTCAAGAAGCAAGTAGTAAATATTAAGCAAATGAATTTTTAAAATATGCATAAACCAAATATTTTTTTCCATTTAAGAGCATTTTGTATTGTTTAAACCAAGCAATGATATATATTTAATGATTTCATACTGATATTTCAGAATTACATTTTGTAATTTTAATTTGTAATTCAATATGAATATGTTTGGCAAAATATATTTTTAAACATTATAAAAAATAATTTTATTTCTTAGAAGAATAGTTGTGAAAGTTTTGAATGTGATTTTGTGAATTCAAAAATAACAGAAAATGAATAAAAAGAAAACTTCAGGTATTAACCTGCCACTAACTACTCGCGAAACAGAAAAGTAATTTTCGATCAAAGATTCTACTCATGTAGACATAAAACATGACTTTGTTAACACTAGTGGTGCTACTACCTTTCCGGTTTCATTTTAGCATCACTGTGCTATGTGTATGATAATCTGTGGTGTGTAATCGCCTAAGATTTTTTATTATTTGCTCTCTTGCTTATCTGGTCTATGATATCATCCTCAGTGTCTATAGCATATATAAATTGTATATATAATCAAAATAGTTTATTTGGAAAATTTTCGAAAGACTTGCCATTCTATAAGACGTGACTCTTAATATTTTAAAGATTGTTCTTCATTAAACTAAAATCCATAAGTTTTTTTTTTCCTTTCCAAATATTGTTTCCCTTACTTTACAATGCGTGATTAACACTACACTTGTCTTTAGTCTAAATGTTTTATTTTTCTGCGTAATTCGCAAATAGTAATAAAAATATTTTGCGCAAATAATATAATTCTATCCTCTTTTTTGTATTCACGTCTTTCTACACTGAGAAAAAATTCTGTACTGGCATCTATAATCTAAAATGTGTCTGTGGAAAAAATAGATCCATGTCACCCTTATAAATTCTAGTCCCCTTTGAAAGCGAGTTCTAGAAACCCCTATTAGAAATCTAGAGCGTTCGCCTATATTATCGAGGTCAAACTTATTAAAAAATCTCTGCAAATAAATGTGAGCACAAGAGACGAGTTTTAGCAACTATAATCTTGACGTATGACACAATTCTAGAAAATCAAGCATATCTAAAGAACAAATAATAGTAGAAAGTACAGACTTGGAATTCTCTATGTGTATTATATAGGGATGCTACACTAAACATTTTGTTGAGATAATGAATAAATAAATAATTTAATAAATGTTTCGTGTACTGGGACATCGAAGAGAATTCAATATATTAAGTATCTATGGGAACATTTCTGGTGAGTACAGTGTAACGTCTATAGGATACCTTCAACAAAATGGTATGACCAAATTCTTTTGCATGCATAAAAGCAAATTGGGGTATGTAAATCATTTATCATTCGTTTACAGGGCTGTCGAAAGTATTTGGATATGCTGAGCCTTTACTTGGAAATTGCTGGAATTGTAATTCATTTTGTGTTATATATATATATGTGTGTATATATATATATATATATATGATTTTTTATATAAATTTCAGTACACGATACTGTTTCTAGTGCACATGGATTATAAACAATTTACAGGCTATCTAAAATTGGGTTTATATATATATATATATATATATATCTTTTCTGTTGTTGTTGAATGCAATTGATGCAAGTGCTTTGTTACATATCAATATATTGTTGCGTACTTGGGGGTTCGTGAGTTGTCTGAGAATGAAAGGCCAAACGTACAAAAATTCAGTAATTTATTCACAGAAAGTTCCAGAAAAATACAGGTCAATAAACCAATTATCAGCTTCAATTCAAGCAGTAACCACAGCTTAAACAACAGCTGTCAATAGCAAATCCACAGTACAAACTGTATACCAATAACACTTGAAGCAAGTCTCTCTCAAAGAGGCTTAAGAGCAATGCAATCACTAGCGACGCTGGCTGAGATCTGAACTGAACTGACTGCCCTTGGCGAGGAAGCGCTCCTTATATGCTGTTCCATGGAGCCCAGATTTTTCGAGAAAACTCTAGAAAGTGGTCAACCAATCAACTTACAGCTTCCATATTTGGTATATCCCATATAAGGATTTTCTCGCCAAGGTCGCCAAAAAAATCGCCAAGGTGGGAAAAAGTCGCCAAATTTGGCGCCAAATCCATTACGTGCATTACTGGGGCTTTTTAATGCGTTTTTAAGGGAAAATAAGGCTATTTCAACGCTAAAACGACTAGAAATGCACAAAATTAGCACTTTATCAACTTACTAAGCCTCTTTGAAAGAATTTATACAAAAATAAACACAATTATTTACAATTTCGTAACACTGCCCCCCTCCCAAGGACTGCACGTCCCGGGCAGTGCAACCCTTGGTCAAGAGGCGAAACTAAACAAATTTACACAATCTAAAACACAAAAACTAAGTTGCACATAAAGATAACATAGAAATATAAATTAAGTGGGAAATATTTACAAAATTCACAAATATGTACAAATATTTATATACAAATATTTACAGTGCGCATGCGCAAATTTTACAAGTATTTACATTTTAAATTTTAATTTTACAGTTACTTGTGGTACTTGGCTAGCCTATTATAGTGCACCACCTTCGGTTTTGATGAAGGTGTTTTAGTGATCCGCACCACTACATCATTCAGCCTTTTTAAGACTGTGTATGGTCCGTCCCAGTTGCACTGTAGCTTGGGAGAGAGTCCTTTGCGTCGAACAGGATTCCACAACCAGACCTTCTCTCCTTCCTGAAACTCATGTTGCGTAGCCTTTAGATCGTACCTTGTCTTCATTTTCTCCGATGCAATGTGAATTCGCTCCCGAGCAAAGTTGTGAACGTCCTCAAATCGTGCCTGGAGATCTTGGATGTACTCCTCGGGCGATGAAGGCGCATCGGGTGGACAACCAAACAGGAGATCACAAGGGAGACGAAGTTCACGTCCAAACAGCATTTGGGCTGGAGTATAGCCGGTGGTTTCATGGACAGCACTTCGATAAGCCAGCAGGAACAATGGCAACTTCAAGTCCCAATCTTGCTGGTTCCTTGATACTAGAAGGGAGAGGTTATTCAGGATGGTACGATTGAACCTCTCGACCATGCCGTCCGACTGGGGATGTAAGGGTGTTGTCCGGGTTTTGTCTATGCCGAGTAGTTCACACAGTCCTTTGAAAACATCAGAGGTAAAGTTCCTACCTTGGTCGGTATGAAGTTGTAGGGGCGTGCCGTACCTTGACACCCATTGCTGCACTAGGACTTCTGCGACTGTGCATGCCTCTTGATTGGGAATGGGATATGCCTCAGGCCACTTGGTGAAATAGTCCATCACGACGAGGATGTATTTATTCCCACTGGAGGTCCGTGGCAAAGGACCCAAGATATCGATTGCAATCCGTTCAAATGGTGCTCCCACGTTATACCGTTGCAGTCTTCCTCGACTTCGTTTCTGCGGGCCTTTACGTGCCGCACAAGCATCACAGGATTTACACCATTTCTCCACATCCTCCTTTGCCTTGCACCAGTAGAAGCGTTCCCGAACTTTCTGCAGAGTCTTCATTACCCCAAAATGGCCTCCGGTAGAGCTACTATGCAGTTGTTCCAAAACAGCTGGAATTTTTGATCTTGGTAATAAAATCTGCCATCTGAAGCTTTTCCCATCATCAGATTCCCACTTTCTGTATAATACGCCGTTTCTGATATGAAGAGAGTCCCAAAGTGCCCAATAACTTTTCGTAATGGGACTAAATCCGGAAATGTCTTGCCAGGTAGGTCTGTTGCTGGTCGTCTCCTTCAGCTGTAATATTGGCTTTATGTCAGGATCTTCCAACTGGGCTTTTCTAAGCTCTTCGTCACTCCAGAGATCGGGATCTTGTTCTGATGGTGTTGAGACAGTAACTTGGCGAGCAACTGGCTGTATTCTTTGGGGTCTATCCTCGGCTTTAGAGCTGTATTTATGATCTTCAGATGGAGACTTCCGAAAGAAGGCATTTGGATTTTCCCGAAGAGCTCCTTCTGTGTGGCATACTTCCCAGACATCCTTGGTTGCTTCTCTAGGTGTTCTTACTGGGCAGCTTCGCTTGATATGCCCATATTTTCCACAGCCCCAGCATTTAGTTGTTGGAGTCTTCCCTTTTTCCTTACTCTCAAGAATGCGTAGTCTTCTATTAATATCTGGAATCATGTTCTGAATTTCTTTAAAATCATCTTGAGAACCGTTCACTTTGTCTGCTGTGCTGTTCTGGCGATGTTTACAGCAGGCTTGTTGGGCTGTCTCGAGCTTTAGGGCATACACCAAGGCTGACTCCACATCTTTCACGCCGGAGAGTCTGAGGGCTTTTTGAATATCTGGATCTCCGACAGCATCAATGAAATATTCTAGAGAAAGTCTGAGAAAGCCAAATGTGAAAGCCTCTGGATGTTTGATGCCAGTTCTTGTAAGCTTTCCCCTGGTCTCTGACGACGGGACCTTAGCTGGAGTCGACTATATTCTTTAGACCATTTCGCTCCAAAACGTAGCTCTAGTGCTCTGGTTACAGCTTCGAAGTCATATCGCTGTTCCTTCGAAAGGGTCTCCAAAATACATGCGGCGTCGCCCCGCAACGACCCTACCAGATGAGCCGTCTTTGCAACAGAGTCCCAGCCGTTAGCTTCAGCTACGATGGAAAACTGCGTCTTATATACCTGCCAGGAGGAACTGCCGTCGTAGGTAGGTAGCTTAATCAATTCCTGATTCTGGATTCTTCTCTCTTTCTTTTCAGTTTCCTGAGGCATGGATTCTAACTTTTCTTCGAGATTCCGAATCTTGCTCAGCAGTTCATTCCCTATTACTTCCCTGTTCCACTCTTCTTTCATTTTTCTTTCAAGATCTTCCTCCATTCTCTTAAACTTGCTTTCTATCTCTGAAAACCTTCTTTTCAGCTCTTGATCAAATTTTTCTTTAACTTTCGCCTCGACACTCCGTTCTATCCTCGTAACACTCTCTTCAACCTTCATAACATTTTCTTCTATCTTCATAGCTTTCTCTTCAAAACTCTCTTCTATTTTCAAAACTTTCTCCCCAAAATTTTCTTCTATCTTTATAACTTTCTCTTCAAAATTTTCTTCTATCTTTATAACTTTCTCTTCTATTCCATCCATTCTATTTTCCATCACCGTTAATTTACCCTCGATTGATTCTTTCACCGTTGAAAGCTCTCTCTTCATCTCATCTTGATTAGATTTAATTTCTTCCTGAACTTCACCCAAACTGCTTTTCATATGCTTCATTTCTTCAGTCAAACCGTCTTTCAATTCTCTTTGCGATGTTTCCATTTTCTCTTGTGCTACTTTCATTTCTTCAGTCAAACCGTCTTTCAACTCTCTTTGCGATGTTTCCATTTTTTCCAGTCCTGTTTCCATTTTCTCTATCAATCTGGTTTCCATCTTTTCCTGTCCGGCTTTCATTTCATTTATCTGGGTAGCTAAGGCTTCTAGAAGTTTTTTCATCTCTTGCTCCATAGCCCTCGTTATCACCATTCACAGACAATCCCACTTCTGACACCAGAAATGTTGCGTACTTGGGGGTTCGTGAGTTGTCTGAGAATGAAAGGCCAAACGTACAAAAATTCAGTAATTTATTCACAGAAAGTTCCAGAAAAATACAGGTCAATAAACCAATTATCAGCTTCAATTCAAGCAGTAACCACAGCTTAAACAACAGCTGTCAATAGCAAATCCACAGTACAAACTGTATACCAATAACACTTGAAGCAAGTCTCTCTCAAAGAGGCTTAAGAGCAATGCAATCACTAGCGACGCTGGCTGAGATCTGAACTGAACTGACTGCCCTTGGCGAGGAAGCGCTCCTTATATGCTGTTCCATGGAGCCCAGATTTTTCGAGAAAACTCTAGAAAGTGGTCAACCAATCAACTTACAGCTTCCATATTTGGTATATCCCATATAAGGATTTTCTCGCCAAGGTCGCCAAAAAAATCGCCAAGGTGGGAAAAAGTCGCCAAATTTGGCGCCAAATCCATTACGTGCATTACTGGGGCTTTTTAATGCGTTTTTAAGGGAAAATAAGGCTATTTCAACGCTAAAACGACTAGAAATGCACAAAATTAGCACTTTATCAACTTACTAAGCCTCTTTGAAAGAATTTATACAAAAATAAACACAATTATTTACAATTTCGTAACAATATCAACGAACACTGCTCAGGTAGGAAAATTATTTTTTTTAAATAAATGTAGGCAATATAATTAAACAAAGTGTTAAGGGAGCCGGCGGCCGCCGTCCCACAGAATTATATATAAAATAAAACAGTTCCTAAACCTATTTTATATTATATTTAAATTACATTGTACTCTATTATTTTACCTTATTGAACTTAAGACTTAATATACAACCGACCTTTATAGCATTTGAATGCAGGGTAATAGAAAGTCGTGTCAGTAACACACCAGGTTATTTTACTTGTCAAAAATTGTTGGTAACACTGTGGTCACTGCAATATATATATCTACAGATGACAAAACATTTTCAAATATTTTAGAGGCAGAATAATGAAATCACAAACAGAAATGGAAGATTTAATAAAAACATGTTAACAAAATCCAACAATAAAGTAGTATTTCTTCAGGGACGATGACTTAATAATGTATGCGACAAATGAATTTATGTATATCTGTAAGCCTAAAAGCCTAAAGCAAATATATATATATATATATATATATATATAAAGACAACACCGCCTAATTCACCTGACCTAGGTGTAACCGAAGACGAAAATTTTATCACAAGATAAATTTAATGAAGAGATTAAATGCAGGTAAAAAAAAAAAAAAAAAAAGATAAAATCATTTGCATTTAGAAATACATTTTTTTAACGTTATGTTAAACTAATTTAATAATTGAAAGCAGAAGCTGAAATAGTTTTATAATTCGTAAAAATAAGATAAAAAAACTCTTAAATTAATAAAGTCATGTAAAAATAATAATTTACATTTTTGTAATTAATCCGTGTAATAATAATCCAATTTAAAATTAAAGATATTAATATCGGGTTTATATTTAAATTTAAATAATAACAATGTTAAATTCCTTGTAAAAATGAACCCCATCTACTGAGACGTGAAATGTTTATATATATATTCCATACTAATACTAGTGTAATAACTAGAATTTAGCATTTTTATGTTGTTAATTTTCTTTTTTTTTTTTTTTTTTTTGGCTTTTGTTTTCCGATATCTATGTGCTAGTGTTACAAGAATGTATCATTTCATAGATATTTATCTATGAATTTTTTTTTCATTTTCTTTGCAAACGACATTTTAAAATAATTAATTAAAATTAAATGTTTGTTTGAAACTTATTAAAAGCATTTTTCAATTTTATTATTACTATTATGATTAACAGCTATGATCATTATCTGTTACAATTATCTACTGCAATAACACTGTTCTGCGTGAAAATCGGCCCCAACACCATTTTTTCAAATTCTTATGTAAATTGATCTCCTGAATCCGAATATGAAGCCCATTTTTAACACTGTTTTTTTAGGGACGGTCCCCTATTTTTATCACTTTTCGGTAATTTTATGGCTATAAGTTGGATTTTTAGGGGGGTAAAGGATTATTTTAAATGCCAAATCCCTTCTGAGGGGCTACAGAGTTGGAAAATTCTAAAACATAAACATTTGCCGCAAGGGGAAAATTTAGGGAAGACTTGCCACTGAAATTATAAATTACACTTCTTATATAGTTTTTTAATATATTATTAATGTTATTTATTAACCATTATATATATATATATATTTGTTTTCAAGCGTTAAATTAATTCTTTGTCATTCTCCAAATCAAATTCATGGTCATAAAATAACAGAACAGTGATAAAAATTGGGAGAGGAATGGTGTTTCGAGAAAACGGTGGGTGACTGGACAAAATTGGAGTCATATTCGTATTGAGAAGGTTATTTTGCTTAAGAATCAGTAAAAATGGCATCAGGGATTCAATTTTATTTATTTATTTATTATTATTATTATTATTATTATTATTATTATTTTGCAGCGCAGTATAATTAATATCTTGGTGAACAAATAGTTTATGCTTCATTGCTAGAGAAGAATATTTCGCAAGTAAAGAGCAAATAGTGACAGATATACTGTGAAATTCTCATAAAAAAAAAAAAAAAAAAGAAAGAAAGAAAGAAAAGAAAAGAAATAAAGAAACAGGACGCTGATATTTAGTGATTCTTAATATTATTTAAAGCTGATAAATGTATTTTTCTTGTTATAATTCTATTAAATGAAATTTAAAAAAGTTATTTTTGAGTATTTTATAAATTTTAATGATATGATACAAAATAAGATTTTACGTGTTTTAGAAAAAGCGAGTTATTTGCCTTCCATATTTTTGAAAAACCTATATATATACATAAATCGAATATTATAATTATGTGAATAAATAAGACGACAATTTCTTCCAAAAAACACCGATAATATAAAATGTTGAGGATGTCTGGCAACGCGCAAAATCATTTATAACTTTCCAGTGAATAATAATGATAAAAGTTCAAAAATTCATTAAATATTTACTGTAAGATAGATCAAAAGAAATCACGATTATATAAATACATTTTTAAATAATATTTTGTTATTAACTTTACTTTCTAAGCATTTGCAATGCTTTTAAATAAGTTTACACATCATCAATTTTTCATTGATTGAACATAAGACATAAACCCATTCTCGAAAACATGTATGCGCCTACGTAAAATTAATCTAACAGACAAAATGCATTTATAGAACACCAGGATACAGTTGGTATGAGTTATTTTTACTTCTTGCTTTAGGCAAACTTAAAGAAAGGAATACCTCTGCAAAATATAAGATTAAAAGAAGATAATGCAAGTCTTAGATGAAAGCAAATGGAATCATGATTTAATGAAAAGTACTTGATCCGCTTTACAAGTGATAAAGACATGTGAATCATTTATTATAATAGAATTAACTTTTATTTTCCAGACTATATTTGTTTGTGTTCACGAGCATTTCTTAACGATATACATCAATAAAAAATAAATAATAAAATCAATGAAAATAAAAATAATGTAATTAATAGGAGTGAAATACCATGGTACGTTTTTAATGTCTTGTTATTGACAAAATTTCTTCAAAAATATATTTTAACATTAAAATCATGAAATAAACATATTGTACAAAATTTCGTCATATATACAGATTTGACATGATTTATGTGATCTTTGAGTGCAATGTAGAAATCACACGCTACACAAAAATATAGCTGTATTAGGGTGAACAGACCAGTATTTGACAATTTAGTGAGAAGTTTTGAATGCATTATCGTCTTGATGGCATAAGCTGTTTTGATGGTATAAGAAGTACCCAAGTGACAGGTTTACGGACTCTTCCAGGTTGAACTCCTAATTTCCCCGTCCCTTCAAATCTCTTAATTATGGCCCGGATACCTTTAGTAGACATTGGTCTACGCCGTAGGTTCTTTATGCGACGAAATTCACGAACTGCAGTGTAAGCTTTCCTCTTATATTCGTAAAACAGCTTCACCAATAACACACGTTCAACTGAAGATATCGTCATCATTACAGCCGGAAACATCGACATAAAACATGACAACGTCTGCAAACGTTTTATACCCTAACTTGTTTTTCATAAAGCTTCCTCTTCTTCGCAATCATGCAAATCTCGACATTTTCTTCCTAGAACTGACAGCTTTTCCCAGTTTTATATTTTATCACTCATAAATCTTGTTCTGGATTGCTAATATTATTTATGCATTCCGTTTTGGTCGTTTATTTTGTTAAATTTAATGTTTTTCCAAAAAAGGCGCCCTCTGGTGGACATTTTGGAACAATATTGTTTTTCGAAATTCCGTGAGCGTATCTCGTGTATAGTCTATATACCGCATTTCGATTCATTCCGTTCACCCGTTTGCGCTGTAGGATGCTGTTTATAAGGAAAGTTTAATTAAATCACCCTGTATACATTTATTTATTTTAAACAAATGAAAATGACTTCTGTAGCTCAATAAATAAACTTTTGGAACAAAATTCAGCATGATGCTTTAAGATTGAATTATGCATCTCATTACTCTAATACTAAGATCTAGTTACTTTAAAATTGGGGACAACTTCTTAATCTTTTCATGTTAACATAGAGTCAAAGCCGCAACTGCTATTGGAAATTGTAACAGAGTTTTTAATTAGATGTTAGTTTTGTATTCTACTAATCAGATTAAGAATTTTCTCTCTTCAATTCTCGTATTTTCGATTTTTATTCTTAAGCGGCCAATTACTGGCAGATAATTCTATTTCTACCATAGTAGACATTGAAGTTGTAGATATTAAAGACACTGAAAAATGTAGGATTATACATCCTATACATTGAAACATTCGCACAAAATTTTGATTAATGTTGTATGAATTGCTAAAATTACTTGTAATTCGTCTCCGAAATTGATTAATTCAATAAATAACGATAATGATTAATTATATATAAAATTAACAGAAATTTATTTTGAAATTGAGTGATGTAAAACATTTTCATCGAGAAACACAAATTTATATAATCAGGTTGCAAAGGTTTGGTTATATTTAATTTCGAGGCTGTGGTTAACTGAAGAATTTGTCACTGCTCTTTACATGAATAAATCCCTCTCTAAAAATAATGGTGACAAATCTCTACTAGATTTCCTTCCTTGGTATTTCTATTCTAAAGTTACCTTGGTTTATATGAAAGTTTTATTGAAAGAGATATATTTAGGATTTAGGATTTTTAAATTGCTTTGTAATCGGTTAGTAGAGATGAAAAGTAATCTATAATCTTCCAGAACAGCGTGGTTTTTCGTTCTTGTATTCCTGAAAACCGTGTTCAAATAAGTAAAATATATTAAAAATTTTTTGGTGCGTTTATGCAATGGATTCATATTTTTTTAAACTTTAAATATCTAAACCTTTTATCACTTTTTAGTACCCAATTTTCTCAATCTCTAGAGCTTATTTTTAATATCTACACACCCTACTCTATATCTAGCGTAAAATTGCTAGGGATTAAAAATGATTATTATTATCCCAAAAGAAAGGAAGCACTATTTTATATTAAAACAAGAAGGAATATAAGTTACAATACATTCACTTTACATAAAAAAGATATAATAACCACGATAATAATAACGCGTATCTTTAAAATTCTAATATGAGACTATAGTTCTGCGTCAACTTTCATGGGGAAACATAACTCATCAAAGTTCACAGTTTTAGATATTCCACATTAAAATCGTCCCAGTTCTTGTCAATAATTTGACCATTAAAATTTTCATTGAACTACATATACTACTATTACCCAATTACCTAGAAATAATTGGATATAAATGGATTTTTTTTTCTTATATTTTTTTATTGATCTTTGGAATTCTCTTCATTCGTATTTGAAGTACTAAACATTTATATCATAATGTACAATGGATACTTTTTATTTAAAAGACGTTTAGTACAACAGTTTCAGTCATATTTTTTAAGCTTTACGTTGTATTTGTTTTCCTTTATCGAGTGATATGTTATAAAACTTCTTTTGTCTCTTGTGTATGAGGTAGTGCGGTAAATGAATTAGAAAATTTCAAATTATATGCCTTTGTAGCATGGTTTCAAATTACAATTCTAATTGAAAATTATGTTACATTTCTACAATTTTGCTTTTGTCTAAGAACGTTTGTATGGGTAATTTTTCAAATTTACATTTTTTTTTTATTTAAAGCATGTAATGGTATGCAGCTTTTAATACTCTGCAGACGTCTCTCTCTCTAAATGATGTTTTTAGAATTATTCATCAGTGACACTTTATTGAGGAAAAACCCCGATATCAATAGATCATATCAATAGATCATATCAATAGATCACATCAATAGATCGTCATGAGAACTGCTAGAGGTAGAACAAAGATGGCTATTTTACTATTTTGAACTCCTATTATTTGAAACATTTAAAACAAATTTCTAAGCTTAACTTATACCCATTTTCCCCCACCATAGAGAAAAACATTCCTTAAAAATTAAATAATCTAAATATTTTTTTTTAAAGATAAAGCAAAACCACGTTAAAAAGCATTAAAAAAAAAAAAAAAAAAAAAAAAAAAAAACTTCGGAACTCTTCATGTTTTTTTTTCCCTTAGTATTAATGAGAAAAGAATTTAAACAAGAGAAAAAAAAGAACAAATAAGCAAAAAATTAAAACTCGAAAGTTTGGAAGGCAAGCATGGTCCAAAACCTGAGACAGAAAAACAAGCTGTGAAAAGTGTCACTAGAATAAATACAAAAACTTAAAATGACGCATTTGAATTGGGGACCTATGAGAACACAATTGGGGAAGTATTGCTCGTCATTTTAACTGCGTCACTTCAAGTTTTTATATTTATTATCATGGCACTTTTCACAACTTGCTTTTCTTACCCATGTCTTTATAATATATAGAAACAGCTATGACTTAAATTTCAAGTGTGACTTCTTAAAAATGAAAGCTATAATTATTGAGATACCTTTGATAAAAATTTACTTTATTTATATCCATGTTTCAGTTGTAATGTAATTTATTTTGTTAAATTAGTCTGTTTTGTTATTTTATTATTTTAATACCATGGATAAAATTTTACATTCTTTTACAAATATAGATATATATGTTGCCTTGTGACTTAGAAAAGAAATAACCTTGTCGTTTCATATTATGTTCCAAAACCATGAATCTCAAAAAAAAGAAAAAAAAGCAGATTTAGCAGAAAATATATTATTACAGTTGTAACAATATATATTAAAAAAAATATTTTATCCGTGATTTAAAATAAATAAAATAAGCCTAAAAAATAATTTCTGAAATAAGTGTAGAAACGATAACAACAAAGTAGTTATCGTCACTTGACAATTTACTCTTTTTCTTTCTGGATCTCCGCTAAAAAAAAAAAAAAAAAAAAAAACACCATGTTTACCATCGTTTATTACACGAATTCTATTATACTGATTAAAAAAAACAGCTACGTTTTAAATTTTCTTTTTTTATTACTGTGTATTTATCACATTTGATCACTGTTTGTGCTGTCGAATATGTAAGCACCGGATTTTAAAAAAGGCTAATTTGAAAATATCGATGCAATAGCGTTTGCAACTGCATTTTATTTATTAATATATATATATATATATATGTGTATATATATATATATATATATATATATATACATATATATATATATATATATATATATATATATATATATATATATATATATATATATATATATATATGTGTATATATATATATATATATATATATATATACATATATATATATATATATATATATATATATATATATATATATATATATATATATATATATATATATATATATATATTACAAAAAATAAACTTTCGAAAAATAGCAACTCTCATGGTGTTTTCCTCTTATGAATATTTAAATGTGCTGAAAAAATCGAATTGTAACTAAAGAAAAACCATTACTTTTATAAAAAATATTTAATGAAAATGAATATCTCTAAACAAAATATTCTACGATTCAAACAACCATGACACTATGAAAGTAAAACTAAAATTTTTAAAATCACCTTATTGATAGTAATTTATACTAGCATTTCTAACCACATTACGAATACATATTTAGCTACGAAATCGAAGTCAGCAGACGTCTAATATGAATACATTTTCTCTAGTGTGTGGGTATGTTGACTAATAAGATACTGACTGCTACTTTTTATTTCAGTTTGAACTTTGGAGCGACACTTCTTTTTAATTGAAATAATGTCTAGGGGGCTCAAACAAATGCTAGCAAAATATGGTCCAAGTAGCCAAATCATTTTTGAGTAACCGAACTTCAAACGACTCCTCAATTATAGCAACCCTGTATATAACGTTTAAATAATATAGATATAAAGTAAGCGTATTTTGTTTTATATTGTTTATATAAATTTATTCGACGATGTTAAAATGGAATCAAATAGAATATTATATTTACAACTTTACATAAAAATTTATTCCAATTGTAAATTTTCCAGCATTAAACTTTGCATAAACATATTATAACAGTGCCCTTCCTCGTAAAGTATTTGCACTTACTACATGAAATTAACTTTATCGGTATTTCGTATTAATAACATACATTCAATGTAATATGTAGATTACATTAATATGTTCTTTCAACATCTTCGTTCAGCTGAAATTCTCTTTGTTAAAATATTATTTTTTTTTCTTCCTTTTCTTTCTATAATAGAATCCGGATATCTTCTTAACATGTTCGTGATTGAAGATTCTCTTTTGTCTCGAAATAAAGAAGGTTTTATGCGAAGATATAAAGAAACACTTTTGTCACAACTGTGACGAAAAGAACAGCTGTTCGAAGCATCTAAGTTCAATATACGCTTGAACAAGTATTTACATTATAACTTTTAGGATATTGTTTAACTTCAACAAAGACCAAAGTTAAAGTTAATATATTTCTTCTTAAAATGTTGAAAGGTCGAAACAAAAAATTATTTTTTTTTGTACAAAAAAATTAATATATAAAATGCGTTAGGCTAAAAAATTATCCTCGTTGAATTTTTTGAGAGTAAAATGTCTTTCTATATTTAAAAGATTAGCTGTTTCGATATATAAAACAGTTGAAAAAAATAGTAATTTCTTTATATTTTTCAATTTGTTTTTTATTATTTTGCTTTATACATTAAACCTAAATTTCTCCATCATGAAAGTTCATTATATGTTCATTAGAAATATTTTGGAAAATGTTATTATACATTTTATTTTTTTAATTGTTTATGTATTATTATTACTAAGTATGAATTGAATTCCAAGCGTGTAGTTAATTGTGTGTATTAAAAAAAAAAAAAACATTTATTATTTAGTTATATATTGGTGTAGCAAGAAATTTTTTTTGGGCTTTTTTAATGTGAAATATATATATATATATTAAAATATAAACTTCAATCAGTCAAATATTCCTCCACTGTGTTCGATTTCATTTTGTTATCTTTGTGGTAACTTCATGATCCGGCGTTCATAGATATTCTGATTTTTATCAACAAAATATCAACCAAGGGCTATTTGAGGTCATTGGTATTTTTGAAATTTCTATCATGTGATAAGATTTGAATACTTTAAAGTAAACAATATTCCGACGGAGCATGTCTGGCGCTATAAAAGAGATGTCACATCACTTCTCTACCAAACTCCAATAATTTCGTTCGTCTTACTAAAAAATGAGCATTGTTGTAGTGCAACAGGTCTCTTTTATGATTTCTCAATTTTGGCATTTTTTCCATTGCTTTTTCTAACTTCATAAGTTGCTGGAATATGATTTTCTCTTTGGTTAAATGAAAGCTACTCAAAATGTGCAACACCATTTAATTTCACCTGATTGACCTCATTACCTTCTTTATGCAATTCATCTTTCTATATAGTTTGCTTTGTTTCATCGCTCTTGGACCATAATCTTTTTTGATAATTGTTATTGTAGACGATACAATTTTTATCATCAGTGACATATATGCCAACCATCACATTAAGAAGCGTAAAAATTTTAGTATCCGCCTTCTATTTCACACCAGTCATTTTTTGGAGTAATTTAATTCTTAATCAATCATAACAACATTTAGAAAGCATTACTCTAAAAATGAGGTGGTGTGAAAAAAGGAGATTTTTTTTCGAGGGGCGTTAACAATTCCACGCTTATTAATGAGATGTTTGACAGGTATGCAGTGTTATTCATTTATAAACGGGTCAATTGCATTATGTTAGAAATGTGTATATACCTGGCAACATTCTAATTAATGTTAGCAATGCCTTTTTATCTGCACCATTTTATTTTTTGGGCAATTTTCTCCAAAAGTAATTATGATTAAATAATAAGGAAAATACTCTAAAAAGACTGGTGTGAAAATGGTGCGGGTACTAACAATACTTCGGAATGTTAATTCATATGTTGGCAGGTTTTCAATGGATACCTTTAAATTTAAATGGAACTTAAATATCGAGTTTATTAACAAGACATATTGTTTGATTTTTCAATTATTGTGTGTGATACATTCAAGAATTTTGCAACCTCTCTCAGAAAAACGTTATAACGTCATCAGAAAAAAAATAGAGCAAAAGCAACTCTGTTTGTGCAAACGTAGTACATTTAATGAAATTTTTGCTAGTTGTTTTATACGTTTGAAAGATAAACTAAATCGTTTCGATATCATCTTCATTGCAAAAACATCTTTCAAGTTAAAAGAATAATGTTTGCAGAAAATTTCTAACCAATTGAACATATATCAAACATATATGTGATCTTATTAGATAGAATAGATGGTATCCGCATGTTTAAAATAAGGGGTAAAAAAATATTTTGGATATCAAATACAGTAAAAAAAGGCATTTTTATCCAGATTAAATAATAAGAACCTATACAGATATATTTCAAAGATAGTACAATCATTTATACATCTAGATTACACCTTTCATCAGTTATTCGCAAATCAGCAGTTATTTAAAAAAATATCTCGAAGTGACTATACAAGTGCATTAAAAATGTCTCAATAAAAAATAATAATAATAACTTTAATACTAATATTTTTTTAGGAATTATTAAATTTTATGGAAAGGGTTATAAAAAATTATTTTTTATTTATATAACCTTCTGTCACAGATTTAATTTATTATTTTGTAATTTAAAATATCCGACGCAACTATGAAATAATTATGGTTTTAACTACGCAATAAGAATTTCACAAGCAACTCACGATTTTATAAATATATTATGCTAAAGTTTTATTATTCAGTACAAAATGCTTTTTTTTTTTTTTTTTTTTTTTTTTTTTTTTTTAATAAAAACGAAGAACGAAATTTAATATAAGTTCATGAAATCCACTCGAAAAAAAAAAAAAGAAGATTTTTTGGATTTTTTTGATAAGTTCTTTGCGTTTGATTTACCTTAATCTATGGAGAATCATTTACTGCTTGAGTTACGCCAATTTCAATGTTTATCAATTACTATATTAGTTAATATTTTAATTGTATAAGTTGAGTTTTTTATCTATATTTTATTTTATTTTTAATGTAAGCCTCTTGCTTATTTCTTATTTATGTAGCGTTTATTTTGTATTTGAGTCCGCAGAAGCCCGATCGGTAGTGAATCGAGCTCGCAATTCGAAGGCTGTGGGTTCGATACTCGAGCCGTTGAAAGATCGTCGTGTACACTAATGGTGGTTGGTGCACGTCAAATTCGTCGTGGCTGCAGTGTCATCCGTGTTCCCACGCAAATTATACCTGTGTGTGTGTGAGGGGGGGGGGGGCATCGAAACAAAGAGCTATTTCATCCGTGGAAGATCAAAATTGTTATGGCATGTCTCTGGATCATTCTTAGAGGTGCGTGTCAGACCATCGTCAATCCCCCATTGTGCAGTACTAATACGACGTTGAACCCAACAAAACAACCGTGTTCATGCTTTATACCACTTAATTTAAAAGAAAGAAAACATTGCCATATATTTTAAATTCCTGCTTTTTTTTTTCATTCTAATTTTTTTTTTCTGTATGAATCTCAATATAGATACTTGACATAGTTAGTAAATTCTACAAGATTTAAATTTCCTTCTTTACAAAAAGAATATTCTGTGTATAAAGTTTTTTTTTTTTTTTAAAGCTTACGAATAATACTGATAATATATATATATATATATTGTTACAATGTATTAAATTTTTTCCTTGCGTCAATTTTCCTGTTACAGTGAAAGTAGTTTTACGTGCAAAGTGAAAATAAAGAGGCAGTGCATTCACTTTCAGTGAAGTCAGCATCGATGACAAAATTGGCGAATTGACGATGACTTTGGCTAGTTGGCGACCAAATCTGGCAAAAAATAGTAGTTTAGGTCTGCAGAATTTTCAAAGCTCTTTGATGCACGGGAGTCTATATCTCAAAATGTACAAAACTTCTGGATAAAACAATAATACAAGCCTCTTCACCAATGGGTATAAATAGGTGTCAGCCGATTTCTTGTAGGAGAAAGTGAAATCAATGCGAGTTACTCTTGATCAGAGCCCTATATTCTGAGCGACTGCACTTTCGATATTTTGCTATAAGCGACTGAACATTTATCGTGAGCTAGAAAAGATTTCTAGTTTGGACTATTTGATGTTATTTACTTTACTCCTGGGGAACAAGTGACTGTTCCAGAGCTTTAGTCGAATAGTTAATTTTACATTAAGAGTAACATCGGTTTGCTGCTAGAATATTCAATGAAATAACAATACTATGGAACTGTTTCGCAAATATTCGTTGTAATCTCAGTTTTGTCGTACACATCCGAGAGTTACGTTGAATAAACAACGTTACTCGACTAGAACCTACTTATTCTTTTACGAAATACTTTCTTCCACAAGAAAGTCGACACGTTTTTCGTAACGTTTGGCGCCCATCGTGGGACAGTTCGATTGAATGCAGTCTGACGCAATGGATAAGTATATCTTACGCAATGGAGAAACTTCTCGAAACTTTAAGTGCACGATTTGATCAGTTGGGAAAAGAGATGAAGGGTATGAAAGTCGGAAAGAAAAAAATAAAGCACCAGAGAAAGCAGGTCTGCACCATCTGAGAAAGAAGATGGAAGCCCAACTAGGAAATATGGTAGCCGTGCAAGACCAGCTGAGAGAGTAGATGAATGCCGGACAAGTCCTGTTGAGAATGGAGATGAAAGCCGTGCAATATAAACTGAAAAATGAGATGACAATCTGACAAGAAGACCTTAAAGGTAGGATAGATGCTGTACAAGGAGAAATGTTGTCCGAAACTAAATGTATTCAAGAGCATATACAGTAAGTGAGAAAAGATTGTGAAGGAAAATTTCTATATATGAAAGAAAATGTCTTAAAAAATTTAAAACTTTATAATTGCGACAAGTTACAGCTCGCTTTAACAATGATTCAATCACGTCCAAACCCAGTGTAAAATTGAAAGCTTTCGATGTACAGATCTCATGGGCTGTATTCTAAACAGAATTCAAGATAGCAAGTTCTGTCATTGGATGATCTGATATGGAAAAAATTAACTCAACTAATTGCCGGTCTTCGAGGTCCTGCATCGGATGTTCTTCAAGGCGTCCCATCAGATAAACTGACCGATTTTACAACTGTGGAGAAAGTCCTCAAAAGCCGTTTTGGGGATAGTCATTCGATGTACTTTTACCGGGCAGAACTAAAGACTCGCTGAATAAAACCTGGCAAACGTCTCCAGGTCTTAGCAGCAGATATCGAAAGGCTGCTCAACATTGCATATCCAGATTGTCCAATGGACGTGAAGGAATGTTTAGCAACGCAGTTCGTCATCGACTCTATCCGAGATGAAGACACTCAAAATTTAACACGTCCGATAAATGTCCTAAGAATATGATTCGGCAAGGATTTATTTAACAAAAAAATATAAAGTTTTTTTTAAAATAGAAATTATTGCTAGCGCTCGAATAATTTTGCTGCCGACTGTGCATATGAAATACGAGGTTGCCAAATATCTGTCAAATTTTTCCACGCGTGTGATAATAGCTGAAATAAAGAAGCAGGAATTTCATGTGGAGAAGAACTTGGAAGCCAGATTGGGCATCCTAAAGAACGAGGACAATAAAAACAAATCGCTAAGTCGTACTTCCTTAATTATGGGCTGAAAATGCAGGGATAAAGGGCATTAGAGCAGAAAAAAACAAGGATTTGGATATCGCGGGGGCCAAAAAGCCCTTTTCACAAGAAAGCCCCTTCTAGTGATTCAAAAATCTCGGCGCTTCTGAATGAATAAATGGGTGCGAAGAATAAATAAATGACGAACCGGCTCAACGTTGGTTAAAATGGGAGCAAATGCAACATTATTAAGAACTGATTTGGCTAAAGGTCTGAGAGAAAAATTAATCCATACAGTCTCCGTCTGTATTAATCTCCTATTAATATCCGTCAATTGCCTTAAAAAATCTTATCGTTGAGCATGGAAAGGTACATGTCAAGATTGCGACGTTGAAATGTGTTTCCAGAAGATTCGAACACCAGGTCTGCATTGCAGACACATCTGACCAGTACATTCTGGGATTAGATTTCCTTTGAAATTTAAATTTACTGTCTTTCAAAAGTAGAATGATTTACGACCAAACTGTAAAAAAAAAAAAAAAAATGTACTATGTAATGTACCGGCGACACTCGAGAATCTAATGGAGACTGTATTACGTGGACTGTCTTCTAAAGCCTGTTTAGTTTATTTAAATGATATTATTATAGTTGGACGGACATTTGACCAATATCTAAATAATATCTGACAACTGTACGAGAGATTACAAAAACAATCCTTAAATTTAGTCTTAAAAGTATAAAATTTAAAAAAAAGGGCATATAATTTCAGAAAAAGAATCAGAATGGATCCAGAAAAATATAAATCAGTAATTGACTCGCCTTGTCCAACCACACTGGAAGAAATTAAAAGTTTTCTTGGTCTTTGTAGGTGCTACCGACACTTCGTAAAAGATTTCTCAACAATACTACATTCGACAGCAAATTATTGAAGCCCTAGCAATAATTCATACGCAAGAGATGGACACCTAATACTGTTTTGTTAAGTAAATGTATTCCGAGTCATGATCTAGTTTTATACTGTTTTTAAAAAGTAAGTTTACGATAAAAATTAGCTATCAAACTAAAAAAAAAAAAAAATATATATATATGAAAAGTGTTGTTGTGTGCTTCAATAATTGTGCTGCCGACTGCAAGACCTCTTAACCAACTAACAGAAGTCAAACGTGCGTTCAATTGTACTGTTGAATGAGAGATCATTCAATTAAATAAAACAGGCTTTGACAATAGCACCGATTTTGGACTGCCCTCAGAATAACAAGCAGTTTATTCGCGAAGCGGATGCCATTAAATAATGGATTAGAGTTGTACTTTACCAGAAGTTCGGGAATGAGGAAAGTGTAATAATTTATTTCAGCAAGAGCTTATCAAAATCAGAAAGAAACTACTGTGTCACAAGGAATGAACTATTGGCCATAGTAAAATGTATTAAACATTTCCGTCAATACTTCTATGGACGGAAATCTACTCTTCGAACGGATCATGCTTCTCTGAAATGGTTATTTACTTTAAGGAGACTGCAGGCAAGTGCAACATTGGATACCGAGACTTCAGAAATATGACTTTAAGACATTTCATCGAAAAGGCTCAACCCAAAAGAACGGACATGCTCTTTCTTGAAGACAATGTTCTGATAAATGTACTCATTGTGTACATGATGAGTTTAAATATGGCATGGATGTGGAATCCCGGTCAAAGTTATTACACCGACAACCCTTGGTTTCCTGATGAGTTTCAAAAAGCGCAACTAGAAGATCAAGACATTGAACCAATTTAGTAGAGGAAATTGAGCTCTACCAACCGACAATCTTGGCAAGAAATTGCTCCATATAATACCCCAAGAAAGCAATATTAAGCATAATGTGACTCCTTACACTTTAGAGGTGGAATGCTATACCGCAAGTGGGAAAACAACAACGATAAATCATTCCGTTGGCAATTAATAATGCAGAGTTAGAGACGTCCTAAGAGATGTACAATACATGATAATCCAAGCAGACACTTTGAAGTCTCGAAAACCCTGAATAAGAATAATTTACGACTTTCCTGGGATCGACATAGAAATGAGGTAGAAATATGGTGTAGAGAATGTCATGCATGTTGAGCGCGAAAAGAAACAAAATCACGAACCACTGGATGTTTGCAGCGCTATAATTTAGCGAGCCTTTTGAGAGAATCGCTTTACACTTGTTAGGACCATTTCCTCAGACCTCTAAAGGTAATTGATTTATTTTTGTGATAACGGACTATTTCATAGAATGGCCTGAGTACCCATACCAAATCAAGAAGCGTGTCTACGATTTCGAATATCCTTGTGCAAGTTTCGATATTACACTATGTAGTTCCTATAATTCTTCATTCAGATTAAGGTAATAATTTCAACTTGGTGTTTTTTAATGAACTTTGCAGATATCTCGAAATACAGAAAAATCGGGCAATATCCTTGCATCCTCAGTCTGATGGCATGGTTAAGAGATTTATTCGGACTTTTCTAAATCATCTGTCTCTGTTTATTTCCAAGAATTAAACTGACTGGGACTCCAGGTTTTTCTTATTGCCTATAGAAAGGGTCTGCATGAAACCACGGTTTTGAAACCATGAAAACTTAACCGAAATAAAGTTTGGAAGAACACTTTGTTTACCTTGTGATATCCTGCTCGGGCGACCATGTGATATGCACTTCTCGCCAAACGACTACATACGAGATTTAGAGACACGAATGGAAAGGATATATGATTTCAATCGAGATAGGATTAATCTAGTCAGAGACCGAATGAAGAAATGGTACGACTCAAAGGCAATAGAAAATCTTCTGAAGGAATGTAATCGCGTGTGGTTTTACAGCTCAAAGCTCCGATTAAACGTCCAAAGCTACAACAAAACTGGGAAGGCCCTTTCATCACAATTACGAAACTAAACGATGATTTTGTAAGAATCCAGGAGTCGCCACATGTAAACCAAAAGTAATACACATCTATATATTAGAGCATGCCATGCATTAAATCATCAAAAAAAATTGCATTAAATCATCAAAATCATCAAACTGCAAGGGGCGTGCAATACTCGAAAAGGGGCGAAATGTTACAACGAATTCAGTATTTTCCCTGCATTAATTTTCCGGATGCAGTGAAAGTAGATTTACAGTAGTTTTACAAATTAAAATAAAGAGTTCATTTTCAGTGTGGTCAGCCTTGGAGACAGACCTGGCGATTTGGTTATGAAACTGGCGACTCTGAGACCAAGTTTGACGAAATATAGTAGTTTAGGTTTCACGAATCTTCGAAGCTCTCCGATTCACGTGAGTCTAGATCTCGAACTTTCCATATATTTCTGCGTTGAAATAACGTCAAGCCATATCGCAAAATGGTATAAACAAGAGTGATTCCACTTCTTCAAAAAGAGAGTGAAAACACTGCGAGTCAGTGTTTTTCAGAAACGTATTCTGAGCGATTGCACTTTAAGGATTGTGCTCTAAGCGACTGAACATTGTACGTGAGCTAGAGAAGATTGCTACTCTTCAGCATTGTACGTTATTTGCTTTACTCCTGGGGAATAAGTGACTATTTTCTTGGTCTGTTCTCTCTCTATAATCTATCTATCTATCTATCTATATATATATATATATATATACAGGGTGTTCAAACTCAAAATCAGTCAGGGGGTTCTAACTCAAAAATCAGTCGGAATTGTGAAAAATGGAGATACACGTGTTCAATGAATTCGAGAGGCAATTATTTTGGTGAAAAAAGTTTGTGCCCGGGGGGGAGGGGCTAGAAGGGCCGCTAGGGAGATCAACTTTAAAATTTTAAATTGGAAGGTATGTCTTGTGATATATCCCTGTAAACGTCTCTTCAAAACAATAAATGTGATATAAATAGTTTTGCTCTGCGATGATTATTAAAGATACATGAGTTTTTAGATTTTTGAAATGTGAATTTTATACTTATGTATCACCTTTAATAATTATTGTAGGACAAAACTATTTATATCAAATTCATTGTCTTGAAGAGGCATTTCCAGGGATGTATCACAAGACATACTTTGCCCAAAAATGTTTGGACCCGGGCAAGGGGTTGGTAGGAGTACCGCAAGGGAGGGCAACTTTAAAATTTCAAACAGGAAAGTATGTCTTGTGATGCATTTTTCAGTTAGGAGGGTTTGTGGGAGTTTTGGAACACCCTGTATATATATATATATCTATATATAAAGCCCTTATGCCTCGAGAATATTACTTCAAATAGAAAAAAAAGATATTCTTTACCCTTAACCTCCATGGGAAATTTTTTGTATGTATGTTTGTAATATAAACACAAACATTCATATATTATTTTATCAATTTTTCTATGAATGATGTATATACAACAGTTTCCATCCGTTTTTAGGCACAAACTACTTTTAAAATTTTAAACATGTATTATTTTTTATGCAATTCAATTACAAAACGTTTTTATTTTAGCACTTTAGCAAATATTTACTACAAATCAAAATTACTTTTATAACCTTTATGTAGCATGTTCATCATCGCACATTTTTTACCGTTTGTGTGGATCTACTACAGGACTCAGGATACTGATATTTAAATGCAATCGCCTGCACATTTTTTTTTCTTGATTTTGTGGATTATTATAGCAATTTAATAATCAGCTTATTTTGCATTTTAATTCATTTGTTTATATATATATATATATATATATATTGCTGCGCACAGTACAACTTTTTTTTCTTACGTATTTGTACAAAAAGTATTGTTTTGGATACTGTCGAAAATGAGTTTTTGCCCATTTTGAGGTCACTTAAATAAAATCAAATTTGTAGCGGTAGGCCTGCGTGTATCTCTGTGTTTTTGTGCCTTTTTGCATTTAAGAAATTTTAATCAGCATAACTCAAGAACAAATATTAGCAATAAATTCAGTCTCAGTAATTTTAATCTGTATCATACAAGAATGTTACCTAAAACTTTTTACTGGAATCTGATTAGTAATTACTATCCTGTGACACCCAAAAAATGTTCAGATACATTACGTTTATGGACGAAATTTATTGAAAATACAGTTTAATGTCTTTAAACAGCTCTAAATAAGGTATGTATAAAATCAGGTTCTGTACAAGATGTGTCATAGAAATTACTCATCATTTTTTTATTCGGTCGCATAAAAAAATTCGGATATTTTAGGACTTGAAAATAACCTAAAATGCATTTTATATTGCGTAATGTGTTTTTCATAATTTGTTAAATTTGTATATGTGCTATTTATTTTTTATATAATAGAGAATATGTAGGGTTATTTAAAATTAACCGGATACATTTTTTTTTTTATTAAATATAATTGATAGAAGTATTTTATTAAATTTTACCAAGTAAATAAAAATTGTTTTGGAGTGATCGTTACTTTCTCTTGCTTATTTGGTAGACATAATATAGTTTGAAGCCTAGTTTTCAAAGATGATGTTTTGCCTTCATTGCAATTTTTTTTATTAATCACTCGTATAAAAAAAAATATATATGTTTCTAACGGTTTTTCTCTGTGTTCGATTCTTATCAGCATTGTTTAACTAAAAGTAAATAATTGCGAAAAAATCCTTTTTTTTTTTTTTTTTTTTTTTTTTTTTTTAATCATATCAGGTTGTCATACGATTAACATTTTCTTAACAATATAAAATTAATTTCTAAATTTAATAATAGACTAAATTTAATAATACTGGTATTATATTTAAACAGCGGGCAAAGAGAAGCGGTAACTCTCATCATACAGAAATATGTAAAATAAAGCTTTTTGTAAAATTATTTTCAACTGTTTATAAAACAAGTTCGTAGGCTATAAGTCTTACATTATATTTTTAAGTAAAATGTATATTTTTATTATTTAAATTAAGGTACGATAAAGTTGTGTGAAAACCATCCGAAAACATTTTATTTATTTAAATATACATTAAAGATTTACTAATTGACGTCAACACACTTTTACAGTCATTTCTTTTTCTGCAAAAAATCCTAACTTTTACGGTACTTTATTTAAATGATGTAATGTGAAATTTAACATTAAATGAGGCACTGTAAACTTTCTTATTTTTATAATATCATTTACCCGTTTCATCACTCCTTATCTCAGAAATTGGTTGGTTATAGGGATAAAGGCCAATTGACTGCTCTAGGGTCCTAGACCTGAGGGGGAGTGTCCGCCGTAGGGGTATTTCTAAGTAGTCCTAGCCCGTATTTAAGAAATTTTCACGGAAAACTCCGAACGGCTAGGCCGACGAATGTGTCCTGAGTTCGAACCCGGCACCTCACGTCTACCAGCTTTAAGTGCAGTATCGCTCGGCCGCTAGTTGGCGTTTATGGAAATAAACATACATATTAGACGTATACATACAGAGTAATGGAATGTTACACATAAAAGAATCTCATCAACCAGTATTAGTCTTATATACAGAATATAATCAAATAAAAATCATTGTAATGAATTGCATGAGACGTAAAACGAACAGAAGAAAAAGATGTTTTGAAGCTTAAAATTTTTAACATAATAAAGTCTGATTCTTTTCTTTTTAAATTTACGTATGAGCATAATCATATAAATATATAATCTATTATACATCCAATATCTTAATAATTTCTATAATTTTCATGGTTCCAAAGTAAAATTGCAACGTAGCCTTTAATTTTCATCTTTATTTTCAAAAGAAAATATAAAAAGTTCCCTTTTTCGAAAAAAATATAATGTTAAGTTTTCCAGATTTTCTGGTTTACTTCTGACTGGTTGCAGCTGTTAAGGAAGACAATGAAATTATGCATGCGTCAACAACCATCTACCTCCGAAGCGTAAGTAATTCTGAACATGAAAGCAATTTCTTTCAGATATTTTCAATTTTCAGAAAAGTTTTTATATGATCACAATCCCTTATTATACGCTCTATCCAACATATTCAAAATTTTGTTTATAAAGAAAAAAAAACGTGAAGTATATATTTTAAGCATGAACCATTTTTCTTTTGAATTTTTTAATACACTGTTCTTTATTAAGTTAATCTAAATTTTTGTATACACCAAAAAAATATTGTTTCTGAAACAGTTTAAATGATAAAACTTCTATATTTTATTAAATATTTTTTTTCATAAGGTAGAATATTCCTAATATAGATTAAATATATATTTATATATATATATATATTTAATTTTGATAACCTAAAGAGTTTCTTATAAATATACTAAAACATGTTTTTTTTTTTTTTTTCTCGATAGAAAAAAGGATGTATAATAGAATATACCTTCCATAAATTTTAACTAGTTTATTTAAATTAAAAGAATTACGAAAAATTAAAAGTATGCGTAAATTTATGTTTTTAAGAATACTTTTTTTCCCGAATAATTTGTGAAATGTTGGAAAATAACGAATGTATTAAAATTTCTATTAAAATTAATAATGCTACTTTACCGACAATTATCCAAAATTATGTATAATATTATATTTCAGTAAAATTAAAAAAGAAAAATGCTCTATTAAAAAAGTCGTAAAAAGAAAAAAAAAAGTAATATTTAGTAATATATATATATAGAAAGAGAGATTGTTTTTGATACAAGTATTATAATAATTTTACTTATAACAGAAAATATCTATTTATTTATTATACATTCTAATTATCATTTTTTTAAATTTCAATTACTTTTCAGTTTTTCATCATACATGTGTTACGCAACCACTATTTTTGGTGTCTCTTGCACCACCATAATTATACAGCAGTTGTCACATTAAGGGATTATGGAAACATAGTGTAGACTATTAAAATATGCATTTATTTATTGTAGAGACAGGAAAATAAGCGGATACGTAGCATATATAATTGCATGTATAAAAATTAGTTTGTATTTCTCAATTGATGTATGGGACACATATTTTTTCTTCTTAATTAAAAAGTACTTTCTTTATAATTTCAAATGTACAATATTAAACATTTTGCATGCGTGTAAGTAAAAGTAATGGCTTATAATAAGATAATTTCTGAGGTATTTAATTCAAAGTTAAACTGGAAAAAAAAAAAAAAAAAAAAAAAAAAAAAAAAAAAAAGTAGTTCTTAAGAAATATGCATTATAGGTCTTTTTCTTTTCCCTCTCTCTCTCTAAAACTAATTTATCTACCACTCTTTTTTTTTTTTTTTGAGATTAAGGTTTAAAATATAAGATCTATGTGTTGAAAACATTTTTAAATAGTATGACATTACAGCTTATTTTTGATATAAACATGTATTAGTTTTTTTTTTTTTTTTTTTTTTGAGAGGGAGGGGAGGGGGGCTAAAAACTTATTTTACGTACTAATTTTTTGTGAGATTAGGTTTAAAAATATATGATCTGTGTTCTGAAAATATTTTTCAATATCATTACATTACGCAGCTTATTTCTGGACATCTTACTTCATCAACTTGCATTTCGAAATTACAGCTCACAGCACGTATTTATGGAAAATAATGTAATTATTCTTACTTCAAAAATAATAAGCTGATTTTATATGAAAAAATAAAATATTGTGTTTTAAGATTTTTCTGCGCATAGTTTAAATTGCTGTCACACTGAAAATGTTTCAAGTAAACTTATTTAAATCCTGCAGGGATATGGAGCAATGTACAGACTGTTGACAGAGTCAGAAGTTAAAAAACAATGAAAATTAATTATTTAAAAACCTATTAAAAAAAAATTAACCAAGAACATCAAACAAGTTTGATGATTAAAATTGGCTTTACAAATATATAACATTATTATTATTATTATTATTATTATTCATCAAATAAATGAAACCAGAATATATGCATATATATATATATACAGGGTGTCCAAAAATTTCTCATACAGTATTTTGAATGTGGTCTTATTAAAAACTATTAATTCTAGGCTATCAAAAGTTTTTTAACATTGTTTTACAATGTGTCTTTAAAGAATATATGTAATAGAATCAATTGTAATATTTTTCATTTTGTTTCAGAAACGATGAAAGGATATAGAAAGGTAATCGTGAAAAAATATTTAGAAGGACAGAAAGCAGGCAAAATCTTCAGAAACCTGAAAAGCTTAGGTTTCAAACGTGATTTTGTTTGTAGGACGATACAAAGGGATAATGAAACTTCATCTGTGCAGGACAGGTAGCACTCGGCAGACCTCGCACTGCACAGACTGAAAAAGTCATGAAAGCAGTTAGAGAGCGCATCCGGAGAAATGGACAGACCTCTCTTAGAAAGTTATTACGAGGTTGCAAGATTTCAAATTCATCTATCCAAAATCTTCTAAAAAATGATCTAAGATATAAAGCTTACAAAAAAAAACAAGAACACATGCAATTTCAAAGGCCTCAAAAGCAAAGAGGTATGAAAGAGTTAACACCTTGCTCTGTTGGCATGAAGGTGATGAATTCATCTTCTCCGATGAGAAACTTTTTGTTCTACAACAATCCCACAATCCCCAGAATGATCGAGTATGGTCGGCGTCCATTCAAGATATCCCTGACAATCAAGCTACTGTGCCAAGATTTCAAAATGCTTCATCATTAATGGTATAGGGGGCTTTTTCGAAAAGGAAGAAACTTCCTTTGGTTTTATGGAAAAGGGAGACAAGATTAATGCAGAAATGTATCAGAAGGAAGTTTTGGAGAAAGTTTTATTACAAAATCTTCAAAACATGTATGGAGACGATTATTATTGCTTCCAGCAAGACGGTGCGCTATCCCACAGCTAATAAGGTGCAACAATGGTGCCGAGGAAATTTGACCGACTTTTTGCCAAAAGAAGAATGGCCTCCCAGCTCCTCCGACCTAAACTCCTTAGATTATTTTGCATGGGGTTATATGTTGTCGAAGCTTAAAGATGTGAAATGCAGTAATTTAACACAATTCAGAAACGTTATACTTAAAGTATGGGATGAAATCCCAATGCAAGCCATACGTGACGCATGTGATAGCTTCGAGAAAAGACTAAAGCTGGTAAAAAAACAAAAAGGTGGAAGTATCTCTAAATATTTGTTATGATGGTTTTCTGAATGTTTTGTTTTGTAAATTGCTTTAAGTAAAAGCCTTTTATTTTCTTTAACTTTTGTGTATTTTAAGTTTTAAATTGTATGAGAACTTATTGGACACCCTGTATATATATATATATATATATATATATATATATGTATGTATAAATATGTATACATAAATTGCTTGTTGAATAACATTAAACTTTTTGTATATAGTTTGGTATGTAAAATCTAATTATCATGCAGGTTTATTAAATAATAATGATAAGTAAAAGTGTAATTGTTAAAAAAAAAAAAAAAAAAAAAAAATCACTTTTTTAATCACATAGCCTGTTTTCGCCCTGCTAGCCGGGCATTCCTATTCATATCATCAAATATAGGAATGGGTTAGGCTGCGTACGATAGCAATTTTCAAAGCAACGAGACTGAGGTGTTTAAAGCAAATGCATTTAATTTTGTGAGATTCTGAGTGATATCTGTGTGTGTCTGTAATTTTATATACAACTGAAAAAAATCGAAAAAGTCTAAAATATTTAATACCTAATTAGTAGGAAAAAATTATTTCCTGTTAGGCAAGTCCATTTTAAATTTAAATAGTGGAAACCTGGCCAAAAATTGTACCAAATACGACAGCCAAAATTATGTTTTTCCTCTTCAAAGTAAGGTACGAATTCAAATCCTCATTTTTTATTCTACTCCTTAAAAATTGCATATCAAAAAGGTACTAGCACTATTAGAATGCATGTGTTGGGTTTAGTTAAGGAGGTTTAACATCGCATTTCAACTACGCAAAAGAATAACGATGGTCTGGTATTCATTCTTATGACTGGACGGAAGACATGCCATCACAATTTTAATTCTCTGAGGAGACGGTTAGCATGCACGAAGAATGGTCTAAATTACGACGTATTTCTTGCTTCTTTGGACCCCTAAAGTTTATTCCAATACTGTCGCCAATTTACCATTGAGTAAATCTAGTGTATCAGTAATCCCGCACAATCTTAACCTCTTTAAATTCTGGTCCACTTTTGCGGTTTAATGTATACGATTTTCTTCACTGCATAAAATATTCATATAAGTGTGTGTTTTGCGGTAAATATAATTTTAAGTTTATAAAAAAAAAATGCTAAAATTATTATCAAATGCAGTACATAAACATTTATTAAAAATTCAAAATCGCTTAAAAGTTTATTAAAAGATTATGAAGAGGGTTATATGCTTCTCTGACCATTATCAAAATTTACATTAAAGGTGTAATAAAGTTTCATCAGAGAAGTGTTTAAACGACAAAATATTTTTACATGTATTAGAACACATATCCTGGTGCCATCTGTCCATATAAAATTTAATCGTATTTCGACTTTTTAGTCTGAGACTTAAAAATATATAAAATACAAAATACAAAAAAAAAAAAAAAAAAAAAAAAAGCTTTTGAAAATCCCATTCAAATGTTTGAAGAGTTAAAAATCTGGGGCCTTTCTCACAAACTTCCCGTTTTCTATAAATTATTTTCATTGATTCCTTTATTAGAGATCAATTCCAATATTTAGAAATTTAAAATATTTTAGCTCTTTAAATTTTGTACTTTTATAATCATTTAGACAATGCAAGTACCGAATGGCTCTAGCTAAATCGATTTTTGCTTTTCAATATTTTACATCTGTCATATGCTCCTTTAATCTTGTGTAAAATTTTCTGTTAGTCACACCTATAAAATACATAATTTAGCAATATTCTGTTGTTTGATGAAGTTGGGTAAAAAAAAAGTAAAACATGTACTAAACCAAAATTGTTCCAAGAGTTTATTGTGCAGTCAGTATACAAAAATATTCAATACTAGCAAACCCGTGCGAAATTTTCGCACTTTATATTTTTTCTTATTAACTTTTAAAATTTGAAACTCATAAATATTATATTATACCAATTTCACCCCTAATTAAAATTTTAATTTATTGGAAGCCAAATTATTATTATAAACAAATAAATATTGTTCAATAGTGAAACCAGAATCATTTAAAGAAAGGTTTCAAAATAAAATTCATGGTTGACGACTCGGTTTTTATACTTCCACAGGCTGTACAGTTTTACTAAAGAACCCCCATCACTCCTTTTAAATTTTTATCGCCAAGAGTGCGATTAATTTTTTTTTTTCTTTTGGCATCATTTTTGTTAAGATAAAAACAAAATATTTTGATTATACTTTTTATAATTGCGTTTTTTAGTCAGTTTATGATAATGATTCATATTCTGTATATATATTTAAAAATAAAGTGACGCTTGCAAAGGTTTTGAAGAAACAACTTTCAAAAATACATTTTTCCATAAAATAATGTCATCAAACAAATGTCATTTTTTCTTATTAGTTCACTGAGCTGAGTTCGCGTGCTTTGGTTCATTTTTAAATATTATTTTTTTATCCTCGCGTATTTTATTAATTTTTCCACTATCGTATCGTTTCGACAAAAAATAATTGTAACTGGTCCACATTAGAGAATTATTATATAGATTATTGATCTTGGCTATGTAAATAAATCCATTTAGTGATAGTTCAAATAGTGAAGAAACATTTTATCCTAAGAAGTTTTGTACCCATCATCATTGTAAGAAAAACGCTGCAGCTGCTTGAAAAAATAAATAAAATCGTAAAATACAAAAATTTGTATTGATAAAAAATTAAAAAATATAATCTATCAACTGTCCAAACAATCTTTTCGGAGATATAAGATTCTGAAAGTACAAAATACCTCTTAAGTATTAAAATAATGCAAATTACGATATTTTGTATGTAGCTGAATTAATACTATTAGTATTAAATGCAATACTTTTACTATTATACTTGTATATATATATATATATATATATATATATATATATTGCAAAAGTCATTACAGAGATAAATGATCTTCCTAATCAAAGAGTTTAAAGATAAGCCTATCTAAATTCATTATGAAATAGAATATAAAAATGCTTTTAAGAAAAATAAAAGAAAGAAACTCACAGTAATTGGACAGCTATATTACAAAAATTTTAACTTAGAATTCCTTTATAAACTATACATTTTAACGTAAGTATTGATACACAACATTTATTTAAATATGAAATTTATCAAACTATTATTACACAATAAAATTCTTCAAGTTTTTACTAGAATTTTACACGATGTTATTTTTTGATTTTGTTTTAAATATCTGTAACAATCCTGTTCCTTAACCAACATTCTTATTTCTAGTAAATATCGCAGAAACGCCTTCTTCAGAAAACACAATTTAGCGTCAATTAAATTCCCAGCATCATTTTTCAAAATGTATGATGATGTTCCGATTCATCCGCAATTTGTTCAACATTTAAACAAAATTTTGCTTGTCGAAATCTTCTCAGAAACGCCTCCAAATGTTCAAAGCAATTAGATATCTGTCGTTTGAGTTGTTTTCTAAACTTTTTAGTTACTCATTTCGTGTTAGCGTGTATTTTAAACGAATTATTAAAATTCTGGAATAAATTCATTTATATTCATTTTGGTAAGTATTGAGAAATATTTGATATTAGATATAAGTAATAACATTAAATTTCTGAATAATTTTAAAGTAAAATCTTATAAATGAAAAGTTACTGAATGATTAGTATTTATTTGAAAACTAATTTACTAACATGATACACAAATATTATCAAAATAAGTAATTAGTTTTTAAATATATTCAAAAGTTAAATTATGTAAATTAGCTTCAAAAAGTTTAAACCTGAGTTTAATAATTTTAAGTATTTTTGTGTTTCGCTATTTCTTTATATATAATTTTTATTTTTGGGGATTAAGTACAGGAAAGAAAATGTTATGGATTTTTCGAATTATGATATAAACAATGGAAATCAGTTTGTATGTATTTAAACAAGTTTGATTATTTGTTTGTAAATTTTAATATTATTTAGGAATAAATACATAAGAAGTCTGATACACAACTTTCGAAATTAGATAAAAAATAAATCATTATTATTATTATTATTATTTGTGGAATATATATTATTTTAAAGTATTTGTGTTTCACAATACTATAATCTAATGCAAAATAACTTAAATACTTTATTTGTAGTATTGTCAAAGATAAGCTGAAATCTTTAAAAATAGAATAGCAGTAATATATTTATGCTAATAAACCCGTTAAAATATGTCAAGAAATAGCTAAGAAATACATTAAATAGCTAGTACTACATGCGCCATGTTCCACCAGTGCAGAGAGTTGGAACATGGTGATAGATAAAGCTAATAGACACTCATCTCAAAGCTGATAGACATGAAGTTTCGGATTTGATCCCAAATAGCGATCATGTCCACCATCAGCCGAGTGGTTCTGAGCTCAAAACTGCTGGACGTGAGGTACCGGGTTCGATTCCAGGCCGCGATCGTCGGCTGAGCCGTTCGAAGTTGCCCGTGGTTTTCTCCGAATATTTTGTAAATACTAGCTAAAATCTCTTAGAAACACCTCCATGGAGGCTACTTCCCGCCAGGCCTAGAACCCTAATGCAGTCAATCGGCCTTAAGCCCCACAACCCACAACAACCAAAAGCGCGGTTAGTGGTATAGCCATTTTTTATGGTTTTCTCTGAAACTCGCTTAAATAAGCGATTGGACCGCTTAATATTCCCCGCCCCCCAGCCCACGGAGAGTATTCTAACCAGTTCTAAGACCCAAGTGCTGTCAATTGTTCTTAAGCTCCAACACTAACACCTAGTACTATAGATGCAAAATATATCACCAATCTTAATAAAACGAATCTAATTTATGTAGTAACCAACAATGAATTTAAATAGCTTTTTTTTTATATTTTCTTCGGTGTTATTCCGAATGCAATTGTGCAGTACTAATTATTAATCTAGCATTAAGTGACATTTATTTTTAAATCAACGAAATTAAAAAAGCCCTGAAAGTTAGAGTAAAATAATGTTATTGAAATGAGTTTTAACATCTCATATCTGTACCTATTATATTTTCTAAATAAGGTCCATTTCTTTAAGTTTTTAAAAGAAGGCTCCGATATTTATTTTCTGTAAACTTTAACCTTTTACACACCAATGTTCCATAATAGGAACATGATGTTAAACATTCCTTTAAATTTTAAAAATTAAATATCATGAATACTGACTTGAAAAAAATTATCAGAGATAATAGAATGATGACTTGATTCTTTTAGAATAGAAATTACAGTTCAATCATAAAAGGGATATGTACAGAAATTTTCTAAAATGACCAATTTTGATATTTTGCCGTTTTACCTTATACCCCACAGTTTAAAAATTCACATAATTTAGAAAAATAAGCATATGCTTCTAAAAATGGACTGACATGTTTAAAATAGCTTACATTATTAAAATAAAATAAAATATTATAATATTAAAATATAATAACATTAAATTTATAACATTATGTATAATAATATTAAATGAATATATATATATATATATATATATATATATATATATATATATATATATATATTAATGATAGAGCTCTTTAAACTAAACCATTAGAAGTCAAAATATGTAAAAAAAAAAAAAAAAAAAAAAAAAACTGAATGCAGCGAATTAAAAGTTAAGTTAAGCCATTAACCGCCAAAACAAAACTAGAAATAATGATTTTTTTTTTAATACAAACTGTAACACTTATTATTTTAATTATATATAAAAATAATTTTAAATAAAAATTATGAAAATTGGTCTTACCTTACTAAAAGTAGAGTGTTGTGTTTGTAGAACTTCAGCGGAATAAGAGTATAAAATGAATACAAATAAATGTTTATGGAAATTTCTTTGAGGAAGCAAAAAACAGCAAAAACTACAGATGGCTACAAAAGTAATTATTTTATCATGAAAAAAAAATACAAGATATGTAAACTCTTTCAAATATGAAAATTTTCAAAAGTTTTGGTTTTGAAAGTGTTTTAAGTTTGAAATTCAATTTTAAACATAAGTTATTTTTCAGATAATTTTTTTGTAATAAAATAAACATCTACCATTTACTTACTTAAGAACAATACTTAATTTAAAATATCTTTTTTAGTTAACTATTAAACGCAATTATTTCTGGTGTTGCGTGAACGCAACGCTAGCGAGTATGGGGTTAATTGTTATGTATGTTTAAAATAAAGTGTACAGAAAAAATCGTCCAAGATGACAATTATGATATATAGAAATAACTTCTGCCCGAATTTCTAAAATTCCAAACGTTGGATTTTAAGTACTTATGTTAGCTATATTTAAACGAAAAAGTTCCACGTATATATATATATATATATATATATATATAATGCTAGCAATATTAACACCTTCATAGATAATTATACTCAAAGTCTTTCATTAACTATAAATGAAATGAAAAATAAAGAAATAAACTTTCTAGATTTAAAAATATAATGACAATGGCAATTTAGATTTTGATATTTTTTTAAGAGAAAATAATTTCTTTTAAAGTTAAATTATTTACTCATTACATATCATGTTTTATAAAACTATTTATAAAACTATTCTAATTAATTTTCTCTACAGAATAAAACATCTTTGTTCTGATAAACGTAAAAGTAAAAACGTTAAATCTTTCCATTTTCAGGCTAGACTTTATAGTTATCCTAAATTTCTAGTAAATTCAATAATTAAATTTTATTTGTTATTTATTCTATCCTGGTATATGGTGTTTGCATTAATAAATAAATAAATAAATAAATAAAATATAAGTAAAATAAGTGCACATTTTTTTTTAATTTTTAACCAAAAAACTTTTAAAAAAAGACAATAAAAAAGGTGAAGGTTGAGGAGGGCAGATGCTTGATTGCGGAGGATTGGTGGTAGTGTTTGGCTGGATGGTTGAAAGGGACTGTGAAATTTAAAAAAAAGGTCAATTTTTTTTCACTCTAACAGTTGGCGCTCATTCCACTGTAACTTGTTCTTTTGAATTCATGAACAACTTCTATCTCTATATGATATTTATGAATTGCGAATCTACGTAACTCAATTTAATCCCAGGAATAAATTAAAATTTAATCAAGCAAATTAATTTTAATTTTAAATTTTAACTTTAAGGTTTAATTGATAAAAATTACAAGAAACTAATTACACTAAAAATTAAAGTCAAAATTATTTTTACTTAATCGTTCAGTAGATGAATTCATATCCCTTACTAACTGTGAATTTAATTGTTTTCGGTCTCATGGCTGTTGCGGAGTGTTTTACCTTTTTCGGCGTGCTTTTCAAAAGTAAAGAAATTTAAAATTTAGTTTTATTAAATTTTCATCGGGTTGATTTATTATGCAGGGATTGGTGTTTTAAGTTTAATAAGTTTATTTCTCTCATGTTTTTTTCACTTCATGAATTCATTATTAAAAAATTGGTGTTTTAAATTTAAAATGTTTACATCTTTCTTGGTTCTTCCACTTCATAAGTTACTTTCTATCTCGGTTTTTCCACATATTATTTGAAATTATTTTCAAGTCTTTTTTTGACCTCGGGTATTGCATGCTGTGAATATTTAGCAGTGTGCATACAGCATGGCAGAAAGATCAGCTAATTTGCAAACAACATTCATCGAATGCCCTTGAAAAAGTAATGAATTTGTATGATTCAATATCAAGTTGTTTATTTTTTTCTTTTCGTCAAATTCATTAATTTTTTTATATTTCTTCATGTGATATTTGATTTCATATAATGCAATGTTTGAAAAGTTTTTCAATATATATATATATATATATATATATATACATATATTTAGAATACAAAGGTTTATGAAAAATTTCATTTTGCTCCCCCCTTTCCTTGCGGGTGAATTTCTAAAATTTCAGAAACTGATTATTAGATATTTGTGTTAGCTATAGTTTAAAGCAAAACGTTTATGGCTATATGATATTTTCTTTTAGATATATGGTCAATGTGAAACCGCGTTTTGCCCGTATTCTCTTCTGGGGGAGGGCAATTTTGTGAAATCGCTTCTTAGTGTGTATCTGCGTCACAGAAGAAAATATTTTACTAAGTTTTATGTTTCTAGATGTAGGGTTTTGGATAGGTGGATGAGATTGGTGAATCACTCACTCACTCAGTCTGGATGAACCATTGTATATATGGAGAGAAAATTGTTATTAAAGAAAAAAATATATATTCAAAAAATTATGTTATTTGGTATATAATATATATAGTAGAAAAACTTTTACAAACCTTTGATAGCATTTGTCATAAAATAAAATAAATATTACTATTATAGGAACATGCTAATATATAATTATTAAAAGCAATACTTTTTTTATTGAATAGTGCAGACATTCAAAAATTCAAATGTGCAAAATTGATTTTAATCATGAAAATATCGAATGTTTGATATACAAACGAATTATGTGTTTTTATAGTAAAGTTCTCCCAATTGATCAGGTATAATTAAATACTGAAGAAGTGTTGAAAAAAGTTGTTTATTTATTATATTCTAGAAAAAACTGAAATATTTTATCTAAACATCGGTTTTTGTTTTTGCGTCATACATGTACATGTATATTTGCAGAAGCAGAAATAGATTTCAGCTTTGCAATCTTTTTCAGCATCTGAGTTGTCAAAAAGTAAGCTTTTTCAATTGACAGAGTGATAATCTCAGGATGAAGCAAAGAAATAAAGTGTCGTGTTTATCAAAACGTATCATTTTTTTTTTCATCATTTATTTTGACATATATTGTCGTCTTTAAAAGATTTTGTTTCATGTTGTTTGTGTAATAAATCAATTTAAAAGGCTTTCAATATACAATTTCTTTTTATGTTAAAATTTTAAAAATTAAATAATTAAAATTCTGATATTGTGTTTATTATTTACCTACCTTTAAATAAAGTAAGGAAACTGGTACATTATCATTAAACATGATAAATATGATTAGTTGGAATATTTTTCCAAATATAATAAAGTTTTATTATTTAATAAATGTTAAATATATTAATTCAAAACGTTCAATAAACTATGTGATCAATAGATTTTTCTCCATTAGAAATATAAATATTTCTTTACTCATAAGAAATTTATAGATATCTATTAATATAAATTTGTTCGTAAGAGAACAGGAGAATAATTTCCGTGCTCGCAAGCAGACCGAATTGTAAATAATACAAAGCTGTGCAAACAGTGCACTGAAATAATCCATGTTATTTAATAAATAGTAATAACTTTGTAGAGAAATTTGCGTTTTATTCACTTTTAATCATTATCCTCATACTTTGTTTGAATAAAGAGTTTCATTAAGAATGTTCATACATAATTTTGGTTTAAATTATTTTAATACCAGGATATGATAGATAGTTAATGATTAATAGTTTGCTGAAATAGTTATAAAATATTTTTGTTCAAGAGATGGGTTTATACAGTATCGATTTCAAATACTAAGATTGATTGATTGATGCATGATTTTTGCAAAAAACATTGAAACCGTAGTTAACGAAACTCAATTTTTATCACATTTTATCTGATTACCATGCAAAGAATTCAAACGAATGAGTATTTATATAATCTATTAACTTTAAATTTTTATCAAAATCGTTAGCACAAATTCCATGAACACTAAGTTTCTGCTAAATTTACCCAGAATAAAACGCGGTATATCAGTGAATTCAAAAATTCCTAAAGGTGATGCTCTTTAAGCCGATCTGCGATCTCACAACACCCGAGGACTCTCTATCTATCGTCTCCGGAAGCCGAAGCCAGTGTTATTCTACGGTAAAATTTGCCCCATTATAATTCTTTAACTAATACCTTATTTTTAATTTCCGTTTTCACTTTCCAAAAATTCGCAACTATTAAACAATTTATCGCATTTTAAAAATTATTTTTTTTTTCTTTTACGATTTCCTTTTTTAGCTCAAAAATGAAAAAAAATCCCATTATGAAAATTCGTATTTTATAATTTCAAAAAAAAAATAATAATAATAATAATAATAATAATAATAATAATAAATAAATAAAAAAATAAAAGATAATTTTTAGAAAGCGATAGATTGTTTAATAGTTGTGAAGTTTTTGAATTTGAAAATGGAATTTAAAAATATATATTAGTTAATAGGTTATAATGGGAAGAAATTCTGTATAGAATAACATTGGTTCTGGCTTCTGGGGACGAAAAGTGCAGAGTCCTCTTAAGCTTAAAGCTTTATTACTGTCGCTTGAACAGTTACCTAGAGTAACAAGTTTCTGCTATATTTTGAGTAAAGAGGAGCGCAAGTTACCAACGAATGCTGAATTTCACGAATATTAAAATAAATTAAATCTGTTTGCTATTAAATAAGCGAAAGAACTAAAAATATTATCCTAAATTTTCAAGAAAATCGTTCAAGCCATTTTCTAGAAACTTAAGACATGTTTAAAATATTAACTCGTTTAATATAAGGATGATAAAAAGCTTATTTGGCATTTAAGAATTGTAGATATAATTAATAAAATAACTATGAACCTTCAAGTTTCTTATTATTCACATATAGTTGAAAGATAGATTTGCGATGTGAAGATCATGTTACTTCATTAGTTCTAATCTTAAAATGGTACGTTTCGTTTAATTATGTATGTTATAGTATTAAATATAATAGTAACTTTAACATATGAGACGGATGTGTTGTGTATGTCAAGATTTAGTATATCCAAAAAAATATTTTTTGAAGTCAATTGCTTCGTTAATCGAATCTAACTACATTTGAAACATTATAGATTTCTACTTTTTTACTTAAATCATTTTGGGACAATTTTCTAACCTATAAATAATATTGATATTGTCATAAAATCTTTGGAATATTTGTTTACTTAAAACCTTCAGTAACAATTTTTCTCATCTCATCCTTACTGCATCATCTTCGATCTTCCATTCATTATAAATAATATAAAGGAAAATTCATGTTTAAATACTTTCAAATAACCTTAAGATTAAAAATAATACATTTATATAAAATGCAGTCCAAAACACTTAAAATATATCGTAATCTTGTTGAATAATAAAAATATATTATTTACTCGAAGTTAATTAGCGGTATATTTAGAAACTATCCCCATTTCACTCATCAGATTTTTTCATTCATTTCTTTCTTCTTGAAAAAAAAAAAAAAAAACATTCTTGAAGCTCATATGAAGCAAGAAAGCAAACATCGAGAAGTTCGTAAGTACAAATGTTTCTTTCTGGATGAAGGCTCTCAGGGCATTCCAGCTGTCATTCCATTAAGAAGTGCCAATCAAACGACGATCTCAAGTAATCTGTGACACTGAAACGTTCTTCCAAAGATTTTTAATGAAACGTGTCTGTTTCTGAGCAACTGTTCGTAAAGTAATAAAAATGTAGTGAATTTCGAATAACATTTAAAATAAAATTTGATATATTACTTTTTAAGTTGTACTATAGGGAAGTTAAAAAGCATATTTTTAATATTATAGGTTTAATTAGAGAACAATAATGGGATTTAAAACGTCTTTAGAAAATTATTTACAGCAAAGAGCATATTAAAATCACTTACGAAATGAAATGTAAAATATGTGGTAATTAATTTCTAAATATAAAAACCAGTATTTTAGAACAACCATTTTAGTTATTTGCAATTTCTTCATATATGACTTAGAAAATATAAATAAAGAAGGATGTTATTATTATTTTTTTACGAGTTATATAATATATCATGTTTTCTATTTACTTAGCTAAACCTTTTGAAAACTATTATGTTGAGGCATACACAAATCATTCTTCTATTGTTTCCCATACAAATTCACGCAGTAAAAATTATTTATTAAACTAATTAATTATTAAAATTATTTTCGAAACATTCGAAGAGCTAATCAATTGCACCATACAGCGAAATGTATGAAATGTGTAGCACACTTGATGTCACGGCTTCTAGAATCTTTATGTCGTAATACTTTACATTACATTATGTCGTACTTACATTATGTCGTAATACTTTAATCATGATCGACTCTAAATATCCTTACGTAATTTTCGATGTGTTTACTTTATTAATTTATTAAAGATTTAATGAGAAAAGAAGAAAGACTTGTTTACTAATTTAAAGCTGCGAACTACGTTGTCTTTTTTTTTTTTTTTCTTCAGGGTTATTTTACGAAAATATGTCTACACAGCAGTTTTAGCAGGACTAAACATCTCTATCGTTCCAGCATTGATCGTTTTATTTCCGTGGTCACAGCATAAACTGTATTTAAATAATGTTAACGGAAACAACATATATCGTTCTTCAAAGTCATTCCCGCATTTATCGTTGTAAATTTTTTCTTCTTACCGAAAGGAAATTGAAAATCAGGCGATTCCATATGGCATTCAAACTGGAATTACTTCTTTATCCTAAAATAACTCTTTTCCCCCTCCACGGAGGATCAAAATTGCGATTGTATGTCGTCGGACCATCCTGAACGGTGAGTTCCAGACCGTCACCATTTGCCAATATTGTAGGATACGTGTGAGGGAAAATCCAAGCAATCTCAACTACTGAACCTTATGCTGTTATAGTTGAAGGAAGGGATTGTGTAGATATTGTAACATGTGTCTATGAATTACTGAATACGGATAGTGTGTTATTGCTACTACAGCCAGCTACTACATTTTTTCACAGTCATGAGACTGAGTTTACGCCAGTAACGAGTGTGTTCGACATAATTACGGCGTTTGGAAATGCACGAATTTTTTCATATGCATATGAAATTAGAGAAAAGGACCAGAAATTGCTGTAAATCTGGAAAATCCCCATTTAATTTACAAAATGAACAAAAACTCCAACAAAAAATTACCAATTTTAAAAAATAATTATCAATTAAAGTTCTACAATTTTGATTTTTTTTTTGACAGTTTGGAGAGTAACAAATTAGTTTTTATTAGTAGTATACTATATGTATTGTGTGTATTATTTCATGAACATTGTTTTATTCGTGTTTTGACTTTTACTCGAAATCATCATTTTCCTGCTTTCATTTTTTTTTTCACGCACCCCATGAGAAAGGATGGATCAAGGTTGTACTTTAATACAGATACACAAAGAGTTACGTAGAATCGAGAGATGATTAAATGAATACATAGGTAGATTGATACATTTTTAAAAAGTTTTAAATTTCGATAATTCTGAATTAAGTTCTCGAAATATTAATAAGAAGAACTAATAATAAATTACATTTTAATTGTCAATCTTTCTCTATATGTATGATAGAGAAAGTGTTTTTGGGGGGGTCAAATTTTCGAAACAGAGTTTTTTTTTAAATCTATACGTTTCAAGGTGTTCCCTGTGATTAAAAATCATGTTTTTATTGATTCGTTTGCGTGTCTGCCTTTTATCTGCATATCACACGAACATATAGTAGCAGAAATTCCTAACTCAGTATTCTAAATCTATAACACGCAGTTCCGCTATACTAAATTTTTCGTTGCGATTAAGCAAATGGATCGTGTAGAACAATGATTCTGAACCGTTTTAGAGCTGCGAAAAACATAACGCACGCGAAATTTTAAAAATATAGTTCGGACATTAAAACGTGCTCATATCGTTCCCCTACCGCCCAAAGCACGTTCACCACCACATCAGCAGCCTCCAACGCCACCTGGGGGGAGGTACCGCCCCCATTGAGAACCTATGGTATAGAGGAATATTCAAAAGAATTCAAATACTTGTCTATGGAAAAAAATTTCTGTTAACTACAGTGTAACATCTATAGACAATCCTAAAAAGTGGAACGAACATATTTTTTTTTCTATGGATAAAAGCACGTAGATTGTCGTATGGTTATTCATTATTCGTTTACATATCTATCCATATAATGTGTTCGCGTTGGGTCTATGCTTGGAAATTGCGGGAAGTTTATTTCATTTTCTGTTAAGTGATTTTCGTATAAATTTAAGTACACAATGTGATGTACAAATTTTTTATAGACAATATACAGGGCTACCTCAAATAAAGGTAAACGCTCTTTTCAATTGAACGTAATTGATAGAAGTGCTTTGCTACATTTTACTATGTCGACGAACACTGGTCAGGATAGAAAATAAATTATCAATATCCATATTAAAAACAGAGTGTTCTTTGATGTTCCAAGTTTTTTTTCTGTATATCACGTTTTAAGATTTACTGAATACGAAAATCCAGTTTTTCGAGATTTGTTTGCATTTATATCTGTTGTCAGCATAATTTAAAAACAAATAACTGCAGATAATTCAGCTTTGTTATTTTCAAATTCGTATTAGGTTACCACTAGAAAAAAAAGTTATTAAGTTTGGCAAGTTTAAAGACAAACAGTCTTGATTAAAAAAAATAAATAAATAAATAAAATAAATAAATAAATAAATAAAATTAGGCAATATAATTGAATAGAGGGTTTAGGGATGAAAGTATATGTTCAAAATAACTTTTACTTAATCTATTTTAAATAATTTTTATAGTAGATTAAACTTTATTATCTTACCTTATTGATCGTATGACATAATCTACAATCTATCTTTTTAGCAATTAAACGCATGGTAAGAGAAAGACGTGTGTGTGTATGGGAGGGGATACACAGGAGTATTTTTTTTTAATTAAGACTCATCCTTAAATATATATCCTTTAAAAATATATGCAGAAGAAAAAAAATCAACAAAATTGTACTTCTTTTGAATTAGCTTAATCTTAAATATATATATCAGAAAATTTAATGATCTTTAGTAATATATTTTCTGCAATTTGTGTGATATATTTTGTAAGAAATGATAAAAATCATTAATTCAAATATGATGCTATTTAAGGCTGCATTTCGCAGAGAAATCTGAATCGAAATAAAAACATAATATCTTTTGATGCAACTATCGATTTTCTTAATGCGAAAATAATTCTATGCGTATAGTCATATAATAATGCTATATATTTCCAATAGTAACAGATGCTGCAAAATGTCATTAAAAGCTTTGTTACATTAAATATCGATATCTTTCCCTGTACTAGTTTATAGTATTTAAAAAAGGAAATTGTTTTTCCTTGTTTACATTTTATCAATAAATTGTGTTGCCATTTTTTCGATAAAAAATGCATATAGTTAAATACCATTTGTAAATTAGTTTCTGTTTAAAAAGTGAGATTTTAAATTGTGTAAAATAAATGTACAGTCGGAAAAAAGTAAAAATAATAAAAATAAACGCAACATCCGAAGTAATTTCATTATTAATTCACCCGGGAATAACTAATAGGCATCAATCAACAGGAAATCAAATGCATTTTTTGAAAATGTTATCAATTTGGAATTAGGGGTCATCTGCATACTGAAGTGAGCACCAACTTCGACAGCACTTATTTCGACAGCAGTAAACAATTTTGACATCATATTCGAACTTCTGAGAGTCTCGCAGTGCGGAAAAGTATACAGTTTGTATACTTTATCTTTAGTTTTCATAGAGTTATAATAAAAAATGTGTTGGGGGTTATCTGTAAATGCAGAAAAATAAAATTAAACTCCTACAAGAAGTAAAAAAAAAAATTACTGCTTCATAACGGAAATGTTTCAAGAAAAAAAGTATTATAAAAATTAATAGAAACGTTATCATCTTTACAATACCTTAATTATCCTGAATTCAGTTTTTTAGATACGTATATACTTCAATACTTTTTAGATAATACATTTAAGGTATATTTAATTACGTTTATGATTGGTCAGACAATGGCGTTTGAAAATATTTATCTATAAAGTGTCTATCATGGCTATACCGATCACCAATAAAGCTTGAATTTTCTTTCGTTTGACATAATACACGACCTAAAATGCTATAGCTATATATATACAAGAACGCATAAATTAAATCTTTTCAGATAAATTATTGTAAGGTTTCATGAAGTAAGCATTAAACAATTTTAATCGTACTAACCAGTTTTGGGTCAGTTTAACTCTTTGAAACTGTAAGATTTTTTTTTTTAATTTCTATGAAAATATAATTTCTTAATTAACACTTTCGCGACTGCTGACGTAGATTCACGTCGACATTACTGTCATAAAGACAAAATCCTGAAGTCGAAAAGGTATTAAAATATATTTATAAAAGAAATATAAATTTTAAATATAATTATAAAATTTTAAAGACTAAAGTATACTTAAAATAGTAATCTTTCATCCCCCACAATAAATAAATAATTAAATAAATAAATAAAAATAAAAATAAAAAAGCAATATCCGAACTAAATGATTAAGCCTATAACTTTGACGGTAGTTAAGAAATGATTTTACAAGTCTGCCTTGCATTCTAATTCTATTCTTTTTTTTTTTTTTTTTTTTTTTTTTTTCAATTTAACAATTTTTACATTCGAACTATTTTTCTACTTTAAACATTAAGCCCCGTATATTTATTTATTTATTTTTCTTCTAGTGTTCATTTAAAGGATTCAAAATTTATCAACAGTAATCGATGAGGTAAATGTCCCTTGTGTATATTTTTGCCAACGCAAAATAAGGGGTTTGACACGAATACTCAAAGTTACATTTACTTTTCTCTTCTCTATTGTTTTCTTTTGAAGAACGATAAAAGGCGGGGCTAGCCTACTTTAGAAAACAAGAATTCTTGTTGGTAACACAAATGTCTAAAATTCCTCATTTTTGTTTCATTTCTTTGCGTTTGACGTTGTTGTTATTTAGTTTGACCATAGCCTTCTAAACTAGATGCCTATCGCGTGGCTCAGAAACTTGGCAACAGTTGAAGCGATAGACAGCGCCACCTGCGTCTTTTTTATTCAACTGTCACCAATAAATTTAAGAAGTGATATATGATTTCTTCGATTCTATTCGCCTTTTGTGTATATCATATCCCACTTTTAACCCTACAAGGCTCAATTTTTTAAGTGCACGATAAAAATATATAGGTTGTAATTAGTGATCAAAGGTAGGGGAAAATTATAAAAATAAAAATAAAATCATAGTTTACGGAAAAATCTACTTTTTATTTCAGTTCCACATACGGTACACTGAGCCTTAACTATACTTTTTGGTATTAAACTAGTGCAATTGAATTGTTTTGGAAATAGTATTGCATATTGGACACACATACATAGAACAACACAGTATTTTTTTCGAGTCAAAACTGTTCACTAACTATACTATTTTTTATTTTTGAATTCAGACAAACGACGAATGTATCACTTTCATTCAAATTTCACACTGAGTACACTATAACAAAAACTCGAACGACATCTTTAGGTAAAGATTCGTATTACTACATTGCTAAATGTCAGTAGCTTCTATCAAGATGTCAAGAGATATCGCTATTAATAGTTTTATAGCTATAGGAACGATTAAAGTCGGTGTTCCACATATGGAACTGGGTGCCTTGTAGGGTTAAAAAAAATTGTGGCTGTTGAATAAAAAAGTCACGCTATCTGTGCCAGGTGACGCTGTCTACCGCTTCAACCGTTGCCAAGTTTCCGAGCCACGCGACAGGCATCTAGTTTAGGAGCTTCTGGTTTGACCCATAAATAAAAAATAAAAATATTTTGTTTATTTTTCTCTGTTATTTTTTAAGATTTGCTTCATTATCTCATGCAAAACCATATAAGTGATGATCCATAAGCCTCTTCAAAAAAAAAAAGATTTATTTATATTTCGAAAATTAATAACTGGAAATAGCTGCAAATTCGCACACCCATATTTTTCTGCCTTTGGATACATTTTATCTAAAAATTAGTATAGGTAATAATTCATAATTTTTATGAATATGAATTTATTAATATTTTTCATAATTAAAAATGTTTTTGAGAATTAAAGGTGATGATAATTATGTTTGGTTTTCTTCAGTGTATCTCGTAATATATATTAATAAAGTTATTTTTTGTGAAGATATTAATAAATGTTTGAAATATGAGTTTAACTATCAGTACCTTCAAACTTTCAGCGTTTATATCTCTATGAAAAAATAAATAAAATTTACAACCTATATACATTTTTGTGTTGTCGCGATCCTAGGAATATATAAAATTAAAATAGGGCATTATTATTGAAAAAAAAATCAAATTTGCTGAGCGTTTTAATATGTAGACGACCCCAATTCAAAATTTAGCTTCATTTCGTGAAAGTACTCACAATTCATTGTTGAATGATACCTATTATGTTTTTGTGCATAGTTTAACAACGGAGTTACGTCGAGTGTTGCTTTTTTTTTTTTTTTTTTTTTTTTTGGTTTTTTCACGACTGTAAATTCTTGGCTGAAATTTTAAAAGGAAGTCTTTATAACGGCACAAACTTCATTATTAATCAGATGTCCTTTCTATTATATAGAAAATATTATATAAAGTTTTTATTTACCAATAAATGTTGTCTTTGATAAAAAAAAAAAAAAAAAGTGCTATTACAGGAAATAAACTTATAGTTTTTAATTAATACTATTTGATTACGAAATTGTGTTGGAAAAGTTAATACGATAGCAACTACAAACTCCAATAAAGACTTTTGTTTTTTTGTTTTCTTTTTTAGCTTAAATTTGATTATTAGAAAACTTTTGTTTATATATTTTTTTCTGTTTTCACTAATCGCTTTCTACTGATTGAAATTACAAAAAATACATGTTAATAAAAATAAAACTTCGCAGATACATACTTTTTTTTCCAAAACATATATTCTGTTTTAATATATATATATTAATCAAAGCTAACATTTTGTATTATTATATTATTATAATTATTTTTAATCAAGAAATGAAAACGTTTCAAGGAAATAAACTTCAATTGTATAAGTTGCATATAAAATTAGTGTAACATCTGTACAAAAATTTGTCGCACTCATGTAAAAAATAAAAGAGATAAATTAAGGAAATCTGAATTGATTTATAAGGGACCTTACTTATGTAAAAGCAATATGCTGTATAAGTCAATGAGCAAAATGATTTTTTTTTCAGTACCGGGGCATTTTTGCCACACTCGTTTCGCAGGAAGATCGCCGAATTCACGGTCATTTGTAATTGAGCAACCAATCGGCGGTGACCACTACACTTAAGGGCCCTCTTCACTCACTGCCGTCGGAAGCCGAACCTAATGTTATTCTATGGGAAATTTTTCTTTACAAATAACTTATTAACTAATACATATTTTTAAATTCTGTTTTCACATTCTGAAAATTCTCAGCTGTTAAATTGACGCACCTTTTCTAAAAAATTATTTTTTTAATTTTTTATATTTTATTCTGAAGCTTAAAAATACGAATTTTCAATATGTGAATTTTTTTCATTTTGCAATTTCAAAATAAAATATTAAAAATTAAAAAAAATACATTTAAAAAAAAAAAAGTCCGTCAACTTAACAGTTGGGAATTTTCTGAAAGTGAAAATTCAGAATACAGAATTTAAAAATATGTATTAGTTAATAAGTTATTTGTAAAGAAAATTTCCCCATAGAATAACATTGTCTCGGGCTTCCGGTGATGGTGAGTGAAGAGGGCCGTTAACAGCAAAGTGTGAAACGTCCATGGCTTGACTGGTATTCGGAACAGGATCCTACCGTGTAGGGGTCACGGACGTTAATCGTCACGTCATATGGTCGACTATGAGGAAATATATATACACATACAGGAAATATATATACCTCGCACCGTTCCTAAAAATCTATGCTGATTTTTTTATACTGTCACCACTATCTTATATATACAGAAAACTATTGACATGAATTTATATACATATAAGTTTACAGATTAGAAAAACCAAAAGGAGAATTACAAACCAATGCGCAAAATTGCAGCGAAAGGAAATGTAAAACTTAAATGTAGGAATATAGAAATGTAGGAATATAGAAACAAATGAATGAAATTAATCCCCCCAAAACACTGAAATCTTCATCAGAGAAGCCCCTCAGTGTAGGGGTGAACGAGAGGTTTCTGAAAGGCAGTAGAAATAAGCTAATAACTATCCTTTGCTCTCAACTTCTCACCAAACAGAAAACCACCAACAACTGAAGAGAAATCAAACATATATGTAATGTATAAAAATACTAAAAAAGTTATAAAATTATCAAATTTTATAACTTTTACATTTTAACTTTTAAACGCATTTTTTTTTTTTTTAACACATTACTTTTACATTTTAAGGAGACTTTTAAAATGTTTAAAATTTGATAATTTTATAACTTTTTTAGTATTTTTATACATTATATATATGTTTGATTTCTCTTCAGTTATTGGTGGTTTCTTGTTTGGTGTGAAGTTGGGGGCTAAGTCTAGTTATTAGCTTATTGCTACTGTCGTTTCAGAAACTTCTCGTTCACCCCTACACTGAGGGGTCTCCCTGAGAAAGATCTCAGTGTTTTTTGGGGTTTAGTTTCATTCATTTGTTTATATATTCCTACATTTATATATTCCTCTCTCTCTCTCTCTATATATATATATATATATACATATATGTACTCGCATATTTTAGTATTAATATATTTAAAAATATTCATATTGACGATAGTAGTGACAATATAATAACGTGTGAGTAAAATTTTAGAAATGCTGCGAGGTCTGCATTGATCACAAAATTTAATTTTTCAAGTTGAACTATAAAAAAAGCAAGGATTTAAAAAGCACATTCTTACTCTTCCAGTAAAAACGGAAACATTTTAAAATAATTTAATTGTCATTTCCTATTACAAAAAATAATATTCTATATTCAGTCATAGTAAATAATATAAAAGAGTGTATCTAAACTATGTAAAAGTTGTAAACTAAAATATAAGATACCACCTCGTTTGAATCAGAAATACTTTTCAAATGTAAACTTCACTATGACACGATTTTATTTAGAAATTAATTATGATGATTATGGATAAAAAATAGACTTTTAAGATGTTTAAATTTGACTATTTTTAATGTAAAAACCAAAAAAAGAATTTTATTTGAAATTTTAATGAATACGTGCATTTGGCATCATTGGAAATTAGTAAAATATTAATAACTAAATATTTAAAATTTTCTATTGTGAAAGAAAAAATATCTATAGAAAATGACTTTTTAATAATTTTCATTTTACTTTAAAATTTGATAATTTTGTTTCATTAATTATATTGCAATAGAAATCTACTAATTGTAAATATTAAAATTGTATTTCTAACAAATAATGTTTATGTTTATAATTTATGTTTATAACGACAAAGTAAATAAATTTTTGTTTTAGCATTCCTGCTAATATATTTGAACATTGAAGATCTGAGAATAATTTTATATGAAAACATTTTTACTTACAGATATTTTAATACCGAAAAAAAAAAAAATGTAAAATAATTATTTTAGAATATGCTCAAATTGTAATTAAATTAAAATATCTTTCCATAGATCTGGTTCATGACATCATGAGTTGCTATGAAAATAGTCTTGAATTAGCTATGATATTTAAACTGCTGGAACTGGAACGATAGGTCTTACAGTCATGAACTTTGACACTCTGATCATAACAAAAATTAGCAGGTAGTTCAAGTGCTTTAAGATTTATACCACCGAAATACATTATATGAACAACTGTAATTTCAGAACAAAACTATTGGACCACAAAAATTTAGCTATTACACTATAAAAGAAAATCCTGTAAGATTACGGGGAAAGCCCGGCAGCAGAGATTCCAGACAAAGCCCGTAAAAAGAAACGTTTAGACCGTAAATTAGATGTACACTACTGGCCATTAAAATTGCTACACATAGAAAGAATAATAATAACGGAATAAAATTTGTTGGACACATACATTATAGTAGGAAGAACAATTGATTAAAATTTCAGGAAATTTGGAGTAATATATACTGAGAAAACAGTACATAAAGCAGCGACCTCTGTGAGCAATAACAGCACTTATCTGCCTAGGTACTGAATCGAACAGCGATTGGATGACATGTACGGGTAGACCACTTCATGAAGTTTTATCAGGATGCCACAATTCATCGATCGAAGTTACTGGTGAGTGGTGGGGGGCCAGTCGCTTTTCAACGATTAAACAGTCATTTTGATTGGTGCGAGATCAGGAGAACGTGCTGGCCAGAGCAACAGTCGAACACATTCGGCATCAATGAAGTTCCAGACAATATGGACAACTTGCGGTCGTGCATTATCCTGCTTAAATGGTGCGCTACGGAGGCCTTGAACATAGGGCAGAGCGATGGGCCTTAACTCGTCAGAAATGTAATGGCTGGTATTCAGAGTGGCGGAAATGAAAACAAGAGGTGACCGGGACATGTATCCAATGGCACCACATACCATCAATCCAGGTGGTGACTCAGTATGCGGCTACCAAAATTCTGATTACCTTCATAACTGCATCACTGATATGGGCGCCATTAATGTGTGATCAACGATGAACCTGGACGCAGGAATGGCGTGAAGTCACTTTTCAGACAAATCACAATCCTGTTTACAGCATCAAGATTGCCTTATCCGTATTTAACGGCATTATGAATAATGCACGTTGCCAGCTGGGATTCGACATCATCATACTGTCCATCATTCGCAATGATGTTATAGGTTCCCATTGGATACACGTCTCGATTACTTCATGTTCATATTCCTGGCACGATGAACAGCGGCCATTAAATTTCTGATGAGTTAAGGCCCACCCCTCTGCCCTGTATTCGAGGCCTCCGTAGCGCAAAATTTAAGCAAGATAATGCACGACCGCAAGTTTTTTGTATTGTCTGGACCTTCTCTGATACATAATGTGTTCGATTGTTGCTCTGGTCAGCGCGTTCTCCTGATCTCGTACCAATGAAAATGACTGTTTAATCGTTGAAAAGCGACTGGTCCCCACCACTCACCAGTAACTTAGTCGATGAATTGTGGTATCGTGTTAAAACTTCATGAAGTGCTCTACCCGTACATGTCATCCAATCGCCGTTCGATTCAATGCCTAGGCAGATATGTGCTGTTATTGCTCACAGAGGTCGCTGCTTTATGAACTGTTTTCTCAGTACATATTACTCCAGATTTCCTGAAATTTTAATGAAATATGTTTTTCCTACTATAACGTATATGTCCAACAAATTTCATTCCGTTATTATTATTCCTTCTTGGTGTAGCAATTTTAATGGCCAGTAGTATATAATAACCTTAAATTACGTTGCATTCCTGTAAAAAAACATTTTGCCTATAAAACCAATGTTTTTTATTTATTTATTTATTTATTTTTTACGGGCTTTGTCTGGAATCTCTGCTGCCGGGCATTCACCGTAATATTACGGGATTTTTTTTTTTACAGTGTACGATGGAAATTATGACGTTATTCACATTATCTATATAACTTTTCCTACCTTTTCTCCTAATTCAAGTTGATTTTTTTTATTTATTTAAATTATGTTTGGCATTACTTGCATGAAAGGCACATGCACATTAGTGAGCTCACTACGAAAATAAGTAGGAAATATTAAAATGTTTTAAATTTCTTTTATTACTTCTTTTTTACTTTATCATATTTAGTCCCCATGTTCACAGTAGATACTTTTTAATTTATTTATGCAAAATTTTATAAATATATATTTTCCTTTTACAGAAGTATGAAATACAATTTAAATTAATTAATGAACAAGAAGAATTTTTTAAAAATATCCCATAAATAAAATGAATGAATTTATAGCTTCAAAATGGAGGTTTAGGCATATCGCACGATTTTTGAGCTTATATATCTCAGGTCTAATTAAAGATTTCTGAGATAAATTGGTATGAATTACCCATTTTCATAATCAACAACTTTATATTTTCATTTCGATCAATGTATAGCATTTCGACAGTGCTTACTTTTAGTCTAGAAATATTTTACTTTACTTTACTTTATTTTAGATACTTTGTTTTTGTTTATTATGCACAGCGTAAAAAGTTTCTACACTTATAATTATTTTAAAATTTAAGTATTTTAGCCATATATTTAGAAAATACAAATTTAGCTCTTACCTTCCCTGTTTGTGTGATTAAAAAAGCAATTTAGGATTTACAATCCATTTTAAATGTTAAATTATAATTATTTGAGATTTTAGTTATTGGATTATTTAATGATCTTAACAAAAAATATTTTATTTTCCTTCTTAATTTTTCTCAAAAAATAAATGACTGTAAATCTGTAGTCAAATTCAAATTTGAAGTATCATACATAAAATATGACAGGTTTCGATACATTTTTAATGCAGATAACTTAAGTGGCTTCAATAAATTTTTATAAATAATTATAAGACAAGCTTTCAAATAAATTTTTAATTTATTTTATAAACTTTTTTTTTATGATATCCGATTTCGTTCTTAACAGTCTTTAAAAATTCCATTTTTACATGTGATATCTTGAAAACACTATCTAAAGTTCTGATGCTCTAATATGTTTCGTCTTTTAAGAAACTCAGAATGTTCGTAAATATTTTTATGTATTTCACTACTTAACAATGTAAATACTTTCATAGCATTTCAGATTTTCCCCAGAGGCATTTGATTTGTATACTTCCAAAGTATTCAGAGCATTACATGAAGAGATAAGTTTTGAAAAGAAATTTTCATGAAAAGGAAATACATGTACTGAGTACTTAAATGTGTTTTGTAAACTCAGTTCCTTCGTATATGTTTCCTCTCACAATATTTGATATAGTAAAAACGGAACAAATAACTTTTGTAAATGTTATTGAAATAATAAATATAAAGAATTAAACAAAATTATATATTAAAATCATATAGAATTTATTGAGTTAAAAGGAAAAAAAAAGTTTTTAAAATTTCAAAAAAAAAAAAAAAAAAAAAAAAAAAAAAAATTAAATATGTTTGTTGAAAATAGAATTAAACTGTGATTAAATTATTACATTAGTTTACGAAGCTTTTCTTTTTTTCAAAGTTATGCATATACACGAGGTGGTAATTCAATTCTGTAAAATTCTAAAATGAAGAGTTAATTTTAATAGTTTGGTAACACAATTTCTCTCTATATTTCTGTGATTGGCAACTTCTAAAGTACACATGTTGCTAGGTCTTGGTGATAGCTTCAACGCCCGAATGTCTACCCATTCCGAGCTTTGATTTCTTTTACTCTTGTATTTTTCCTGCATTTTCTTTCTACTGTTAATTTTTTCTTTTCTTTTTTTTCCTAACTTTTATCACACTTATGTTTTTAAATTCTTTTTTTTCTCTTCCCATGCAATTTTTATGATTTTGATCAATCCCTCCCCCCCCCCCCCCAAAAAAAAAAAAAAAAAAATTCCAAAGTTCTTTAAATTGCTTCGTGGTGCAATCGGACAAGGACTTAAGAGATTATACTCATTAATTGAAAAAGTTGATAGACGATTCAAATAAACTTATTTCAGGCTCAACATTTTATTTATAGTATTTATAATGTTAGTGTATTCATCATAATCTTTCTGTGCGATATGTTTCGTATATCTGTAGAATAAAATAATTTGATTTCTGTAACAGTATTTGGAAGCCCCCATATATATATAGCCCCACCATAAGTTCTGCCCACCCGATGGAAAGGTCTAATTGCTATGGAAAATGAAACAGAGTTTAAAATTTACATACATTTTATTTATCACTTATAATATATTACAAAAAATAAATAAATAAATAAATAAAATAAAAAATAAAAAAACTATACAAAACGACCTCCTTTAACATTTACACGTTTATACAAATGCTCTGGCCATACATCCATCGCTGCTCGCACGACTTCAATCGGAATTCCTGCTGCGGCCTCCACTAAATCTGCTTTTAAAGTCTCGATGTTTCCACATAGGTTAACACAGACCGCCTTCTTTAAAATGATCCGAAGACGATAGTCCAGTGAATTCAAATCTGACCTTTCCGATGGCCATTGATGACTTTGAATGAACTCTGGTAAGCTGTTCTCACACCATCGCCGGGTTGTTTTCGCCTTGTGCGCTAGTGCTGAAATCTGATGAAATATCCAGCACTTTACAGCGAACACAGTATCACTGAAGCAATTATTGCGATTTTATTTTATTTTTTCTCCACTCCATCTTAACTATACAAATGTTTAACGAATACTGTTAATTTTTCGAGTGTTTACACACTATTTATCTTTTACAAAATATAGCGGTGTCATTTCCAGAATATAAAAAAATAAAAATAAAATAGTGGTTGTTTCATTTTAGTGGACAGAACTAATGGCAGGACTATGCACATATATTCATTTGTTAAGTTTCATTTGGAGTAAATAGGGCCTTGTGTACTATAAATTCTTGGCAAACGGTTCAACAGAAATTTGCAGATTTTGCATGCAACATACAATCAGAGCCCCTGACTACGTATTGCATTGTGGTATGCCTACATTCTATAGGATTTAGAATATTTTTTTTTCTTTTGCAAATTATTCCTGTTCTCCATTTGATATTATTTCTTTTGTGCAGATTCTGAAACGTTTTTCATAATGTGTGTGTATATATATATACATATATCATCATCATCATCATCATCAATCATTAATCAACATTATCAATTGCAGCATTTATTAGCCACTGCAGGATGAAGGTCTCTCCTAGATGATACCAATCTGCCTTGTTTTCTGCAATTCCTCATTCTGTTCTTTTGAACTTCAGAATTTCATCTCATTTATGTATATGTACATATATATATGTATGTGTGGGAGTGTGTGTACGTGTGTACATATATGTATGTAAATGCATGGGACGGTAATAGTAGCTAAACGTTCTCTATAAACACGAGTGGATAACCACTGTATTTCGCCTATGAATAATTCGTGAGACTACCTAATATATATATATATATATATATATACATATATATATATATATATATATACATATATATATATATATATATATATATATATATATATATATATATATATATATATATATATATATATATATATATATATATATATATATATATATATATATATATATATATTTCTTTTTTTTTCAAATATTTCAGATATATCTACTAGCTGGAGATATGCATGGAGAAATTTAAAAGGAAGAAAACAAGAAGCACATTATAAAAAAAAGGCGGGGGATTTGAAAAGTTTTAAGAAGTCTGTATATATTGCAGGAAGAAAATGTTATTTACATATAATAGATATAAATATAATGATGCAGTTTTGGCGTGTTTTCTTTATTAATCTCTATTCACAAGGCAAAAATTATAAAATTTAATTATTATTATTATCTTTTTTAATCTGAAATCATCTGCATATCATTATATCTTCTTCATGATTGCATAATAATAATAATGTAGATAATTGATTTGTTATGATAGTATAATAACTAAAAAAAAAAAAAAAAAAGAAAAAAAAAAACTGTAACAGCGTTATAAATCGAGTAGAATGTATTTTCCACTCACTTTATTGGGGCAAGAAATATTATCTATGTAATTAACATTTCAAAGCGCATTTCGAAAAGAAATTAGGATTTTGTAATAAAGTCGAACCTTGTTAACGTGAACACGCTTAACATGAATTATTTTTAACACGTACTGCTTTCCACAATCCCCGTCAAAATGAAGATTAGTTTATTTTAATGAAGATTAGTAGCATGAACTACTGAAAACAGGAGTAATCCCCCCCCCCCTTGAGATTCACATTAACGAGGTTTTACTGCGTTTAACTTACATTTTAATAACTCATTTTAATTTTTTCTTACGAATATGTGGTAGAAAATTTATTTTTTGGGTAAACTCTCTCTCTCTCTCTATATATATATATATTACTTGTTTACTTATTTATTTATTTATTTATTAAAATACAGTTACACTTTTCAAGATACCTGTCACTGAAATTCATGTCTTTAGCGGGGATATTAGCAGTACGTTAAAACTTATGTTTCTCAAGTGGTGTGTAGAGATATCACTTTAAACTTTTTATCGAGATCGGACAATTGTTTATTCACAGGAACATACAAATAATTTTTAATTCTTTATGTCAACAGGGGATTTATTTCATGTAAAAACTGTAACATTACCAGACAAATTCATATATAAGTATATATTTTTTATATGTGTAAAGCATATTTCTCATAGAACACTGCATAAACAGCATCCATCCTTCATTTAGAAGTTATCACAAATACTTTTTGATATATTATTGTTATATTAAAATTACTGGTAATATGTTTTGATACATTTAATTTTTATGATGAATTTTAGGTATGAATTTTTTTTTAATGAAATTTACTTATGTTTGTACGTTGCTATTTTATTTATTTATATATTTATATTTGTATTTATATTATTATTATTATTTTCTTTTTTATTTTCTTTTTTTTATGACATGGAAAATTTAATAAATTACGTTGTATCAGTTCTATATATAGACAATATACAGGTCTTACTAAAAAATATTAAATTATTTCCAATAAGTTGTTTGAATGAAAAATTTCTAAGTAACTGATAATTAATTATCTAACAATAATTTCAGAAAAAAATGTGAATACTCATACAATAATTCTGGGATGTTGAAGAGGGAGGTAACCCATCTCACACAAAACGGAAAGCCAAATAAAAATGTTCGAAAATCTTCATATATTTATTATTATATTTTTAAAATGTAGAAAATGTTTAAATGCATTACCATTAGTCTTGTGATGTAAAATAATTAATATATCTATAGCAATTTGAATATTAGAAAGGAGAATGAGTGTCCGCGAACTATTATTTTTGTATTTTCTGTAAAAGATAATGGACACGGATAAATGAAATTATTCTGCACATATACTTATTCGGCTTTATGCTACACTATATATAATATTTAGAATATTGCTTTTTTTTTTTTTTTTTTTTTTTTTTAAAGGGGACTAAACAAGACAAAAAATATCAAAATCCATGCAATAAAAAAAATATCCAGATAGTTATTACAAAACGTATAAAGCAATGTAATACTTTTAAAAATAATATCATTCTACACTTCCTCAAACATTATTTAGATTTTTTTACAAAATTTTAAATATTTAATTTATTGTTGTTGGGCCCCTAATTTCGGGAATAACACGTTACTTTCTAATTTGTTTTGATCCAATCCTTTTAAAAAATTGTCTGAATAATAAAACATCTATTTTTATTAAAACTGGACTTTCACTTCGAAATCAAGAAATTACTGCCCTTATTCCGACTTCTTTAAAATAAGCGGTTTAAAATAATTTAGGATTCACACAGAGCTTTTTGAAATTGGACATTATTTTGTATTATTTTTCCCTGTAAAAGATGCCCTTCTAAAATTACTTTTTCATCCTTTACAGTAATCAACATCAATAAAAACGATAGATTACTTGGTAGTACATTGTTTTAGAAACGATAGAAATAAAATAATTAATTCCAATGTCCCTTCCTCCGTTAATGCTATAAAATATGCTTATTTCAGTATTTTTTACTTCATAAATATTGCGATGTTTCATAGTACAAACTACAGAATTGGTTGAATAAAGGCATATTATATTAAAAAAAAAGTATTCAACTTACTTTCAAATCTATTTTCAACTATTGTAAAAGGTTTCTTTTATTTAAAAAAGATTGAAATGAAATGCACATACCTGGAAAAGAGAAATATTTAAAATATTAGTTACGAGGAAATAAATAAAAATCTAATAATATAACTTTAAAATACATGCAGATTCAGTAAATTGAAAATGTCACATAGATGAAATAGAATATTCATGTATTTAATTTTAATTACCATATAATCCCCATATTACGATATATATTTCAATGATAAAGTTTATTTTATTGCTATCGATGATAATACTGTCGGTAATAAAAATGCATTATAAATATACAGATATACATTATAAATATACAGACATATCTATAATATAAAAAAAAAGAAAGAAAGAAAAAGAAAAAAAATGTGAAAAAAAGAAAGAAAGAAAAGAAAAAAAGTATCTCAAACATGCTTTCTGAGGACATTTTCCCCTAGTACTCATACCTTTAATTTCTTAGTTTAAAATTAAAAGACTGACAGAACAGAGGCATTAAGCTATAAATAGGGAAAATATAGAAAATTTCAATCAAATATTATTAGTTTAAGAAGTATATAGTTTTTTTTTTCTTTTTTAATTAAGAAAAACATTATACATTAAAATATTTGTCAGTTTTCTCATATGATATAACGCTAATGACTTTTTAAATTTTTATTTTTTTTTTAATCAACGTCAAAAGTCAACTTTATGGTTAATTTCTTTTTTTCAAACTCTAGTATTTTTAGGGTATCTTGTTTCAACTTTGCGCTAAAAATGCCCTCATTAATGTAATACTGCCCATTGTGAAATCTAAATATTTTTGATTTGAAACTAAATATTTATATTATTAATTTAATTGCGAGTATTGGTTTTGGTAGCTAAAAAAAAAAAAAAAAAAAAAAAAAAAAAAACTGGCTATAGCCAATATTTATGGTTTTGCACATACATCTTGTCTCTAGTTCTATTGAATACAAATTCAGATATTGTAGATAGTAAAACTTAACTAAAAAGTGCCTCCCTCAATAATAATAATAATAAGTAAGACTATTTTTTAATTGCACGCTATATTTGTTACATTTTTCAAATACTCGAGACGAGATAAAGATAACGCACTCATTGTGAAAAGAACAGTACAACAGTGCCACTCTCAGACTATGATAACCGTAATTTAATAATCACCAGCTAATATCTAACAAAATATTAAATTAAAAAAAGCTCTATGCATTAATATATGTATAACATTAAATTCCTCCCTCCTTAAAAAAAAAAAAAAAAAAAAAAAAAAAAAAAAAAAAAATCGGCGACATACAAACAGTGTTGCATTATTTCACAATTAAATATCTTGTTCAATCATATTCCGCAAACAGCAAAATATAAAAATCTACTACATAAAGCAAAAATGTAAAATGTTTATATATATATATATAGCAAAAATGTTTATATATATATATATATATATAAAGTAGTAATAAAATAGCCCTTTTAAATTGTATGACTTACATTATTGAAGGCGAATTAATCATATGATTTAAAAATAATTCTACAATATATGCTTAATGTAGGACAAAAAATAAATTTACGAATTAATTTATTTTTCGACATATAATAAAATATATTTTCACGCGAATAATAATAAAACACTTTTTCGATAGTGTTTGTTTTGATACTGATTATTATTAATTTTCTTTTCTTTTTCTTTCAAAAAAAAAAAAAAAAAAAAAAAAAAAAAGATTTTGGTGAAATTCTAGCAAAAACAGAATTTAGTTTAAGAGAGAGAACTATTATTATTATTTCTTCTTTCCAGATTATAACATTGTTTTCAAATTATCCAATTATATTTTCGAAAAATTTTAGATTTCGATAAATGTCCAACTATCGAAAGCTGGTATAAAAATCCACAGATTGAGACTAATAGTCCTCAGTCCGATCCCAAGTAGCACAGGAACGTTCTGTGAACGTCTAATAACGGTTTCAATAGTTCAAACACCGTGTTTCGTGTCAAAAGAACGTTCTAAAATAAGTTCAGAAATAGTATTATTTAGAACGTTCTGAAAATGTTTGATTTGTACCATCTATAAAACGTACAATTCTAGATCTATATAGAACGTTCAAGTGTGACACCGTCATAACACGTTCTGTAACAGTGTAATTATAACGAATATGACAAAATGACTTTTTAGTACTATTGGTTGGGAAACTATGTTAATCATGAAAATTTTTGACTTCAGTTTTTGATTTTTTACACGTTTTGTGGCGTGAGGAATCCG